>CM057456.1:582262500-582888636 GCA_016271365.2 Neoceratodus forsteri | reverse complement strand
TCTAAGTATAGGAACAGGTTATAGGTCCAGAGGGTAGATTTATCATAGTGGTGGGCTTGCTGGGGAGAAGGGAAATAGTCTTGGCATCAATTTATGGCCCCAGTAGGGAAGACCCTAACTTTTTCACACAGATGTCCACAGCTCTGGCTAAATTCTCCCAATTACCCATGATCATGGCAACGAACTGGAACCTGGTACAAGACATGTACTTAGACAGAAGAGGGGCACACTGGATCCCAGTGACCACTAGCCAAAGAGCATGCTTAGCACTGCAGGACACCCTACACCTAATGGAACCATATAGAGCACTGTAACCTTACCATAAAGACTACACTTTCGCTTCCCCAGTACACCTATCTTTTTCCAGACTCTTTTACCACCTGATCAATACAGAGTTGGTGAAGGGGTCCTTACCTGTGAGATCCCCCTAGGGTAGTTTCAGAACATTCCTTAGTCCTATTTACTGTAACATACAAATACAGGAAAACACAGACAGGGACAGGACCTGGAAGATTAATAACAATTTGCTTAAGGATTCCAAGTGGCTCCTAACAGGAATCAGAGACCGAGAGAGAAAAACATTTCAGCCACCTCTACTAAGGAAGATTTTCTCAGACTAAGTGCTGAGCACATTATGGTGAGATGCTGAGAGAAAAAGCTGAAAATGTCATATTTAGGGCCAATATGATCTACCTTGATCAAGGGGAGAAAGCAGGCAAGCTCCTGGCCTGAGCCGTCAGCAGCAAGAGAAGGCTAGACATATTAAAGGGGTCCACTCCTCCCCACAGGGCACTCTGCACACCAAACCTAGGGACATAGCAGAAACATCTGCATAATATTACCAAAAGCTGCACACAGCCAAACCAGCCACCCCTCTTGGGGCTATTCAGGATTTCTGTACCACAGCAAACCTACCCAAACTTACAGATACACTAACTAAGGAACTAGAGGGGGACATATCAATGACTGATACCCTTAAAGCCATCAAGGAGCTAAACTTAGATAAAGCACCAGGCATAGATGGTTTCTCATCAAATTTCTTCAAGGCTTTCAGAGATACTAGCACCCAAACTGGCTGCTCTATTTAATGAGGCTATCTCGAAGGAACAGCTTGACCCCTTGTTACTGCAGGTGGCACTTATTACATTGCTACCTAAACCAGGAAGAGATCCAGAAGAAGTACCTAGTTATAGACCCATCTCCCTTCTCAACATAAATATTAAAATACTAGCTAAGATCCTTGAAACTACAGTGGGGTGGGTATGGTGATCTCTGATAGGCACAAAACAGGTGGGTTTCATGCAGGTGAGATTATTTACCGATCACATCAGAAAGGTAGCTCACATCCTCTCTGCATCCAGAGACTCCGGAACACCTGCGGTTCTGGCCTCTCTGGATGCAAAGAAAGCTTTTGAAAGGGTGTCATGGGTCTTCCTACAACACACATTGGAGGCATTTGCTTTCTCAGCTACCCTTCTGAACTGGATCAAGCTGCTGTACTCACACCCTTCAGCTAAAATTACTTGCAATGGGGTCCACTCACATAGCTTTCCTCTAGGGAAAGGTACAACACAGCAGTGTCCACTCACCCTGTACCTTTTCAACCTGTACTTAGAACCACTGATCAGGACATGTCTTGCCAATCACAGTATTATGGAGGTTCAAATAGGGAAGTGGAGATATACAATATCAACCTATGCAGATGACATAGTCCTGAACTTGGAGAATCCAGAGCAATCCCTCGCCACTGCTCAGGATGTATTGAAACAATTTGAAACGTTGGTGGGCTACAAACGCAACCTAGCTAAAACAGTTATTATGCCCCTTAACCACCTCACACACAGGGCAGATATCATGCAATGGGGGACACATGGTCACCAGATGGATTAAAGTATCTGGGCATTACTGTAGCAAGAAACACAAAGGTCATGGTTACACAAAACTTTGACAAATTAGTAACTAAAATGAAATAGGATCTCATTCATTGGATGTCTCTCCCACTATCCCTCTGGGCTATAATTAATAGTATGAAGATTTGATTTTGATGATTTGATACAAATTTTATTTTTATACAGGAGCAAATAGATTAGGACCGAGGCCCTGTTTTCAACTAAAGTCCTGTTGTCATAAAATACAAACAAACATCAAGTATACAAAATATAACACAGATACAGACATTAAGCAATCAGAATCTAACATCATACTACTTATGTTTCACAACAACATCATACATAGCATGTACAGTCAGTCTGTAAGTGTTCAGCCACAGTTATTTTAAAAGTGGACAGATTATTTATACTCTTTAAATTTTTTGGTAGGTTGTTCCAGTAGTCAGCTATTTTATTTTGCAACTTGGATTCTCCAATTTTGTTATGATATTTTAACATAGGGATTCTTGTATTAACATTTCTTGTTTGGTGTCTCAGATTATTTGATTGTTGAAATATAACAAATTTTGCTAAAGGGTATTTACTTTTAGCAAATATAATTTTATGACAGATAGTTAACTAGATATAATTTCTTTGGGCATCAGGGTTTAACCAGTGTAATTGTTTATATATTTCACAATGATGAGTTCTGTTTTTTTTGTGTGTGATAAATTTACCCAGTCTATAGTATGCTTGGTTTACTTTATTTAATGATTTTAGAGTAGAATGCATATATATGGGTGCTCTATATTCTAGTACCAGTATTATTGTTTGTTTAACCAACTTTTCTCTAACATATCTAGAAAGGACTCCTGCCATCCTCCTTAGAGCTCCCAGCCTTTGGTTTACCTTTTTGACCTGTATGTCAATGTGGTCTTTAAACATCATATATAAGTCCATTTGCACACCCAAATATCTGTACCCCTTTACTTCCTTCACTTTGCTACCATTAGTTAATTGGATCTGCAACTGTGGGCCACTTTTAACACACCCCACATGAAACATCATACACTTTTTTTTTTTACATTTAAGAGTAGTCCAGAGTCACCCATCCACACTTCCAACTGGATCAGGTCTCTTTGCAGTTTCTGCTCTAGTTCCTTCATATTTTCGGCTGAAACCAATAAAACTGTGTCGTCTGAATACAATCTAATTCCCCCATTGTTAATATTTTGGACCAGATTGTTAACATATACCTTAAACATTAATGGACCTAAGATCGATCCTTGAGGACCCCCCCCCCCCGGTTTATTTCCTCAAGGCTCGCTACTATTGCTCCATTAATGACACATTGTTTACAGTCGGTCAAATATGAAGCAAACCACTTCAAAGTTCCCTTTTGTACTCCTACCTGCCAAAGCCTTTCCAGCAAATTTTTGTTCTGAGCCAGGTCAAATACTTTACTAAGATCCACAAACACTGCCCCAGTACTTTTCCCCTGGTCCAAATGTTATGGAAGTCTATTAGGGCGGTGTTCATGGATCTATTAGGTCTGAATCCATGTTGGTTTTCAGTCAATATTGCATTTTCTTCTAAATATTGACTAAATTGAGAATGGACCCTACATTCCATTATTTTTGAAAGTACAGGGAATATAGTAATGGGTCTATAGTTTGATGATACTGTACTATCCCCACCCTTAAAAACTGGTGTTACTTTTCCCCTTTTCCAAATTTCAGGGACAGTGGAACTGTTAAGGTTCCAATTTATTAAGTAGGTTATTATGGGTGCAAGGACATCTGCCCCAATTTTTAAAAATCTTGCTTCAATTTCATCCAATCCACAGGCTTTATAAATGTTTACATTTTTCAGTTATGTTTGTACCTCCTTCAGGCTTAATGGTCTGAGGTTAAATTTAGTTTCTAATTGTCTAGTTTGTTTCATTCTTAATTCCTCAATTATTTTATCTATTTGCAAATCAGCTGTACATTGTTTTTGTGGGGGAATATTTAAATCCCCTAATATTGTAGCCACCTCCATTGGTTCTTCAATCAACTTTTCTCCTTGCATCAGATTAATCTCTTTTGTAGTTCTGGTAGTATGATTAATTTCAGAAACATACCTCCAGAACTTTTTTTGATCTTTTACCTTAATTATTTTATCGAGATGGTACTTTTTTTTTGCATTTTTAATGTCTTTACCACATTTATTTCTCCATTTTTTAAAACTATCCCAGTCTTCTTCAGATTTTGTTTTCCTAGCTTTTTTCCATATTCTATCTCTAATTCTAAGTTTTGTTTTATCTTATCTGTTATCCATGGATTTTTGCTTGCTCTCTTACATTTCTGAACTTTTGGAGCATGATTGTGTATCATGATAACCAAGGAATCATTAAATTCCTGAACAGCTAGGTCAATATCTGGAATCAGAAATAATCTATCCCAATTACATAGAAACATAGAAGTTGACGGCAGATAAGGACCTCAAGGCCCATCCAGTCTGCCCATTTCTTTTTCTACCTTATAAATGTGCCATCGGCCTTTGCTCTGTCAGTGAACTATCTATTCATAGTCATTTGTATTGCTCCCTTATGCCTATCCCATGCCTGTTTGAAGCCCTGCACTGTATTCATAGCCACCACTTCTTGTGGTAAGCTATTCCATGCATCTACCACCCTTTCTGTGAAAAAGAATTTCCTCACATTCCCCTTAATCGGCCTCCTCTAATCTCATGCTGTGTCCTCTTGTCCTGCTATTTTTCTTATATTTAAACATGTTAGACTTTTCACCTTGTTTATGCCCTTAAGGTGTTTAAATGTCTCGATCATATCAGCTCTCTCCTCCTTTGCTCAGGGTATACATATTGAGCTCAATCTGTCCTCTATGTCTTCTGATGCGGTCCTGCACCATTTTGGCTGCCCTTCTCTGGACTGCCTCAATTTGGTTAATGTCCTTGTAGAAGATGTGGCTCCAACACTGCATGCAGTACCCAGATGGGGCCTAACCAATGTCTTGTACAGAGGGGATTATTACCTCCCTCCATGACTTGTGATACCCCTACTAATACACCCTAACACCCCCTAGCCTTACTCTACTGCTTTAGAGGTCTGCTTTGATGATTTTAGGTCATCAGTGATGATGATGCCCAAGTCTCTTTCTTCCTTTGTGACTGCTAGCACTCCTCCCAGCCTATAAGTGGCTTCAGGGTTTCTCTTCCCTATGTGCATGATTTTGCACTTCTTGCATTAAATCCAGTTGCCACTCTTCTGACCATTTTGCTAGTTTATCCAGATCTCTTCTCATTCTGCCCACCCCATCTGGATCATCTACTCTGTTGCAGATCTTGGTGTCATCTGCAAACAGACAAGCCTTACCCTCTAGTCCATCTGTGAGGTCACTAATGAAGATGTTGAATAGGACTGGCCCCAGGACTGATCCCTGAGGTACCCACTTGTGACTTGCATCTCTTCTGACTGTATACCATTTACCACCACTCTCTGTTTTCTGCCAGTCAACCAGTTTGCCACCCAGTTGACCAACTTCTGACCCACCCGAGCCTACCTAGCTTATTTATCAATCTTCTATGTGGAACAGTGTCAAAAGCTTTGCTGAAGTCAAGGTAGTGACATCAACTGCTCCCCTTGGTCCAACACTCTGGTTACCCAGTCAAAGAAATCTATGAGATTAGTTTGACAGGACCTTCCTTTGTAAACCCATGCTGTCTTGGATCCTGTGCCCTATGGATTCCAGGTGTTGCACTATCCTTTCCTTAAGGAGTGCCTCCATAATCTTGCCCACTACTGAGGTAAGACTGACTGGTCTGTGGTTCCCCGCCTCCTCCCTTCTACCACTCTTGTGGGCGGGATCACATGAGCCCTTCTTCAGTCTCTGGGACCTCTCCTGTGCTCAGAGACTCATTAAACAATTCTGCTAATGGCTCTGCTAGTTCCTCCTTTAGCTCCTAAGTACCCTGGGATGTATGCCATCAGGTCCCATTGCCTTATCCACCCTGAGCTTAGCAAGCTCTTGTAGGACCCTTTCTTTTGTGAAGGGAGTAGTGCTCACCTCCCTCCCCCTGTGTCCATGATGCTGCGCCAGGGCCCTGCCCTACCTTCTCTTCAGTAAATACTGAGCAAAGTATCTATTTAGGATAGATGCCTTTACATGGTCCTCCTCTCACATGCTCCCTTTTCTCCATTAAGCTTAGCAATACCCCTCTGGACTTTCTCCTTTCACTAATGTATCTATAGAAAGTCTTGTCACCTTCTTTACTGTTCTGTCTAGTGTTTCCTCAGTTTGGGACTTTGCCTGCCTTACTGCCTTCCCTACTTCCCTTAGAGGCAGTTTGGTATGCCTCCCTATCTTCATCCCCTGTGTTTCCTTATATTTCCTGAAGGCCAGCCTTTTTGGCTCTGACCTTTTCTGTTACTGTATTTGAGAACCAAAGTGGTTTCCTTCTTCTTTTGCACTTCCTTTTCTGTCTAACACAATGGGATGTTGCTTCAAGTATTGTATCCTTAATGCTTGCCCACTTTGCCAGTACCTCCTCACCTGTGTTTCTTTTGCCAGGGCTAGCTTAACTCTGTTGGCCATCTTATCAAAGTCAGCTGCCTGAAGTCCCATATTTTGCCTTGGAATGGGATGATTCAGATGTAGTAGCCAAATTGAACCATACCATGTGATGGTCACTGGCCCCAGGTGACCTTCTACCTGGAGATCTGTGATCCTTCTTTGTTAGTCAGTACTAGATCTAGGATAGCCCTGTCTCTTGTGGGTCACTGTACCAGTTGTTTGAGGCCCTCCCCCTGCAGGGAATCCACTATGAGTCTAGTTCTGGCAGATGTTCCTGCTGGTATTGACCAATCTGTATCTGGCATGTTGAAGTCTCCCATTATCAGAACCTCCCTTTAGCTGTCATGTTTTGTATATCTTCTAACAGTAATGTGTCTATGTCCTCCCTCTGGTCTGGGGCCTGTAGACAACCCCAGTTCTTATGGCTGTCCCATTTCCTGTTTCCAGGGTGACCCACAGTTCTTCTGGCTCCTTATGTGTATTCTGAATTTCTGTAGCTTTGATATTTTCATTAACATACAGAGCCACTCCTCCCCCCCTTTTTGCACCTCGGTCTCTTCTGAACAATATATAGCCAGGTACTGAAGTCTCCCAAGTGTGGTTACTGGTAAACCACGTCTCACTAATTGCTACTATGTCCAATTTAGCCTCTGATATTATTGCCTGCAGGCCTGGGATCTTATTTCCCAGGCTGTGAGCATTTGTGTACATGATTTTCCATTGGCCAGATTTTGGTGTGTTGGTTGTTGGGTGAAGTTTGGCATTACCCCTGTGCATGTTAATGGGAGACAAACCTTTTCTTACCTGGTGATGCAAATGAACGGCAAACACGCTGAATTCCTGTTTGACCACTAGCTGAGGGGAGGGTGTTCTTCCCATTCGACGTATGGGGTGCTGCACCCTCTCCCCATTTGCTAGTTTAAATATTCTGCAAAGATGTCAAACTTCTGCCCCAATGCACTGACTCCTCTTTAGTCAGATGCAGTCCATCAAATTTAAAGAACTTTGCTCCCAGAACTGTTGCCAGTTCCTACAAATCTGTGTCCTTTTTCCTGGCACCAGTCCTGAGCCACGTGTTTAGCTCCCCATCTCCCTTCTCTGACCTTCCGTCCATCTGCTCCCTTCTCCCAGACTGGCAGGATTTCAGAGAAGGAGATGCCGACGAAATAGATGATAGTTTGTCACCCAGCTTAGTCAGGTGTTCCTTGGTCTCCACAACTGACCGGCTGGCGAGATCATTAGTCCCTATGGTGTACTAAGACATCAATGTTTTCTCCTCGTTTGCAAACAATTTAGCACGCGGCAGTGTTCCTCCATGCTGATGTACCTGGAGACATCTGACCATCACCCTGGCTGGAGATGGGTATCAACTCCCCGAATCATGGAGTCTCCTATGATCAGAAGTTTTTGGATTTCCTTTGTGTTTGTTTAGTTTTGGTTCCTGATTTGGGTGAGTATTGTTGTGCTAGCTCCTGTGCCGCAGTGTCCTGTTTGTACAGTGTCTTCTGCCTCTTTATTTGATTTCAGAGATAGAGGCAGATACCTGTTTGTAGTGTTTATATGGTTTTGGAGGTAATGTGTTGAGAGCAGAGAGTGATGGGGCACATGATTTGTTCCTCCTAACCACCTGCCAACCTCCTGGACCAACTACCCTCTGAGGTCGAGGTTTTCTGTTGGATGCTGGGAAATGGTGGGTGGTTCTTATAATGTATTTCCTCTTCAATATGAAATTTGAGGTGTGCAATCTCTGCCCATGCTGCCCGGAGCTGAGACCTAAGATCTCCAAAGGCCCAGCATGTAGGACAGTGTCCTAAATCCTGTATGACTGTCCTTCTGAAAATTGTTCCACAGTACCTGCAGTTAATGAAATCCATTCCAAATATGTTGCTGGGTTTGTAACCTAGTCAGAGTAATTAGAAGGGGAAAAAAAGGAAAAAAATGCAAGTAATGGTTTAATTGTGCTTTGTTTAACTTGTTATAACAAGTTAAATTACTAGTGCCCCTGTAAATGAGATCACCTTGTGGAGGCCCCACTGATCCGCCCTTCCTGCTCTGCCACAGGAAATGTCACAACTGTGGTACCCTATAAAAGGAGTGCAGCGTGGGTGGTTGGGATGGGGTGGGTGGCTGGGCCCTTCCCTGCCTAAAAGAAGAACCACGGACTAAAGAACAAGGAGGTAAGAGCAGAAACAATCAGTCAACAACAAATGCAGTAACCCTGAAAGCTTATCCTAATGTTAGATAAAACTGTAAAACCTGTAAAGCACCACCTGTATAATTTCAGAGACTATATACCCTGTAAGAAACACTTTGCTCCAGAGAAAAATAAAGCAGTAACAGAAGATATACCTTGCAAAGACAATTTGAATCAGAAGATTACAGCAGTAATCTGTTAGCACACACCTGTAGGCACACCTTGTAATAATGCAGAAGAAGGTATACCAGCAACAACAATTTGAATCAGAGAAAAATAAAGCAATGAAATGTTAGCAACAAACAGTAGCAATCCCTGTGAGTAAAAAATAAAAACCCCACCACACAGTAAATCTGCTTTGCCAAACTAAGTCTTAATCCTTCTCCCTTGCTCTGGTAAGTTTCTCTACTCTGCCTTTCAAGCAGTCTTAGAAGGAAAGAGCTCAGGTGAAGTTAGGTGCCTTGGCCAGCAAACCAAGTCTTCTACCAATTAAATTCTTTAAGAGTATTTCTAAAATCAAGTTCATTAAAATTCTTGAAGTCTCTAACCCAGTAAATGTTCTTTTGTTGCATTAATGGAATCAGAAATCAATAATACAAGTTATAGGGCTATGATCCCCTAAATTGATTGGCAGTATTTCCCATTTTTTAATATTCAAGTCCTGGGAAACAAACAGAAGATCAAGTATAGCCCCCTGGCCCCAATTATGGGTAATTCTAGTGGGTTCTTCAATCTTCTGTTCTAGTCCCAGGACTTCAAAATTATTTCTAAGCCTTAGACCTCTAGCCTGTTTCCAATTTGTGTTAAAATCTCCTCTGAAAATAACTTTTTTATCCTTTACTAACTCTAAAAGAAGATCCGTGAGGATATCAAAACTTTTAAGTTTTGTTTTGGAGGGGGCATAAAAAACTCGCACTACTAATTTTGTTGTAAGCAATTCTATTAGCATAAAATCAATCCCCTCGAAACTAGCTGTTAAAGAACCTGGTAAGGGCCTAATTTATCTTTAATGTAAAATAGAACTCCCCCTCCCCTTCTTAATTTCCTATCAGTTCTTTCTGTTCTGTACCCATCTAGTTTTACTTCTTGGTTACAAATCTCTGAATGAAGCCAAGTTTCAGACAATGCCAATAAATCAAAATCGTTACTAGCTACCCAGACTCTATAATAGTCTATTTTGTGGACTATGCTCCTCCCATTCTCATGTACTAAAGTAATCTCACCAGTGATTCCTGGGCCAGGATTAACTTCAATATCACTACTTTGCATTAGCAAACATGAGCAGAGAAAACATCCAGACCCTAGGTTGTTCATCTGGTGGGATAGTTCTAAAGTCCCCAGTTGTTTTATAAAACTCCTTCTTTCATTTGTGAACAAATTTCTTCTTGAAATTAATCTTACATTGTTAGAGTAAAACATTCTTCCCAGGGCTACTAAACCTATACCCTTACTGACACTGTTGCAATCTGTATCTTTCACAGTGTAATTAACAAGCAGACCCCCCACACTATCCATACACTCAAGATAAAAACAGGATTCATTTTTTTGTCTAACCTGTATCCCCAAAGTAGGAAATGTGTTCTAAGTCAAATTTCTCCTGAGTGGCGCTCGCGCCACTCACTTCGCTCGTGCCATGGTGCTCACGCCCATGTGCAGTGCCAGGCTTTATAGTGCGCAGCCCCCACCCCTCACGCAATCGTAGGTGCTGTGATCCACCACCAGATCCCCTCCTTTCAAAGTATTGCACAAGTGTCCTGATAACAGCAAATTAGGTGAGTTTTACAATGTCAGTGAAAAGCAGCATCACAGGGTCATTTTCACATGCGGAAGAAAACTTTTCAGAACCCATCAAACCATTACTGGCCCTCCATCAGATATTTAAACAAGCACCACATTTATTGCAAGTACCAAAAGTCTCATTACACATTCAAGACCTAAGCACTCTAGCCCTGGTCAAAAATGGAGCACTAGCCCCAAACAAGGCTCGAATCCTGCATCTTAGTGCACTATTAAATACTGCAAAAATAATTTTCATAATAGATAAGAAGCATTACACTCTTCATACCGATAATAAAGGTAGTCCGCAAATTTAAAATACACACCCTGGGCAGACATACCAAATGGCAATGTTTTTGCATATTCAGATGGAAGCGTTCAACAAATACATGGTAAGAGAAAATCAGGAATAGGTATCATCATAAGTAACAAGACAAAACAGGGAGACTACTCTATCAATATATGAGAAGCAATACCAATTTGAGCAACATCGGCTCAACATGCCGAGGTTTTGACATTAAAGAAAGTATTGAAACACAAGCCAAATTTTATTTTTACTGACAGCAGTTACTTAGTACACATCTACAATTTATGTCCTCAACAGCCTGATGCATTCAGTTCAGAATGGGCTAAAATTTGGCAAGCAAGTGACCTCTCAAACCCTAGACCCAAGGTTTCCCACATCCGAGGGCATGAGAGAGATGGCATTAATTCCAAGCATTATCCTGGCAATTCGGCAGTGGACCAGATGGCAAAATTAGCAAGCACCATGTTGCTGCCCCTCACCACCAGTCAAACCATGATGAAGGTCAGCCTGACAGCGCAGGAGGTTGGCCACCTCCTGGACAGTAGGGCTCTTCAAGAATTGCAGAAATGGGAGTCGGAAGGCCTAGTCAAAAAAACAACAAGAAATACTTATTTAGTAAACAGCAATTCCTGCAGGCAGGAATTAATTCCTTTAGCTCAAACAGGCACTGGACATGTCCATCCGGGCATTAAAGCAACTTATAGAATATTAAGACAGAAATTTAATTGCCCTTCCATGATGACAGATGTGACAACGTATGTCAATAGCTGTGTAACCTGCCAACAATTGAAACTGGCCCAGCCAGTTCCCACTCCCAATCTGCAAGTAAGTTCTCAAAAGCACTGGGGGAGTGTATATTGATTTTGAGGAGATGCTGCCTCCCAGTGAAAACAAAACATATCTTTTGGTGATCACTGATCATTTAACACAATATGCAGAAGTTTTTCCCAGCACAAGCCACTACGGCTAAATTTGTTGTGGACACCCTAACTAAGGAGATTTTTCCTTATTGGGGAAGTCCCATTCATTTCCATTCAGACCAAGGCTTACATTTTAAAATTATTCATGTTTCTGAGTTAATTGAGAAATATGGCATCAGTTGGTATCATATCTCTCCGTACCACCCTCAATCACAAAGTCGTGTGGAAAATGTTAACAAACAACTGAAACAAGCCTTGAGAATGGGGCAAAATAAATTTTGGACTAGAAGCTTACCCATGGCCCCCATGTATCTTAGAAACAGACCACTTACGAGTCATGGTTTTTCACCTTATCAACTCTTTACCAGAGCTCAAATGCAAACACAGACTGTCCTAGATTCTAATACCAGACAGGACCCCACTGAACTAAGACAGAAAGTGCAGCCACCAGTAAACCCTCAAATATTGGAGACCGGCTTGCTGGAAAAAATTATTAACTACTCCTATGGGACCAAAGTATACTAAGCTCATGCAAATAAAACAGATATCTAACAATGCTGTACTTTTGGAAGTAAAAAACAAGCCTAAATGGGTCCATATTTCACAATTAAAGAAATGCTCTATTTCAGATAGCTGCTAATAATCCTTCCATCTAAATTCAGGATCATCAAGCAAATCATGTATTGGCCCGGTGGCGCTGAGGGTTGAGGCACTGGATGCCTCACCTCATGCCACATTGGTGACCCAGGTTTGGGACCGGACTCTGGCCGTTGAGAATCATCAGGGCAGGGAAGGATTGAGCATCTGGAGAACTGCTCTCCTTCCCTGGGAGGGAAGGCGGACATGACCACACCATTCTGGCAACCCCAAGTGGAGACTGGGAGTCCTATCCAGCAGTCAGGGTCCAGCCAATGGGGATCGGCCATGGCAGCTTTCCTGTGGATGTGTGTGGGAGCACGCATGTACCGTGCTGGAGAACATTGCACTGCTGTGCCGGCAGGGGGGGAAGTAAAGTAAGAACCCCCCCCTTGGCCTGAAGATAGGTGAAGGCTCTGCCTGGGACCAGCCACACTCCTGCCGTTGAACTCACCAGACCGGGCGTGGCCAGCACTCCAGTTTCAATGCTTCAGACTTTCAGATAGAGTGCCACGGCGGGTGGCCCTGCCTCAGGGGGCTCAGAGCCAAGGGGATTGCTGTGCTGAAGTGGTCTGGCCCGGATGTGTTTCAGGTAGGTAGAGCTGGTTCCTGGGAAGGTAGCTGGAGAGAGTTCTGCAGAAGTCCCGAGGGAGATAAATAAAGTTAAAAAAAAAATCAAGCAAATCACCCCCCTGGCCAAAGGACCTGGGTTCCTTGAGGGACTTCTGAACTCAGAAGACTAGTCCAAGAAGCCCAACAAATCCTAGACACACCATTACCACAAATCTGGAATACCCGACAACAACACCAATCGGTCCAACATGTTTATTTAACCAGGAGAGACACACTAAGCTGAAGCTTGTTTACAGGTGCGACCTGGGAGCACAAGAAAGTTAAGTGACTTGGTCAGGGTCACACAGTATGCAAGTGGGAGCTGTGGGATTCAAACCCAGGTTTCCAGGTTTGTAGCTCAGAGCCTTAAACCACTGCGCTATACTGCATCCAAAAGACAACAGAGGCAGCTGCAGTAACAACTACATCAAAGCAGTTACACAAAGCTTTATGACAAGAGTACCTTGCACATTTTAAATACAATCTGGGAGCCATATTCACCAGACATCTTCATCTTCTTCACACTGAGCCGAGATTCAATGTGCCGGAGATTCAAGAAATTGAGGATCTCCTACTCTGAAGGAAGAAAAGGAAAAACAGTACATATTTTGAGATTATAATCTCACCTATTACTGCTTGAGTTGCCTTTTTGATTCCTCTTGGTATTTGTTTTGGTTTTGCCTTTGCGAGATTATTTAAGTCAATGTTTAAAAGGTCTACAGCTTGCTGTAGAATGGGTAAAATCCCTAGGTGGAAAGCAACGCCTAGATTAACCTATTCTAAGAAACAAATTATTGAGAGAAATCTCCAGGGGGTTCTGTCAGGATTTGTTTCTGTGCTGCTAGCTTATATATCCATATGCATTGATTTTTTTATATTTTTTGGTACCTTTAGTACAATATGGTACAATGTAGTGAATCCAAGCCATTTCTTAAAAAGGCTAATGTGCCTTATGTAATGCCGGATGACCCTGTCAGGGCTAGTGCAGCATCTTGTAAGGGTAAATCCATAAAGAAGAAGAAACACTCAGCATGTAAAATATTGCAAAACAGCAATTCTGCCTCACTATTTCTTGCCATAATGACTTCTCTGATTTATGCCTCTTACTTACCACATAATGTAAATACTAATATCTTGCTGACCCAAGACTCTGCATCTAGTCAAAGCACCTCACAACCCGAAGTAGCCAAACAGGTTAGTGCCATGACTACAACTCATTCACCAAATAATACTGATAAAGCAGATAAGTAATGATCAGGTTACCTCCATCTGTACAAATAATGCCACATCATCCTTGCAAGAGGCAAATTTCACATCAACTGATTCAAAGAATAAAAACCCAAATGCTGCAAAGATCTGCTTCTGTGCAAACCTTACCAGAGGCCATTATGTATTATATAAAGATGCTAGTAAAAACCACACTGACTTCAAAACTACCACTGTCTGTGTGGTGGATTACACTGGGATATCAACACTGTCACCCCTCAAGATATATGAACTTGTCCCCCAACTCATATACGTGCCTTGCAAACAGACTGTGTATTGTAACCTACCACCACCTAATAAAGTGTTATGTACTCCCTGGAATTGCACTATAAATTGCCCTCCATCCATGATTAAAAATGCCTGCGGCACAGTGGTGTAATGAGTTAAGAGACATTCAAGATGTAGGCAAGCCAAATATGCCTCCACAACAGAAACCTTTAGGACTTGCCAAAGATTTCTTCTCTTGTAAAAGCACCAAACAATTGAATGCATGTCAAGCAGAAATATATAAATACAGATTAGGCTATAAGATCCTAAAGTGTCCCTTAGCACAACCACTGTGACTGAAATGCCACAAATGATCACTGATGTATACCTATCAGCACATAATGAATATCAACTGGGAATATCAACAAGCCCTAGAACACCTAGGGGTAAATCTAAAAGACCTGGTCACATACCTGAATAACACACATATGGACCTGATAAATCAACTAAACATGGCAGAAGACTTAAATGAAGCGGAAAATATGCATTTAAATGCCCTTTTAAGAGGCAACTTCGCAGCACTGGAACAAACATGCAAGACAAAATTCTGTTTTAGTCCTGCGAAATATCAAATTCAAGTAACCAAGTGTGGTGCCCCAGAGTTGGGGCTACCACAGAAATAAAAAATAGAAAAGTGTTCAGCTTTTATAGATGCCTCAGTACAGTAGAAAGGTGCCCCAAACATGTCAAGGTGCCCAGTTTAAGATGTCCTCATCAAAACCTGTTCAAACCCTGCCTAAAATATTGTACATAGCTCAGAAATAATATAGAGGATAATGTATGGTCCTCTGTCGGTAACTGGCCTGTTAACTCTCGAGAGGTTGCCAGGGCGACCGTGTAAAGGTTTACGTCGCCATGGCAACCTCGAGATGGTTAATGGTGACCGGTTGCGGATACAGGGACCATACATTATTTTTTATAGTGTATGGTCCCACGTAAAAAGGAAAACGGCTGCTTACTTTTTGAAACATAGTCACCGCCATGGCCGTTCAGTCCTTCCCTAACCACTGCATTCATCCGTCGGTTCCCAGTGTAAAAGAAAGGCGCGCACATGCACGGACCGATTGCCGCTGTTAACCTATCGATATGACGTAGCATCGATAGGTTAACAACATTTCTACGTCACATCGATAGGTTAACAACCTTAGGAACTGATTTCTTAAGGTTAACAGTGTTCTACCATACATTATACAAAAGTTAAGTATAATGCCATGCTGCAACAAATAGAATGCCAGGCTAAGTAGCTGGAATGCTCACAGTGTGGCACCTGCCGTGCCTTCCAGAATCAGAACCCAGAGTGTTACAGTTTTAAAAAATAATTATCTGATAGGGAGAATCGTGGTGACTGTGGAGGAGAGAGGACACAGAAAGTGAGGAGGGATGAGAAGAGCTTTCCAGAAGGGCTGACACTGTCCCTGATGGCTTTGCTGTGTGCCTCTCTGCCTCCAGTCACTGAAGAAACAGCCTACCGTCAAGCGTTCAGTCCATGGTGCCATGGTGAGGCACCAGAAATTGAAGAAAATTTCCCCCTGTTTCACCGCGAGGGCTTGGTGCCCCGTTTTGTTGTTTTAATTTAAAAGTAAAAGTTTCGGTCCCTCAGAGGTGGCAATCGCACTGCCGCATTGCTGTGTGCTGTCACAGGACCTCGCAAGGTCCCCATTTGCCTGATCTCTGCCTGAAATTCCCTCCCTCTGCGAGCAGTACCTCCCACCTCCCATCTGCATTCCTGGTTTGGTGTGGTGAATCGGCGGCAGCACGCTGCAATGTGCTGTCCACCTCAGAACTGAAGGAAAAGTTTGTTTATTTATTTATTTGTTAGCGCTAAGTGCAAGGAGTTACCGGGTGGCTCAGAGCAGTGGGGGAAAGGCCACGGAAGGCCTGATTTGCATAACTAAATATTCAGTGGGTGCGGCGACGCCCAGGGGAGGGGCCCAGCATTAAGACTACTGAGAGGGCTCATGAATATTGTTTAAGGGAAGGGAGAATCCCTAATTAGATCAGGGACCAGTGTAATTAAAGAGGCCAGAACAAGGGTGGCCCAGGACTTAAAGAGGCCTTGCCAAGAAAGGCCCAGGTATTCAAAAGGGGGGGGGCTGTTTAAAGAGGCCCAGTGACTTAAAAGGGCAAGGGAAGCCCGGGACCCATGGGGCAAATTAGGATCATCACTATCTGAAACGGGCAGGATAGCCCACCTCTACCTCATAGGTCCAGGGAGGCCCAGTGTATTTAAAGGAGCTAAATCAAGCCAGGCCCAGTGATTTAAAGGAGCCCTGTCCAGAAGGGTGGCCCAGGTATTTAAAGGGGCTAGTCCAGTAGGCCCAGTGATTTAAAGGGGCCCAGCCAAAGGGAGGCCAGTTTTTAAAGGGGCAGTACAGGCCCAAATGTGTACTTAAAGGGGCAAGGAAGCTCAAGACCCACTGCTTTCAAAAGGACAAGTCAGGCCACTGCTTTAAAAGGGGCAAGTTAGGCCCACTGTTATTTGAAGAACTGAGATTATGCCCACTGCTATCTAAAAAGGCAAGTTAGGGCCCACTGCTATCTGGGTAAGGCAAGTTAGGCCCACTGCCATGTTGCACTGCTACCTAAAGGCATGTTAGGCCCACTGCTAGCCATTTTGATCCCCCAGGTGTTATAGGGGCCTAGCAACATTAGTGACCCCAGATGTTGAAGGAGTCTAGCTAGCCATACAGAACTGCACTAACAGTAAGAACCCAATCTAGTCAGAGGGACCCCTGTTAGTTAGGTCCACCAGAGATAGGGTTCACCCAGAAAAGTGAATTGCCTGTATATTTACTGTGATCTGGACATTGAGACTGTGTAATTGACCACTGCAACAAGAACTGAGGCTTTATTTACATTGCTATTATTACTACAAACAGTAAAAGTGCCAGAAAGTATTGCTTTGTTGCCAGCATTACAGTGTTACAAGATGTTCGAATCAGTCTTCAGCAAGTTTCCAGAATCCTTTCACCAATGTGTATCCAGATTAATCTTCTTCAAGTACTCCAGAAATTATCTTCAGTGCATCTCCAAGGCAGCCAGCAGCAGATCTTTGAAGAACCGTGCCACAGTCATCTCAGTTGCAATGTCCTGTTTATTATTATTTTCTGTTCTCCAGTTCCCAGTGTACAGCCTGGCCCAGTACAAAGGTACTGTCCATTTTCTTTGTTTTATCATCCATATTGAAGTGTCATCCAGATCTTCTGCTACAGTATCCTGCATCATCGTCCTGTTTCTTATTTTATGTAGTCCTCGGCTGCTTCGGCCTTGGTGTCAAGAACCCCGTTGTTCTCTCATGTTCCACAGACTTCTTTCTTCTCAGCATCTTCTCCATGTCCCAGCAGTCCAGAAGAGGGCTGTGGCTGGGTGTTCAGTATCTTCTTCATGTCCTGACAGTCCAGAAGAGGACAGTGGCTGGGTGTTCAGTACAGTATCTTCTTTGTGTCCCGGCAGTCCAGAAGTGGGCTGTGGCTGGGAGTACAGTATCTTCTTTGTGTCCAGGTGGTCCAGAAGCGGGCTGTGGCTGGTTGTTCAGTATCTTCTTTTTCTTCTGGCAGTCCAGAAGTGGGTTTTGGCCAGGTCTGTTGTGTTTCAATTCCAGCAGCCCTCAGTGGGTTCTGAGCTAAGGAAATCTTTGCATTGTTCTGAAATTCCGGCAACCCTAGAGAGGTGGGATGTGGACGAGAGACTCATGGCCTGTTCAAAATCCTCTCTGCAGTCCCTTAGTTTTTAACCCAGTCAGCCAAGTGTTCCCCTTGTGTTTCATATCCTGCAACCCAGTTTCTTCTCAGTGACAGAGAAAGCTCATCCATGCATGAACTACCTGTACAACTGATGTAGAGTCTTGGAGTAATATGTTTTAAAGTTCCTTAACGTGGAGTACTCCAGGTAATAGGCCCTAGCTAAAGGTGCACCTCAGGGTAATATTAGAAAACTGCATAGTGAGTTGCTGATCTTAGAGTATAGACCACACATAAAGCAGAGCAGTTACAGTTGATTATTGCAAGTGTGCATAGAGTCACCCTCGTGCAGGGTATAGGGTGTAGACCACTCATAAAGCGGAGCTGTTACATTCGTAGGATTTAGAGTTCTCCTCATACAGGAGTGTAGGGATAAGTGTTCCCTGTGACCGTGTTCCTGTTCCTGTTTTGTATGAATAAAATCTTGAGCAGTATTTGGAATCTATTTCTGACTCCCACCTCTCTTTGTCAGGTGCCACCATCCACCTATTTGGGACCTGTGTTAGTAATTTGTGTGCAAGTTACTGGTGTCATCGACACAGTTGCTTTATTTACCCCTTTTTTAGCCACACCATCCTCTCATATGCAGGCACGCTAATTGTTGTTCCCCCAATAGGCTTACAGTCCAATTTATTCTTACTTACACGGCCTATCATTTGTCTTCCACAACCCACAAACACCTCACTTCTCCAATAGTGCTGTCCATTCCAAGAAGTCTAAACCATATACTACCCATATAGCATGCTACCAAACAATGCATTATTAGACAGCAGGAACATAGGTAACCTTGATACTCCCATCCTTATTTCTGGTTATGTTTGGAAAGATATCATAGACTTCTGTATAATGTACTATAACTGTACTACTGAACTTCTGGCAATCTCTCTTATGTTACAGTCTCACACATTCACCAGTACACAACAAAACCTTATCCAACACACTATGTCCAGATTGAACACAGTCCTTGGTACTCTGCAGTTTCTTAGATTTACCCTATGGACTCCATACACAGAGTTTAGAAATCAACTGTATAAGGTTGAAGGTGTCATTCATTCAATACAAAAATTCATAATTGTAATAAAAGGTGACAAATTCAATTAACAAAACAGTGCGCTCTATGCAAGATGACATACTAACTCTACAAGAACAAGTAGTAAAACTTGAATTAGAACAGTCAGAAGTGGAGTTTTCAAACTGGAAATGCAAATTCAATTATGCCCTTGAATCAATATTTAGAAACATAGAAACACAGAAAGTGATGGCAGAAGGGGGCTATGTGGCCCATCTAGTCTGCCCAAAAGCCTACCCCTTCCTATAACTGCTTTTCAGTGTTATGATGCCCTTGTATCTATCCCACACTTTCTTGAAAGTCCCCACCATTTTTACCTCCACTGCCTCCTGTGGAAAGCAGTTCCATGGATCAACCTCTCTCTTAATGAAGAATTTGCATGTGTTGCCTTTGAGTCTGCCCCCTCTAGCTTCATGTTGTGCCTTCTGGTTCTTGAGTGATTTTTGATATGGAACAGGTCCTTGACCTGCACCACCTTGTTTATTCCTTTTAGGAATTTTAAAGTCTCAATCATGTCTCCCCTCTCCCTCCACTGCTCCAGGGAGTACATGTTTAATTCACGCAGCCGCTGTTCATATGATTTGTCATGCAATCCATGAATCATTTTAGTAGCTCATCTCTGCATTGTTTCCAGCCTGGTAATATCCATTTTAAGGTGTGGTCTCCAGAATTGTACACTGTACTCCAGGTATGGCATCACCAGTGATCTATAGAGTGGCAGAATGACCTCCTTTTTTTCTGCTGGTAATCCCCCTGCTTATGCAGCCTAACATACCATTTGCTCGCAGTGCTGCTTTCTCACATTGCTTGGACATTTTTAGGTCATCTGTTATAATTACTTCCAGATTTCTTTCCTGTAAAGAGGCTTCCAGTTTTTCTCCCCCTAGGTTGTAATCCACTGCTAGGTTAGTCCTTCCAAGGTGCATGATTTTACATTTTTTAGTATTGAAGTTTAGTTGCCATGTTCTTGACCACTTTTCTAGAGACTCAAGGTCAGCCTTCATCTTCTCCACTCATCCTGGGGTGTCCACCCTATTTTCTATCTTTGTGTCGTCTGCGAAAAAACTCACCTTGCCCTCCAGTCCATCAGAAATGTCACTAATGAAGATATTGAATAGGATTGGTCCAAGTACTGACCCCTGTGATACTCCACTAGCTACATCTCTTTCCTCTGAAAATGAACCTTTCACTAATACCCTCTGGGTCATTCCAGTAAGCCAACTCCTTACCCAGTTTACCACCTGATGTACTACTCCCATGCTGTCTAACTTGTTTAGCAGGCTTCTATGTGGGACTGAATCAAAGGCCTTGCTGAAATCCAGATACACTACCTCTACCGCAACTCTTTGGTCTGCTATTTTTGTTACCCAGCTAAAGAAGTTAAGTAAATTGGTTTGACATGACTTCCCTATGGTAAAGCCATGCTGCTTAGTGTCTGCTTTGTTGTTGTCCTTGAGAAAGGATATAATGCTCTCCTTGAGAAGGGTTTCCATTGTTTTATGTACAATTGATGTGAGACTTACCAGTCCGTAGCTGCCTGCACTCATTCTGCTCCACCTTTTGTGTAGAGGGATAATTGTGGCCATTTTCCACTCTTGTGGGACCTTGCTCAGTTCAAATGATAAGTTAAAGAGATCAGCCAGTGGAGCCACTAAACCTTCTCTTAGTTCTCTCAGTAGTCTAGGGTGCATTTCATCTGGTCCCATGGCTTTGTTTATATTGAGCTTCTCCAGTTCCTTTAGGGCTGCTTCCTTTGTAAAGGGTCCTGAGTATACTCTGTCTCCACCTGTATTGTGTCCTGTTATGGTAGGTCCACAGCCATCCTGCTTCTTAGTGAATACAGAGCAGAAATATCTGTTTAGGATTTCCACTTTGTCCTTGTCATCCTCAGTGGTCTGTCCATCTTCTTTTATGAGTTTGACAATACCCCCTGTTGTCTTTCTTTTTTCATTACTATACCTATAGAAGGTTTTGTCTCTCTTTTTTACTTATCTGGCAATCCTTTGGGAGAGTAAATGGAGAATCCTTAGATTGTCTGAACCCGGCAAATTGGGTAAAATGTCTATTGGATTAGCTACTGTCACCGCTAAATAGTGTATTGGTGATTTTAGGAATAACTGCTGTTGTTTTGCTGCTCTTTTGTTGCACAAAGTAACCTGTACAGTACCTCTACTCTCTCAGGTTCTTTTTATTTTCAGATGAGTGACTTCAAAAGACATAACCATTACTTCAGAACTGCCTTATCCTGCCTGAGGTACCATGGCCACTGGCCTTCTTTTGGCCCAAGAAAATGATCAGTGTCAGCTGCAGCCTTGTTTATTCAATCGTATGTTGGCGGCAGAACCTAGTGCATTCTTTGTGATCAAATATTCCCAGTTTTGTAATAATCCAAAATAGCTGATCGTCTTACAAGCCATATGCTGATCTATCATCTAGACCTTTGCCACTGCCTGACACTTGAGTGTGATGGACACAACTGTCTATTAGCAGATCTGTTAGGTATTTACCCTCTGCAAAAGCCTGAAAATTCACTTTTCTGTCCTCCAATTCACTTTGGTAAAAGTGGAAGGAATTGCTCAATCTGCAATGCAATTCAGCCCCAGATACGCCTGCTCACCTCAACAATCCTAACCAATGAAGAAATTAACCAGGAGCTTGAAGAAATAATGGTCGTCTGGTCTGCTCCAGATATCCACCCTATGGACTCTCTGTTAGACATTATAAATACATTCTAAACAATGTGAAATACAATTATTCTTTGTTTTGGTGTTTTGAAATATCACTTTCCATTGCAATAAACTAGTAAGCAGATTTGAAAATATATATACTGTAACTTGGACTCTAGCCTTTCCTCCCTAGACATATGGTTACAGTTATGTTTAGTACTTAAGTATATGTTTTTCACTTACAGTTATACTCATTTATAGTTCTAGATTGTATTCAGAGCTTACATGCCTAATTATTACTTTGTATTAATACTTATCAATCTGATTATTGAGTGTGAACTTTATTACTTGACAAGTATTAAATATTTTAAACATTTACAGTAAAACATTATATGCTAAGATATTTTAAAGGCTTATCTTGTAATTCATATGTTAGGTATTTTTAAATGTCTTTCTTGTAGAAGACTTAACCACAAAGCAACCAGATGTCTTCATGGGCCACTGCACCCCTCGGCCTACTACAAAAAAATATCTCGCTACCTTAGGTAGTGTGTGCTGTCTGTAAATGTAAATTTATTTTTGTATTTAACTAAAATTCCCTGGTCATACTAGACTCTTTACCATGATGTCAAACTATTAGAAGCTGACCATATTTTAGGGAGGCAATATAGTGCAGTGGTTTAAGGCTCTGAGCTGCAAATCTGGAGACCTGGGTTTGAATCCCACAGCCCCCACTTGCACATTGTGTGACCCTAAGCAAGTCACTTAACTTCCCTGTGCTCCCAGGTTGCACCTGTAAACAAGCTTTCAGCTTAGTGTGTCTCACCTGGTTAAACAACTGGAAAAAAATATGTATATATTTTCACTTAAAAAGTCCTTTTTAATCAGGTGCTTTAAGTTACTGATACCCTTCTGGTACAAAAAGTTACTTGTTACCTTAAAAAACCTACATTAAGCTAGGAATTGTAGAACTATCAACCCAGCCAACTACCTTGACTGGCTATTTAAACCTGCAAACAACTCAGTCAAGGTAAGAGGAGGAAGGCAGAGAACAATCCTTGCTCTAGGGCCTCATTTTGACATCTGGGTGACTGGTTCAGTCATGTCTTGCCTATTAACTCTGGTATTTATAGAACAGAGAGGATAGATGCTTGGCATAATTTGTGTTGCTGTTTTTAGTCTGTTATTGCATCTACATTGAAAAAGGAGGCTGTTCCTCTTTCGATGGAAAAATTTATAATATTTTACTTGCATTGCTGTTTAAAATATGTTGTGAAATTTGAAATAGATATTAAGTAAAAAATATTCTTTTAAACATGAATTTGGAATATTCTGGTGTTGTTTCTCATTTGACATTAACACAACTATGGGCTATAGATTTAGATCATAGACATTTAAAGGTCAAACCTGAATTTGATTATAGTTACATACAGCACATGGGTACATTAAAAATCACTATTCCAGATTATATACACATAAATAATGTGCAGATTTAAACTGTCCAGAATATATACATAACTTCTTAGGATGGTGCAACATCGACCAAAATAAGAAAGATAATTGCAAAATACTGAATTACCCAAGACACAAAGACATGGGTGATTTTATAGTACAAAATAAGAATATTTGAACAACTAGGACAGGCCCATTGTCCTATGGTGGTCACTTATGATCATGACAGTGCATTGAATTACAATGAACATACTGCTTTTGTCCATCAAAGTCAAATAGTCCTGGTCAGTCAAATAAATAACAATGTAGTGGTGACAAGTGGACTAATAGGTCATAAAACAGAATTCAACTTGCCCATGTTATGTATCAGCATGCCGACTAGGCTCTACCCTAATTTATCTGAACTCATGAAAGGGTTGTCAGTCTCCAAAGGTCTGGGTGAAAACCCTGTACACAAGACTGGCACAGAGAGCCACACCAGGGGGTCAGAAAATGGCCCTGGTACATCAATATATTTACACACCGTCTGTTATGTGCCCTGAGCCCTGTCTATGACATACTGTACAGCTACTCTGTGGGTCTCTCCAGTATAGTGAAAGCCATTTAGGCTGTATACACACTGTCAGTTGTTAGGTGCCCTGAGCCCTGTCTGTGACACTTACTCTGTGTCTTTCTGCAGTATAGTAAAGCCATTTAGGCTGCAATAAACACTATCAGTCGTTTGGTGCCCCGAGCCCTTTTTGCGACATAGCTACTCTATGTGTCTCTGCAGTATAGTGAAAGCCATTATGGCTGTATATTTATGCACTGTCTGTTAGGTGCCCTGAGCCCTTTCTGTGATGTATAGCTACTCTGTGTGTCTCTGCAGAATAGTAACCGCCTCCCTCCCCCCTCCTCCCAACTGGTTCCATTAATCCCTCCGCTGCCAGATATCTGCATATCAGGGGCCTCCTAAACAGATCATATGTAACTAATGTGTATGAATTGTACAAAATATTTGTAACTATGTCTATATACAAACTGTGTAAAATCTGTGTAATTCTGTATGTCAGCATTCTGTAACCTTGTGCCACTGTTGTCCTTTCTGTGACGAGGTACCTTTGTAAATGAGCCTCTGGCTCAAAGGTTGTAAATCCAATTGTACAAATAAATAAATAAAATAGTTTAAACCATATAGGCTGTATATACACACACACACTGTCTGTTAGGTGCCCTGAGCCCTGTCTGTGACATATACTCTGTGTCTTTCTGCAGTACAGTGAAGCAACTTAGGCTGTATTACATACTGTCTGTTAGGTGCCACAAGTCCTGTCTGTGACATAGCTACTCTGTGTGTCTCTGCAGTATAGTGAAAGCTTTTAGGCTGTGTATTTACACACTGTCTGTTAGGTGCCCTGAATTCTGTCTGTGACATATAGCTACTCTGTGTGTCTCTGCAGTATAGTGAAAGCCATCTAGGCTGTATTACACACTGTCTGTTAGGTACTCCGAACCCCATCTGTGACATAGCTGCTCTTTGTGTCTCTACATAAAACAATTTAGGCTGCATTACACTCTGTCTGTTAGGTGCCCTGAGCCCTGTCTGTGACATAGCTACTCTGTGTATCCCTGCAGTATAGTGAAAGCCTGCTCAGCTGTATTACACATTGTCTGTTAGGTGACCTGAACCATGTCTGTGACATAGCTTCTCTGTAGCTCTCTCTCTCTCTCTGCAGTACAGTGAAAAGTATTTAGGTTCATTACATTGTTTGTTAGCCTGTTAGGTGTCCTGAGCTCTGTCATAGCTACACTGTATGTGACATCTCTCTGTGGCATAGTGAAAGCCATGGCTGTGTCTACTATGTCTTGTATTTCCCAATCTAAATCTACTAAAAGGAAGTACAGTGCTGCTGCACATGCAACTGAAAATGATTTGGACAGTATGAATCCTAGCAATAATGAAGAACATAACAAAAATAACAACAATAATATCACCAGGACTGTCACTAAATATCCTCCTGAACCAAAAAAGCATGTTACCAATGAAATTATAGCAGAGTTTCAGAAAGAACTAACAGGACTTACTCATAGAGGTTCTGAACATTTTGCCACATGTGCCAGGATACTTCCAGCTGCTGAAGCACATGCAAGGACAAGGAGGCATCCTTCTCAAATATAAGCTCAGATGCTGAGGCAGTGAATACTTATAAAGATGGTGGTGATAGCCTGGGCTATACCATTCACAGTCCCCACTATGTCCCACCTGATGATGACAGCACTTCAATTTCTTCTGAATTGTGTGGTGATGAGGTTGGCTCTAGTTTCAATGAGGGGGTAGGAGAGAATGCTGCTGTAGGGCATGAAAGGCAAGTGCAGAAAAAAAAACATATGCTAAATGTAAGAAGAAAAAGATGAACATGAATGAAAAAAAATCATGTAAACAAGGAAATGGCAGTATAGGGTTTCCTCCAGGTCCCTTGACTGTACAAGAAATAATGCCAAGCACCATAGTACAAAGCACAAAGGGTAAATCT
Source organism: Neoceratodus forsteri (assembly GCA_016271365.2). NCBI lineage: Eukaryota > Metazoa > Chordata > Ceratodontiformes > Ceratodontidae > Neoceratodus > Neoceratodus forsteri. Next base: position 582,862,779 of record CM057456.1, on the reverse strand, counting down.
TTAGTGTGGAATTTATAGTATATTGACCTTGCAGACAACTCTTGAGCTGTATGCAGTATGTGCAAAAAGAGTTTCAGTCATGGTGGTAAAGCAGGACATTTTGGAACATTAGTAATGATATGACATGCAAAGGCAAAACACCCAGTTGAGTGGAGCAGGCAAGGGACACTGGGGTTGGTGAATCACTTGATGTATCTTTGCAGTCTTCCCAGACAAACATAGATTGTTTTCTTCTGACACCTTCAAGTACTGCAAAATCCCACAGCAGTAGTCCATATGAAAAAGGCATGAAAAGTACAATCCCCCAAAATTAAAAATATCTTGTCATTCTCATCAACTAACATTAAAAGAAAATTTTGTGAGGACATCAAAATTTACTCTCAAGCATCCAAAATGCTAGCTGTTAAATAGAGCCATTGCAGAGCTGTTGGCCAATTGTTAACTAACTTTTGCTTTTTTTGTTCAGAAAGGTTTCCTCAAGTTCATGAACTGGATTGAACCACAGTACACCTTTGCTTGTTGAATATATTTTTCAAAAAAGGCTTTTCCACAGTTTTTTGACTTGGTATATAATGCAGTCACTAAACAGTTCATACTCTCTGAGGTAAAGCAGGTTCACATAATGACAGATATATGGAACAGCAACCCAGCAATTAACTACATGACTGTTACAGTTCATTGGGTAAGTTTTCAGTCAGAAAGTAATACTTCCTGCTCTACTGTAAGTAGTAGGAAGTAGGTTGTATTATGTGTCACCATTTATGAGGAAAAACACACTGCTGTGAGTATTTTGCAGAAGCTGCAAAATCAAATCCAGAAATGTCTTACTCCATATTCCTTATCTCCAGGGTCCACAGTCCCAAAAAATAGTCTTTCATATAATTTTTGTTATAGTTGGGGTTGGTTAATCAGGTAGTAGAAAGAGTCAGGTAATAACTACCTGACCCGACCTGACTACTGGTTTTTCATCCGGGTATTTTTTGGATAGTTTTGGGGTACCCACGAGCAGTCTAGGTGATCAGGTATTTTAGGACCCGCCCATCCCTAATTTTCATAGTATAAAAAGTTTCTGAGTACAAGCAAAGTCTCTCAGACTGCTGCCATGGTCATTTTGCTAGCAGCAGGAAAAAGGTCATCTGTGACCTAACTGTCAGGGAATTAATAGGTAACATTAAAACCTCTCAGGAATGATAGACATTTGAACTAAAAATGATCGCAAAGTTTGACTACAAGAAAGAATTTGGTTTTCTAGAACACTAGCAGAGGCACGTGTGTATTGAACCACAAAAAAGAAAAACAAGTATATGAATATTTGTTCCCTCACAGCCTACAAATACCTTCCTGGTAGTGGATTCAGAGATGTTTTTATAACATGCTTTTACATGCTTGTAATACTAAATGGATACATAACCACATTTGAAATAACAATATTGTTGCATTTTGTGTTGTTTTATTACTTCCTCCCTGACCTAAAAAAGTATTTTTCAATATGAGAAGCACACCCTTGGTGTTAGCTACCCCCACAGAAAACACAATGCTCTGTACTGGAAGCCTATTCCTGGTTCTAACAATGCAAGAACACACTCTTCAACACTGGGATCCCATACCTTGTACCAGAATCCTAGCTGATCACTGTTCAACATCGGGATTCCATCCCTTGTACCAGGGTCCTACCTGAATACTGTTCAACACCGGGATAACTTCCCTTGTACCAGTGTCCAAACTGAACACTGTTCAATACTGGGATCCCAACCCTTGTACCAGAATCCTACCTAATCAATGTTCAACACCTGAATCCCATCCGTTGTACCAGGGACCTATGTGAACACTGTTCAACATCAGGAGGCCATCCATTGTACCAGATTCCAACCTGAACATTGTTCAACACTTGGATTCCTTCCCTTGTACCAGAATCCTACGTGAACAGTGTTCAACACCAGGAGGCCATCCCTTATACCATAATACTACCTGAACACTGTTCAACACCAGAATTCCATCCCTTGTACCAGGGTCCTATCTGAACACTGTTCAACACCAGAATTCCATCCCTTGTACCAGTGACCTATCTCAACACTCTTCAACACTGTGACCCCATCCCTTGTAGCAGGGTCCTACCTAAACAGTGTTCAACACTGTGATCCCATGCCTTGGACCAGAGTCCAACCCAAACACTGTTCAATACCAGGATTCCATCCCTTGTGCCAGTATCCTACCTAATCACTGTTCAACACCAGAATTCTATCCTCTTTACCAGAATACTACCTAAACACTGTTCAATAATGAGATCACATTTCTTGTACCAGAATTCTACCTGAACAGTGTTCGACAGCAGGATCCCATCCCCATTGCAGAATCCTACTTAAACACTGTTCAACACCGCAATCCCATCCCTTGTACCAGGGTCCAACTTTATTTTATTTTATTTATTTATTTATTTGCATGATAACCTGATAGGAACATTGATCCAAGGGACTGTTTTCAGGAACAATCCAGGCCATATAGTACAACAGAGTCAACATACAAGTCGAAGTGTTACATGCAGTATGGTCAAGCATAGTAAATAGCAGTTCATACAGATGGATTTTAAACAATGTTCAACACTAGGATTCTAATCACCCCTTGAACCATAACACTTCCTTGCCACTGTTCAGCACCAGGACTCTGAGCAGCCCTTCTACCAAAATACAAACTGAACGCTATTCAATACCAGGAGCCCATCCCTTGTACCAAAATCCTTCCTAAGCACTGTTCAACACAAGGAGCCCATCCCTTGTACCAGAATTTGACCTGAACACTGTTCAACACCAGGATTCCATCCCTTGTACCACAGTCCAACCTGAACACTGTTCCATATCAGCATTACATACCTCATACCAGAATCCTACCTTAAAACTGTTCAACAACAGAAGCCTATCCCTTTTACCAGAATCCTACCTGAACACTGTTCATCACCTGGATCCCATCAATTGTACCAGTGTTCTATCTGAGCATTGCTCAACACCAGGATTCCATCCCTTGTACCAGAATCCCACATCAACACTGTTCATCACTAGGAGCCTATCCCTTGTACAAGAATCCTACCTAAACACTGTTCAATACTGGGATCCAGTCCCTTGTACCAGGATCCATCCTACCTGAACACTGTTCAACACCAGGATCCCATCCATTGTACCAAGGCACTATCTGAACACTGTTCAACACCAGCTTCCCATCTCTTGTACCAGAGTCTTATCTGAATGCTGTTCAACACCAGAACCCCATGCCTTGTGCTGGCATCCTCCCAAACAATTGAGCCTGACTCAGCAACCAGGATCCATCCTACCCGAACATTGTTCAACACTGGGCTCCCATCCATTGTGCTGGGGTACTATCTGAACACTGTTCAACACCAGCATCCCATCTCTTGTACCAGGGTCTTGTGTGGACACTGTTCAACACCAGAAGCCAATGCCTTGTGCTAGCATCCACCCAAAAATTTGAGCCTAAATCAGGCAGCCCATCTCTGGCTCTGGGGTAAGCATCATTTTTTACTAATTTTGAGCCCCCTGGCAACTAATTGCCATTATCAGGAGACCATCTCCAGTCTTGTGCTTCTGCCCCAGCCCCTGAAAACCCATTGCCCATCCAAGAGAACCTCAACTCCTTTCTTTTATTTTTATTTAGTTTTTGTTGACCAGGTAAGTGCACTAGACAAATCCTGCCTATTTTCAGGCATGACCCGGGGGAGCAGGATACAGACGAATGCCAACTGACCTTGAACCAGATGAAACTGTTGGTGGTATTTTTAGTGAATGAGGGAAATTTGGCCAGGACACCAGGGAAATTCCCCTACTCTTTTTGATAAGTGCCATGGGATCTTTAACATCCACCTGAACTACCACCAATCCAGGCAGATGGGACCTTGGTTTAATGCCTCATCCAAAAGACAGCACCCCTCTCATGCTGCACTACAGTGTCAGTACTGGGATATTAACCCAAGTGCCAGATGTGGGAACTGAACCCACAGCCCTCTGATCTCCCAGCTTCAGAGGTGAGTGTGCTACCTACTGAGCCACTGACACTGATAATTTCTGACACTGTCATTTTCTAAATTACTTAAGCACAAATTGCAACCAGTGAATGCATACATTCTGAGTGTATTTAATCACTGGTTATTTGCAATAATGTAATTAAGATGGTGGTTGGCCAAGGAGGTTGAAGTACAGTTTTTGCCACTGGGGGTGGTCAGTTATTGTAAGCAGGTTGGGTCACTGTAGGTTGGGGGCTACTTGGTGTGGAGCATGATGAGGGAGAGGGTGCCATTTGCCCCAGGGAGTGCTTCTGTTAAAGCAGGTTGAGGGAGGTGTTAACACTAGATTCAGGGGTCTGCTTTGTTGGGGGCAAGATGATAGAGATAGTGCCACTAAACACCAGGGACTGCATATTGAGTGGCATGGGAAGGTGTGCCGCTAGACCACAGAGACTACCTTGTGTTGGGCACAGTTTGGGAGAGTAGTGCCACTGAATATCAAAAACTTATTGTCTTCTGCCTGATTTACAGTCCCTAATGTGGACTATCATGTATTACCTTATGCTGTGTATGTTGCATGCTCAAACAACATCGTGCATAGTTAAAATTTCTCTGTTCTACTCACTCAGCTAGACTGTGATCATCCACACTTTCCCTAGTGATGTTGTCTCTTCATCAGAAAACAAGGGGGGAATATGTAGACCTGCCTGACCTACAGTCCCTAATGTAGACTACCATGTTCTATGATACAGCATAAGGCATTTACTCATGCTTGCTGTGATGTACTTACAAACCATTATCCAGTATAGTTATTATTGTGGGGTTAGCAAGTCACCTACAGCTATTAGCCATAATGCTATAATCAAATAGCTGATACTGGAGGTGAATATAATATGGAAACTCAACATTGCCTATGGTCTCCATGAGGTAAGCAGGGTCTGCAGAGGTTCCCAGATCTTCCGGTATATATGAGGCCTATGACGCATGTGAGAAATGTGCTTCTCTAACTGTATGGCCAGAAGAATCTCCCGATACCATTTCATAGTCAAAGGCTAATAATCCTCTATCCAGTGTCTGAGCATAACAAGCTTTGCCACTGCCACCACTAGGGACAAGTGGGCCTTTCTAATTTTGGGTGTTCCTGGGGGAAATATGGAAAGCAGGCAACACTCTGGTGTGAACAAAGATTCAGGTCAAAGAAGTGGGTCCAAGACTTGCTTAATGGAGTTCCACAATACCTGATTATGAGGGCAGTCCCAGAGTAAGTGGTATAATGACCCAGTAGCATGATTGTACCGAGAACATACTGGGGAAGATATCCGGCCTATTTTGTACAACATGAACAGGGTATAATACAAATTATGCATTACGTTAAACTGGGTCAGATGTAATCTGTCCTGTTTAAGATACACATAAATAGTACTCCACACCTTCTGCCAGATATCAGGATCTGGTGAGAGGGAGAGTTCTTGGACCCAATAATAGCAAACTCCTTGGGTAAACCGGGTTCTGCTGCCAATGGTTGTTTATATATTTTGGAAGTTGCATGTGGTTGGTCTGCTTTGAGGAATATCTGGTCTTGTCTCACTGGGGTGTCAGAAATAGGAAATTTCTTACCTAAAAAGGAAATAATTGAGTGTCTTATTTGCATATACTTGAAAATGTCTTCGGCTCTTAACTGGAACTGAGATTGCAGAGTGATAAATGGGGTAAATTCTTGCCCAGACAAAAAGTCAGCCAAGATGGCGTCCTTCAGTTTTAGAAGAAAGGTGGGAGGGATGGGACAGTCACCAATCTAGAAATGCAGATTATTAAAAATAGGTTGAGAGGGGGAATTGTGCCATTCCTCTGACAGGAACCTTTGCATCTGTTGCATGGCCTTAAGAGACCATGCCACAGAGGAGGCCCTTAGCAGGCATGGGAGATGGGAGAGAGTCAGGTAGGTCAGGGTGGAGAGTGAGCTGGAAAACCTATGTGCTAGATCCTTGTCTATGTCCAGCCAGATGGGTAGGTCACCATTCCCCTCCCCGTGTAGGTCTTTCTTGGACCAAAGTACTATTTTTGTACAGTTGTTCGGAACAATAATACTTGAAAAGAGAGGGATGGGCCAAACCACCTTGCAATTTGGGAGCTGTTAGTTTGCAATAGGCTTTTCTCATGGTCTTACCATTACAAAGGAAAGAACTGAAGCATCTCTGCAGGTTCCTAAACCAACTTTTGGGGAGGAAAAACCCCAGCATGCCCAGAGGGTAAAGCAACCTTGGCAGGACATTCATTTTGAAGATTTTAACATGCCCCCAAATGGAGAGAGGTAATACTCCCCAGTGATCTAAATCTGCATGTATTGTCTGTACTAAACTGGTGAGGTTGTTTTTAATCATGGAAGAAATGTCTCTGGTAACACTGATCCCCAAGTACGTAAGAGCCTTAGGTTCCCAAGAGAGGCCAAAGGTATCACAGCTGGACTTGGTGGCATGGACATTGAGGGAGAAATTCTGAGTCTTGGACATATTCAGCTTGTAATACAAAATCACAGAGAACTGATCCAGGTCCTTCATGAGGGCGGGTACGGAAGTCTCTGGGTCATAAATATGTAGAAGAAGGTCATCAGCATAGGCCGATAAAGTGTATCTCTTCCATGACACCTGAATACCTCTAATGTCCAGGAGGCAATGATTTTCCTAATCAGGGGTTCCAGGTAGAAGTTGAAGAGTAGGGGGAGAGGGGGTACCCTGCCTAGTACCTCTTCGCAAAGGAAAGGAGTCAGAAAAGCATCCATTGCACCACACCTGTGCTGAGGGGGAGGTGTATAAAACCTGGATCCATTTGATAAACTTATCAGGGATTCCAAAGCAGCACAGGGAGGCAAAGAAGAATTGCCAAGAAACCCGGTCAAAAGCTTTTTCGGCATTCAGAGAGACAAGGATTGAAGGAACCATGGACTCCCTAGACACCGAGAGGAGGTGGAACAGTTTCCTTATATGGTCTCCAGAGATTCTCCCTGTCATGAACCCCACCTGCTCCCTGCCAATAACCTCTCCCATAATTGGAGAAAGACGATTGGCGAGGATTTTGGCTAGGTTCTTGACATTGGTATTCAATAGAGAGATTGGGTGGTAATTCTCAGGGCATAATGGGTCCCTTCCTGGTTTGAGAATCAGTGTGATCAGAGCTATTAGGAAACTGATACCTTGTATTCCCTGAGAAAACCATGAGTTGAAGACTTCTACAAGAAGTGGAGAAAGCTGGAAGAGATAGGCTTTATAAAGGTTATTTGGGAGACCATCAGGTCCAGGGTTTTTGTCCTGGGGCAACTGCTTAATACCATGGTGAACCTCCAAAAGGGAGATTGGGGCCCCAAGGTAGTCTGTGAGGCAAGAGGGGAGTACCGGGGTGTTTAAAGAATATAAGTATTCCAGAATATTCTGGTCCGTTGCAGGAGTCGAGTCATCCAGTGAGTAGAGTTTACTGTAGTAATCACTAAAAATTGCCACAATGTTCCTGGAGTGAGAGAGAGACTATAGGTCCATTGGGGCACCCACGTAGACTAGAGATAAATCTGGAAGAGTCGGCTGGTCTCAGCCTAAGGGCAAGAAGCTTCCCGGCTTTTTCTCTGGATTCAAGGTACTTCAGTCTAGTACGATGAAGGGAAAGCTCTGCTTTCTGTGCTATTAGTCCTGAGAACTGTGCTTGTAAATGGTGGAGCTCAGCCCACTCTGATGCCAGAGATGAGCGGTGGAGGGAGGATTCCCTGCTATGTATTACACACAGAAGATTGTCCAGAAGAAGCCTACTTTTCCAATCTCTTGTGGAGGAAATATGGATAAATTCTGCATGGAGAGCACACTTAAGGGCCACCCACATTGTGTCTACTTTTTCCACTGATCCTAGATTAGTACTCAGAAAGGTGATAATGAAGTCTTGAACATGGGTTAGTATGTCGGGAATCTGGAGTAATTGGGTATTCAGATGCCAGATGGCATCCCTACGGATGCCTGGACCCATCAAATGGGTCCAGGCATCCGTAGGGATGGAGATCACTCTTGGGTGAATAGATACATCTATGACCCCCGGAAGCACTAACCAGCCAGTAGTCTATTCTGGATAGAGTACTGTAAGGGGAAGAATAATAAGAATAAGATGTGTCTGTGGGATGCAGGGTGTGCCAGACATCAATAAGGCCTGCACCAGAAATAAGGTAATGTAGAGCCCTTTGTGCGGGGGACAACCCTCGCCTCTTGTTGTCTGAATGGTCCAGGTCTGATTGCGGGGCCAGGTTCTAATCCCCACCTAAGAAGGTTAAGGTTGGAGAGGCAGAGGATATTGGGGAGAGTCTGCATTTGGGCCATAAATGGAGCCTATCAAGATTGGGAATGATTCTAGGGTGCCTTTAACAATGATACATTGCCCTGAAGGGTCCCACCATTCCTGAGACATAACAAAGGAAACTGTCTTGCCAATGAGAATAGCTGTGCCCCCTCAGTTAGAGGAGGTACCAGCACCAAACACTTGGCCCACCCATTCCCTCTTGAAAAGAGATATCTCTTCTCTCTGCAGGTGAGTCTCTTGAAGGCATGCTATTCCCATCTTTAAGTGAGAAAGATGTTTTAAGACCATTATACGTTTCTTTCTGTATTGGCCCCCTCTGATGTTCCAACTGATAAACATATACGGCCCTCCCATATTCATTTAGGCCTTGGCATGTAATGGGGAGTCTTGTGACAAGTCACGGATATGGGAGCGACCCTAATCTCTAGCAAAGTTGAATTCTCAGTTATAATAAAGAGCAGTGTAGAATTATCCACCCTGTACACCTAGAAACAGCAATATGGAAACAGAAGAAGATTAGAGACAATAATCCCAGTCCCCCCAAAGACAACACTGAACAGAAACACATTTATATCCCCACAATGAACTACCCCCAGTTCTAACTAACTGAACCACTTATGCTAGGTGATGTAATTCTTGCTACACTAAGAGAAACACATCCCACGCCCCAAACCCTGCTATCCCCCCACCCAACAAAGTTATGAAAATGACATAAGCAGCAGGCCACCAACCATAAATGTACACAATGCAAACAGTATAAAATAATGTTATCTAACTAGTGAGTCAATGGCAGGCAGCAGATATAAAATGGTATTTAAAGAAATAAAAAGAAGAAAAAAAATTATGAAGATGGATATACTAGAGGAACAGAAACCCTGCACCCTATGCTCAGAGTCTCACACATAAGTCTCTTCGGTATCTTAATGTGGGACAAGGGATACATAACTCAGGTAGTGGTTGTATAGTCACCGATATGGACTGTGAATGCAGAGCTGCATTACTCAGGCTTTACATTGGAGACCTAGTAAGAAAAGTCCAATGCATAGTTCTGCAAAATAAAGCAGTAGGAATCCGAGACTCAAACAGATGTTCCAACTGATAATGCAGACAGGAGTTATTCAAGACTGCCGAGGTCTCTGTTCCTCTTACCAGGACCAATCCATGTCCACTGGAACATCTGCAGGGAAAAAGAAAATGTAAATAAAGCCCCAAGTGTCCAGCGGGAAAGGAGTCAGGCGAGCACTGTGGCTGAGGCCTAGTACTGCAGAAACTTGGAAAGAGTTGCACACACAGGAGCCAGAACATGACAAATCAGTAGGCATTAACTGGAGGAAATTACCAAACTGCTGGGGAAAATGAACATATCGCTGAGGTATCCATGTAACTTACTTCCAATCAGTATCAGGAGGGCAAATATCTTAGCCTTGTTACTTCTCACAGGGGAAGAACAAAAACAATGAGTTGCATAATGTCACTTAAACAGATCAGGCAAGAGGGTTTTTAATTCCGAAGTCACTTGCTCGGGGGTGACATGCAGGATAGCAAGATATCTGATCCAAAAGGGCTTGCTGGCTGCGATCAACTTAGACACAATGAGATGCAATTCTTGCCTTTTAGATCACACCGACTCGGGCAAGTCCTAAGCAATTCTGACTTTATGACCTTCCCACTGCACCTCATGTAACTCCTTGAGTCTGGTGAGAATATGCTGCTTATCTTGGAAGTTAAGCAATTTGAAAATTAGAGGCCTCTGGGGTGGGCCGGCTGGTGGGGGGGGGGTGCAGGGAGCGGTGGGCCCGCTCAATGATGTAGGATGCAGCATTAGGTGATGGGCCAGCAATTTTATTGCAGAAATTTTGAGCAAAGAGAATGGGCTTGCTGCCCTCTTCCACTTCGGGCAGACTGATAATCAATTAATTCTTGTGTCAACTGAGCCTCTCCAGGTCTTTGATCTTATCCTCTAATTGCTTGATCCTGTGTCTGATGCTGGTATTATCTTTTTACATTCTCCCCTGCCATTTTTCAATAGAGGAGAGCCTTGCTTCAGAATCGCCCACCCTGAGTGTTAGGGAGTCCACAGAAGCTCGGATTTGGTGGAGATCCGCTGATATGGTGGAAATTGTCTCCTGAATTGGTGCCATGATGTCCAAAAAGTGCTTCTCAGTCAGGACTACACTCCCAGCTGGATTCTTGCTGGAACTGGCAGTGTGCTGCTTAGGCTGTTTAGCGGCCTTGTCCTTCTCAGGGCTGGGCAGTGGTGAGTGCTGCAGCGGTGCCTTTTTCATGAAGATGTCCATTGTAAAACCTCAAATTTTGGTGCAGAAGGGTTTCAGCAGTGTTCCTGTTGAGGTTTGCCCTGTTCAGGAGTCAAAGGTAGGCAGAAGGATGGGAAATTTGTGAGTGGGTTCGGGAGCAAGGTGGAAGGTGCTGTTCTTGTTTAGGCAGCCATCACATGACTGTAACAGACTTTCTTATCTCTGACTTTAATAGTCTATGCAAGCCTGTTTTTCATGAGTTTTTCTATGACGACATCACAGTGTTCAGAGAATCTGAACTCCCAGCAGGTACATCCTCCTTTTTACATTTATTTGGGGAATAAACCTTTATTCTGTGTCACCTGTCTTTTGTGCCGTGTTTTGCCATCAGGTTTAGAATCCTGCCAAACCCAACACACTTGAAGCCAGTAACTGCTTTTTGGTGGAGCAGGGTAAGGCAGAGGGTGCCACTGCATTTTCCCCACAGCTTCAAACAGGAAACAGTGAGGGAGTGGTACAACTTGGTACTAGGGTCTAACTGGCATGATGGTGGGATAGGGGGGGATGGATATCAGGACTACTTGTCACAGGCAAGATTTCATGATTATGAAATGGGTTCACTAGAATTAGTAAGGACAACTCTTTTTTAAATACCTAAAAATAGGGAAATAAATGCAAAAAAGGAGAAAAGGAAAAAAAAAATACTTCTGTTGAGGCATTGTAACAACTCTATTTGGCCAGTAGATGGCAAATACTGCATTTTTTTAATATAAGTAAGAGAATTGAGACGTACTGATACAGTTAAGCCCGCTTAAAATGAGCATGTCAGTGAAGTCTCAGGTCTTTTTCCAATGCTGTTATGCTGGGATATCAGCAGTGGGCTCTATGCTGCTCAGTAAATCAGGTGTCTCAATTTTTTATACCATCCACATTTCTTAATACAAATCAATTCACATTTTTTTTTTAAATATCCTTTTTTAATAAGGAAATTAATTAAACAAAACTATGTTTAGGCAACTGTTAGGGTTGAAACAAAAAGTCACAAAAGTAGAGAAATGTGAGGTTAGGATAACAAGTTAACTATTTTAATGGTGTGGCGTTGTGTTACACAGAATTTGAATTAAGGGTTGGTGATATCCATCCACTACATTTCACATAGTCTTCATAACAACATAAAAAAAACTGCATTTTTTTTGTGTAGTCTTTACTGCAAAGCTATGATAGGGTGGATGTGACTTTGCATACAGTAGTATCACAATGGCAAAACTCTGCCAGTGAAGTCCATCATACGTCATGAAGTGTGCGCTGGAAAGAAGGTCACATGACTGATTTCCTGCTAAAAAGAAAGTTGCATAGTATATGTTGTAGCAGAAAGTTCTCCATATGGCCCATGCACTGTGTGCAAACCTAGAATGAGAGTAGAAGTAGTTGGATGTGTCTGAATGCTAAATATAACCAGTCACATTTGGTTGAAAAAAAGAAACGTGGTAGTTTTGTTAGATCAGGTTAAGATGCAGGGATAAAGAAACAACAAATACATTGGATTGGATGCCTTTTATTGAACTTAAAAAAATTACTTTTGAGACAAACTTTGAGAGTTATACTGTTTTCATCAGATCAGATTGGGTGTGGACTCAAATGAGACACAGTGCAGTCTGCTTAAAGATAAAAGTGATTTCCAATTTCTAAAAGGCAGGCTGGAGCATTGCAGAACATCTTCATAGTCGTGAAGTAAGGAAGCAAGATGTGCCTGCATATTAAAGCAACAAATATAATGCCTGGGGGTGGGGTGGGGGTTTGCAAGCAGTGATGGAAATCTGTGACAGTTGGATCACAGAAGGTCACAGATGAAGTGGTCTGGTCTGAGAAATGCTCCCATACCAGTTCATTTTCATCTTTATGTGTGATTGTGATTCTGTGGAGATTATTTCTTGTTTTGCACTGTTATGGAGTTTCACCATTATGGTAGCCACCCACACACTTTGTATAATGTATCATATACACGACAGTGCTGTAAGAACACGAGTATGACTTTTGGATTTCGAATGCTTCCTCACATAGAAACATGGAATTTGTCTGCAAATAAGGACCACTTGGCACACCTAGTCATCCCAGTTTGTCTCTGCCTATTCTGTCACCACAGAACATCTGGCTACTCCCCCCCCCTCCACATTCCTACTAAGATTCCTTTGTGCCTATCCAATGCATGCTTGAAGCCAATCGCTGTTTGCACTCCCATCACCTCTGCTGGTAGACTATTCCTGATATCCACCACTCCTTAAGTGAAGAAATACTTCTTCACATCCCTTCTCAACTTACCCCCATCCAGCTTCATTGCATGTCCTCTTGTCCTGGAGCTCCTTCTCGTCTGAAAAATACCCCCCTTGTCCATTCCCCTACTTATAGGTCTCTATCATGCTCCCCATCCTCTTTTTCCTGGGTGTACATATTGAGATCCCTCAGTCTCTTCTAATAGGGCTTTTGATGCAACACCTGCACCATTTCAGTTGCCCTCCACTAGACTGCCTCCAACAAATCGATGTCCTTTCTGAGATGTGGTCTTTGGAACTTGACACAGTACTCCAGGTGAAGTCTCACCAATGATCGATAAAGTGGCAACACCTACTCTCAGCTTCTGCTGGTGATTCCCCTCCCTATGCACCCAGCATCCCACTGGCCCTGCTCATTGATTTGTTGCACTGCCCTGCCACCTTGAGGTCATCAGATTACCCCAAGGTGGTTACTGCTTAGTGACTTTCAGTACCCACCACCCCATTTTATACACCACCCCTGGGTTTCTGTGCCCTATGTGCATGATTTCACACTTTTTTGCATTGCAACCGAGCTGCCATACTGTGAACCACTCCTCAAGTTTTCTCAGGTCTCTACTCATTCTCTCCACCTCCTCCTGGTTAGCTAGCCTATTGTACATTTTGGTGTCATCTGCAAAGAGGCATACAGTGAAGCTCAATCAGTCAATCAGTCAATCAATCAATTAATCTTTATTTTACCAGGTGAGACACCATTGAGAAAAACTCATTTGCAAGGTGGACCTGTACATGATACTGTCACTTAAAAAGATACACAAATGTAGGATCATACATACTGTAAATGAAAGTACAATGAAAAAGAGGAAACAAAAGTAATCAACTGATACAGTGGCAACAGCATGTGAACTAAATTATGTAGAAGGGAAGGGAGAGCAAATACAGCAGCTATACAGCTTCCAAATGTACAATATTTACAAGGACAAGCTCAAGATAGGTATTACCAGAAAGAATAGAGGGCCAGGGTGTAGGGCTGGATGGGACATCCAAGGTACACTGGGTGAGTACACGCTCTATCGCTGCAGGTTAACTGTGGAAGCAGCTGCAGGACTCTTTGAAGGAGCATGCAAAAAGCATTTTAAAAGTGGAGAAATGAATGGGCAGGACAACTTTTAAAGTTTTTTGTAGTGTGTTCCAAAGAAGAGGTAGTGCATGGCTTATGGCCGCTCTGCCAAAATGTGAATTGGCTTTAGGGATACTGAGTGAGGTGAATGCAAGGCTTCTAAGAGAGTAATTGCCTATAGGACTAAAAGACAAGCACTCAGAGATGTATTGGGGGGGGGGGTTCTTTGAAAGTGATCTGCAAGTCCAGAAGGCAGCATTTCTTTGCCTTCTGAATTTTAGAGAGGCCCAACTAACCAAGGAGTAAAGGGTGCAATGGTGGGTGGAGTAAGGGGTGCCAGTGATGAATCTTATTGCCCTGTACTAAAGGATGTCAAGTTTAGAGAGGGCTGAACTAGGGCCTTGACTGAATAACAAGTCAGCATAGTCCAGGAGCGGAATAAAGGTAGTTTGGACAAGTCTGAACTTAGTGTCCTGGGTAAGTAGGCATCTTATCAGTAAAAAAAGACCTAGTCTCTTCTTGAGTTTTTTTGAGAGCTCATCTACATGGTCAGCAAATGATACTTTGTGGTCAATATAGGCACCTAAGTATTTCAATTTTGACACATAGTCTACGGAGTCACCTAAGAGCATGGAGATTTGGGGGACCAGGCCTGGGGAACTAGGGGTGGGAGAGTTGATTACTGGGGAAAGGAGCATGGCCTTAGTCTTTTTTGCATTGAGCAGAAGTTATTGGTGCAGGAGATTTAGCTGCAGGCAGTTGAAGTCTGTTTGATGGTCCTTGCAAGCTATTTCTGTTGTGGGCACGTCGGAGTAAAGGACTGTGTCATCTACAAAGAGATGAACACTGGATGATTTGACACCGGCATCTATGTTGTTGATGTAGATTGCAAAGAGTAGGGACCCAAGATGGATCCTTGTGGCACACCTCTCAAAAGTGCTTTCAGCAGAGAGAGTTCTCAGTCTGCCTTAACCTGTTGTTGTCTACCAGAAAGAAGGTAGGTAAACCATTTTAGTGCCAGAGGGTCCAGACCAGTGTTATAAAGGGTGTCCAAGAGCAGATCATGATCAACTGTGTCAAATGCCTTACTCAGATTTAGAAATAAGGCACAAACATGGTTCTTGGAATTGAAGGCCTTCTGCCAATCATTGGTGACCTTGGCAAGAGCAGATGTTGTACTGTGGTGAGGACAGAATCCTGACTACATTGGGTTAAAAAGATTAAATGCCTCCAGGTGCTTTCTAAGCTGGATGTCAACTAATTTCTCGAGCAACTTGGAAAGTACAGGAAGCAGATAAATTGGTCTGTAATTGTTTAAATCTCTGGTGTCACCAGACTTAAAGAGAGGTATGACGTGTGTGGTTTTCCAAATTGACAGGATAGTGCCCTGGGCTAGTGATAAGTTGAAGAGATGGGTGATAGGGGAAGACAAAACATGCAATCCAAGTTTCAAGAAGTATGGCTCAAGCAGATCAGCACCTGCACTTTTCCCAATATCCAGGTTGAGTAGGAGGTCCTCCACTTGTTTCAGGGTGCTGGAAGAGAAAGAGAACAATGCATCACGAGCAGGGGTGTCAGTTTGAGAGCCTCCCGGGGCCTGAATGCAAAGCTGGGTCCTAAGGGTGTCCGCAGGTGAGGTGTCAAAAGCCAACCAGGTGGACCCCACACTTACTTCCTCTTACCACCCAATCTCAATCTTGAACGTCAACTATAAAATATTTATGGCCATTTGGGCAAAAAGATTGGAACCCCTGCTGCTACTTTTGATTCACCCGGATCAATCTGTATTTATTAAAAAGTGTTATACTTTGTATAATTTATGGAGAGTAATGCTTTTGCTGGAATATATACATTCTAGAAAGATCCCAGTGACCTTAATAAGTTTGGATGCCAACAAGCCTTTCGACAGGATGGCCTGGGATTAACTTTGGGCCACCTTTTTGAGATTCTCCTTTCCAGATTCCTTTATTTCATGCCTTAAAAATACATATGCATGCCCTGATGCCTATATCCCTATTAATGGAACTTTAACCCAACCCATCTGGATACAACGGGGCACCAGACAGGGTTGCACCTTGTCCCCGTTACTTTTTGCAATTTATATAAATACCGGAGAAGCATTAGGGAGTAGTAGGGGATAGAGGGCATCCCCCTGGGCCTAAGGAACATAAGGTTGTATATTTGCAGATGACATCCTGGTTAAGTCCTTATCACCAGAACTTCCCTCCCAGCACTGTGGAAAACTCAGGAGAGGTTTGGGGCAATATCTGGATTAAAGCTGAATATCTCTAAAACTGAACCTTTGCCATTATACTTCACCCCTTCCCACAATCTTAAGCATAAGTATCCAATAAAATGGCACTGAACCAGAATTAAATATATGGCAATTTGTATTCCTCTGAATTTAGACATAGATACAAAGATACATAGACAGTGTCGGCAGATAAGGGCCTATGGCCCACCCAGTCTGCCCATTTGAGCTTGTAAGTTCAGTTTATGTTTTCCTAGAAGTCTGTTGCCCCTTTCCCCTGACCTCCAGAATTCCTTTATGTCTATCCCATGCATTCTTAAATCCCATGATTGTTTCAGCCCCCACCACTTCCTCTGGCAGGGTGTTCCACTTGTCCGCCACCCATTCTGTGAAGAAATTCTTCCTCATGTTTCCTCTGAATCGTCCTCCCTCCAACTTCATCCCATGCCTCTAGTCCTGAAACATCTTTTTCGCTTAAAAATAGTGTATTCCTGCACCCTGTTCCTCCTTGTGAGATACTTGTATGTCTCTATCATATCCCCTCTCCTCTCCTCCTCCAGGGAGTACACGCTCAGTTCCTTCAACCTGTCTTCATAGGACTTGTGATGCAATCCATGCACTATCTTTTGTTGCTCTCCTCTGAACCTTCTCTACCCTGTCTATGTCCTTACATAGGTATGGTCTCCAGAACTGTACACTGTACTCCAGGTGGGCCTCACTAGTGTCTTGTATAGTGGAATTATGACCTCCTTTTCCTGCTGGTGATGCCCCTGCCTATACATCCCAGCATCCCATTTGCTTTACCTGCTGCCTTGTCACACTGTTTCCCTACCTTGAGGTCATCAGAGATGATAACCCCAAGATTCCTTTCCTGCTTGGTGCATGCTATATCCTCACCCCCAACTGATATATTGTGCCAGGGTTTTTGTGCCCCATATGCATTATCTTGCACTTCTTTGCATTGAATTTCAACTGCCAAACCTCTGACCATTCTTCAAGTTTCTGCAGGTCCCTTCTCATTCTGTCTACACCCTTTGGTGTGTCTACTGTGTTACAGAGCTTTGTGTCATCAGCGAACAGTGAAATTCTGCCTTCTAGGTCCTGTGCAATGTCACTGATGAAGATGTTGAACAGAACCGGTCACAGCACTGATCCCTGTGGTACCCCACTGGTCACTCTTCCCTCTGTGAAGTGACAGCCATTTACCACCACCCTCTGTGTCCTTCCACCCAGCCAGTTACCTACCCACCACACTACTGTCCTGCCCACACCCATATTCCCCTGTTTGTGTAATAGTCTTCTATGTGGCACAGTGTCAAAGGCCTTGCTGAAGTCCAGATAGGCCATGTCCACTGCCCTCCCCTGATCTACCTCCCTAGTCACCCAGTCAAAATATTCAACGTGGTTGGTCTGACATGACCTCCCCCTGGTGAAACCATGCTGCCTTGGGTCCTGTAGTCCATTGACAACCAGATGTTCCACCACTCTCTCCTTCAGTAGTGCTTCCATGATCTTCCCCACTACCGAGGTGAGGCTGACTGGTCTGTGGTCCCTGCTTCCTCTTTGTTCCCACTTTTGTATAAGGGGACTACATCTGCTGTCCTCCAGTCTTGGGTACCTCCCTGTTTCCAGTGATCGCTAAACAGGATAGCCAGAGGTTCAGCCACCACCTCTTAGTTCTTAAGGACCATGGGATGCACCCCATCTGGCCCCATTGCTTTATCAACTCTTATTACTTCCAGTTCCTTCAGGACCCTTTCGTGTAAAGGACTTGTGTCCATTTCTGCACCATTCTCACCCCTTGTAATTCTTCAGACCCATTACCCTCCTCTTCTCAATAAAGACTGAGCAGAAATACCTGTTCAATATGTCAGCTTTACTGTTGTCATCCTCCACGTGGCCCCCATCCTTCCCCTTCAGTCTCACTATCCTTCCCTTGTCTTTCTTTTTTCACTTATGTACCTGTAAAAGGTTTTGTCCCTCTACCCACTGATTTTGCAATGTGTTCTTCTGTCTGAGCTTTCTTCCTTACTGAACTCCCTGCCTCCCTTGCTTCTCCTGGTACTTCTCCCATCTCCTTCTGCTTGTGTCTTTTGTATTGCCTGAATGCAATCTTTTGGCTTTCACTTTTTGCTACCTCTTGGAAAACCATAATGGTCTCCTCTTCCTTTCCTTTGCTAACCTGCTTAATGCATAATTCTGTTGTTCTTGTAATCCCCATTTTAAATACTGCCCACTGTTCCTCAACCCCTGATTCCTGTCCCATTCCCTTAATGCCTCTTTTCAAGTATCTCCCATTTTCCCAAAGTCTGCCCCCAAACTACAGGATTTGTGTTTTTGTGTGGTTTGGTTCTGCTCTTTATGTGATTTCAAACCACAATGACTGGTGGTCACTGTTCCCCAGGTGCTCCCCCACTGTTACCCCCATCACACTGTCCCTGTTTGTGAGCACAAGGTCCAGTATTGCCTTCTGCTGAGTTGATTCCATGACCAGTTGCTTGAGGAAGGCACCCTGAAGGGAGTCCAGGATAAATCTGCTCCTAGTTGATGTTGCTGTTGGTTGCTCCAGTCCACGTCTGGAATATTGAAGTCTTCAACCAGTACTACTCACTCTTGTCTGCCATCCTTGGATGGCTAGCATCAGCTCCCTATCTGTTTCTTCCTCCTGGGCTGGTGGTCTATAGACCACACCTGTGCGGATGGCTGTCCCCATTTTCCTTTCCAGCTTAACCCATAGTATCTCTCCCCTATTTTGTTCCTCCATGATCTCTGTGGCCCTTATGTCATTTTTCACATACAGTGCCACTCCTCCTCCCTTCCTGCCTGCTCTGTCTCTTCTGAATATGTTGTAGCCAGGTATGGCCATCTTCCAGTCATAGTTATCATGACACCAGGTTTCAGTGATGGCCACAATGTCCAGGTCTGTCTGCACCATGACAGCCTCCAGATCTTCCATCTTGTTGCTAAGGCTCCTGGCATGTGCACACATGGCTTTCCATGATTTGACCTCCCTAGACTGTTTTGCTGTTTACTCCAGCCCTTCCTTGGTTGTCCTTTATCCCTGGTTCTCCTTGCTGTCTGCCCTTCTGCTGAATTTTGCCCTTTCTGCCTATCCACCCCTTGGGCACTAATCCCCATCTTTTGCACACTGCTTTGCAGAGATAGCCACCCTCTGGTTCACTGGTTCCACTGCTAGCTGTGGGGTGAGCAAGTAGGTACCCTCCTTGCTGGCCTGCCACACTTAATTTCTTGCTAGTTTAAATGCTTTGTCAATGTAGCATTTAAACTTATCATTGAGTGCTTGATACCTCTTCAGGATGGATGCAGGCCGGCCAGGCTTGAACAAACCTCCATCCTCCAGGTGGGTTCCCAGTCACCAATGAATCCAAACTTTTTCACAGCACCAGTTCTTCAACCATGAGTTAAAGTTCCTGGTGCATGCACTCCTATGCGCTCCCTTGCCTCTCGCAGGTAGTACTTCTGAGAAAGTGACAGAAGTAGCTACTTGCTTGAGACCCCTCCCCAATTTTCTAAACTCTTCCTGAACTTCCTTTGGCTCCCCATTTGCCAGGTCATTAGTACCTAGGTGGATAATGACATCCAACTCACCCTTCCGTCTTGCCTTCCCAGTGATCCCCAGGATCTTCCTTCCATCCCTCCATGCCGTGACACCTGGTAGGCACCTCACCTCCATGTCCTCCCCCTCACCCTCCTGTGTTCCTAGCTGGATCCCTCTTATGATGGAAATTAGGGACCATCTTTAATTATTGAACTATGAACCCATCTCAATCCAAATACAATCAGATTTTTCAGAGTGGTCAAAAATACATTTAAATTTCTTTCTGAGAATAGAGGCCATCCAAATAGTCGTTCTCCCCCACCTACTTTATCTATTCCAGAGTGTCCCACCCTTTCCCTCCAAGCACTATTTTGACTCCTGGGACAAAATGGGCTTGAATTTTATTTGGAATGGTCAAAAGCTGAGGATTCGGATGTCCCTCCACCAACTCCCATTGATCCGAGGGGCGGGGGTGCCAACTTGCCTAACTTTAAACTCTATGCATTGGCTGCCTTTCTAAGAGTACTTTTTCTCTGACTCTCTTGAGCCTATTCGTCTGTCTAGAAATAACTCAAATTTAATATTAATGACCTTTATGACATTAATAAAATAACCTTGTCATCTCAATCTAGGAGACCTCCTTTGGGAGACTTTTCCCCATACACAGCACAAATATTAAAGCTATGGTACCAACTAAAACAAAAATGCAATTTCAGGGAGACCTTCTTCTTTCACACATTAGTCATGGAAGGTGAGGGCTTTTTTCTGAATACATTCGATATGACCTTTGCTAAATGGATGAGGCTGGGTCTAAACTTTTTCTCTCAATTTACCTCTAAATCGGGAATAATTCCATTTGAGTCCCTAATAGCTAAATATGGACTTTTGGAAAGGGATATTTATCAATATGCACAGGTTAAAAATGATATCCTACAGTAGAGAGAGGTGAGAGCAAGCTCCCCAGAGCCTCTTCTGGTCCTTTGGAGCATTCTTAACAACACTCTTAGAGGAACAACGTGGGGCCACTTAATAGGTCATCTCTACAAGGGGTTGAGAGAGGATCTGGGAGACTCCTCTGATTCTATTTTGAACAGCTGGAATAGGGACTTTGATTTAGAGATTCCCAGTTTGAAATGGCAAAAAGTTTCCACTGTGGCCTTTAAGATTATTCACTCAACTCGGTGGTGCGAGTTTGCTTGGAAGTGACGATCGAGATTTTTTCATGTCCTGGCTGTCCTGGCTAAATACCTCCCTCCCTCATTTGGAAAGTGTTGGTGTAGCTGATCATGCACTCTGGCAGACCTGGGACATGTCTTTTGGACATGCCCACAGATTACACCCTTTTGGTGTGTATTTCAACAGGAGATCTTAGACTGTCTGAATGAACTGGTGGAGCTTACACCAGAATTGGTGTTATTGTCCATTTTCCCACATCACCATCCAGCATGGCATCGTACCTTACTCCCTACCTACATCTTAGTGGCAAAAAAGGCAATTACAAGGCATTGGATGTCCCCAGTAAATCCTCTGATTTCTGAATGGAGAAGGGTGGTTTCCGAAATTTACTACATGGAGAGCCTGATGCCAAAACTACATAATAAACATAATATTTTTGAAGGGCTATGGAGGCCATGGGTCATACAAATTTAGTCTGTTGATCCAACCTTTGTTCCTTAATTTATCTTGAATCAGGGGGAGTCCCGACAGCCTTCTAAATAGTGTGGAGGGATGTGGGATTGGATAAGGAAGTGGAGTGTGAACCATATGCGAGTGAAAGCGCATAGGGGTGGTACAAATCCTGAGTAACTAGACAATGGTGTTCCTGGGATGATTAAACATAATTAACTCCTGGAATTATAGCATTGAAAGAACTTTTATAGCATGAAGCCTAAATTATATTCTAAGGTATTATTGTTGACTGAATAAGCTGATATAAAGTAGTATGCCAGGAAGTGCTCATGGAATGTGTCTTACCAAAGTGAATAAAAATTAAAATAAAAAAAAAGCCAACCCAGTGGTCACAAAACAGTTGTTGAAACAGTCAAGGATCAACCATTTGTCCATAATGAGGGAATCACCGGAAGTGAGCTTTGCTAGAAGGGAGTTTGCTTAGGCATGACCTTCAACTTCTCTAAGGGTTTTCCAGAACTTAGCCATATATTTAGTAGAAGAATCCAGTTTGTTGCGGAAGTATGTCGCTTTCTGGATCTAATGAGTTTTGTACAGAGATATCTTGCTGCCCTAAAAGCTGTCCAGTCAGAAGGGTGTTTAGTCTTCTGAACCTTTTTCCAGAGGGAGTCCCTATTAAGCAGGGCTGCCTTTAGACATTTTGTAAACCAAGGGTTAGTCTTTCTCTTTGTGCGAGCCTTTCATAGGGGTGCATGATGATCTATGGCACCCAGGACAATGTCCTGGAGAAGCATGGAGGCCTCCTCCACAGTGGGAGCTAGA
Source organism: Neoceratodus forsteri (assembly GCA_016271365.2). Classification (NCBI taxonomy): domain Eukaryota; kingdom Metazoa; phylum Chordata; order Ceratodontiformes; family Ceratodontidae; genus Neoceratodus; species Neoceratodus forsteri. Next base: position 582,840,535 of record CM057456.1, on the reverse strand, counting down.
TAACAGTCTTGCCATTGCGAGTTCTGCAGATCCAATAGAAAAGTATGGGGATCAAAGTTATGCCAAGGTCTCCCAAAGATAAACCTGGAGGTGGAAGGCAGCTTAGGTACAGACCTGACACAGGCTATGGTGCAGTGGTCTCTGAGGTCATTTGGAAGGACACCCAAATGTGAGAAAAGATCGGATTTATTGACAAGTATTAAATCGATCAGCCTACTGTTCAAGGGATTTTTCATATTAGGGCGGGTGGCTTCCGTAATAAGCCGAGAAAGCCCAAAAGAGTCACAGATGGCCTTTAATGGTTTAGAGTTGGCAAGGATTAAGCTCAATTTTGCAGCATGCTGCAGGCAGCAGAGTTACTACAGTAAACAATGCAATACAATATACCTTCCCTTCCAGCTCTTCTGCAATATTATTTATGATGACATTGTAGAGGGCTAGGGTCCCAGCACAGAGCCTTGAGTTAGCTCGCTTGTCACTCTCTACTCATTAGTATGAGTGCCTTTTACCACCACCTTCTGTTGCCTATCCATCAACTAGTTCCTAACCCAGATAACTACCTTGTGTCCCACCCCTAACTGCCCATTTTCTTTATAGTCCTCCTATGTGGTACAGTGGTGAAGGCCTTGCTGAGTTCTAAGTAGGTCACATCCACACCTCAACCTCATCAGTTCCCCTGTTCACCCAAATTGTTTAGATTTGTCTGACACAATCTTCCCTCCATGAATCCATGCTGCCTCTGTTGTTGTAACCCACTGGGGTTAGACACTCCACTAGCCTTTCTGTTAACAGTGTTTCCATGGTATACTATTAGTAGGGCAACTCAATATTGTCACCATGATGTTAGCACAGGAATGCTGCTGCATGCTTCTTTTGCAAGTTTGAGTTTTTGGTGTGCAGTGTTTTGTGTGTTAGCAAGTGATAATGCTGTCTCTAACAGGCTATGACCTGAAGTTATTTATATTATATTAAATTAATGGATCAGGGTGTGTGAAGGGCAGAGCCCCCCACAATATGGCATGGTAGTTATTCAAGTGGGCTTGTATATGTTTACTTGCTGTGTCATAATTTTGATTGTTTTCTTTGCTTTCATGTAGAATTTATACTCACGGAGGTTGCTCATAGTGCCAGATGGCAAACTGTCATAGCGCCATAGCTGCTGTCAGCAGATTGTTTGCACTGTGAGTTATGCTGGCAGACTGAATGTCACTGCGGCATGGGTGAACCATTTCCATTAACTTTACCACCACTGATGTTAGAATGACCCGCCTCTAGGTGCCACCCTCCTTCCTGATGCCACTCTTATGGAGTGGGACTACATTTGCTGTCCTGCAGTCCCCTGAAAACATTCCTTTTTCCAGTAAGTTGTTGAATAGGGCAGTCAGAGGTGTAACCGCTACTTCCATGAGCATCCTGGGATGTACCCCATCTGGTGTCATAGGCTTATCCACCTTCAGATTTGCAAGTCTCCTCAGGACTCTTTCCTCTGTGAACAGACTTGTGTCCATCTCCATTCCCCTAGTGTTTTTTTCTGCTTCTGTGTGGTCTAGCCCCCTCTCCCTTCACTGTGAAGACTGAACAGAAATATCTGCTCAGGATATTTGCTTTTTCCTGTTTCTCCTTGGCACAATTTCCCCCTGCCTTTCTTATCCTTGCAGTCCCTCCCCTTGTCTTCCTCTTTTAGCTTATGTATCTGAAGAAGGTCTTTATTTTATTTTTTTTTTATTTATTTAAGAATCAGTTTACAACCTTTGAGCCAGAGGCTCGTTTCCAAAGGTACTTCATCACATAAAGACATACATTGTGTTTTGGTTACATAGCAAAGATTTGCAAAACAATAGGCGTTCAACAGAGGCGCCACGCCACATTGTGGACAGACAAATACAAATTGGGTACATGGTACATGTAATTGATAACAGGTGTTCCAAGGTTGGTATCAAGTGAGCATTCTGGTAGGTAAACACTGAAACAGCTGGCACTGGCCAGGTTAAACATAGGCATGGTGTACAGGGAAGTGGTGGAGGGGATGGTTAGGTGGAGAGCTGCCCGGGGGGCATTGTCAAGAGAAGCAGAGGTGGAGGCTATGTTCAGAGACAGGAGCAGTTACGAGTGCTGAAGATGTGGTTCCAAAGTGTGGTTTTGAACGTGGAGATGGTGATGGCATTGGTGATGGTGGCAGGGAGAGAGTTAAACCAGGTTGGGGCTCTATAGCAGAAGGACCTCTGGCCACGGCTGGTTCTTGTCCCTGTTAGCTACCACTTTGGCTACCTTTTTTTTTGTTTGTTCTTCTGCACCCCTCATCATCTTCCCTGCTTCCCTCTGCTTAACTTGGCTTACCTCCCTATCCTATCCCCTCTGAGTCTTTTTGTACCTCCTGAATACCATCACTTTAGCTTTTGCCTTCACAGCCACTTCCCACAAGAACTGTAGTGGTCACTTATTCCTCCTGTTTTTGCTCACTTCCTTTGTGAAGAGGTTTGTTGCCTTAAGTATGTCAACCTGTAATGAGTGACTGATGGCTGAGGAGGCTTATGTGTGCACATTAGGCAGTAAGGTGTTTTGCCTGGTATTGTACCTTAGTGGAACTATATCTGGTGTCTGAATAAAAGCCTGGAATTTCAATTTTAATACTGCTTTTGCTGAACACGTAAAATGCAAAGTAAACTCTTTCAGTTTCTTTGGAAGAATGGCTCAAATCTTTCCTTTGCAGTCTAATTTTTCCAAAAAGTTGAAATAATTATTTAAATGACCATTGCATGTGGTGACAAGAAGTGATAAAAACAGACACAGTATTTATGTCACGTATGTGCTGAGCTGAGATGTTACATGTCAATTTCAGTTTGGTCCATCTTCTGCTCATCTTAAAGTTGAGATGATTGAGGCAGTGGGAGGCAAAATGACTTGCTCAAGGTCACAAAGAAATTGTCTTTGTGGAAATATGTTCCTCAGTCTTCTGCTTTCCAGATCTGTGCTTTAAAAACAGGCTACACTGCCTCCACTTATCAACATTATTATCATGGCCCCTTGTTCTCCATGGCACTTTAGTTGTGATTATTGTGGCAGGGCCCCTGGACTTCTGCAGCAGCATTCCCTCATTGCTGCAAAACAAAGAATTAATTTCTGTGACAGAAGGTAGTCCTGCCACTGCAAAAATTTGATGTGATGTCATTGATTACATCACATGACAAGCATAGAGAAGGGGTTTTAGAATAAACCAGGATGGGAAGGAAGTAGGAACTATGGAAAAAATGAAAAATGACCAAGAACAATGAATTGTGTGGCATTATAGGTATTCTGTGGAATGATACAAGTTCTGTGGGACATTACACAGCAATTGAACTGCAGAATTCCAAGGTCCTTGATTAGTCTGCAGTAGAGGAATAATGAACTGCGTCTTGTTTCAGTCCCTGCTGTGTCTGTAGAATTTTGCATATAAATGAATAAAGTGTGTGGATAAAAAGATTATGGTAACACTGGAGGCCAGCTATCTTCATTAAAAAAAGCCTCAAAGGATTTCATAATGGTTTCCATCTCAAGGGTCAGAAGTAAGGCATATCTTCTCAGTCCCTTCAGTGGAATGACCCTCCAATGATACAGGACAGAATTCCAAAGTGCAATATGTTTAGTAAATACTTAGTGTACTGTTGATTCTAGCAATTTATGTAATTTATGCTGAATGATTCAGGTGGCATACACATTAATTAAACTAAACACTTTGCAAATTCTCTGTGCATCGGCCAGCTTGAAGTAATGCAAAATGAGCATTTTAATTAGGAAAGCAGAATAGATAAATGATGTCTCCAGAATACTGCCATCTCCATTTTTGACTTCTTTCCAGTTCTTAAAATAAATTAATGATAAGTTTTGCAATTTTTGTGGAAAATGGATGATGATAATGTATGTTTATTCCTGTAAGAGACTTGATCCCCATGTGTAGATACCTACTGTAGGGGGAATGACTCTTAGTTTTTTGAGTCTCTACCCCTATTGTCATAACAGTAATAGTCTGAAATATTGTTATTGTGGTGTCTACCTGCTTTATGTTGAAAGCTGCACAGCCATACTTTGCTGGGAATCAAACAGGGGGCTTTAATTCCTGAAGATAGCAAATCCAGTCATTCAGCTGAATTCCATTTAGCTGGAAAGTTAGAGAGCCCCTTTAACTGTCATGCATGCTACCTCTTAGACCACCATTCAACAGCTGAATTGATTGTTGATGTTAATCACAGCTTTCACTTCAAGATGGCACTGCTTTGCACAGACTGCCTTTCCTCATGTACAATAACACCTTCTCTATTTAACAGCAACCATGTAAAAGGGACAGATATGTATAACAGATCTTTCCTAAAACTGTATCCAGAACATCCTCTGGTAATCTGTTCCAAGTATTAAGTGTTCTCTGAGTGGAAAAAAGTTTGCTTAAATCCTTTATGAACATGTTTCCCTTATTATGTTGATTGCATGCAAGTGCAAGAAACATATTGTGGCAGCTTTCCAGAAGCAGGTTGTGGAGGCATGGCACTGTTGTTGCCAATGCCCTCACAGCCTGTAAAGGCTTGACACACTTTCCCCAATGCTGTGGCATGCTGCTGATGACACTAGTTCAGCCAGCATGCCACCACCTTGAAATGTTTCAGCTGCAGCAATCAGGGGCTGCCTTGTCATTGTAGCATCAGTGGAACCGCTGCAGTGAGGGAGCAACCCGTCATTCCTGGGAGGAACTTGCCGACTGTAATATTGTTTGTCAACATGGCGGGCAGCCTGCCACCTGTTCACAAACAAAATTAATTACCCCCCAGTGCTGATGGGATGCCCAGTCCTCCTTGGCAGCATGTGCCCCCCCCAACAACAGTGTTTTTGCCGACGGGGGACCCAATTCCCATCTGCTTCAGTCCCCCTCTTAGTTACAGTTGCCGATAGGGAAGCCCACTCCCCATCGGCATTATGTCCCGCCTCCTACTTTGATGTGTCAACAGGGGAGCCCACTCCTCATCGGCATTATGTCCCGCCTCCTACTTTGATGTGTCAACAGGGGAGCCCACTCCTCATCAGCATATTTCCCCCCCACAAACATCCAGTACATTAGTGCCGAGGGGGTGCCCAATCCCCCTCGGCTGTTGCACCCCCATTTGTACCAATGGGGGTGCCCAATCTCCCCATTGGGTACAGCTGCCTCCAAGAAATACTCCATTGGCACACTGGGAGACCACCCCAGCATGCCATATGCCCCTGTAAAAAAAAAAAGTCCCGCAATGTTTTTTTTTACCTGTGAAAAAAGAAAACGGTCCCTCGTGATCTCTCTGCCCCACTCCCACAACCTGTGCCCACACAGTGTGATCCCTACCTCTCCACACCCCTCCTCACCCCATACTTACCTCCAGAGTCTGGTGCGAAGATCTTCGGTGGACCGGGAACTCGTCTGCACTCTTCAAAGCCGACCTCGAACTGAGGAAGTACTGGTAAGCAGTATAATGGAATAAATAGGGGTTTTTCAACTTTTATGCATATCTCAGTCATTTTTGGGAATTTTGGCACCAAATATTCAACATGGGGTTTTTGGGACCCCTCATCATGCATTCTGCCACTGTCATGGTGTTATTGGGCCCCAAAAGGTGATTTTGTGGTCACTGCATGGAATCCCCTTTCGGGACTGACTAATGAAATGACATTGCCAGTGTTCATGAGGTGGGGTCTCAAAAAGTGTATGTTGCAAATTTGGTGGGAAAAATCAAAAAAATGACTGTTTTACGACGTGCATTGAGCTATTGCTATGCATGCTCGTAACTTCTCCAATTTGCAATCTTTTCACTCCAGATTTTCAACATTGCCAGTTTTACACACCTCCTTGTGAACAACACAGCTGTCATTTTTCACATCCTGGCCAAAATGTGTTTTCACAGTTCTGGCGCAGAATATCATGGTCGCTGTGGGAAATCAGTGCTGAGGACACATTAAGAAAAATACAATGACATTGTTCATGAGCAGAAGTCCTAAAATGCCTATGTTGAAAATTTTGTGACGAAAGTCCATAAAATGAGTGCGTTACTACCATGCATTGCACAGGTTCCATGCATGCTCGTAACTTTGCAACTTTGCAATATTTTCACTCCAGATTTTCAACATTGCCATTTTTCCACACCTCCTTATGAACAGTGCAGCTGTCATTTTTCACATCATGGTCAAAATGTGTTTTTGCTCTTCTGGCACAGGATAGCGTGGTCACAGTGGGAAATCAGTGTTCGGGACACATTATTAAGAAAATCACAGTTACAATGTTCATGAGCAGAAGTCCTTAAATGCCTATGTTGAAAATTTTGTGATGAAACTCCATAAAATGACTTTGTTACAAGTGTGCATCATGCAGTTTCCATGCACACGTCTAACTTCGCAAATTAGTAATATTTTCAAGCCAGATTTTCAACACTACCATTTTTCCACCCCTCCTTATGAACAGTACAGCTGTCATTTTTCATGTCCTGCCCGAACTGTGTTTTCATGTTTCAGGTGCGGAATACAGTAGTCACTGTCGGAAATCAGTGTTTGGGACAGATTAGGATGGAGCGAGTGAGAGAGGGGGAGTGACCAAGCTCAACTGAGCTCTGTTGGGATTACTGCAGATTTCTTTGTGGGCAGGAAAAGGTGCCAATGCAGGCAGGAGCCCAGCACAAAACGGCAGCCTGCAGCACGGGGAGATACAGAATGAGTGAGTGAGGGAGGGAGGGGAAGTGGGAGAGCTCAACAGAGCTCTGTTGGGACTGCTGCGGACTTCTTTATGGGCAGAAAAAGTCAGCAATGTGTGCAGGGGCCCAGTACAAAAGGGCAGCCTGCAGCAGTGGGAGAAACAGAATAAGTGAGTGGGAGAGAGGAAGTGAGCGAGCTCAACGGAGCTCTGTCGTGACTGCTGCGGATTTCTTTGTGTGCAGAAAAAGGAAGCAACACAGGCAGGAGCCCAGTACAAAAGGGCAGCCTGCAGCACCAGGAAACACAAAATGAGCAAGTGAGACGGGGGAGTGAGCCACCTCAACGGAGCTCTGTTGGAACACCTGCAGATTTCTTTGTGGGCAGAAAAAGGTGCCAAGGCAGGCAGGAACACAGTACAAAAGGGCAGGCTGCAGCGCCAGGTGAAACACAATGGGCGAGTGAGAGAGGGGGAGTGAGTGAGCTCATCAGAGCTCTATTATGACTGCTGCAGATTTCTTTTTGGACAGAAAGAGGTGGCAATGCAGGCAGCAGCCCAGTACAAAAGGCCAGCCTGCAGCGCCGACAGAAATGGAATGAGCGAGTGAGAGAGGGGGAGTGAGCAAGCTCAACACAGCTGTGTCAGGACTGCTGCAGATTTCTTTGTGGGCAGAAAAAGCCCCCAATGCAAGCAGGAGCTCAGTAGAAAAGGGCAGCCTTCAGCACTGGGACACACAGAATAAGTAAGTGAGGGAGGGGGAGTGAGTGAGCTCAACGGAGCTCTGTTGGGACTGCTGCAGATTTCTCTGTGGGCAGAAAAATATCCCAATACAAGCAGGAGCCCATTACAAAAGGGTAGCCTGCAGCAGTGGGAGAAACAGAACGAGTGACTGACAGACAGAGGGGGAGTAAGTGTGCTCAACAGAGCTCTAGTGTGACTGCGGCAGATTTCTTTGTGAGCAGAAAAAGGTGGCAATGCAGGCAGGAGCCCAGTACAAAAGGGCAGCCTGCAGCACCGGCAGAAACAGAACGAGCTAATGAGAGAGGAGTAGTAAGCAAGCTCAACGGAGCGCAGCCTGCAACATGAGGAGACACAGAATGAGGGAGTGAGGGAGGGGGAATGAGTGAGCTCAACAGAGCTCTGTTGGGACTGCTGCAGATTTCTTTGTTGGCAGAAAAAGTGAGCAATGCACACACGGGCCCAGTACAAAAGGGCAGCCTGCAGCAGTGGGAGAAACAGAATGAGTGAATGAGAGAGGTGGAGTGAGTGAGCTCAATGGAGCTCTGTCATGACTGCTGCAGATTTCTTTGTGGGCAGAAAAAGGCAGCAACACAGGCAGGAACCCAGTACAAAAGGGCAGCCTGCAGTGCCGGCAGAAATGGAATGAGTGAGTGAGAGAGAGAGGGAGTGATTGAGCTCATGGAAGCTCTGTTAGGACTGCTACAGATTTCTTTATGGCCAGAAAAAGGCACCAACAGAGGCAGGAGCCCAGTACAAAAGGGAAGCCTGTAGCGCCAGGAGAAACAGAATGAGCGAGTGAGACAGGGGGAGTGAGTGACCTCCATGGAGCTCTGTCGGGACTCCTGCAGATTTCTTTGTGGGCAGAAAAGGGTGCCAATGGAGGCAGGAGCCCAGTACAAAAGGGCAGCCTGCAATGCCGGAAGAAACACAACGAGTGAGTGAGTGAGAGAGGGGGAATGAGCGAGCTCAACGGAGCTGTGTCGGGATTGCTGCAGATTTCTTTGTGGGCAGAAAAAGCCCCCTACGCAAGCAGAAGCCCAGTACAAAAGGGCAGCCTGAAGCGTTGGGAGACACAGGATGAGCGAGTGAGGGAGGGGGAGTGAGTGAGCTCAACGGAGCTCTGTTGGGACTGCTGCAGATTTCTTTGTGGGCAGAAAAAGGGGGCAAAGCAGGCAGCAGCCCCAGTACAAAACACCAGCCTGCAGTGCTGGCAGAAATGGAACAAGCAAGTGAGAAAGGGGAGTGAGCAAGCTCAACAGAGCTGTGTTGGGACTGCTGCAGATTTCTTTGTGGGCAGAAATAGCCCCCAACAGAGGCAGGAGCCCAGTACAGAAGGGCAGCCTGCAGGGCCAGGAGAAACAGAATGAGCGAGTCAGAGAGGGGGAGTGAGCCACCTCAACGGAGCTCTGTCGGGACAGCTGCAGATTTCTTTGTAGGCAGAAAAGGGTGTCAATGCAGGCAGGAGCCCAGCACAAAAGGGCAACCTGCAGCACCGGGACAAACAAAAGGGGCAACTGCAGAAGGCCAGTGAGCGAGCTCAACGGACCAAAGCAATCAACATTCGGCATTGACAAATGCTTGTTTTTAAAGAGAGGCACTCCCTGAATGAACAGAGATGTATTAAATATTCTGTTAGAGCTTGACTGGGGTGTAAATTTTGGTGCAGTTAAGGATGTACCCTTCACCTGCACCTCCGCTGGATAGGTGTACAGTATATAAGGTTCAACAGCAGTGCAGTTACACAGAGGATAATGTAGGGCTGCAGATGTAATATTGGGTAATTTTTTTGTATCAGTGGATTCTGATCTAGCCTAAATAGATACTTCTGCTCAGTATTTACTGAAGAGAATGTAGGGCAGGGCCCACAGCTCAGCACCATGGACATAGGGGGGAGGGGGTGTGCACTAGTCCCTTCACAAAAGTAAGAGTCCTACAAGAGCTCGATAAGCTCAAAGTGGACAAGGTAATGTGACCTGATGGCAAACATCCCAGGGTACTAAAGGAGCTAAGGGTGGAACTAGCAGACCCATTATCAGAACTGTTTAGTGAGTCTCTGAGCACAGAAGAGGTCTCAGAAGACTGGAGGAGGGCTCACGCAATCCCGCTCCACAAGAGTGGTAGCAGGGAGGAGGAAGGGAACTACAGACCAGTCAGTCTTACCTCAGTAGTGGGTAAGATTATGGAGGCACTCCTTAAGGAAAGGACAGTGTAACACCTGGAATCCATAGAAGCACAGGATCCAAGACAGTATGGGTTTACAAAAGGAAGATCCTGTCAAACTAATCTCATAGATTTCTTTCACTGGGTAAGCAGAATGGAGGACCAATGGGGATCAGTTGATGTCGCCTACCTTGATTTCAGCAAAGCTTTCAATACTGTTCCACATAGAAGATTGATTAATAAGCTGGGTAGGCTCAGGGTGAGTTAGAAGCTGGTCAACTGGGTGGCAAACTGGTTGACCGGCAGAAAACAGAGAGTGGTGGTAAATGGTATACAGTCAGAAGAGATTCAAGTCACAAGTGCTGTACCTCAGGGATCAGTCCTGGGGCCAGTCCTCTTCAATATCTTTATCAGTGACATTGCAGATGGACTGGAGGGTAAGGTTTGTCTGTTGCAGATGACACAAAGATCTGCAACAGAGTAGATGATCTAGATGAGGTGGGCATAATAAGAGATCTGGATAAACTAGCAAAATGGTCAGAAGAGTGGCAACTGGAGTTTAATGCAAAGAAGTGCAAGATCATGCACATAGGGAAGAGAAACCCTGAAGCGACCTATAGGCTGGGAAGGAAGTTGCTGGCAGTCACAAGGGAAGAAAGAAACTTGGGTGCCATCATCTCTGATGACCTGAAATCATCCAAGCAGACCACTAAAGCAGTAGGTAAGGCTAGAGAGATGTTGGGGTGTATTAGTAGGGGTATCACAAGTCAGAGGAGGGAGGTAATAATCCCTCTTTACAAGACATTGGTTAGGCCTCATCTGGAGTACTGTGTGCAGTACTGGAGGCCACACCTTCACAAGGTCATTAACCAAATTGAGGCAGTCCAGAGAAAGACAACCAAAATGGTGAAGGGACTGTATTAGAAAACAAATGAAGACAGATTAACTGAGCTCAATATGTACACCCTAGAGCAAAGGAGGGAGAGAGGTGATATGATTGAAAATTCAAACACCTTAAGGGCATTAACAAGGTGGAAAAAGCTAACATGTTTCAATATAAGAAAAACAGCAGGACAAGAGGACACAGCATGAGATTAGAGGGAGGCCAATTAAGGGGTAATGTGAGGAAGTTCTTTTTCACAGAAAGGGTGATGGATGCATGGAATGGACTACCTCAGGAAGTGGTGGATATGAATACAGTACAAGGCTTCAAACAGGCATGGGATAGGCATAAGGCAGCAGTACAGATGAGTATGAATAGATATGCCATTGACAGAGCAAAGGCCAATGGCACATTCATAAGGCAGAAAAAGAAATGGGCAGACTGGATGGGCCTTGCAGTCCTTATCTGCCATCAACTTCTATGTTTCTATAATGTATGTATGCCTTGAGAGTGAAGCTCAAGAGGTTAAAGATGCATCACCAGAACACCATGATACAAATTGTTGCCTAATAACATACCCGCGGTCAAACATATTTCTTTATAATACATAGATCCTAAACTACTGATAGAGAAAAATATTACCAATGGAGAAACTGATTTGAATGCAAAATAAAAATGCTAGTTTATTAAATAGCAGTTTATAAATACTGTTGAAACCCATGAGCAATTCGTAACACTTTTAATATGTGAAACAATGTATTGGCATTGTGTTCTGATACAAGACTTTCTCATTCTTCTCCGGTTAGAAATTGAACATGGGAAGCCATTGGTTTTAAACTTTTACATGGAAGTGACCTTGTTGCAGGCACTTTTTTTGTTTCTGTCTGGAACAGCTGAGCAGCATTGAGACATAATTGCAAATGACTGTAACTGAATGCCAGCTGGGGTTAGAATGTGATGTAGGCGCATATGTATTATGACTTTGTGATGTAGGCAGGTTATTATTATCACTGGTGCTGTGACACGGGCAGGTTAGTATTATCTGTGTATGACAGATAAATATTATTGTTTTCAAAGGGAGTTTAATTTGTGAGAAATTATGAGGTTTTTTTCTTGCAGGAAATAATGGTTGACAATATTATAGTGTAATTTTAGGTGTGGCTTATGTGCATGTAAACTGCAAGTGATGCACACTTCACATAAATTGAAGGTAAGTTTATGGTTGGACAAATAAAGAATTGCACTGAACTCAAAACCAAAACTTCAAGTTGTAGGTCAGAGTTATAATTTACGTGCATGTAAAAAGTGCTAATAAGATGCACCTTCACAAGAGATATAGTCAGGAAATGTAAATGATATTTATTCAAACTGCTAATTAAGTAAAAGTCATTGAGATGTACCTCCACTAGATGAGCAGTCATGAGGTGTATTTGATGTTCATCCAATAAATGTAAGCTACCTTAGGTACTTATGGAGGTATGTAAAGTGAGGACGCTCCCTGGTTTGTTGGTTCTCTGTTTTCAAATATTTACATTCTGTGAAAACAAAAGAAAGTCACTCACCTCCTCTCGCTGGTGTCCTGCAACTGATGTTGCACACCTAGTACATCATCAGAGCTCATGATGTGCTAAGCACAAAATGTTAGCTACAAGATACCAGCTGGCATCTTTTTGAAAACCATGGACTGCCCAGTTCTCCATTGCACCTTATTACACCATTCGCATGAGCACCTTAAATAAAGAAGTTTTTGTACCACTGAACTTCAGGTATCACCGTGCTTATTCCTTCAGCGAGCAGCGGTGAGTGTCATTTTTTGTTGCTTGCCTTACCTTAAGTACTTTACTTCAGTGTCATCAGTGCCTTCAATTCAGTGCCGCACAGTAGGCTGCAAAAAACATGGACAGAGTAGCTGTTGAACTTGAAAAACTCTTGATAAAGAGCATAGATCTGTTCAGTAAGAAAAAGTAAGCAATAGTTGCTTAATTATTTAATGCTAAGGGCAACTTAAAGTATCTGAATGAGGGGAACCCTGATCCTCTACACTTACCTTTTAAAACTCTGTAGCTTGATTACAGAAATCCCACTCAGATAAAACTCCAAGGTAAATATCTAAAAGGCTTGCACTGCTTTTAGGCATTTGTCACTGGAAAGGTGACCCTTGTAAGAAAACAAAGGGAAAATACCATAATATTACAGAGCCCTACACACACACACACACACACACACTCAACACACCCTCAAAAGATATTTCTACTTTCTAAAACATGAACAGAATGGTTGAAATGTCATATTCTGAAAATAAATGTTTTTTACTTGTACTGCTTAGCAAGCCCTCTGTCCTGAGATCATATTGTACCCAAATCAACAACTGATAAAGAACTAGGAAATGTAGTAGTTTGTTTGTGTTCAAATGGAATCTGTCAAATTGGAGGGGGCGGTAGGAAGAAATAGGCTGTTGGTTAACTAGGATATGCAGCTTATCCAGTAGGTAGGGAAATGGGCAGACTAGGTGGGCCAAGCAGTCCTTATCTGCCATTAATCTTTCTGGTAAATTCATGATGTTAGGTGAGGTGCGTACTACTAAATGTTAAGTTTGCAAGTTGCAGATAAACAGTTTATAAAATGGGTAAAACACCTAGTTGCACTGGGTGGAATTTTCAAAAGTCAAAAGATGGGTCTATTTTCAAAAGTTGGGATCATCAGCAGAACTGCTACCTGTTTTATGATACTTTACCACCAATTTTGGAGAAAAAAAAATTCTAAAGATATATGTAAATGAAAGACTAGATCACACTAAATATGAAAATTGCATCTAGGCACATTTATACCTGAACTTTGCAAACTGTGCAAAACTAAGTCAGAGTTTTGAAAATAGAACATAGCTACAGTACGGCCGAGTTTTGGGAATTGTACATGGGTCAATTTTTCTTATATTCAAAGTTGTACAATACAAAACAATTATCCCAATACATCTGTGTTCTTCTACAGAACTCTGTGACTGAGAAAGAAAGAAGGCACATTTACATGACCTGATCGGTACTGTTGTAAGCAACGCCGTTGAATTGCTGATCAGCCTGTGTATACAGCCTGCAGAGCACTGTAACTTGTTCCGTTACAATGCAGGATGATCCCTGGTTTTGTGAGTTTGCATACTGCTGCAGGCATTTTTAGCTACTGTGTAAACACGCTGCTCTGCCTGCAATGGTACAGCCCCATGGCAATAGGAGAATTTCAGAATAATTACTGGCGAGCAATTTTTTGATGGGTTCAGCCAGTTGTTATTTGCCTAATAACTAACCAGTTATTATGACAAACAAGCACCCCACTTCTTACAACACTAAGCATGAGCCACAATCTCTCACAAACCACAGCAAAGTCAAAAGACACTTTCTGTATCACAAAACAATACTGTTAAAGACAGTTAGCCAGTCAGCCACAACGTCGGATCCCACACTGTTTTACTTACCTGAACAAATCTCCATATAGCCTGAAGAAGCATGGCATGGCAAGAAAAACTAAATGAATCACTTTGTAATTCCAAATACCATTGGCAGCTGACAGAGACCAATTCATACAACAGCAGGATAACAAACACACACAGGAAAATAAAGAGTGATTTAAGACTTCTTTACACTTTCCTGAGAAAAACAGGTGAAGCTTTAGAATTTACCAAGCTTCCTATGTCAAAACTATGTACTCCCTCAGTTTTGGGGGGCTTACCTTGACTATCTCCCTGGGCTCCTCTGACACCAACTGCCTCACAAACATTCAGCACAGAAAGCTAAATCCATATGTAGGAGGGCGCTGCTGTTGCTCTGCATGTGTGCACACATCCATGCCACCATACTATCCCTTTAAGAGCTTCAGCCTTGTGTATAGTGTAAAAAGCCTGGGCTGTGTCCAAGTACAACAGAGCTCATGATTAGCTAGGCAATACCCTAATTTACTCAAACTCTACGGTCACTAGCAAAGCAGAGGGAGCCCTTACATGTGCTGTAAATATGTTTTTTATAAATCCTCATTGTTGTTTAAATAAAATAAATTGTTTGGACTGCCAGTACCGCAGCACTAGTTTGTTCCAGTGGGAGCTACCATGTTTAGTCTGGGACTTCCTGGTTTGGACCAATCAGAACCAAAGGGTCCCTGAGGGGTCCGTAGCTCAGGTGCCTTATGGGTGAGACTGGGAACTTTCTTGTTGGCACCTAAAGTGACCACTAGCAGCTCTCTGCTCTACTGTGATTGACAGTGAAGGTAGCCCACTGGAATACAGAGATCCCAGTCCTTCATTGGAACTGTTCTAAGAAAGTTCAGTCTTGCTCGAGCTCTCAAGCTGAAGACAGCACAGTGTGTTGTAGCTGTCCTTCACAGGGGAAAGGGTCTGTTTTGCACCCTGCACCTCTTGAAAAGACTCAGACTGCATTAAAGCAGAGAAAGAGACTTTTGTAGCAGTTTAGCAGTGGGAGTTCAGCTTGAGCCATCGAGAAGTGCACAACCTGCAATTGGGCTAAGAGAAACTGCAGGTAGGGAGGCCAGTAATTGCCTCCTGTAACTTCTTACTCAGACCAAACAGGAATCGAGTGGTCTGGGACTGCATCTTAGCAGACAGAAAAGGGTTCTTCAACAGAAGGTTGAAGAAGAACCATCCATTTACAGAAGAAAAGGAGAAGTTTGTTGTTTTGTTCAGCCATGAGCCTGTGGCCTACTGTGTATTTGGAGACATTGATCCTTGGACTCCTGAAGCAAAGCAGGAGCCCCTCCAGTACAGCAAGGACTTTCTCTTGCAAAGTCCAGCTGGACGGTTCACCAGCATGCAATCTAACTTTAAAAAGACATTTTCTTCATCTGGGCCTATGCCACCAATGGCCCAGCCAGACTGTTTCTGTGCCATTTTCAGCATCTTGGTGAGAGACAAGCCTCAGGGATTCAGCCTCTGTGCAGCAATCAATCGCAGATTGTGGCCACCTACAGGGAAAAGCAATGAAGTGGAGGTGATAGTCACATCCAAAGACATGGCCAGATATTTCCTGAAATTTCTGTGATTTTTCTAGAGAAATCTCCTGCTTTCTCCATTTACACTTTAGGGGTAGCAGAGAGAAACTCTTTAGAAATGTCACAAAATATCTGGAAATATCTGTCCATGTCTGTGGCTACCACTGTGCATTGTGTTGGCCCAGGTCACCACCAGCTTCCAGATGGAGCACCAGGTCTTCATTTTGCCAGCCTTGTCATCTGCCAAACTGGATACAGTGAGTACAACCAGGGTAGCTCCCTGCAACAAATGTTTTAATGTTTTAATCATAAATGGTACTATCTGATTGTGTTAAGCCAGTGTTTCAACAGACAAGGCCCCCAGCCATGGATACAAATTGTTTATGGTTTCCAAATGTGTTGCTCTTATTTAATCACCTTTCTTTCCGTCAAGGGCCCCAACATCAACTGCAACGCCGGCCAACCCAAAGCACCGCATCACACATGCCTGTGTTCCACTCTGGGTACCCAGTAGTTACTAGACTGATAGATTACAGAATGTAAGTGATTGCATGAAACATAACCAGTCTCAGTACAGTAAAGTAATTGTTGCCTAGATTCTCACCACTCCCTTGTTCACACCCCCTTAATAAACCTGATTTGTTGTGTTACTGTTAACCTGGCTTGTAAGCATATCATTGCTTGATCTAAAGTGTAAACAAATTCTGAAAGTGCATGTGTATGCTATTGAAATTGTCTTTTGCAGGGGATTGCAAGGTGAATGCCAGGAGACCGAACCCTGCCGGCAAGTGGAGGTTGCATGAGCATATCATTATTGATCAAACTGCTTTGTATTCTGTTAAATATTGCACCTGTTTATGAAATCCAAAAGGTCACTTGGTGGGATTGTGGGTGGTTATATAGCTTCCCAGAGGGCTGTACCAATTCTGTTAGGAGCCCACTTAAGTACTACTCTGGGTGGAGGCACCATAATTGTAGTTCTACTGTTGGTAGGCATCCCTCAGTATTTATTATTTCCGAACCCAGGCCCCTCAACCTGCAGTCAGGAAAGCAGGCAGGGATAGTAGCCCTTGGTATAATGGTGCCAGGGTTACAACTAGATACAATCATAGCAAATTTGATTTACTGCCCTGAAAGAAACACTTCAAGAGCTAAAGACATATTTTAAAAAAACAGGCCAACACACATGCTTGCACCAGATGCTCTGTTTTACCTGGCTCCCAATGTTAATGTCGCTGAGGTATCCCTCTGATTAAGACATATGAATGTGGGGATAAATAAACTGCACACAGTGGTGAGTCAGATGAAAACTATTGCTAGCATCAGTGAATCAAAATGTACAACACATCATTCTACTCATAAAACCTCCATCCAGAGACTGATAGACAGTGATGTCCCACTAATGAAGGTCCAGCAAATATTGGGACATTGCAACCTCTAGATCATTAATAATTACTCAGTGCTGTCAGAGGAAAAAAACAGCAAAAAATGTCAGCACTCCTGCAGTACATACTGGAGTCTCAGCAACCCCCTACATCCAGACCACAACCACCAGAAAACACAACAACTAGGATCTCCATGTCTGAGACATCCTCAGCACGTAGTTCCTTGCAGACAATCATTGGGCCTAACTGCACATTCAACAAGGGAGTCACTGTGAACACCTTTCACTCTGGACCAGAAGAAGCAGCACAAACAAAATGGCAGTACGCAATGATCAAGTCAGATAGCAACTAAAGGTAAGTCACTCAATCAGACTCTCTTAATTATCGAAATTCAAATTCTGCACTTTTAACACAGTCTCTTACTTTCAACAGGATCATAACAGCCACAGAACACCATTGCTGAGGAAACCAGCTGACAGCAGAAATTGAAAGTGGCACCAAAATCCAGTCTACTACCTGACGACCGAATCAACTGTTCACATGTTAAATGTTAAAGTTGAAGTTAAAAGTATTTGAATCCCTCATTTTACCTTCTCAACAATGAGCATAGCATAAACAAATGACAGTTGCTCTAGTTAGATTGTTTTCCTGTTCCAGTCTGAAGCTATTTTTTAAAATGAAACAATTATATTAGTTACATTAAATTTGAATACTTGATGTTAACTGTTTCATAATTGCAGTTAAAACCATGATATTTACTGCACCTCTTGTCTCTATAACTTTCACTGGGCATCTGCTATGATCAGTGAACTCTGGCTGGAAAAAACTGCTCACCAGTAATTATAAAAAATAAAGCATGGGGTAGTGGGCATACTCGGATTTAATGAACACCCTTGGTGTGGGATGTTTTAACAAACCCCTTGAGCTTCGCTCTTGGGGTTTATGTTGCATACCACACCTTGGGTGTGCATTATTTCTTGTAATGCACACTATTCAATCCATTATTCTCTGTTTAATATCTGAGTGCCAGCAGAATACCTGTCACCATATTAAAAAATGCACAGCCTTCCTTTTTATAGACCATAGAATGAACATGTGCTGCAGTGCTTGCACTAAACCTTCTACAACCAGGTGACTGCATAACGTGATATACTATTTTCATTGATTAATTTGTAGTTGCCTGATTTTTGCTGCTTGCTCTTACTGTATTTACTCCTTTTTTAATCATATACACTAGTCCACTTTACTGTAACTTTAAAATTCTTACCGCTATGTAATTGCATTTAACTGTGTACTGTGTCCATTCTATTTGCCACCCCTCTTCCATTCCCCCAGACTGCTCTTGGAAATGAGCCTTGCCTCAGTGCATCTTTCCCAGTCACCAGTTTTCAAATAGACAAATAAAGACTTCATATGGGAGAGCAAAAATCAAAATCTCTCTCTCTCTCTCTCTCTCTCTCTCTCTCTCTCTCTCATATATATCCCAGCCTGCCTATTTACAGCTTTGGAATGTTTCAAGCTCTGGTTTGGGAGAACTCTGGTTGGGATCGTTGGTTTTGGGGTGGCCCTGTTCCAGATCATTGGTGTTTATTCAGAATCGCTTTAGCCTACTATAGATTTCCAGCAAGGGATATAACATTCAGTGCTGGGTGCAAAGGAGGAGGTAAACTGTGCTGAGTGATTTGTCCACTGTCTAATGGGCCAGTCTGGCACAAGGATTACAGAGCTAGGGGGCTTTCCTTTGGGTTGATGATGCTGGTGTAAGGAGTCAGGATGGGATCTCTGGTCGATAGAACTTGTGTCAGAATCTCCAGTTCAGGAAGGACTCTGTTCTGGGACATGGGTACCTATACAGAATTGCTCATTCTCTGGTCCCAGGGAGCCTGTTTCCATTTTTTGGAGCACCTTAATCTCTGGTGGGAGAACTCAGGTTGGGATTTCTGGTTCAGTGAGACTATGTTCCTGAATAGCTTTCATTTGCAATGGTGACTTTTTGTGGGGGCTGATTGCATGTTTGTCATTTGTAAGAAATGTGTCTAGAAATGTAGAAAAAATGAGGCAACAAGGGAGAAGAGGTTCAAGGTGTAATGGGAAGGAAGCAGCTAGTTTGAGCAAATCCAACCAGCATTGTAACTTTTTACACAGTGCCAATTCTGAACTTGTCTACTGGCAGTGGTGGAAACAAAGTAGAAAATGATGGAAGCACTGTCTGCCACCCTGCAAAGGTGCACAGCTCTCTTGTCTAAATGGTGGGCAGTAGCAGTGTGGGTGGAACGGCTTGCAAGTGGCGAAGATGGAAGCGCATCAGCTGGGTTCATGTAAATGCACTTATAAACTACTGTACATCATGCAGTTCTCAAATGCTATGTACCACAGAATATAAATGAGAAACACCCACTCAGGTTATCCAAATATTTTTTTTTTCTGATGGGATATGAATTTATCTTTAGTAAAGTGCCAGATTACTAACACCTTTATGAAACCCTCTGCTTTAGTGTTAAATAGTTGGATCATTTTCTGTTTAAATGAAACGAGCACCCCTTCATCCAGCTCAAGGCAGATAGCTAGAGAGCACTCAAACAGTTAAGCCTCACCCTGTGAGATGTTTTTTTTTTGTTTTGCCATAAAGATTTTTATTGAGTTTCCAAAGATGACAGTGAAGTAAAGTAACAGCTATGTATACAGGTAAACAAGTACAAAGTACATGTCAAAGCAATAAGTTATGTCGAACAGATAAACAAAGTCCATCAGAGAACTCTATCAGTAAAAAGAAACACTTAACCATTGCACAAAAGCATCTCCACGATTTGTGATAAAGGTAATGCAGTGGTGAGTCAGTACGCAGCAGAGGGTCACTAGTATAAAGGCAAGAACTGAATAATAAATATATGGGGTGAGACCAAAATAGTAAATAGCTTACACACATCTGATCTGCTGGGAAAAAGGGGGTGAGGGTGAGGAATCAGGATATGCACATAAAAATGCAGGTGAGGGCAAGGGGGTGAGGTTATACACCAGATCCATAAGGCAAGTGTTAATCCACTCTCACAGCCGGGAAGGGAACAAGTCAAATCAGAGGTAAAATGTAATAAACTAAACTTTGGGTCAGCCATGAGGTCATTTCACAAAGTCAGGTCTAGGGAATTTAGTAAAGAAAGGTTACCAGATTAGGTTGAATAGATGTAGCTTACTCAACAGTTAGTGGGAGTTTTTTTTACATCTTGCTGTCAGTGACAGCAACTGAAACCATTCATCATAAAAGGGAGGATCAGAAGAGCACCAATGTCTGAGAATGACTCTTTTGGCTGCAATACTTGCACAGTTGATCCAACAAATCTGAGCTTGAGAAAGAGATTAACCTTGGTGGGATAGGCCCAAGAGGGCTAATTGGGGGTCTTTTGCACCAAGCAAGGGAATTACTAAAGAGCAAGTTGCCCAAATTTTGGTCTGAGAGATGTTTTGTAGCATGCCTCAGCTTGGGGCCAGGGTGTCTGGATTTTATGCTCTGAGTTTCTTGATCCAGCCAAAAGCAAGAAGCTTGAGCATGAATATTCATGGCTCTGCACTTCCCCCTTTACCTTATAAGAGGGAGCAGCAGGCTGAATTCCCAGGTGGAAAAGGGATAGAGAAGAGTGACCAGTAACTCAGCAGGGAGAATCCATTCTCTCCAGCTGCAACCATGCCAAGGAAGTCTGCAGCCTCAGGAATGGTGGCAGGGTCCCTGCTTCTGGGTGGCATTGGTCCCCTCCAGTGAGGTCTCTGAAAGCTCGGGACCCAGCCAAGTTCAAAGAGAGGAAGAAGAACCACCTGAGAATGTCAGTTGGTGGAAAGAGGACCAGATAAGGAGTTCTGCCTTGAGAGAATGGGGAGATCAGAACCTGATGGCACCCGAGACCTGAGAGCAGTGGAGGGCCACCTCTCAAGGGAGGTCCCAATGACCTTAGTGGATCCACTCCCATCTCCAGTATGCAGGAGAGAGAGCAGATATGTAAGTTTATCTTCACTGAATTGCTCTGTGGGAGAAAAATACATTGCAATCCCTTGGAAATAAAGTTTTGAGTAATTTGTAGTGGTAGTCGGGAGGAAGGAGACTGGCAAGAGTTGGGGTTGGTAAGTCTCTGTGATGAGACATGAGGGCTATCAGTGAGATGTTGGAAGGGAGGCATAGATAGCTGGATCAAATATAATACTCTGTGTTTAGGAGTAGATCATAATTCTGATGTACTAAATCATTTTGATGTCACTTGTTGGCACAGCAGATATGCACTGGCACAGCTGCCCCCAGGGTAGTGCTCACCCTACCTCGTAGGGTGTCACTACCTACGTGGTCTTTTGTGCACCAGGATTCAGGGGACCCCTACATGGGAGAAAAGGTTTAGTAAGCTATAACCCATTAAAGAGCATGAGTATATGAGACATTAATGCACACCCTGGGTCCATTGTGAGGCATGAGGCTGAAGGCTTAATGCCCTCCAGTCACTCAGAAAGTGGATTACATGCCCCATTAATCCATACCCTATAGTGGGTGATTGAACTTATAAAATGGGTTATGTTTATTAAAAAAAAATAAGATAAATAATTTTGAAATATTTAAAACAGGAGAAAGATAGTGGTATCCTGCCACATTATAAAGTAGTCCCAAACAATACAGGGGGAATTTAACAGCTTCATTATAAAACTTGGTTTCAAATTTATTAATCAACATGATCTGTTATTTTATTAAATAAAAAAACTTAGGCTAACTTATTATGATAATTTGAAAATGCGGTGATTTCTAGCATCACTGAAATTTAAACAGCAAAGCTGAGAACACTTTTTTCTCCTGGCACCACAAAGTAAAGCACACATATTTTCTAATGTTCCCCCCACCACACACACACACACACACACACACACACACACACACACACACATACACATACACACATATCCAATGTGTCCAATCTAGTTTTAAGCATTTTTGTATTTTTTTAATTATAAAGTTAGGGAACAGCCTGAACCACTGATATTAGCACACCTCCGATTTTATTCCTTTTTTTAACCTTTTTGATTTGCAGTCTTAATGAAAGGGAAAAGCCACCAATGTTAATGCAGCTCCAGTGCAACAGGTGTGTGGAGTTCTTCAAGGTGAGGCATGCTTTGAGAAGCATGGTACTTTACTGGTCTTGCCATCAGTGTTGGGAAGCAAAGATGGGTAAACTGACCTAGCTGATTAATTTCTTTAGCTGCACACTGAGGCTGTTACTAGGCAGAATAGGTGACTTTGTTCGCCAACTGTGTTTTTACTAAACATTAATCAATGGTCAGGTGACTGCTTTTAACCAATGAACTTTATGGGATTTCTGTATCCATTTATAATTGTGTTATAACATGGGTAAGAAAAATGTACATGTGTAATAGTGACAACAGGAAAGGGACAAATTGAATGAGGTGAGGGTAATGCCATTTAAGGCTGTGTAATAACAGTGCAACAAATAAACATGCACCCTGTTTGATACCAGTTTCCAGTGTGGACATTCATTTGTGAGTGGTCTCCCACTAGTGGTACCCCGTAAGGTGTGCATTGGCTGCCCTTGCCCCCATTTGCCCTGCCCCAAGGTGGCAAAGTTAAAGATAGAGTAGGAAGAGTTTACTGGCATAAAGTAATTGCCCTTCTGACTGGAGGTTCCACGATATACCCCTGGACATAAGGGGGTATCCAGCCTTTAAATAAATGTCCATCAGTCATGAGTGATTTTGAAACGGCTTTTAATACTCTGGCAGTTAGCTCACTGATGGAGTAGCCTGGTCATCAGAAATGTTCCCATACCAGTGTATTTTCATCTTCGTGTGTCACTGTGACTCTGTGGAGATTCATTCTTGTTCTGGACTTTTGTGCAGTTTCACCAATATAGCAGGCATGCTCATACATTTTTATACTCTGCATCATTTATATACACACTGCTAGAAAAACATGAGAATGAGTTTTGGATTTTGAATGTTTTTCCCATGTGAGTGACACATGTCTTAAGAGAAATGTGTGTACATAGTTTGCAATGAGGTGTTTTGCAAGGTTCTGTACTTTTCACAGACTTGTGGAGATCTGTAGGGTGTTTCCATCACAACAGTTTCTGCTTCAGATTCGATGGTTGATGGAATTGGTGCTATGGGAAATATATTTTCAAGCATTTCATCCTCAAGTAGTAGTGGCTGTAAATCTTTTAGTATTTGTCAGTAGTTTTTCCAGTTTTGTATTGTATGTTAGAACCAGAAGTGAACTATATGTTGATATTTTCAGTGTGGTTTGTACTTTAATAGTTCTTTCCTTGGTGTGTGGATTGTGGACTGAATTTGCCTGCAATGGTATTTAATTGATATCCCCTCTGTTTGAAAGATTCACTTAGTGTAGCAAACCATCTATGCAGTGGTATCGAATATCCTGTGTGTTATTAGTATTTTAGTGTGTGAAGAATGGAGACTTGAGCTGGGAAGGTACTGTAACTGCATCTGTCTGCAGGTGTCTTGACCACAAATATTTGTCATCTTCCCTTTTTTAGTGTGACTGTGGTATCTAGGAAATGCAGAGAATTAGGACAGAATCTTATTTTGAATTTTATTGAAGGATATAATTTACTGTATTTTTCAGAAACATTTTTTTTATTTTTCTCTCTCTCCTGCTATCCATATCAGAAATATATAATGCTTATTTTATTATGTGTGTTACTATGCTCATCAAAATTCATCACTCTGTAGTTTGTTTTTATCTCTGTTGGAAAATTGTAAGTCATTACTATGAATTATTTTTTATCTTAGTGTACTTTGTATCATATCTGTAACTGTCAGTCTATGTTATTACTTTATTCCCTATCCCCAATCTTCCCCGGGTTGCACTTGGAAATTAGTCCCAACTCAATGTGCCTTTCTCGGCTACCAATCTTTTAATACATAAATAAATAATATAATCAACATATCAGTAGTATTTTAATAGTTTGTGATGTTGTGCATTAAGGAATGCTTCTTCCAGGTCTGCCATGAAGAGATTTGCATACCATGATGCTATCCTGGTACCCATATCTGTCTCCATATTTTCAAGAAAGGTCTCAGTGTGAAAGCTGAAGTAACTGTCCATCAGATCCAACAATCAGCCACTCACAGTCTACAGTAGATGGTGCTAAGGCCCAGATAAACATCTCAGAATTAAAGCAACACTGGCACTTACCCTCCATTTCAATTCCTTGTTCTGGTTCTGCTGCACCTCAAAACAAAAAGAGTTTTATTTGGTCAGCTTCCTCCTGTGCAAGTTTCCTTTATTAGGTGCAGACTCAAAAATAGTAAGTAAAACAAATGCTGACAGTCAGCATAACTTGATGTTTCATGTTTAGCACTTTTTTGGAAATGGTGTGTGCAACAGAATTGGGGCCCCATATTCAGGTGTAACTGTTTGCACTGTACAAATCATAATGACATGCATGACACAGCACATGGTGATCAGGGAGGTATATTCATACAGACAGTGATCCTGTCTGGCACATGCTACCTGTATTCATATTGGGCTGTGGTAGCACTGCACAAAGTGCATTGTGCAGCACACCATAGCACCCTTCTGTAAACAAACACCCAGGAGCAAAGGAGTCTAGGAAACAAGATTCCGGACTTGGCTATGCTAATGGCTCAGGGTAACCTTGACATAGCGGGAATTACTGAAACTTGGTGTCACAAGGGGCAGGATTGGGACATGATAATACAAGGGAATACATTGTTTAGGAGGGACAGGGAGGACAGGAGTGGTGAGGTGTGGCACTTTACTTGAGGGAGAGGATCAGGGCTACAGAACTGCAGGGTAGATGGGGGGAGATGGAAGGTTTAAGGGTTTTGCTGACCACAGGAAAGGGAGATGTGGTATGCACTGAAGTATTATGCAAGCCACCAGTGCAGCAAATAATAGACGATAAACAGATGAGAGAAGATATTCTCAGGATGGCAAATAGGGATGAGGTGCTGCTGCTGGAGGACCTCAACCTGCCAGATGAGGAATGGGGCACCCTAACAGCCTCATTCACCAAATGTAGGGCAATTGTGGACTCACTACAAGCAGCCCTACTCAAACAGCTGGTCGAGGAACCAACTAGGGAGGAAGCGGTTCTGGATTTAGTTCTGAAAGATGGTGATAGGGTAGGGTAGGGGAGGTATCGGTGGGGGAGAACCTTGGTATGAGTGACCACAGCACCATTTGGTTTACAGTACATACATTGGCTGATGTTCACCAGACTAAGGTGAATGTGCTGGATTTCAGGTGAGCAGATTTTTTAGATAATGGGGACTATGTTTATCAAGCACTGGAAAGGGTTTGGGATCTTAGGGGGGTGAAGAACATGTGGGATACAATAAAGGGACCATTGTGGGGGCTGCAGATCTCTGTGTAAGGAGACTGAGTAAGAACAGAAGGAAAAGAAAGCCCCTGTGGTTTAGCAGGGAGGTGGCAGAGAAAGTACAGGCAAAGTGGTTAGCATTCAGAAGGTTTAAAACAACGCAAAGGGAAGAGAACTGCACAAAGTACCAGGCAAGGCAAAAGGAGGTGAGTCTGGAGGTAAGATGGGCAAAAGCTAGAACAGAGGAGAGCATTGCCAATGTGGTCAAAAGAAGGGGCAAAACCTTTTTCAGGTATATAGGTGAGCAGAGGAAAACAGGGCAGGGGATACACAGACTGAAGAACAATAGTGGAGAGCTGGTGGTAGGAGACCAGGAGAAAGCAGAATTGCTGAACAGCTATTTCTGCTCAGTGTTCTCAAAGGAGAACAAATGGGAGGGCGGTAGCACAAGGGTAAAAAAGGAGGAGGGGACAGAGTGGACATGAGTCCCTTCCAGGTAGAGGAAATACTGAGAGAGCTAGAGAGATTGAAGGTGGATAAGATGATGGGGCCAGATGGGGTGCACCCCAGGGTGTTGAAGGCACTGAGAGATGTGCTAGCAGCTCCTTTGACTGCCTTCTTCAACAGGTCCTTAGAATCAGAGGGTGGTCCCCAGTGACTGGAAATGGGCAGATATGGTATCCCTTCACAAGGTGGGGGGAGGAAGCGGTGAGCAATTGCAGACCAGTGAGCTTGATGTCTGGTTGGCAAGCTCATGGAAAAACTGTTAAAGAACAGAATCACCAGCTACCTGGAAGTGAATGGCCTGCTGGACGAATGCCAGCATGGGTTCACCGAGGGTAGATCCTGTCAAACAAACTTGATAGAGTTCTTTGACTGGGTCACCAAGGTGGTGGATCAGAGTGGGTCTGTGGACACTGTGTATCTTGATTTCAGGAAGACATTCGACTATGTGCCACACAGGAGGCTATTGCATAAATTGTGATGTCTGGGGCTGGGGTGGATGGTAGTACAGTGGGTCCAGAACTGGCTGGCAGTAGAAGTCAGAGAGTGGTAATAAATGGGGTACCCTTGTGGGATGGAAGGGTCATCAGTAGGGATTCCCCAAGGGTCAGTGTTGGGCGCACGACTATTCAATATATTTATAGGGGACAGAGCAGAGGGCCTTGAAGGGAAGGTGTGTCTATTTGTGGATGGGATACCCTCGGGGGAGGGAAGGATCATCAGTGGGGTTCCCCAAGGGTCAGTGTTGGGCCAACTACTATTCAATATATTTATAGGGGACATAGCAGAGGACCTTGAGGAAGGGGGCATCTATTTGTGGATGGAGTACACTCATGGGAGGGAAGGATCATCAGTGGGGTTCCCCAAAGGTCAGTGTTGGTCCCACTACTATTCAATATATTTATAGGGGACATAGCAGAGGGTCTTGAGG
This sequence comes from Neoceratodus forsteri, assembly GCA_016271365.2. Taxonomy (NCBI): domain Eukaryota; kingdom Metazoa; phylum Chordata; order Ceratodontiformes; family Ceratodontidae; genus Neoceratodus; species Neoceratodus forsteri. The sequence continues at coordinate 582,813,915 of CM057456.1, read as the reverse complement.
GGAGAGTGCATCTATTTGTGGATGACACAAAGGTCTGCAATAGAGTAGGCACACAGAAGAGGGTTGAGAGTATGTATAAGGATTTGAGGAAAATAGAGGAATGGTCCAGAGAGTGGCACCTGTCTTTCAATACATTGAAGTGCAAGATCATGCACCTAGGCAGGAATAATCGAAGAGCAGTGTATTGCATGCGAGGGCAATGACTAAAGGTAACCGAACAGGAGAGAGACTTTGGCATCAACATTACACGGGACCTAAAGGTAGCATAACATTGTGAAAAGGCAGTGACAAGAGCCAGTAGGATACTGGGTTGCATCAGGAGGGGGCTCACTAGTAGGAGGTGGGAGGTAATAATACCCTTATACACCCAGCTGGTTAGACCGCATCTGGAGTATGGGGTCCAGTTCTGGAGTCCATACCTCAAGAAGGATGTAGAGAGAGTTGAGCGTGTCCAGAGGAGGGTGACAAAGATGGTTAAGAGAATCAGTCACCTAACATATGAGGAGAGACTGAGGCTCCTCAAAATGTACTCCGTGGAACAAAGGAGAGAGAGAGGGGGGACATGACTGAGGCATTCAAATACTTAAAGGGTATTAATAAAGTGGCAGCAAGGAGCATATTCCAACTAAAGTGGCAATCAAAGACAAGGGGCCATGATTTGCAAATTGTAGGAGGGATGTTCAGAGAAACATTAGAACGCACTTTTTCACAGAAAGGGTGGTGGATAAATGGAATATGCTTCTAAAACAGGTGGTTGGAGAGAGGACAGTGGGAGGGTTCAAGGGGGTGTGGGACAGGCACAGGGGCATGTTGGCAAGGGGGGGGTTACAGTTAAGTCCTAGCAGTGATCTAGGAACCCTGGGCAGACTAGATGGACCTGGCGGTCCTTTTCTGTCGTCATATTTCTATGTTTCTATGTTCAAGAGGGATAGCAAGTTCCAAATGGGTTATTACCTTTGCTCTTGGGTGCCACATCTGGAGTCTGGCATGCTAATGACCACATATGACATGCTGTTCCATAACAGGCCATGTGCATAGCACTACGTGACTATTTGCACCTCTGTACTATTGCTCAGTGCATTTGTACTGAATGTGTGGTGGCATTATGCAGAAGCTTGGCCATTGCTCCAACTCTCACCTGATTCCCCTTTCAGTAACATATAAATCTGTGGCAGTCCAGTAGTGCCCTCTTACACCCAAATCTCTGCTGTAAAATGAAATATACCATGTTAGTACAGTGGTACCCACCAGTGTGTCAAATGAAATCTATGATAGTTGTTCAGAGGTACCCCCATCCCACCCAATCCCCCTTGTAAAATGAAATCTACCTTGGTAGTCCAGTGGTACTCTCCTCCCATCTTGATCCTCATTGTAAAATGAAATCCACCCTAGTAGTCCAAAGATACCTCCATCCCCCCAGATCCCCATTTTAAACTGAAATTCACCCTGGTAGTTCAGTTGTTCCCTCCTTCCACCCTGATCATCAAATGAAATTGGCCCTGCTAGTCTAGAGGCACCCTCATCCCACCTGATCCTCATTGTATTGTGCAGTTTATCTTGGTAGTCCAGTGGCACTCCCCTCCCACCCTGATTTTCATTTCATTTATTTGTTTTACACTAGTAAGAAAGTGAGCAATAATGCCTGTTTTCACAAACAACCTGTTTAAATTACATATTACAAAAACACAAAATACATAAACAACAATAATACATTAATGGAGGATACAGACAATCATTGATAACAATATCCTCACTTGGAAGATGACTGACTAAATAAAACTCTTTAAGTTTGTTTTTAAAAGATGAGATACTGGGAAAATCAATGACAGAAGTGGGGACATTTTTGCAGGGCTTAGTTGCCCAAGAGCTCAGGGAATTTTAACATTGACTGGTAAGAAAGCTGGGTGTTTTAAATGTAAAGTTACTTTGGGACCTTCTACCATGAACAGTGACAATTTTAGGGAATACTTCAACTGTACTATTCAGTAATAGACCCAATGTTATTTTCTGCAAAAACATGAGATTTAAATTTGAAATTATTTTTAAAAGAGAAGCATCTTAAAGTATGATACAGTATGCAATGACGTGTTGTAATGGGAAGACCTGTCACAAATCTGATACAAGACAGGACCTTATCAGATGCAAAGGAATAATTAAGAGAATCATAATCCAGTACTATAAACAGAAAACTATTGTCTAGCAATAACCTTGTTTCAGGTATAAGGGACTGTTTTGCTCTGTGAAGTTTGCCAAACCTTTGGTAAAGCTTCATTAAATTTGTAACATGTACCTCATATGAAGGACAATAGTCAATGGTAATCCCTAAATACCTGAATTTACAACTATGCTCTAGTGAGAGGGGCCAGGTGTAACAGAGCACACTTCATCAAGGAGGAGGGGCAGTACAATATAGAAGAACCACGCTGCCTGCAGGAAAGTGCGGGCATGAGGTGAGTGTATGCGAGCGCCCACTCGTATTAGAAATTTTATTAGGTGACAATAGAAGCAAATTTGAGTAGTATTTCATGAGATTTACTTAGAAACTTAGGGTTAATCTAACTGGAAGTTGAATATTTTTATGTGAGTCTGGATAGGTTATTTGTTTCATTTAATGTTAATTTTATACTGAGTTTTATTATTTGTTTTATTTTTTTATTCTTTATTTAATTTATTTAATATATTCTGGGTGGGTTGCTTATATGCGCAAGTTTTATATAGTATTTACTAAGTGGATTACCTGAGATTTCCTCTACCTTATAGGATTATCCCTGATATAATGAGGTAGTTGCTCATTATTTTATTATAATTAAAGTCTGATTAACAGGGTGGTTTAAATTTTCACAATGTTGATGTTATGGTGGGGAATTGTTCTGGTAGGGTGCCAGTTTTTAGTATGTGAAAATTCTGCTCAGAATAGAAAATCCTTTATAGAATGTCGATACTTGACAATAGAGTATAGGGGAACTATGATGGGAGAGAGAAATGTTCTAATTGGGTGGAAAGGGGACATTCATGCCTCTTTATTGACTATCCATATTGAGACAACTTTGATCAAATGGGTGTATATGGGTAGTGAACTTCTATGTGGCTGGGGACATAATGCTGTTTTAGAAAGTGCCAAATCTAGAAATTATTTAGTGAAGGGGAAATGTTTATATTTTAAAATATCTAGAATGGGTAAATGGTTTGTAATTATAGGGTTAATGTTAAGTGGGGATGTTCAATTAAATCCTGGGCCTGCTGCTGATTTGAATCATGATTATACATTTGAAATGTTAAATGAAAAAGGATTGAAAATTGTGCATATTAATATTTGTAGTTTGCTTAAGAAAATTGAGTATCTAAGAGAGTGGGTGGTTTACTATAAGCCTGATATTTTAACAATTACTGAATCATGTCTGCATACAAAATTCAAGATAATGATATAACCCTGGAAAATTTCTATATATATAGAAAAGACAGATCCAAAGAGGAGGGAGTATTAGTTTATGTTAAAATCGGATTGATGTTAGGGAATTGCAAGATTTGTATAATTGGACTGATTCAGAATTGTTACCATTAGAATTAAAGCTACCTTATTCTAAACCCATCTTATTGATTGGCATTTACCGTCCACCTAAAAGCAGCTTAATGGTCTTCTCTGAAATACAGGATGTACTGAAGAATTATCAAAATTCACATGAAATTTTGATAATTGGGGATTTAAATGTTGATTGGGGAAATATAGATGCCCATCATAGTCTAATTGATATGGCTACTACATTGAATTTGGTGCAACTGATACAAGCTGTTACTAGGTTAAATGCAGTAAATCCCAGTAATTCAACTATGTTAGATCTTATTTTTACTACAAATCCAGAAAAGTTTATAAAGAGTGGGGTGTTACCAGACTCAATGTCAGATCATCAGATAATTTTCTGTATTAGAAATCAGAAATCTAGAAAGACATCTAAGAATGTTGTACAAATTAGAGTCTTTAAACAGTTTGATTATGTTCAATTTATGCAGGAATTAGAAAATTATAACTGGGAGAGATTCAGGTTTGTTTAAAATTAAAAGAGCTAGAGATAAGGCATGAAAACAAGCTAAATTAGCAAAGAGAGACCAGGACTGGCATAAATATAGGCAATTAAGAAATTTATATACAAAGGAAATTAGAAAGGCTAGATTGACCTATTGTAACAAAAAATTGTCTAAAGAAATGATGGAAAACTCAAGAGTATTTTGGAACACAATAAATAAGATGCATAAGGGACTTAGCTTGGGATATCCTAATCATTTCCTAATTAATGGTAATAAGATGGATTTGGGAAACAAGGTGGTTAATGAGTTTAATACCTTTTTTACAAATATGGGTATTAATGAATTACAATTGGGTGGAGGAGATGTAAATCAGGTTCTACAGAGAAATTCCCAGGTAAATGATGCAGATAGAGTTTATATACAATCTGGTATACAAGCTGAGTTTAAGTTTACTTCTGTTACTAGAGGAGATGTTAGGGATTTATTATTTCAAATTAATACTAATAAAGCAGAAGGTATGGATGGTATCCCTAATATCTTATTAAAGTATGCAGCCCCTATTATTGATTTACCCTTAGCAAATGTATTTAATTTGTCTCTTCTCTCTGCGGAGTTACCTCAGACTTGGAAGACTGCCAAGATTGTGCCAATTTATAAGACAGGATCTAGGTTATTATTAGAAAATTATAGACCAATTTCTCTTTTACCAACACTTTCTAAAATTTTGGAGAAAATAGTTGCAAAACAATTACAGGTATATCTGAAACATAATGAAATCCTTAACAGTTATCAATCCAGCTTTAGACCCGAACATGGAACAAACACTGCCCTTATAAAGGTCACAGGAGATATAATGGAGAGCATGGACAGGGGGATGCCAGTGGGAGCAATTTTTGTTGACCTTTCTAAGGCCTTTGACATGCTGGACCATGGCATCCTCCTGTCCAGACTAAAAACCTGTGGTATGTCTGAGTCGGTTATAAATTGGTTTCGAAATTATCTTGACTCAAGATTGCAGCAAGTGACTATTAGAGAGTGGTCATCTGATACGAAATTGATTGTGTCAGGAGTCCCACAAGGATCCATTTTGGGTCCTATACTATATAATTTATATATGAATGATTTGGGGTTTGAACAACCAAAGCTACAATACCATCTTTATGCTGATGATACAGTTGTATATTTTGCTGATTCATCAGTGAGAACTATTCAAATAGTATTACAACAGGCTTTTGATCAGTTACAGGAATTTTTGCTTAGATCTAAATTGGTTTTGAATGAAAAAAATCTCAGGTAATGGTGTTTCATAGGGGTTACGGGTCTAAAACTGAATATGAGGGGTTACAAATTAAAACCTTTTCAGGAAGAATCTTGCAAAAAGTTGTTAGTTATAAATTTCTGAGGGTGTATTTAGATACAAAATTTAAATGGGACAGTCATATAGATAGTACCTTGACTAAAGTTGGTAAGTGCTTGGGGTCATTATATAGAGTAAGAAATAGTATGTCTTTGGAAATTAGAAAATTAGTTGTAACTGTTGTTGTACTACCCATATTGGAGTATGGTAATTTGATATATATGGGTGCGTCTAAAGAGCAACTATATAAGCTTGATGTTATGTATAATAAATTAATTAGATTTATACTGGGAGCTGCAAAGAGGGCACATAGAGTAGATATGTATAAAGAATTAGACTGGCATACTTTGTCTCAAAGGCGGGCTCTTAGTACATTATGTTAATGTTAAAATGTATCTCAGGAAAAGTTCCTAAATGTATGGCTGAGTCCATTAAAATAAAAAGACCTATTGAGGGTCTGCGCTCTGCTAATTACTTGGACTGTGCAGTCCCAAGTCATAGAACGGCTTGGGGAGATAAGCATTTTTTTAATATCGGACCTTCTATATGGAATAAATTGCCTGGGAAGCTTAGACCCCTTGAGGGAAATTTCCAGTTGCACCAAATTAAACAATGGCTTATCGAAAATATTAGTTATGATGGGAAATAGTTTGAATCTTAGGATGGTAGATTTGTATTAAATGTATACTGTGAATTAATCATTGTTTTTTGTATGTTCTTCTTGTCCTAGTTTGTTTTATGATTTGGAACTGTGTTATATTTATTGATGTATAATTATAGTGTATATGTGTTTTCCTTCGTTATATATTGTTAACTTATAAGAGTAACTGGAAATGACACCTGGATCTCACTGTAAAGGAGCTTCGGCTCAGTGGAGATATCCTTATTCATTTTTTGTATGAATAAAAAATTTTTACTACTTTTACTACTACTACTACTACTACTACATTTCAATTTCCTCAGCCTGAATATCTACTACTTTAAATGTGAAGTTAGTGGACCTCTGAGGTCTGGCAAAGATCATCAACTTTGTTTTTTTTCCAAACTGAAAAACAATTTATGGGCATTGAAACATCCTTAGAAGCAATTGAAATCTACCTGCAATTTGCCATTGAGATCAATTACGTTATCACCCTTACAATATAAAACGGGGTAATCCGCATAGCATTTTTTTTTGATGTGATGACATTTCAGGAAGAGAATTTACAAAAAGTGAAAATAATAAGGGAATAAGGATGGATCCTTAAGGAACACCACAAACAGTATCACAGCTTTCTGAAAAATACCTTCAATTAAGGTTCTGTAGGAATGACCCTGCAAATAACTAGAGAACCAATGCAAAACACCCCTTCAGAAATTAGAAAGGACATTATTAAGTACTTGGCAGTCCGCCAAATTGAATGCCTTGGTAAGGTCCACAAACACTGAAGCGACATAAATCCCTTCATCAAGGACTCAGTAAATGTCCTGTTGTAAAACTAAAAAAAAAACACACAAAAGAAACTGCAATTGTAATCCAATGGGAACCATTTCCCTGCCCCAATTCCCATTGTAAAACCATGCACCTCTTTTTCAGCCCACCTGCTCAGCACCCACCACCCCCTTTCCCCTGTTTGACACCCAACACGCACAAAAAAAGCCTAATCATCACTGCAGGCAGAGCAACTGGTGGTGACTGGTGCAAACCTTACTGTCACCACCTCAACCAGCTACTATCTGACTATTTGGTACCAAGCATACACATTCTGTAAAAACAGTGCATTTGGCAGATTCTGTCACAACATCACAGACTGTAATCCACAACAGACACAGTACATGCCAACAGTAACAGTTACAAATTAGCTACAGTAATTAATATTGAATAGTGACAATGTGGCTTTTTTACACACTTTCAAATTACTGCATTGGGTGTGAAGGTTGATTGGTCAAAGTCTGAAAGTTAAACAAAATTTGAGGGCCAACTCAATGGTAAATCAAAATACAGCAGCCACTGTCCCACTTCTCTTCTCCTTACCATGATATGGAGCACAAAGCCAATCAGAAATCTACAAATTCCATTTAAAATATTTTGTCTTTGGATGACTACTATTTCCCCAGCAAATGTGAAAAAAAGCAATGTTCACAGTTTAAATATCCCCTCTCTAAAACCAGTGTTAAGAGGGAAGAGTATATTTCATTAACATCAATTATACTCATTTATTCAGATTATTAAAAAGGGTTTTTGACTATATTGTTATTCAAATTGACGAGTATGTGCATTTGTGAGTCCTACACATCATACTTTTTATGTATAGGAACATTTGCCTCTCAATCCTTCAGGAATGTAATTTTAGATAAGGAATTGGTTATAACGCTTTGCTAGGATTGGGCTCTACCAATGTGCTGCAGCTCCATCTACATACCCAGGAATTCTATTATGACCCAGAGCTTTATTGGCCTCAAACATATTTCTTGCCACTGGTATTGCATCACAAATATATTTTCAACACTAAGTGCCCCCTCCCATATTATTTTTGTAAGTTTGTTGGCACAGCAATGCTCTGTTATGTCAAGGAAAAGTTTGAGTAATGTACTATATTAGCAAAGCGTGCAGATCAATATGTGATGCTATATTTTTGCAATAATTTCCTGACTCTTTAGCTACTTTATGCTAAAATAATTATATAACACTGTCTCAATTGCTTCACAGAGTGTTTTCCAAAGAAAATATCTACCCTTTTTTCAGCTAGGAATGCTTTGTACTGCTTCCTGCTTTTGCTGAGCAAATTAAAGTCAGCCTAATCGTATTCTTTTTAGAAAATGTAATCGATTTAGGTAATTCTAGTTAAGCTTAAACATTGGCTATCAAACAAAGCAGTATTTTATTTTACTGGGTAATATGATTTTCATGTCAATGTATAATCTGTTCAAACATAGTAAGGAAGTAATTAAAGTGTATTTCATCATGTTTTATATCAAATGTGTCCAAATATTTCGGCTATATAATCAAAATCTAAGTCTTCTATATTTTGTTCAGCTAGCTAACCATCCCATTTTAGTTTTCCAAAATCATAAATTTCAACAGTGGTTGCATTACAGTAGCACAGGCATTGATTTTTTTCCACACATGCTGTTTTATAACTTTTTACATTTAGGGGAAAGAGATAATTTTCTGACATTTGGACCACTAATAATGAAAGGTAGTAATTTAAAATCTGGTAGATTACAATATCTGTAACAGAGAAACCTACATGACAAAAATAGGTTGGGGTACCTCACGGTATTTTCTAATAGTTCAATAAGTTTCAGCTCATTATAATTTCTCATATTGTCGATGGAATTCCTTGAAAGAAAAAACTTAATCATCACACAGGTAGAAAGCTTGGATTGGTATAAATAAATTTTAATATTGTCTCTGTCTTGACTAGCCCACTCATTCTTCATGTATTCCCAGGCCTCTAAAGTGAACAATGTTAGAGAATTTTGATGGGGACCCTGATCCTAGAATAGAAACATAAACATACAGACAGTGACAGCAGAAAAAAAATTAAGGCCCATCTAGTCTTCCCATAGAAGAAGAAAAAAAAGCATCATGGATAAACCATGGTTACACATGGTTAAACCATAGTTATACTGTATATGGTCAGTGACATATGCAATATAATTCATGGTTTGTCCATTGTTTAAACATGGTTATTGATGAGAAAGCATTGATGGTACATGGGTTTGAGATAAAACATGGATGAACATGGTCAAAATGCCATAGTTTAAGAATTATTTAAGTTGACAATTGTCATTCGTAGTTGTCCATGTTTATTAGCTTCAGAAGTTTTTGGCATTATAAATCACGGGCCCGATTCTAGAAGGGTGGTGCAAGTTGCTGTCAAACGCAACCTATGCCACCCGCAACTGCGACATTGACCCTGCATCCTATTCTAGAAGGGGCAGGGTCTCCACAGTAAAGTCCTGTGACTTGCGACATGTGGCAAGGTATGCCACACAGAGGGCGTACCTTGCCAGCGTGTCGTACCTGCTGCCACAGGTCGCAAATGCACCCCCCACCCATGCCCCAACCCCCAGGTTGCCCGTCGCAAATGCAGCATGTCACCTGCCCCGGTAGTGCATCTGTGCAGTAGCGCTAATACTGCACTCAGTCAGCGGCTGGCCATGGAGGTGAGAGGTGTGCTGTGCCAGTCGCCATCTGGGGACTGGTGGGGGTGCTGGTTGGGCTGGCACAGCTGGGTGGGGGACCACTAAACTACCAGGGAAATGGGGATTTTGATTTATTTTCTCTATGTACAGTTCTGGGGGTGGCCACTTGACTACCAGGGAAACAGGTATTTTAATTTATTTTCTCAAAGTACAGTTCAGTGGAGGTCACTAGACTACCAGGGAAATGGGAATTTTTATTTATTTTCTCTATGTACAGTTCTGGGGGTCCACTAGACTACCAGGGCTGGATTATTGCCGCATATGCAGTGGGCAACTCGCAGTTCAGGGCACCAGTGGGGGGGATGGCAGTGCCACTCTGCAGGGCTTCTGCCAATGGCTGTTTTGGGGAGCTGGGGGTATGGGTATGGGTAGCCTTGTGGGGCCCTGCTGGGGTGTGCTGGGCATGGGGGGGGAAACTGTGCTCTGTCCGCTGGACAGCCAACGGGTCTACAGGACCCCCGGGGGTGTCCGTAAGTTATACCAGCTAAATACTGGTATAACTTACGTTGCTGGATCTCCTCTGGCAGTTTTGTAGAATCCCCATGTGGGCACTTTATGGCTGCCCTTCTAGAATGGGGTGCAACTGCTGCCGTAAATCCCCTAGCTCCATGTCACAGGGAGTTTATGTGGCATAACTGCTGTTTGACACAAGCGGCCTGCGCCATGTTGCAGATCACTATGTAGAATCACGCATGTTGCAACTGCTGGTGTGAGTTACTAGATGTGCCATTCTACTTTGCGCAACTGCAGTTACACCAGGCATAACCCTTCTAAAATTGGGTCCCACATGTTTACATTCCTCAGGTAATTTCATTTTTCCAACAACCTTATCATTCTATAATGGTTACATATTATCCACACATACAGTACTTTTGAAACCGTTTTCATTTACTTACCCATTGCTGCTGTTGTTCCTCATTCTGATGGAGTTTCTTCTCATTAATAACTGACTGAACGGCCTAATTGCTATCATTCCCCTATAAAATGAAAATCTTGAGATGTGGTGAGTTTTGTATGCTCAAGTAAGTAATTTCCTTATGTAAATTGTATTACACACACTGCAAAGCGCAACACACTAGTAGCTGGAGTAATGGTAAAACATATTGGGCTAACATAAATGAACTCCTGGGTAAAAGTGTAAAAGCACTCCCAAAAATGCTCAATATTGATGGCACAGTCCCTTTCAACTCAGCAAAGATTGCCAACAAATTCAACACAACATTTACTGACCTCACCTCTGTCCTCCCTTCCAATAAAGGGCTAACAGCTCTGACTATGAATCTGGTTGTCTCAAATTCTATTTCAAGCCCATCACAATAACATATACTCTCACTTGTGTTAAAAGGACTTTTAGGGAAAACTGGGGTGGGGGTCATGAGAACCATGAAACTGCTGTCCCTGGCACTTGAGGAATTTGCCCAGCCCATTACTAACATTTTCAACTTTTCCCTGGAATCTGGAAAACTGGATTAGTCACACTTGTGTTCAAATGTGGTGACCAGTCAAACACGGCCAGCTACAGGCCTATATTTGTCCTCTACCCCCTTTCCAAGGCCCTTGAACTAATAGTATCAGACCAACTAGTCAAATATCTGTGTAGACACAATATTTTCAATGCCCAAAACAACACAGATTTAAAAAGCATCCCAGCACTAGCACTGCCCTGTTAGAATATACCCACTTCTTGCACTAGGCCCTTGATGTGGTCACCTGGTGGGATCTATATACACTGACTTGACCAAAGCATTTGACCTTGCTAACGATAAGCTGTTGCTTGACAAGTTTCTCTTACTTGGCCTTTCACAGGACATGGTAACCTGGTTTCGTATCTACCTCACCAACCGTTCACAGAGGATAACGGTTGACTGTTCTCTCTAAAATGTTAAAAGTGTTTCAGCTGGCATGACACTAGGCTCTATTCTTGGCTCCCTCCTCTGTAGTCTATTCATAAACAGACTCCTAGAGGCCTGTCTGACATCTAAGGTGCTCTTACAAGCAGAGGATGATGTTATCTACAGCAGTAGTGTACAACAGGTGAAACTCTGCTCTGATCTCCCAAATAACTTTAAATCCTTACAGAAATGGTCCTTGCTAAACAAGCTGGCTCTAAACTACAAAAAAAAACAAACAAAAAAAAAAAACAAGACCATGCTGTTCTCAGGGCTGCAAGTGAAAAACAAAGATCTCTTCCCTGGTCAGCCTAAATGATAAAGGAAATAAGCTGGAATAGGTGAAATCTTTCAGCTATATAAGCGTTACCCTAGATGACACTTTATCTTTCTCTCCACATGTGGACAACATTGTTAGCCCTGCGAACAGAAAGCTGGGTGCACTGTTCAGGAATCATCTGACCCTCACCACTGAAGCCAAGCATCTTGTAGTGTCCTACATGGTCCTACTGATCCTGGACAACAGCCTCCCAGCCTATGCAGAAGCTAGTGACTATGTACTTAACAGATTTAGGGTAGTGTTTAATAAGGCTGGTCACTTTGCACTTGGGGCTGACATGCTTTTACATAGCAGCTCCTTTATATCCTGACTAACTGACTCGCCCTGCATGGAAGACTAACAAATCAGACCTGTCTGCACACACAAAAAAAGTACTATTTGGCCTTACTGTATTGGTGATCTGTAACTTCTTCCACCCAATTAACAACAATGCATTAGTAGGAATATGTCTAGGAATGCACTAGAAATATCTTTCCACAAAACTAGCCTGGGCAAGTGCTCCTTTTGTATTAATGGTGTCTATATTGCTCAATGACTTACCAGAAACACTTGTAGGACTCCCTGAAATTGTTGAATTCAAGAAAGCACTGAGAACAGAACTCTGTCTCAGGCCTCGTGCGATTGGTTGCAAGTCAAACCAGCACTCCGTGGCTCTGTGTCGGGCTCCAGCGCAGATCTCTGGGGTTTCATTCTGTGTAGGACTTGACTTCTCTCTATTATATTTTTTCCTGCCCACTGATCCACCCCAACCCCAACTCCATCTGCTATTAAATACATCTCCTCCCCACCTCACCCTCAGCCGCTTTCACCTCACTGCCTGATTGGATTCCCCTCTTCCTGTTGACCTCCCCTGTTGTATGCCACAGTTCACCCAGCCTTGGTTGCAGGCCTCACTCTGCTAAACAGCTTCTGGTCAGGACATTTCCTTCCTTGCTCCCTCATTTTTAAACTCACACCTGGTGTTATTTTCTTTTTCTCTTATTTTGATCCATTCTCTTCCAGCCGCCTCACAGTACATCATATGTCAAATTTACTACCCTTCCAGGCACAGTTTCAACCTCGCCACCCCAAAACTAATTATGTTTTTGCTAACTAGATTAATGTCACCTACTATACTGTTGTCCACACTCTCTGTTCTTGCAGGGCAGACATGCGCTGGACCTATGCTGCCAGCTCTCCACATCCTGGGGCACACTTATGGCAACGTCTATTGCACCATTACATCTGTGTTTGACTCAGACCTGTCTCCCACTTGCAGGCCATGTGACACTTCATGGCGTGTCTGGTCCTGGTCCCAATGGGCCAGACCGTGGTCTCCCCCTCCCACACATCTTCTCAATCTGGTCCTGCTTGTTGATCTGAAATCCATGAGTAAACGCCCTAGGAAACATCGCAAAGTCAGCCTCAAACACCTCAAAAGTTACTTGTTCAGACTAGCCTTCCTGCTGCTCCTACTTTCTGGTAACATTCACCCTAACCCCCCCCCCCCACCAATGGGGAAAGTGTGCTCAGAAAACTGGCACTATTACCTTTGCTTCTCTAAATATCTGCAGTCTAGCAGCAAAATTTGATAACCTCCAGGCCGGGGTTGCACTCCATAATCCCAATGTGCCATCAGTTGTTGAGATGTGGCTCACTCCCAGGATTCCAGATGCGGCCATCAGTCTTCCTGGCTATAGAATCTTTCAGGCAAGATCGCTTGTCCAAAAGAGGTGATTGTTGTGCACTCTACCTCAAGGACGGCCTTCAGGGCATAGTACAAAATCTTCCTAACATACGGTCCTACACTCAGGCCCTTGCCATTAAGGTTCTTCCTGGGGCCTATAACAAGACTCTAATGCTACTATCCATCAACATCCCACCAAAGGACTCCTCCCAAGGTCTCCAAGCCATCATCGACTGCATAGGTAACCTAACCTTGAGCTCCGATGTTATACTACTTGGGGACTTGAACATTAACTAGCTTGCCCTCGAAGCTAACCACTTCAAAGATGCCATCTAGGCTGTCCATTTCTAACAACTTATTGAAGCCACCACTTGGACTAACTACTGGACAGGGACAAGCACCCTGCTTTACTGGGTACTCACTAACCATCCTGAGCACACTTCCCATGCCTCTGTCCTTCCGGATGACATTAGTGACCACTCCCCCATCATGTTCAATTGGTCCAATAAATTCACAAAACCTTCTCCTCAAACAGTTGCTAACAGAGTCCTCAGGACTGGCCATGTTGACCACCTGAGAGCAGATTTCCATAATGCAAACTGTTCAGCTGGGTTTGGGGTGTTTGACATTGTTAGTGTGCTGGACAACTTCATCCTCCTTTTTAATACAATCTGCGACACCCATGCTCCCGTTAAAAAGCATTATAATCAATGGCCACTTCAAGCTCTGGAAGATCCTTGATATCCTTGTACTTATGAAAAATAGGGACATCTCTGGCACCTAGCTAGAGCCTCAGGAAAGCAGTCTGACATCTTGAATTACAAGCAAGCTAGGAATAACTGCACTAGGACCATCCACATAGCCAAAAACCTTTACTATAAGGAGGCCCTGGCCAAGAACTGGAATGATGGTCAAAAATTCTGGGCAAATCTTAAAGAGGTTACTGGCAGTGAGCCCAAAACTGTCCCTTCCATGATCAGCATAGATGGTTCACCCATTCTTAACCTGAAAGCCATTGCTGATACTTTCAACCTCACTTTCACAGACCTCAGTCACGTCCTCCCCTCAGACTTCTTCCTTCCCAACAACCCTGTTGCACACCCTCATACCCCTGTGCCATCCCAATTTTTGGTTCAAGACCATTTCAATTGGTGAAGCCAGGAAATATCTACAAATGTGCTTGGTAAGGGGAGATTCAGTGGAGACACCCTTGACCTGAAACTTATCTCACTCATACTGGAAGAAATCCTGTCTACTCTTACGCATATCCTCAATCTATCACTTCGACTCACAGTATTCCCCCAAAAATGGAAAGCTGCAGTAGTCACTACTGTTCATAAGAGTGGGAACCAGGCCATTACAGAGAACTACAGACCCATCTCTTTGCTACCACCACTCTCAAAGGCCCTTGAACGAATAATTGCAGACCAACTTGTCAAATACCTTGACAAGTACAAACTCCTCTGCCCAGAGCATCATGGCTTTAGAGCTGGGCACAGCACCACCACAGCGCTTCTGGAATTCATGGGTTCCATCCACAAATCACTTGATAGGGGACAACTTGCTGGGGCTATCTTTATCGACTTAACAAAGTCATTCAGTATGGTTAATCAAGCCCTCCTTATCAAGCAACTTGCCGCTACTGGCCTTGCACCTGAGGCAGTCTCATGGTTCTGAAGTTACCTGGGCCATCGATCCCAGCAAGTCAGGATAGGGTCTACTCTCTCAGATAGCAAGCCCATCTGCTCAGGCATTCTGCAGGGGTCTATACTGGGTTCCCTTCTATTCAGTTTATTCTTGAATAGTCTCCATCATGCCAGTCAGTGCCGCATTCTCCTCTATGCCGATGATATGGTCATTTTTACTCATGGCTCAGATCCTGATGATCTTGAGCAGCAACTTCAAAGTGATTTCTCCTGTCTAGAGAAGTGGTTCAAGGATCATAAATTGTTATGAACTACAAAAAACCAAAAACCATGCTGTTCTCCAGCCCTTAAATAAGCATCATAACTACCCGCTATCAATACGTAATGTCGATGGGACCTCTCTGGAACTGGTACAGCATTGTAAGTACCTAGGTATTAGCATTGATAACTCGTTGTCCTATACTCTCTATATTGACAACATAACCAAAGCAATCAACAAACGCATAGGGCTGCTTTATCTACATAAGCACAGCCTGACTCCTGAAGCCCTGACAATAGCTGTTCACAGCTCTGTAGGCTACCTTGTGGACTATGGTCTGCCCATATATGGCTGTGCCACTGATACTGCCCTCTGCCACTTAAATACTGCCTTAAACAAAGCCTGCCGTAGCAGCACCATAGGTGTGCAGAGGCTGACTCACCCTTGTGATCTGTACACCCGCACACACTGGCTCCCACTCAATGGCTGGTTATAATACCAAACCTGCCTGTTGGCCAAAAAGATCAGCCTTGGCACCCTCCTACCTGGGGTCCATTGACTTCTGGTGCCTAGCATTAACACTTGGCACACTCGCAACTCCAAGCACCAGTTCTTCATAATTCCGAGATGTCATACTTCTCAAAGACAAATATCCTTTGCTCACCATGCACCACTTTGTTTCAACTCCCTGCAGGATAATACTGTGCAACTGCCTACACTGGGCACCTTCAAAGTTCTCCTTAAGGAGCTTATGCTATATGAAGTATGTTGTGACTGTCACGGCTAGCTTCACCTTCCTTGCTCTGCCATTGTGCTTCCTGCTGCTTCCCCCATCCTTTTATCCTGCTCCTTCCTGATCCTGCTCCTCCCTTCCCACATTTTCCTCCCACCCCCACTGCTTGCTTAACATCACTGCATCTCTTTGCTCTTGGCACTCAGGGCTCCACCCCCCAACCACCCTTGCACTTAGCATAGTTTCTATGCACCATCGTTGCTGACAACTGATTGGTATTCACCATTGGGCATTGTCACTTGTGTGTACATTGAAGCCTCCCCTTCCTTATCCCCAACTTGTATTGTGTTGCATTATATAATTTCTCTTTGCTTACCCTGTATAGTGCTCTCCTTGTATAATCTCACCTCCTGTTTGTGTTTTATCCTGACGTGGAACCTATGTAAAAAGCTGTGAGTTCAAGTGGTCTTAATCTGAGATTGTAATAAATAAATAAATAAATAAATAAATAAATAAATAAAATTAAAAGTACAAAATGCACTTGTTATAGTTAATTAGATCCCCTTGGCTCATTCTCTCCCCCATTTCAATGGACTGTGTTCACGCTGGTATCTAGGGCTTCCACTGCTCATTGAGGATTATGATCCCCTGGAACTGCTGTTTACTAGTTACTGTAGTTGCCCAAATCCTTTCATATGTTCTGCTGACAATGTTCTACATGAGCTGCTGGTTTCTTCTACTGACTACGCGCCATGCGAGCTGCTGTTATTGAATGAATAATTGTAACACACTTGAGATTATTGTTTTATGATTCAATTCTTGACTCAGACGTGGAATCTTTGCAAATGAGCACTTGAGCTCAAAACTGTAATATGAATGATAAAATCAATCAATCACTCAATCAGGGAATAAATAAATATTATAAATCAAGTTATTATTGTGATCATTTACACTACTTTAAGGTTCTAAATTATGCAATGTGATATAAAAAATATTTATATAAATGTGGGTGCCATCCAATTCTCTTGTGAGCAAGGCCAAACTTTAGTCAAACGTGGTTGACAATGGTGAGTCCAGAACATTCAGAAACATGTTTGAAATGGCCATAATACACAGAGATTATGCTTGAAGAACCCTATAACATCTTTTACTGAAAACAGTAGCCAAATGAAACCAAAGCAGTTTATTAACTGACATGGTCTGTTGGTAAACTATAGATTTTAGAAATACAGCTACAACTTGAATATATTTCTAAAAAAACTGTTTTTTTTTCTATTTTGCAAAACAGAAAACAAGTTATGTCAGCCAGTCATTTATAATAAGAGATGGCATGTTTTCAGTTTGAGAATTCAATGGATCCTAGCAAGACTTTAATGGGATTATAGTTTCCTGAGATAAGAGATGGCATGAACTTAAAGAGGCTAATGAGAAATAAAATAAATGAAGCAAGTCATATCTTTCAATCTAATCTTCACAATTTGTTTTGTACTGTACCTCTACAATCACATAACATTATCCTGACCCCCTCTACAAGGCATAGGTAAACTCATCTCAAAACAAACTCTGGTCAGAGTTGATACAGCTGCGTAGAGCTTTTACAAGTGCCAGAGTCTGATGTGCCCAAGATGGCGGCACAGGCAGAACTGTGCATGCGTGATATTTGCGCATGTGCAGTTTTCGTCAGTGCTGCCATCTTGGGCACAGCGCTTGTCACTTCTGCAGTTGCAGAAAAAAAAGTAATGCCGCTGCAGAGGGTGTATTTATGTGGCAAGTGGAGGGGAAGGGCTGCATAAAGAGAACGAGTGGATATTAGCTACAGCACTGGGGAAGCACACCAGACTGTGGTCCAGTCTTGTGCTTCCCCCGGTGCTGTTTTAAAGATAATGACATAATGTCTGCAGAGCTCAGCCCACACGGTCATAATAAAGTTGCAGTTAATATAATCAGTGAACTACATGTAGCATGTATTATAAATCATGAAGTGACTTATAACAAATCAGAATCAGTGAATCTACAACTTATACATTCAAATAAGCAGCATGTTCCTTCTCCTGCATACTTCTAAATCCTAGTGCTTCACCATGCTGGAAAAAGGCTTGAGTAAACAGTGACACACAATGGGCTGTGTGTTGTTTTATGATAACAGTAAGCCTCAGGGCTTCTGGGATGTGCTCTTATCACTCTATAGCCCACACCTCAGAGTGTCATATTGCATTTATAAAATTAGTTCATTAAAATAATATAACAAATATATAAAAACAAGTTAATAATAACAGATTGAAAGGTTCTGTAAATTGTTTTTTTTTGTGTGTGTTGGTAAAGTAGTTCCCTGCTGTGACTTTACTACTAAAGTACCCTCCATCCATTTTCCAGCAGTGATCTGTTTGGTTCTAGTCTTACTTTCTCCACTCATCCTAATCAGTAAGCTTTTTGTTTTCTGTTTTTCTAGTTGTGTCTAAAGTCAGGTGGACTGGAGCTTATCTGTTTTTTTTACCCAGTTCTGTTTTTAGAGAGACATCATTAGCTGTTCTCTGAAAGCCATCAGCTGTTCCCTGTAGTTGCACATAATCTATCCCATTGAAAGCCCTGATACTCTAGGTCAATTGAAAGTCACAAACACTCTAGGCTGACGCTGCAGGTGAGGCAGTGATAGTGAATCACATTCACATTGTTGTTATGCAAAACTAAAAACTGTTCCTGAGCATTCAAATGTGGTGAAAGTATGCTTTGAACAGACTCTCAAGCTGTGTGTGTGTGTGTGTGTGTGTGTATGTGTGTTTGTGTGTTGAGAGGGTGGGCGAATGAGGGGGCCAGAGAGAATAGCTCTATTGCAGGAAGCAGCTGGTTACAGTCTAGTAACTTGTAAAGCCTAAAAAGAAAGAATGTAAAAGAAAATGGTTTTTTTCATAAGTGTTAACTGCTTATTAGGTGTGGGGTGGGGATGGGCCTGCAACTAAAGTTGTTAAAATGTAGTTAACTGGTTAGGGCAAGGAATGGGTGTTTATTTTACTAACATGGCCAACAGAATTGTTTTATTTTATTTTATTTTTTCTGGGAAGCATAGATATACAGTACGCATGTGCTGCATCATGGTTTGCTGAGGAAGAGCTGGTTGGCTCAATATGGTCCGATAAGGTCCCAGGCCAGGGTACGGGCCAGGGTACAGTGTATAATAATATTTGCCATTTTGTGTTGGATGCTTCCTTTTGTATGCATCACTGTCTGCTTTTCTCTTCCCTTTGCTGGCTTACCCCATCTGCTTGTTTTACTTATTGTTGTTGTTGTTTAGTTTTTAAATCTCTTTTTTCTTCAGATGTATACCCTTTAACTGGTTTATTGAGTATTCGGCACTCTACCGTGAATCTTAGATCTCTTGAGGGAACTCTCCTCTTAACTAAATCACACACAACTAAAGTCAGTGCTCAAGCTTTTCCTGTCTCTGCACCTTTTTGTGGAACAGCTTACCTGAGGAGTTGAGAAATGTTTGTTCCTTGGATTGTTTTAAAATAAAGTTGAAAGACTGGTTACATGCTTCGAATGTATGTAAATGTTTTTAATTAATTTTGTCAATTGTTTGTTATTCTGTATTTTGTAATTGACGTATTTGTTATGTGTCAGGTTGGACTTGAAAAAGGGCTTGTCACAATGTCCTTACCCACTTAACAAAATAAAAACAAACAAGCAAACACCTCAGCCAAACAAGATGCAGGAAATTCCCAACCCATTTATAAAGAATCATGGACAAAATTAGTGAACTCCTGAAAAAATGATAATATCAGCTCAAGAATATTTTACACTATGTGGCTTCTTTATAAAAGTATTTTCTGAGCAAGACTGTAACACTAAATTCCTGCATTGTAAATTGAATTGCCATAGCATTTACAGGTGTTTTATTGAGTCTTATATTATAAGGTAATAGTAGCCATAGCTGTTTTAAAGTTCATTTTGACAAAAAGAGATCTAGTTCTTTGCAAGATTATTGCAATTGTCTTGACACATTTTTGACTTAACTTACACTATTCATTTACATGTACACTACTGAATTCTTTTTAAAATCGCAATGTTTGTATTACATGATTGCACAATCACTTTGACCCTAATGTTTGTACTACATGATTGCACAATCACTTTAGAGCTCTATTTCCATGAGGGGTCTCCTTCAGATAGAGTTGACTATGTATGGCATGTATAATATAAAGTTATGTGCTGTTACCATTGTAGAAAAATCAATAAAAACTGTTTAAAACAAAACATAAAAGTTGTTGGCAATATCTATCATCAGACTTAAAAGAATGTTAATAAAGAACAAACAAACTGAGGAAAAGATAGCCAACTCAGTTAAGAAGGGAGATAAAACCTTTTATAGGTACATTAGGGAGTGAAGAAAGACCAAGGGAGGGAGAGTGAGGCTTAATAAATAGTAAGGCTTAATAAAGGGAAGGGAGGGGGGCAGAGGGTGACAGTGAAAAAGCAGTGATACTAAATGAATACTTCTGCTCAGTATTCACAAAATAAGAGGAGAGGAGGTACCTAAACTAATGAATAGAGGCACTCTGGATAGGGAGGTCGATATCAGTCCATTCACAGAAGAAAGGGTTCTGAAAGAACTCTTAAAACTGAAGGTGGACAAAGCAATGGGGCCTGACAGGATTCACCCAAGAATTCTAAAAGAACTAAGGGTAGAACTAGTGACACCACTGACTACCCTTTTTAACAAATCATGGGAGGAGGGAGTGGTACTGGAGGAATGGAAGAGGGCAGACGTGATTCCCCTTCACAAAAGTGGGAGCAAGACAGAGTCAGGAAACTACAGACCTATTAGTTTGACCTCAGTGGTAGGGAAAATGATGGAATCACTTCTAAAAGAAAGAATTGTTGAGTTCCTAGAAGCAAGTGGGGTACAGGACCCAAGACAGCATGGATTCACAGCAGAAAGGTAGTGTCAGATGAATCTAATAGATTTATTTGACTGGGTGTCCAGTGTAGTAGACCAGGGAGGGGCTATGGACATGGCCTACATAGACTTTAGCAAGGCATTTGACACAGTCCCACACAAAAGATTATTATACAAGTTAGCCAGCCTTGGAGTGGGTTCCAAAGTGGTAGCCTGGGTAAAAAATTGCTTGGACAACAGGATACAGAGTGTAATAGTAAATGGAGTTCACTCTGAAGAAAGGGGGGTTACTATTGGGGTACCACAGGGTTCAGTACTGGGACCAGTCCTCTTTAATGTCTTTATAAGTGACATTGCAGAGGGACTGGAAGAAAAAGTATGTCTCTTTGCAGATGACACAAAGTTCTGCAACAGGGTCGATACCGAAGGTGGGGTGGAAAGGATGCAAAGGGACTTGGCAAGGTTGGAGGAATGGTTAAATATGTGGCAGCTTAGATTCAATGCAAAGATGTGCAAAGTAATGCACATGGGAAACAAAAACCCAGGGGAAGAGTACACAAAGGGGGGTGAGATACTAACAACAACAAAAATGGAAAGGGACCTGGGGTAGTCATATCAGATGACCTTAAGGTGGGCAAGCAATGTGAGAAGGCAGTAAGGAGGGCTGGTGGGATACTGGGATGCATAGGGAGAGGCATCACCAGTAGAAAACAGGAAGTTGTTATCCCTCTGTACAGACAGTTGGTGAGACCCCATCTGGAGTACTGCGTCCAGTTCTGGAGACCCCATCTCAACAAGGACATAGACAGGATGGAGGCTGTTAAGAGGAGGGCAACTAAAATGGTGCAGGGTCTGCACCAGAAAACATATGAAGAGAGATTAAAGGAACTTAATATGAATACCCTCAAGGAGAGGAGGGAGAGGGGGACATGATAGAAATTTTCAAGTACATCAAGGGATTCAAAAGAATCCAAGAGGGTAGCATCTTTCAGAAAAAGAGATGTGCAAGAACAAGGGGGCACAATTTGAAGATAGAGGGGGGATGGCTCAGAGGTTATGTGAGGAAGTATTTTTTCACGGAGAGGGTTGTGGATACATGGAACAGCCTTCCTGAGGAGGTAGTAGAGTCAAAAACAAAGGAGAAATTCAAGAATGCATGGGACAAACATAAGGCAATTATAGAGGCATGGGTAGGAGGAAGTAGGTTGTTGGTTAACTAGGATCTGCAGCCTATCCATTAGGTAGGGAAATGGGCAGACTAGGTGGGCCAGGTGGTCCTTATCTGCCATCAAATTGTATGTTTCTATGTTCTATGTATCGAATCAAAAGTTGTCACCCTGATGTCTCGGCGGCAACATGTCACTCTATAGCATAGGTGAACAGGATTCAGGAGCAGAGTTGGGTCGCCAGGCCAGGGGATGAGGCTGACTGAGATAGCTGCCACTTGGCAGTGCACCTCAGTTGGGAAGGGAAGTCAGTGACTTCCAGCACCACAGTAATCCCATCCAGCTGGGCCTGGGAGCTTGCTTCTCACTATGGGGGTGTTCTGACATTGAGGCCGATGGCACTATCTCTGTTGTCATAAGGCTGGAGGGAGGAATCAGGGAGAAAACAAGAGCAAAAACATTCCCTGCCATCTTGGTAATAGCTGATATAGCCTACACAAGGTTCATTCCTGATTACAGGATACATCCCCTGTAAGACAGAAGGGAAGAGGAAGAACACTAGACTGAAATAAAAACATCAACAGGTTTCTTGCAGTGTGCAGGGCTTAAGGCATTATAGTATGTGGGTGGTTTGGAGAGATATACACTAACCAAAGGATAGCGTTTAACAGGTATACTTTCTTTATCAGATCAACTTGACCTGACGAAGAGAGAGTGCAGCTTCTGAGAGCTAGTGCTTTTCTTCGAATAATGTGTTCTTTATCAAGTTAAAAGGTATCAATGACTGTTTTTTTGCAGTTTTGTTCTACAACATGTAATTCACAGCTCTACTGTACTCCTAAATGAAATGCTACACGTTGTTTGATAATATTAACATTTCATGGTTTGGTTAGGTGTCAAATCACCTCCATATGCAACTACTAAAGTGAGAGGCTCCTAAGTGGAAGCCCACCCCTCTCCCTCATATGGAAATAGCGACTATCACTTGACCCCATCTATATAGCACTGCACCCCATCTGTAGAGCTTACCCAGGAAATGTTAACTGCTAAAAAGCTACTATGTCTTACCTCTTAAATGTAACTGCTGAAAAACTACTATGTATTATGTTCCTCGCTGTCTAGTGTAATGTACCTGTGCTGTATGCTACCCCATGTATTATTCCATGTAATTCTCTGGGTCGCCCCTGAAAAAGGGACCTTCGGGGCCCAGCGGGGCTTACCCAGTTATCAAAATTTAGTAAATAAATAATAAATAATAAACTGCACTGTGAATCAAGGTTCTACATTTTCTGTGTTATATTGCTTTAAAATAGACATTATTCTTTAGGGAAATATAGCTCATGCTTTCCAAGTCAAACAGCTTTCATCTTTTGCAGATACTGGAACTAATACCACAGAGAGACTGTATTCTTTATTCAGGAATTTTAATGGAAGTTTTGATCTTAGTCTTATATTTTTCTCCAGAAAGACCTTTTCAACTGAATACAGCTTATACAAAGTATACAAGAACCTCAGGTTGTTGCTGCTTTGGGATATTTTAGTGTACAGCAAGAAGATTAAAACAACCAGCAACTTTACTTTTCACTACACTTTTACTGTGCTTTGAGATCCCTCAGGTAGTCAATATTTCGGCTAATCTTTAAACAAGAGGGATTTGGCTGAAGAGTAGCTCCAGTATGGAATATTTTGCAAGCTGTGCAACTATGAAATGTTGCTATTTCATGGAAAATATCCAAACAGGTTAGCAAGCAAAACAGCATTTAAAAGTAATGTTCTAGAAAAAATATAGATAATCGAGGTTGAGGCTAACTGCAGCTAGACATATGTGTTGTGTATTTGGCAATGCAGTTCTACACATCCTTCTGTAAGCTCCCACTTAGCAGATGTAAAATCAAGTCAGACACACATCGGAAAAGCATAATTTTTCATTAATTACATACAAGCAGTTGTTTCTTACTGGGGAAGTAGTAATCTATATTTTACTAGGATTTGAAAACACGATTATCTTTCATCAGCATCTCCCTAAATATATTCACTGTAGAAGATACTTTTTATTTGTGGTGAATTAACCCTCAGCATCTCCCCAGTCTGTTTCATTTCTGTCTCTTTGTATTTAGAATAGCCTTTTCCAAGTATCAAAAGTCAGAATGAAATCTTACCTTTAATAGCTTTTCCAACCTCAGGATCCAGAGAGCTAAATCAGCATACCAGTACCATTTCCCAGTATATTAGTCTTAAGTTTCTTTTTGGCATAAAAGCTATGTTTTTTTCAATGATACAGTGTTTTCAAAGCTCAGTAGCAAAATATTTATGTGATGCAAAGCTGAGAAACAGCATCATCATGGATACTGTAGCTTATTTAAGATCTTATCTCCCTCTGAGCTTCTTCTAAGTTAAAGTAAGCAATCAAGGTTTAGAACTGACCACTTTGCACCTGCTTGCTCTAATTAGTTTACTCAATTTCCTAGTCCATCTATGGTATGCAGAACATTAGCCTTAACTCACTGAGGCCTCAGGAGCTCTTTGAGAGTTCTACCGCTTGTGGCCTGTATACTTTTAACAGTGCAACCTTGAGCTTTCTGAGCAAAATCAAGCCATAATATCAATCAGTGTCAGTGGCTCAGCAGGTAGCACACTCACCTCTGAGGCTGGGAGATCAAAAGGCTGTGAGTTCTAGCCCCACACCAGACACTTGGGTTAATATCTCAATACTGACACTGTAGTGCAGCATGAGGGGGGTGCTGTACTCCTGAGGTGCCGTCTTTCGGATGAGATGTTAAACCGAGGTCCCAACTACCTGTCCTGGTGGTAGTTCAGGTGGATGTTAAAGATCTCATGGCACTTCTCGAAAAGAATAGGGGAAGTTTTTTATTAGAAAATCATACAAACCAAACAAAAAAATTAAACCAGAGACAACCAAAAAAAAAAATAACGGAGTCCAAACAGGTGCAATATAGTAAGAAAAAAAATCAACAGTAAACCAAGAACAAATAAATAAGCAACAAAATATACAACAGTCAAGTAACAGGTACGTCACTATCAGTGATCCAAGGTAAGTTCCTCCACAGTTGCAGCAATTTATGTCGATCCAGAGTCTTTAGTTCCTGAAAGTAAATCTGTTGCAATTCATACAAAATTTTCCCATAAAGTTCCTCATAGGAAATATTCAGCTGTTGTAAAGTAAAAAGACATCGTGAAGTCCAGATATACCATTTGATAACCACAAAAACAACATTTAAAGTACTTCTATCCCAGAGTGTTCATGAGAGTGGATAATCCCAATAAAGTAACCTGGAATAAGAAACCTGTTGAAAAATAGACATGCCAGTTTCTACAAACAAAAAAATCCAAAATAAAGAAATATATGAACAAGGGAAAAATAAATGGTCAAGAGTTTCAGGCTGAAGGATACACAATGGGCGAGCACAAATCTGCTCTTCCACTGTTTTATGTTTTTGGTTAGCCTTCACATTCAGATGTTCATGGCATGTCAACCAGTGAACATCAAGCATTTTAAAAGGTATTCTACATTCTGAATGAAAATGTTGCAATGCTATACGGGAAGTATGGCGACATTTGGGAAACGGATCCAATTCAAGGAAATGAGTCACAAGAACTTGAGAATAAATTTGTTTTTTTGATTTGGATAATAACAAGGCAGGAGTGAGACCCCATAATTTAAGCTTGAGAAAGAGCTCACAAAGATATGCCAGGGCAGGAGTGGAATTCCAGGGCTGCCTTTGCTGACCAGTCTGCCAATCAGCATACCAGGGAGTCAAAGAATGCAAAAAAAACAGTACACTAATACTTAGTGGAGGAAAGTAGCAAGGGCTTCAAATTTGCCTGTAGAAACTGGCAAAAAAAAAAAAAGAATAGGGTTTATCATATTTTGATCCCCCTCCCTTACAGGTAAATAAAGAATGTTTTGACATAAGGGGTTCAACCTACTACCCCAAAATGATTGAAAAACAAAAAGACTATAAAGCTGAGCTTCCCTAGATTTAGACACTGGGAAGATGGCACTTAAAAAGAAAAAAAATTAGAACAAGATGAGTTTTAATCAAATTAACTTTTTTACGAAAAGACATTTTCTGTCTAGGCCAATTTTTCATTAAGGTCATTCCCAACAACAGTTTCTTATCCCAGTTCAGAACATCCATTTGAACACCCCCATAAAAAATCCCCAACATACGAAGGACCTCTTGAGTAATCATAATCCCCTCCACAGTAGGAAGAGAAGTATTAGGAGCCTGCAGGAATGTCCCTTGGCTTTTTGAAATATTTAATCAGGACCCCGAGAAGGACCCAAATTCAGTACATCGGCATATTACAATTTCAGCCAAGACTACATCTTTAGTCAGAATAACCAGGTCAACAGCATATGCAAGGGCAACATATGGAACAACCTGACCAGACAAGCAAATAGGGGAAACATCAGTAGCCAAATTCAAAAAACGTAAAAGAGGATCTATGCTAAAAATTTATAATAAAGGGCTGAGAGGACATCCCTGATGTACATCCTTTTATGAATAGGAATATATGGCTCCAAATGCCAATAAGCACAAGGTTTGATATTGCAGTTCTATACAGAATTTTCAGCCAGTTAACAAAAGTATATGGGATTCCATAACATTGCAAAGTATACCATAAAAAAGAATGGTTGACATTATCGAAAGCTTGTGTTTGGTACAGAGAGAGAACTAAGCCATCTACCAAGGAGGTATCATGACAATCAAACACCTCATGGAGGAGAATTAAAGGATCAGTGGTTGAACCATGTGGGACCATACAGGATTGGGCTGGGGAAATCAAATGATGTGCCACAACCAAAAGTCTATTATTGAGGAGTTTAGCAAGCAATTTAAAATCAGTGTTCAAAAGACTTACAGGCCTCCAATTAGAAATATTCAATTTGTCTCCTTTCTTATAGAGAAAGATGAGTACACCAGTAGCCACGTCTAAAGGGACAGTATGTTGTTGCAAAAGACAGTTAAACACAGTAGTGAGTTCAGAAGGAATCTCTTGCCCCAGGATGGCAAATAATTCTGCAGATAAACCATCAGGGCCAGGAGTTTTATGATGATCAAGAGATTTAATACTAGCCAGAACTTCAGAAATGGAAAAAGGCAATGTCAGAGCCAGAAGAGAATCTTGGGGCATAGAAGGAATTGGGAACTGCCGAAACAAAGTCTCAAAATCAGTCCAGGTAGAAGTCTGACTGCTAAATAAGGAAGTAGCATGCTCTGATACTATCTGATGGAGCTCGCCTTTGATAGAGTGAACAACCCCCTCCGAGTCCCGCAGTGCCATTATGATCTTCTGTGCAAGGTAGTCTTGGTTAGTGAGTAGGTGGCAAATATTAGAAAAGGAGTGAACTGTGCAGTACCGCTGCTTATAATGAAGACCGGCATTCTGAGCAGTATGATACTGCAACATACATTTTCTGACAAGGGAAATTTGGTCCGAAAACTTATGGGTAGTTAACTGAGAGAGGGAGTATAAATGCTGTAAATGCTTCTGATTATTTAAATAATCCACATATTCAGGAGAGCAGACACATTTGCCGGCATGTATGAGGAGGGACCGAAGCTCCGCTTTAGTGTCCATCCACCAAGCTAATGGACTCTCATAAAGATCAAAAAGTGACTTTC
Organism: Neoceratodus forsteri; assembly: GCA_016271365.2. Classification (NCBI taxonomy): domain Eukaryota; kingdom Metazoa; phylum Chordata; order Ceratodontiformes; family Ceratodontidae; genus Neoceratodus; species Neoceratodus forsteri. Next base: position 582,786,100 of record CM057456.1, on the reverse strand, counting down.
TACAAATCAAAAATAGACAATCTGTTGGGAAACACAAATGTGGTCCAAAAGTGTTGAATTTAATTTCCAGTAACCCGGATCAAGTGGAGCCACAGGGTCCCCCAATAGAAGAGACAGAGAACAATGGTCAGAATGTTCTACAGGCTGAACCAATGTGCGACGAATTAGTAAAGGTTTAGAAATAAACATAACATCTATTCTAGTGAACAAGTTCCCTTTATAGAAAGTTCTCTCTCTGTTGCCCGAAAAGTCCAAAAACACCTCCTTAAGTCCAGCCAGACGCGTAACGGAACCAAGAGCAGTCATATCCCCAAAAATCTTATCAGTCAATGTAAAAGACCCCCTGTCAAGTTTACTAGTCCCACAATTAAAATCTCCACAGAAAACAATATGATTGGCAACATGCGAATACAGACTGATAAGGTGAAACATTGTTGTACGCTCAGCCTTCGTTTTAGGGACATAAATAGAAATGACACAAAAAGGGACATTTTGGAGATGAAAGTCCAATAAAAGTACTCTACCAGGGATTAAATCCAGGAGTTTAGTCACAGTGGGTTGAAGGTGGTGAAAGAGAATACTGACCCCAGAGCAGCACTCAAGATCAAGGGACCAGAAGGAGACACCAGAGGCCCATTCTGTAGTAACCTTAGAGACTTCAGGGATTGAATGGATTCTGGTGTCCTGCAAAAGAAAAATCCCCGGAGGATGAGAACGGAGCAGATGAAAAACAGCTCCCCGTTTCCTATCATTTTTTATACTATTGACATTAGATGTCAAAAAGAATAAGGAGGGGAACAAGGACAGAGCGAGAGAGAAAAGAAGCATTAGCTATATTTCTTCTTCTTAATCTGTCACTTCAAGGGAGTAGATTTTTGGCTAGCGTCCAGAACATCTCAAGGGACTACCTCACTGGTAACATCCTGTGTGTGAGAATCAACTGACGAGGCAATTGATTCAGCATCAGAGGCCACATCTTCCAATAAAGCCTGATATCTGTTAGAAGTAGAAGGAGAGGCTGTTTTGGGATCCTTAGACTTAGGCAGGGACCAAGCTTGTCATTTTCTAGTAACCATTTTCCCCCCAGCTGGTTCCTCAACACTCAGAGCAGGGGGCATAACTGGTTGCTGATCACTGTCTTGTACTAATTGAGGGGTTTCTATCACCACAGGAGCCATGGCTGCGACATGGTCTGAAGGAGTGGAGGGGGGGTTGGGGGTTGGGGGGTTTAACAATTGCACTCAACTGAGCTAGGGTTCCCTCTGGGGGTAAATGACTACCCTCCACCCCAGCAGTCTGCGGGAGTATCAGAGATGGAACCCATAACGATTTCTGTTTATTGAATTCCCTTTGGGCAGTGGTAACCAATAGTTGTTCCTCGGGATCCACAGAAGCAGGTTTCCTGTGCACCGCTTCAGGACAGGATGCATAAGCATGACCCAAAGTCCCACACATGTTACACCACACAGAATTACAGCGTTGAGCATTGGTATGCCCAGTCTCTTGGCAGAAAGTACATTTACTTTGATCACAGGTATTACTAATATGGCCCATTTGCCCACACCTACAACAGGTCTTAGGCTGACCAGGGTAAAAGAGAACTCACTGATCTCTACCCAAAAAAAAAACAGTTAGGGAGGTGTTGAAAACCATCATCATCAGATCTCAGAATAACCCTTATCCTCCAACTCCCCCATCCAGATATCTTCCAAATCAAAAATAGCCCCAGGATGCCCAGTGACAGTGCATCTCCGCTTCAACCAGGAAACAAGATCAGTGACACTAACACCCTCATTTCGGAACAGGACAGTTATGGTTTTGTGTGCAGGTCTAGTTAAGGGAACAGCCTCAAAGGGGGTCCCATAAAGATGTATTTTTTTTTTTTGATGGTACCGGGCCCAAAATTTATCCAAGCCACTCCCCAATTTAAAACTGACATCAAAGATGGATTCACCAGAAACATGGAACAAAGCATACAATTCAGAGACATTAAATTGCAGACAGTTCTTCAAAAGTTTTTTCCCTACATAGACACGGTCAGGAAAGCTATCCAGACCTCCCTTATAAATAAGCCAGATGGCATTATGCTGTTTGGCTGCGTAAGTAGTCTGCTAAAAATAAGAGGCATAAGTTTTCTGGTTAGGAGTTGGGACTTGGGCAGGGTAGAATGGCATCTCTCGGAACCGGTTTATTTCTGACTTCAGCAAGGATCTGCCTAGGGATATCCAAAAAAAATGAAATGTCACTCATGCCATCACCAAGAGTGTCCTGTAAAGAATCCATAGGTTTAACAGTAAGTGTAGTGGGCAGAACAGGGTGCTGTGTCACCTCAAGTTCCGCGGATAGATGCAAAGGGGATTGGACAGACTGGGCTACAGGAACAGAGCATTGGGCCAAAGAATCGGGTGGTATCAATAAATCAGGAGAAAGTTGCCCATTGGAGCCAGAGGTAGAAACTGTGCTCACTGTGGAAAGCGGGTGCTGAGAAGCCAAAGAAACTCCAGGTATTTTAATTAGAGCGAACCCAGAAATCCAATGCTTAGTGTCAGGAGAGTGGACCCAGACCGCCTCTGGAAGGGAGCTCTCAACAGACCATGGCCAGACCGCTGGTAATGGAGTATCAGCCCAACAAAGTTTACTTGGGTTCCCCTTCTTAAGTATACGTTCTGTTAAAGGTGTAGCAGCTGAAAAAGAGATGACCGTAGCAGAGTCTTATACTGTACCATCTGAAAAAATGATCTGTGGTTTCTCTTGTGCAGCCACAGGAATGGTAGCCTCGGGAATGGTAGCCATAGGAACACCAGCTAGTAGTGGTTCAGCATCTGAGCTAGGCCTCCCCTCGGTCACCGAAGTGGGGGAGGAAAACCGGCCCATCAATTCCTGTTTTCTCCATTGATGTTCAGCCTCTTCATGGAGCAGGAGCTGTTCCAAAATGTAGCGGGACTCAGCCAGTACTGCTGGCTTGCCCTCAGTCAACGTTTGTAAATCCATAGCCTGGTCACAAATAATACCGGGTGCAGGTAATGTGATATCCATACTGCCAGCAGTATGTGAAACTGTAGATGCATCAAAAAATTCTTCAGGTTCCAGCAAATCTGGAGCCGAGGAGGAGACAGATGCTTTGACCTGCTGCCCCTCCATGTCCTTGCTCGTCAGTGCAGCAACTGATTCAGCCATCCTCCAATAGCCAAAGGGTCCTCCTACTGGAAAGTAGGGGAATTGCCTTGGTGCCCTGGCCCAATTTCCCCCATTCACTAAAAAATACATAGAAACATAGACTTTGATGGCAGATAAGGACCACTTGGCCCACCCAGTCTGCCCGTTTTCCTTCCTATTGGATAAGCTGCAGATTCTAGTTAATCAACAGCCTATGTCCTGCAACCCTCCACTACAATTGCCTTATGTCTGTCCCATGCATGTTTGAATTCCTCCACTGTTTTAGACCCAACAACCTCCCCAGGAAATCGGTTCCATGCATCCACCACTCTCTCCGTGAAAAAAAATTTCCTCACATTACCCCTGAGCCATCCCCCCTCTATCTTTAAATTGTGCCCCCTTATTCTTACACATCTCTTTTTCTGGAAGATGCTACCCTCCTGGACTTTGTTGATTCCCTTGAGGTGCTTAAAAGTTTCTATCATGTCCCCCCTGTCCCTCCTTTCATCAAGGGTATACATATTAAGCTCTCTCAGTCTCTCTTCATATGGTTTCTGATGCAGACCCTGCACCATTTTAGTTGCTGTCCTCTGGACTGCTTCCATCCTGTCTATGTCCTTGCATAGATGGGGTCTCCAAAACTGCACACAGTATTCCAGATGGGGTCTCACCAACTGTCTGTACAGAGGGATAACCACTTCCATTTTTCTACTTGTGATGCCCCGTCCTATGCATCCCAGTTTCACCCTGGCTCTCCTTACTGACTTCTCACATTGCTTACCCACCTTTAGGTCATCTGATATGACTACACCCAAATCCTTTTCCATTTTTGTTGTTGTTAGTACCTCCTCTGCTATTGTGTAGTACTCTTCTCCTGGGTTTTTGTTTCCCAGGTGCATTACTTAGCACTTCTTTGCATTGAATCTAAGTTGCCATATGTCTGACCATTCCTCCAACCTTGCCAAGTCCCTTCTCATCCTTTCTACCCCTCCTTGTGTATCAACTCTGTTACAGATCTTTGTGTCATCTACAAAGAGGCATACCTTTCCCTCCAGACCCTCTGCAATGTCACCTATAAAGATGTTAAAGAGGACTGGACCCAGTACTGAGCCCTGAGGTACTCCACTAGTAACCTCCCTTTCTTCGGAATGTGTTCCATTCACTATTATCTTCTGTGTCCTGTTGCACAGCCAGTTTGCTACCCAGGCTACCACCCTGGAACCCACTCCCAAGCTGGCTAACTTGATTATTAGTCTTTTGTGTGGGACTGTGTCAAATGCCTTGCTAAAGTCTAGGTAGGCCATATCCACAGCCCCTCCCTGGTCTATTACTTTGGTCACCCAGTCAAAGAAATCAACTAGATTCATCTGACATGACTTTCCTGCTGTAAATCCATGCTGCATTGGGTCCTGTGCCCCGCTGGCCTCTAGGTACTCAACAATTCTTTCTTTCAGAAGTGATTCCATCATTTTCCCTATCACTGAGGTCAAACTTACAGGTCTGTAGTTTCCTGCTTCTGCCTTGCTCCCACTTTTGTGTAGGGGAATCACATCTGCCCTCCTCCAGTCCTCAGGTACCACCCCATCCTCCCATGATTTGTTAAAAAGTGTGGTCAGTGGTGTCACTAGGTCCTCCTTTAGTTCTTTTAGAATTCTGGGATGAATCCTGTCAGGCCCCACTGCTTTGTCCACCTTGAATTTCAGAAGTTCTTTCAGGACTCTTTCTTCTGTAAATGGACTGGTGTCAACCCCCCTACCCAGAGTGCTTCTATTGTCTGGTTTAGGTAACTCCTCCTTATCTTCTTTTGTGAATACTGAGCAAAAGTATTCATTCAGTATCTCTATCTTTTCACTGTCTCCCTCTGCCCACCTCCTCTCTCCTTTATTAATCTTCACTATTTCTCCCTTAACCTTTCTATGCTCCCTAATGTACCTATAGAAGGTTTTATCCCCCTTCTTAACTGAGTTGGCTATTTTTTCCTCGGTTTGGGCCTTTGCTATTCTGACTGCCTTCCCCACTTCTTTCTGCTTTAATTGATACAGTTCCCTGTCATGCTCCTTCTGTGATTCCTTATACTTTTGGAATGCAGCCTTTTTCTCTTTAACCTTCCCTGCCACCTCTTTTGAGAACCATAGTGTTTTTTTACTCCGCTTTGTTTTCTTTGTTTCACCCAAAGGCATGTTGCCTGTATGATAGCAGTTTTGATTTTTCTCCATTTGTTCTTCCACCCCTCCTTTTTGGCCATTTGCTAGTGCATTTCTCAGGTATTCACCCATTTTGCCAAAGTCGGCCCTTCTAAAGTCCAGTATCCTTGTTTTTGTATGGCTTGTCTCCATGGTTGTGCTTATTGTGAAGCACACTGTGCAGTGGTCACTTGTTCTCAGATGTCTACTGACTTCTAAATTTGTGATCCTCTCTCCATTTGAGAGTACCAGGTCTAGTATTGCACCCTCCTGAGTGGGTTCCTACGCTAGCTGTCTAAGGCCTGCCCCCTGAAGGGCATTGAGAATGACCCTGCTCTTGGATGTGGCTGCAGTACATGTCATCCAGTTAACATCTGGCATATTCAGGTCCTCCATCAACAGTATCTCCCCCTTTTCAGCCATTTTGAGAATGTCCTCCATCATTTTCTTGTCCGTTTCCTCCAATACCACCAACAGCTTAATCTGGTTCAAAGTCAGTTGGCATTTATCTGTATCCCCCTCCCCTGGGTCATGCCTGAAAATAGGCAGAATTTGTCTAGTGCACTTACTCAGTCAAGAAAAACTAAATAAATAAATAAATAAAATAATCAGCATACCACAAACAAATGCAAATACCTCATGAACAGCAAGTGCTACACACAAAGTATGAGGGGCAAAGTTGTTCAGCACAAAATTTTCTTTCTAATGGTGCTATGCAATTAATTCTAAGTTATTCTTATTTTTTCTGTATTGGTTGAAAGAGCGAAAAAAAATTTTCAATAAAAAAAGCAATGTAAACCATTTTTTTATGTGGAGATATTTAACATAGCAACACCAAATTAGGCATCCATACATTAGATGTAGGTACAAAACTAATTTTGTACTAAAAAAAATTTTTCTAGTATGATACATGTATTTTTTTCCATTTTTCAAGGTGGCTAGGTGAAGCTTGAGAGACAAATGTCAGCCATACACACCATGCCATACAAAAATGTCAATATCTTCTAAAGTATACATGACAGACACAAAGTATCAGCTACACTGTTGTTCAGCACAAAAGTACCTTTCCAGCAGTGCTATGCAGTCAGTTCTACTCACTTTGGTTTGTGAAATATTTAAGTTTTAAGCAGTGATGTCCTCAGACATCCTAAGTCCTCAGTGGCACAAAGTGCAGGGCATCTGGAGCTGTTAAATACCTCAGGAATATATTTTCTGCTACTATCTTCAGGTGTTTTGGGGCCTCAGTGAGTTAAAATACATGCAAATACACATTTTCATCCTGAGCTCACCCCAAGGAAAGTTTACAACTTGAAATCAGACAGGGAAAAACAACTGAAGGACAAGCAAGTTCTGAGTACAGTCCAGCCTAGAAGTCCAACCCTGCCACTGCAGCACTGTACCACAGTAAAATATGTTTTTTTAGAGTTGTACAGTAACTGACAATCATTTGCACCAAATTAAAGCCTCCCCAACAGTTTTATGCTGGTAGTTAAAGTGGTGCTTATTGGGGGAAAAAATGCTGCAATTAATCTGCTAAGTAATAGATGGAAGTTCTGTATTTGTAGCAAACAGTTTTAAAGTCAAATAATATAAAGTGTTTCAGTATACAAACTTTTTAAAACATAACATTCAGAAGCAATTTCACTTAGTTTTCAATAATTATGGAATCACTTCTGAAGGAAAGAATTGTTGAGTACCTAGAGGCCAGAGGGGCACAGAACCAAAGGCAGCATGGATTCACAGCAGGAAGGTCATGTCAGACAAATCTAATAGATGTCTTTGACTGGGTGACCAAAGTAGTAGATCAGGGAGGGGCTGTGGAAATGCCCTACCTAGACTTTAGCAAGGCATTTGACACAGTCCCATACAAAATATTAATATACAAGTTAGCCAGCCTGGGAGTGGGTCCCAAGATGATAGCCTTGGTAAAAAATTGTCTGGAGAACAGGACACAGAGAGTAATAGTAAACAGAGTCCACTCAGAAGAAAGTGGGGTACTAGTGGGGTACCGCAGGGTTCAGTTCTAGGATCAGTCCTCTTCAATGTCTCTATAAGTGACATTGCAGAGGGACTGGAAGAAAAAGTATGTCTCTTTGCAGATGACACAAAGATCTGCAACAGGGTTGATACACAAGGTGGGGTGGAAAGGATGAGAAGGGACTTGGCAAGGTTGGAGGAATGGTCAAATGTATGGCAGCTTAGATTCAATGCTAAGAAGTGCAAAGTAATGCACCTGGGAAACAAAAACCCAGGGGAAGAGTACACTGTAGGGGGGGTGAGATACTAACAACAACAAAAAATGGAAAGGGACCTGGGGTAGTCATATCAGATGACCTAAAGGTGGGCAAGCCATGTGACAGGGCAGTAAGGAGGGCTGGGGGGATACTGGGATGTACAGGAAGAGGCATCACCAGTAGAAAACAAGAAGTTGTTATCCATCTGTACAGACAGCTGGTGAGACCCCATCTGGAGTACTGTGTGCAGTTCTGGAGACCGAGTCTCTGCATGGACATAGACAGGATGAAGGCTGTCCAGAGGAGGGCAACTAAAATGGTGCATGGTCTGCACCAGAAGACATATGAAGAGAGACTTAAGGAGCTTAATATGTTTACTCTCGAGGAAAGGAGTGACGGGGGCACATGATAGAAACTTTCAAGTACCTCAAGGGAATCAACAAAGTCCAAGAGGGTAGCATCTTTCAGAAAAAGAGATGTGCAAGAACAGGGGGCACAATTTGAAGATAGAAGGGGGATGGCTCAGAGGTAATGTGAGGAAATATCTTTTCACAGAGAGAGTTGTGGATGCATGGAACAGCCTTCATGTGGAGGTTGTGGAGTCAAACACAGTGGGGGAATTCAAGAATGCATGGGACAACATAAGGCAATTCTACGGGTTGAGGATAGGAGGAAGTAGGCTGTTGGTTAACTAGGATCTGCAGCTTATCCATTAGGTAGGGTAGTGGGCAGACTGGGTGGACCAAGTAGTCCTTATCTGCCATCAAATTCTATGTTCCTATGTTTCCATGTCCCCTCATTCTTCGTATATATTGATAAAAATACAAGATGAGAAGGGAATGGATATGATTACTTATCAGATAGCAAACAACCTTGAATCATTACTTTTGTCTTTCCCAGATATAAATACAAATTATTCAGTAGACGACAATAGCCCAATACATGGATTTTTAAACAAAGAATTACAACCTGAGAGTAAACTGCCACAATTTTACTTTTGAGTTATAAAACTGAATGAGGTTTGAAAACAAATAAATAAATTAGACTCACAAAAGTCCGCTGGTTTGGACCAATTGGAAATAAAATTCTTAAAATATTCAATAGAACAAATAACTTCAACATTGACTAGCTTATTTAATGCAAGTTTACAACAAAATATGTTTCCTGAGTTTTGGAAAAAGTCCAAAATTGTACCAGTCTTTAAGGAAGGGGCTAGGGATAATTTAACAAATTACCATCCAATAGCTCTGTTATCTACCATCTCGAAGGTCTTTGAAAGATTGGTATGTGCTCAAATATATGAGTACCTTGAGAAATACAAATTGCTAACAGACAGAGAGGTGGATTTTAGGGTGGGAAGGTTGTCGGACACCTCCCAGGTAGACTTCTTTGACACAGTTTCAAATAGACTGGAGTCGAGAGTCTGTCATCGCGGTGTTCCTCGACCTCTCCAAGGCCATTGACTTGGTTGACTGCAACATCTTGATGAAACGGCTAATGCTTGTTGGCATGTCTGACCAAGTGAAGACATGGATGCTCTCATATTTAACAGAATGCATGCAGCAGGTCTGCGTAGATGGAACTTTGTCAAATAGGGAGGGGATCTTTAGGGATGTGCCTCTGGGCTCAATCCTGGGCTCCCTATTGTTCCTCATATATAGAAACCCTCTGCCACAACTGATAGAAAGAAGAAAGATCTATCTTTATGCTGATGACATGGCCCTAATAGGTAGGGCCAAAGATAATGTGGAGTTGCAGAGCACCCTGCAGTACAATTTTGACAACCTGCAGCACTGGCTATAAAACTCAAAATGGTTTTGAGCAAGAGAAAAACACAAGTAATGCTGTTCGACCCCTGACGCACAACAAACATACAAAATAATAGTTTGCATATATGTAACCTAGACAAATACAAATTGAAAGAGGTAATGTCTTATAAGTGTCTGGGGGTGCACATAGACAATAAACTTACCTTAGAGGAACATGTGACCAGTGTTTTAGGAAAAGTCAATGTCAGACTGGGGGTACTTTGAAGGAAACTTTCAATATTACCCAAAGAAACTAGAAATAGGGTTGCTGAGCAACTACTACTTTCTGTACTGGAGTATGGGAATCTAACATACTAACATGCTGCAAAAACCCTGCTAAATAGGCTGGATAAAACATACTACAGAATGGCTCAATTTGTATTAAAATGTCAGTATACTACACATTATTGTAGCCTTCTGCAACAGCACAAATGGGGCTCCCTTGAAATCCGGAGGAAAAAACGTATAGGGTTAAAAGCATATGTAGAATTTGTAGATGAAAGTTCAAAAATGCCAAAATTAACACAATTCAAATAAAAATAATCTGAGAGATCTTAGAGGGAAATTTAAATGTGTTGTTTGCCTGGTGTTTGGGGGATGGGACATTAGCTGCAGTTACCTTGTCTCTAAACAGGAATCTTAGAGGGAAATTTAAATGTGTTGTTTGCCTGGTGTTTGGGGGATGGGACATTAGCTGCAGTTACCTTGTCTCTAAACAGGAATTAACTTGGCTTTCATTGTTCACTTGGGAGCTTAAGCAGCAGCCAGGTAGGAAAGAGGGCTGGAGTTATATTCTGTTTTAACTGAAATATTTGAATAGTTTGTAAGTGAAATTAGTTTTATGTGTTAAAAATTATTACCTTGAATTAGAACTGTTACATTGTAACTTTGGTGGCTGTGGATAGTTGTTTGGCAGGGATACTTAGAGGAAATTTAAATGTGTTGTTTGCCTGGTGTTTGGGGATGGGACATTAGCTGCAGTTACCTTGTCTCTAAACAGGAATTAACTTGGCTTTCATTGTTCACTTGGGAGCTTAAGCAGCAGCCAGGTAGGAAAGAGGGCTGGAGTTATATTCTGTTTTAACTGAAATATTTGAATAGTTTGTAAGTGAAATTAGTTTTATGTGTTAAAAATTATTACCTTGAATTAGAACTGTTACATTGTAACTTTGGTGGCTTGTGGATAGTTGTTTGGCAGGGATACTTAGAGGGAAATTTAAATGTGTTGTTTGCCTGGTGTTTGGGGGATGGGACATTAGCTGCAGTTACCTTGTCTCTAAACAGGAATTAACTTGGCTTTCATTGTTCACTTGGGAGCTTAAGCAGCAGCCAGGTAGGAAAAGAGGCTGGAGTTATATTCTGTTTTAACTGAAATATTTGAATAGTTTGTAAGTGAAATTAGTTTTATGTGTTAAAAATTATTACCTTGAATTAGAACTGTTACATTGTAACTTTGGTGGCTTGTTGATAGTTGTTTGGCAGGGATACTTAGAGGAAAATTTAAATGTGTTGTTTGCCTGGTGTTTGGGGGATGGGACATTAGCTGCAGTTACCTTGTCTCTAAACAGGAATTAACTTGGCTTTCATTGTTCACTTGGGAGCTTAAGCAGCAGCCAGGTAGGAAAGAGGATGGAGTTATATTCTGTTTTAACTGAAATATTTGAATAGTTTGTAAGTGAAATTAGTTTTATGTGTTAAATTATTACCTTGAATTAGAACTGTTACATTGTAACTTTGGTGGCTTGTGGATAGTTGTTTGGCAGGGATACTTAGAGGGAAATTTAAATGTGTTGTTTGCCTGGTGTTTGGGGATGGGACATTAGCTGCAGTTACCTTGTCTCTAAACAGGAATTAACTTGGCTTTCATTGTTCACTTGGGAGCTTAAGCAGCAGCCAGGTAGGAAAGAGGGCTGGAGTTATATTCTGTTTTAACTGAAATATTTGAATAGTTTGTAAGTGAAATTAGTTTTATGTGTTAAAAATTATTACCTTGAATTAGAACTGTTACATTGTAACTTTGGTGGCTTTGGATAGTTGTTTGGCGGGATACTTAGAGGAAAATTTAAATGTGTTGTTTGCCTGGTGTTTGGGGATGGGACATTAGCTGCAGTTACCTTGTCTCTAAACAGGAATTAACTTGGCTTTCATTGTTCACTTGGGAGCTTAAGCAGCAGCCAGGTAGGAAAGAGGATGGAGTTATATTCTGTTTTAACTGAAATATTTGAATAGTTTGTAAGTGAAATTAGTTTTATGTGTTAAAATTATTACCTTGAATTAGAACTGTTACATTGTAACTTTGGTGGCTTGTGGATAGTTGTTTGGCAGGGATACTTAGAGGAAATTTAAATGTGTTGTTTGCCTGGTGTTTGGGGATGGGACATTAGCTGCAGTTACCTTGTCTCTAAACAGGAATTAACTTGGCTTTCATTGTTCACTTGGGAGCTTAAGCAGCAGCCAGGTAGGAAGAGGGCTGGAGTTATATTCTGTTTTAACTGAAATATTTGAATAGTTTGTAAGTGAAATTAGTTTTATGTGTTAAAAATTATTACCTTGAATTAGAACTGTTACATTGTAACTTTGGTGGCTTGTGGATAGTTGTTTGGCAGGGATACTTAGAGGAAATTTAAATGTGTTGTTTGCCTGGTGTTTGGTAAGAGCCTCCCACCCACCCTGTTTTGTAGGCTTTCTTAAATACTGAAAAGCCACTGGGGTTGGGATTGAAGGGCTGAGTATTTCTGTTTGGGACTGAAATTCGAAGCAACAGGAACTGGTGGGCCTGTGACATACGTATGGTACCTGATGTCTGCTTACATACACTGTTAGTGGGACCGAACACACACTGGACTGTATGTGTTTGTGAGACTTAGGAGCGTTATTGGTGGGTTGAAATGGGTTTGTAAATAACTACAGTCAGTATAGAGAGAAACTGTACTCCGGGAAAGGGACTGAGAAAAAGGGGTGTGCTATTATAAACAGAGGGGGAAAATCAGGGTGGCCATATTCCACCATGGCAGGCATCTTTGGAAGGGTTGTAGGCTGCACAGGCTGTGGGATGGCAATAATTCTAAATTGGGCCTGGAGATAGGGAGGCTGCCCACTCTGTAGACAGCTATCTTGTATCAGGAGTGAGGTATATTGGTTAAGGAGTAAGCTGTGGGAGCTGGGGAGGGGTGTCCAAGGATAAGGGGTGTGGATATGGGCAGCAGAAGGGTGGGGCTGAGGGGAGGCTGGGGCAACGCTCTGAAATTACAGGACGTTGTGTTACAGCAAGCAGGAGGGGGGGTATTAGGGACAGAGGACCCTTAGATAGGGAAGTTGATGCTAAGGGGAAAGCGTACAGGGTGAACATTCTGAATACAAAGAGACTGGAGGGAAGAGTCAGGAGGGCTGTTGTGCGGAAGCCTAAAACAGCAGACTGTGGGAAGGAGCTCCTAAGGTGAACAGTGCAAAGAGAGGAAGAAGAGGGTCAGTTTAGAGATGCAGTCAGGGAAACTCGGGTTACTTGATGGAGGCTGATATAGTGTCACAATAAATTTGAGCTACTAAGCAACCAAGAGGGGAGGAAGGGTTGGTGGAAATGAGGAAACTTATACAGAGGCCGGGAGAGTGGATACCCATAGGGCATCACAGACCAGCTATGGAAAGGATAGACATAGTCCCAGAGGAGAAGGAAACATATATGTTAAGCAAATGGGGAGATGCAACATATTCCAGACATGAGGAGGAGAGCATGATTGGAGAAAACTGGGAGACAAGGAGGTGGGAGAGGAGCCCCTTCAGCTGGGAGGTCAGTACCAAGGATGGGGCCTCAGCTAAGGGGACCCAGAGAACCCTGGAAGCAGGGGTACTATTACAAGGGGGAGGATGGTGGTGGGGAAGGGAAACCATCAGGGCCAGGATAAATGGTTCAGATAAGAGAGGGTTAAAGGGACACCTATTCAGAGGGGTTTGAGTTAAGTGGGCAAAATAGCAAGGAGGCAGAAAGGGAGGGTGACAAGGGGTCTCTAATAAGGCAGGAAGACTCCCATGAAATTGAGATCATGAATAAAGGGGGAAGGGGGCTGAGAGGGCATAGTGGAGGTAACCATAAGGATGATGGCAGTGTTAAGGTTCTGTTACTGGGAGACTCGATGATTAGGGTATCCATTGGGAGGGACAGGGGTGGATGCCATAGCCAGGTGAAGGTAGTGAGTATCTCTGGGCTGACAGTGCACAGAGCAAAGTTCATGGTGTATGAAATGGTTAGGGATTGTGGAGGGAAACCGGATTTCCTGGTGCATTTGGGAACTAATGATCTAGAGTGAAATAGCATTTTGGAAATCCAAGCAAGGTTCCAAGAACTTGCCAGAGTCTGTCGGGATAATGGATGCAACATTTCCTTTTCGGAGATATTGCCAGTACCAAAGGCCTCAGTGGAGAAAAAAGCTCACAGAGGTTAATGACTGGCTCAGGAAGTGGGGTGAAGAGAATGGTTGGGGTGTTAGGGAACTGGAATGGAGTTTGGGAGGATAAGGGACTATATGCCAAGGACAGGTTTCATCTTTCCCCATTAGGGAAGGAAGTCCTTAAACAGGGATGGCTGACTACATACAAGAAAGGTGGGGTTTAAACTTGTAAGGGGGAAGGGATGAGGAGGGCTGACCAGAAGCCCTCTCCTCCAGATGAGGGGAGTAGCCGTCAAGCCCAAGAGGGGGGAAACAGACTGGAGGTGGAGGTTTCAGGAGGAGCAGGGGGAGGATGGAAGTATAAGGAATCTGGGTGGGGTTCGACAAAGAGGATCAGGGATAAGGGGTGGGGGTTGGTGTTAGTAAATGCCAGGAGCTTGGGAAACAAGTTGCCGGAGTTCCAGGCCATGCTGTTCGAGGGTGGATGTGGCGGCGTCACGGAGACGTAGCAACAAAACCACGACTGGGACCTAAATGTACAGGGTACACTATGCTTAGGAAGGATAGAAAGGAGGTCAGAGGGGTGGAGTGGCTATGTTCATTAGAGATGATATAGAAATTGCTATGGTAGAAGAGGCAGAGGAAGCGTGAGGCCTTATGGGTCACCCACGATCCCCAGCAGGAGATAAGGTCAAGCTGGGAGTAGCATATAGGCCCCGGGATGAGTGATGTTCTAGAGGATGGTTTGCTGGACAACATCATTGCCCAGTGTGGTCTAAAAGGGAAGGAGTGGTGTTGATGGGGGACCTTAATATGCCAGGTACAAACTGGGGAACCATGTCCTCTAAGGTGGCCAAGGAGCAGAGGCTGCTGGATGGCTTCCAGGATGTGTTCTTAACACAGCATGTGATGGAGCCCACAAGGGAGGGCATGTCCTGGATGTGGTTCTGCAGATGGGGATCTGGTAAGGGACATAGCTGTACAGGACCCCCTGACTGGGAGTGACCACAATACTGTCTGGTTTCAAATAAGCATGGGGGGAGTGGGGGTGAGATCTAGGACACTGGCAGTGGACTTCAGGGGGCAGACTTTATGGGCATGGGAAATATTCTCAAGGATCACTTGAAGGGGATTACCTCAATGACAAGTGTGGAAAGGAGATGGGAGGTCATAAAACGGGGACTTCATGAAGCAGTCAGGATCTGCGCTAAGTTGAAACGTAAGGGAGCAAGGTCACGTAAACCATGCTGGTGGTCCAGTGAGGTACAGGTAGCAGTCAGAGAAAAGAAGGCGGCCTACAAAAATATAAAACAACAAGAGGGATAGGGATAAGGAAATGTACCAGCTTGCATCTAGAAAAGTCACCGTATGGTGAGGGAGCAAAGTCCAGTAAAGAGCAGCGGCTGGCACAGGGGATACATGGAGGGAAAAGGGTTCTTCCGGTACATTGGGAGGCGGAGAAAACTAAGGGCCATCTCAGCAGATTGAGATCAGAAGGAGGGTGGGTGGAAGAGGTGAGGGACCAGGCAGAGGTATTTAACAGTATTTTGCCTCTGTGTTCACTAGGAGAGGATGGGATATCTACAAAACAAGGCATGAAGGGATGGAGCGGCAGGGAGTGGGATCAGGGGAGCAACAGAAATGGAGCAAGAGGGAGGAAAAGTACCCAGGGGGGTCACATCTGATAAGGGATAAAAGACCAGTAAGGGAGGACGGATGATGCTATCTCCACCAAAGGGGTGGTTAGCCCTCAAGGCCCTAAAGAAAAACAAATCTCCTGGGCCGGATGGCATTCATCCGAGAGTACTATGGGAATTGGCGGACATACTGGCTGCACCCCTGGCGGAGCTTTTCAGCAGGTCACTTGAGACAGGGAGGGTACCTAGGGATTGGCGAGAGGCACATGTGGTACCAATCCATAAAGGGGGGTCAAGGGAAGTACCAGGTAATTATAGACCCATCAGTTTGACCTCGGTGGTGGGAAAATTAATGGAGAGTATTCTAAAGGAACGATTGGGGCGTACTTGGAGGAGGTGGGAGGTCTGGATAGTCGGCAACATGGGTTTGTGCCAGGTAGATCATGTCAAACCAACCTTGTGGAGTTCTATGAATGGGTAACATCAGAACTGGACAGGGTAAGCCTGTGGATGTATTATTCTTGGACTTCAGCAAGGTGTTTGACTCTGTCCCCCACAATGGTCTGGTGGAGAAACTGATGGGGTTATGAGTAGGCCCTTTGATGGTCAGATGGATTGAAAACTGGCTAGCTGGATGCACTCAGAGAGTAGTGGTCTGTGGGGAGCTCTCGAACCCTAGAGAGGTTGGTAGTGGGGTACCACAGGGCTCGGTCCTGGGTCCGATCCCGTTTAATGCATACATATCAGACATCAGGGAGGGTATAGGGTGTGAAATGAGTCTCTTCGCGGATGACTCCAAGATGGGAACAGTAGTTGAGGGAGAAGAGGGGAGGTTGGCCCTGCAAGGGGACCTGGACACCCTGGAAAGCTGGGCTCACACATGGAAATTAAATTTCAATATCACCAAGTGCAAGGTGTTGCATCTTGGTCGGGGAAACCCTAAACACAGGTACACCCTGGGAGGGGAGGCGCTGGAGGCCTCAATAGGGGAAAAAGACCTAGGGGTCATGGTGGATACATGTATGAATAACTCTGAGCAGTGCAGGAGAGCAGCTAGCAAGGCAAACAGGATGTTGGGATGCATCGTAAGGGGATCACCTCTAGGAGCAGGAAGTGATTCTGCCGCTGTACAATGGACTGGTTAGACCACACCTTGAGTACTGTGTACATACTGAGACCACATTTGAAGAGGGACATACAGCTCCTGGAGAGGGTACAGAGGAGGGCAACAAAGATGATACGAGGGCTGGGGATTTGACTTATGAGGACAGACTTGAGGAGCTCTGCCTGTTTTCATTGGAGGAGAGGAGAGACAGGGGGACATGATTGAGGTCTTCAAGTACCTCAAGGGAATAAATAGAGTAAACATGGAGGGATCTTTAGACTAAAGCAGGAGGTATCACCAGAGGCATGGTTTGAAGTTGGAAGGTGGAAGGGTGAGGGGAAAAGGAGGAGGTTTTCACCGAGAGGTGGTGGACCCTTGGATGCACTGCCTGGTGAGCTGGTTCAGAGATCCACAGTGGAGGGCTTCAAGAGAGGGTGGGACAGACACAGAAAGTGGATGTATCAGATGATGGCCTGTCCCGGGGGGGTGGGGATGGATGATAGGGGTTTCTAGAGAACAAGGGATGGGAGGATCTCGGCACCCAACTAAGGATCTAGGTTTGAGCAGACTCGATAGACCGTATGGCCTAATCTGCTGGCAAATAGTATGTTAGATCTAAAACACAGATGTTTAACAATTCCCTTTGAGAATAAGGTATACAGTAAAATGCATTACGTGGTGTATCGATCAGCAATCACCCATAAGAAGGCAGAATTCCTGTCCATGGAGATTGCTGCTGCACAGAACTAACCAGCTCAGCTCTTCTGGACCGTAGACAGACTGTGCAATCCAATCTGTCTCCAGTCTGGAGGAGCTTTGTCACAGGAATGGTGTGACGAGTTTGCTCGATTCTTTGCATATAAGGTTGTCACAATCAGGTCCAATATTTGTCTGGCTCACTGTAGTGGAATTTGCGATGGTCGTCAGGAGATGATGGGCCCTCAGTTTACCTGGTCTGATTTTAGCCAGCCTGCAATCACTGACATAGTGATGATCATCCAGACGTTGCGACCAACCAGTTGTGGTTTGGATCCAGGTCCTACACGTCTCCTGGTATGATGAGTTGATGAGATTGACCCAGTCCTAGCCAAGATAGTCTGGAGGTCATTGGAGAGGGGGAACTTTCCAGATCCCTTGAAGGAGATGGTAATTCAGCCTCTCCTTAAAAAGCCCTCCCTTGACCCTGACTGCTTGGCAAACTACAGACCTGTCTCTAACCTACACTTTGTGGGTAAGGTTATTGAGAAGGTGGTTGCATCGCAGCTGGATGATCATTTGACCCGCCTCAATGTCTACGATTCTCTCTATTTAGGAAGAGACATAATACCAAGGCGGCCCTTGTCCGAGTGCTAAATGATCTCCTAATAGCAAGAGACCAGAAGACACATTCCATCTTAGTCCTCCTTGATCTCTCTGCAGTGTTTGACACTGTGGATCATGTGATATTGTTGGAGTGCCTGCGGCTCATCCATGAACTGTCTTGTACAGTCCTCACATGATTTCAATCTTTCCTTGAGTGTAGGACTCAGAGAGTGGTGTCTGGAATTTATTCCTCGGCCCCTCTTCCCCTATCCTGCGGGGTGCCACAGGGCTCCATCTTGTCACCTATGTTGTTTGCAGTGTACATGCTGCTGTTAGGAGAGATTATTAGGCAGTATGGTTTGAGTTTTCATTGCTATGCAGATGAAACTCAGCTATACATGTCCTTTGCACCTGGTCAGGATGTGTTCCTCTCGGCATTTAACAACTGTCTCGCCGAGATCCAGGACTGGATGAGTGCAAGTTGACTGCTGTTGAATCCAGCTAAAACTGAGGTACTGGTTGTGGACATTGATCATCGGGAGGCAGGTTTGTCGGCAGGATCACCCTCGGGATTATGTCTTGGGGGTGTGGCACTGACTACCTCAGACCGGATGCAGAACTTCAGCGTTTATTATTGACGATGATTTGACCCTTAAATTACAGGTGTCAGCTGTCGTCAAGACCTCTTTTTACCATCTGAGGAATATTTCCATGGTGAAACACCTGGTTCCTACCGAAGATCTTCCAACATTGGTCCACGCCTTCGTTACCTCTTGCCTTGACTATTGCAATGCCCTGTACCTAGGGCTACAGGGGGTTAATGTCTGTCTTCTTCAGCTAGTGCAGAATGTGGCAGCCAGGCTGCTGACTGGTACATCTAGAACCAGCCACATAAAACTTGTGCTCTGCAGACTGCACTGGCTTCCAGTGTGGTGGAGTATCACCTTCAAGGTAGGTTTGCTGACCTATAAAGCCTTACATGTCCAGGGACCTAATTACTTGCAAGACCTCCTTCACCCTTACTGTCCCCTCCATCCTCTCTGATCCACCGACGAGGGATTGATAGAGATTCCCAGGGGCTGTTTAAAGACATCTGGGGCCCGGTCCTTCAGCTTTGTGGCCCCGACCCTGTGGAATTCTTTACTTCGTTGGATACAAGATTGCCTGACCGTCCAGGAGTTTAAAACTGCACTCAAAACTTGTTTATTTGAATCAGCATATGGTGGTTTTAATTGACAGCATTTTAACTGTGAATTTTAAATATAGGATTTTATTGATAAATTTGAAATCATTTATTGTATTGGTTGTGCTATGTACAAGTGCCTTGGTTGTAGAAAGGCCCTTTTTATAAATAAACTATGATATGACATGATATGATATGCAACTAAAGTACGATCTTTCAAAAATCTGGAATGAGATAGATCTTGAAATTGGTAATGCAAAGAATGTAGAACATTTAAAGCAGGCATAAATATAATGTGGAAAGATAAATGCCTTTGCCTAGGGTAGTATAAAAATATTTTTTTGTAATTTTTGGATGATTACAATAAACTATTGCTCTCTCTGCAACTTAGATGTAACCTCCTAAATAAATATCTGTATGTTCATGTAGAAATTGTAGACACTGAGGTTTATATTTGTGCTACCAAGCATTTGTTCCAATGTTTGGGGGGGGGGGGGTGAGGTATGGGATGATTGCAATAAACAATGTGCTCTT
Source organism: Neoceratodus forsteri (assembly GCA_016271365.2). Lineage (NCBI taxonomy): Eukaryota > Metazoa > Chordata > Ceratodontiformes > Ceratodontidae > Neoceratodus > Neoceratodus forsteri. The sequence goes on along the minus strand of CM057456.1, from coordinate 582,766,573 downwards.
TTTGTAACTTAGTTGTAATGTCTTAAATTAATATCTGTTCTTTTAGAATTTGTAGAAACTGAGGCTTACCATATTCTAATTAATGGTGGGTTCAACTGTTATTTGTCAATCTGGAAACATAATTAATTTCAAACCTGAAGGTTTTCCAATGTTAATGCTTCAATTGCTTACTTGTGAATGTGAAACCATGATAAATTTAAACCTGAAATTCTGTTAACGTAACGGTATGCTTTCAACAGGACAACTTTGTAAAACAGGATCTTACAGTCCTAAAGGTTACTTCCTATAAAAAAAAAGGTTTTATCTATCTATTTTATCTGTCTTATTACTGTGGAAATTTCCAGGAAGAGATTTTACTTGTTTTATTTTCCCTCCCCTCATTGATGATGTCATAATGCTCTGTTTGTGACATCATAATCTGCTCCTGCTGACATGACTGTGGTCTCTCACACAGTGGATTGTGATGTTAGAGGGTAGATGCTGAAAGATGAGATGAAATCTCAGACCCAGCTATCCTGTTTTTATGGAAATTCCCATATCAATAAAGAACAAGGGGGATAAATGCAGAAAATAATGGAGTATAAGCTGAAATGTGTCTAAATATTATATGTATATTTTCAAATGCTTTCATGGATACTGGAACACTTTTAATTCTGTTTTCAAAAATTTTAAGTGAGCATCAAAACCATTTTTTAAAAGTTTTCATGGATACCGGGAAAACCGCTTTTAATTCTGTTATCAAACATTTTAAAGTGAGCATCCAAACCAAAAATGACATTAAAAAGGAAAGAGAAGGCTTGATTTAATGAAAAGCAACCTGCAGTCAACTTCAGACATACATTTTTCAAAGTTAATCAGTTAATATTTAAACAAAAGATCATGGAAAATTGGATCATTTAATTAAACAATTACCTTCATGAAATGGTGGTGGGCACTAAATTTACTGCACTTTTCGAAGTGCTTCATGACTATGTATAGCATGAACTGATGTCAATATGCAGTTTGCGTACTTTTCAGTTTTAATTACAAGTACCCTTCTGCCACACTGTCAAGCATTCTATTTCACCTTATTACTGTACCTCAAACTCAGCCGCACAAAAAACATTAATCCCCTCCCACAGCCCATGTAGAACTCCATTTCACCCTCCTGCCCGGCCACCTTAAATAAACACATGGAATCCCTGTCCAGTGGCCCAAAGAGTATCCATCCATCCCATCCAGCTTCCCAGCCACCACACATAAGCAACAGAAAGAACTCTCTTTTCCCAGTCCACGCAGCACCCATCACAAACTCCCACAGAAATACTATAGCATGTTAAAACAATTACTGTTGATGTTCCAAAAGCACCATGTTTCTTGGAGTGAAGCGCCCTGGTGGCACAAGACTTTCCTTTTTTGTTTTAAACTATGCTATATATAGATTTAGAAGGCAGAAACATAATGTAATGCGATATAGCATAACTTATCTATAATATTAATACTAGTTAAACTGCTGTTTTTTGTCAGACTGAGAATGTACATGATTTTGCAAGATAAAATATGCCAGGGACAGTAATATGCTCAGTCAGCATATGACTGGCAAATGCCACTTTTGCTTTTAGAATCTGTAGTGCATGACTGTTCTAATGTGCACAGAGACTACTGCACATGTGTAATATGTTAATACAGTAATGCATGTTCATGAATCCCTTGTTATTGGCAGTTGCCAATTAATTCAATTCTGCATGGACTGGTGTCTCAGGTTTGTCTACCCGCTGCCTGGTCACCCCGGGTTTGGGCCTGCAAATGCCACTTCTGATTTTAGAATCTGTAGTGCATGACTGTTCTAATGTGCACGGAGACTACTGCACATGTGCAGTATGTTAATACAGTGATGAAGGTTCATGAATCCCTTGTTGTTGCTAATTAATTCAGTTCTGCAGTGACCAGTGTCTCAGGTCCATCTACCCACTGCCTAGTCACCCCAGGTTCGGGCAGCCAGTGGTGCAGGCAGTGTTATGACAGGATGGTTGGCTCAGTGGTGCATTGAGCTCCAGCCACAGGAGGGGAAAGGCAGACAACTGGCGCCGCAATAACCATACACTGTGATCACATACCCCGGAACAGGAGGCTTCATGAGGGAAACAGCTGTGGGCAATACTTAAAAGCTGGTCTGCTTCCTCAAACTCTTCAGCATGCACCCCTCACTGACCCAGAAGCAGTGAGCAGGCAGGCTTACCCTGATGGACTCCAGGGGTAAGTAAGATGGGCAGCTCACATGGTGAAGCAGGAAGGCACTCTCTGTGAGAAGAAGGGCTAGGAATGCATGCCTGTAATTGTAACCTGAACTCCAATACCACCCCCCCCAAAATATACTTTTTACATGTGTTTTTTATAATAATAATAATTTATTAATAATCTAAATTAAGGTGTTCCTTAGCAAAAGAGGTCTCAAATCTAAGAGGCACAGATATGGTCATTTAAGTAATGTGGAAGTATCACACTAAAGCAGTGCACCTGAGGGGGGCTGACCATTCTGCAGAGGGGAGCTATGTCTGTATAAGGCACATCACAATGGAGTCAGTACTGTGGGGAGCCCACCGCATCACTGTAGGAGAACACAGGGATGCATTCCAGTCAGGATCCCATTTTTCTCCTACAATTATCGCAAAACGTTTGCAGAGCTCCTCCTATGCAGCCATAATGAGGCAAAATTGACAGTGGCATTGGTAAATATTTTACACATTTTTACTATAGAATCTATACCATCATTAGTTTAAATAATGAAACTAGTAATGCGACAAAAAGAGTGTTTATATTTTAAACAGCATCACATCAAATATATAATCTTAAATAGGACATAAATAGATATATAAAACAAAAAACAAACCGTCAAAACAATTATCGGACATGGATACAAAAACATATTTAGATCATGAACAATGCTACCTGAAATATTTGAAAATGTTGTTTTACTAGAATCTGTTTTTTCTTTTACCAAATTGAAAATGGAATTAGTTCTCCTGATTACTCTCTATTGATTGTGCGTTTTTCCAGGCAATTGTGCATTTTTAACCATAGACAATGTTGTCCATGAATTATGGACAAACCATGGCTGGAGTTATCATTGACAAAGATCAAAGCGAGGACAAGGATGACTAGGGATGTCTATGGAAACTCTTGTTAGTCAGATTGGTTTTGTAGTTTTAAAGATATTTTTTCTCCTTCACAGCCTCTCCTTCATCCTAGTAAACCTCAGTGGCTTCCTACCCCTCCTGTTTTTTCCTACCAGCCTTACTCAGAGACCCATGGTTTCCAATATCCCATTCTTAATTAATTCCCACTTATTTTTCACCTCCTCTACCACCCTTAATATCACTTACCACCCTTACACTTTCCAGTTGCTCCTGCATCCTGTCAAAATCTGCCCTCCTAATGTCCAGGACTTTCATATGCAATAGGTTTCTTTCTGCTGCTAATCTGTTTTAAACCACACTGTTTGGGGATTGCTGGTTCCCAGTGAGTCCTGCACTGTAAACTCCCCTATACTGTCCCTGTTTGTGTAGACTAAATCAAGGATGACTGCCTCGCCAGCCCCATGGTGCTGAGGGTTGAGGCACTGGATGCCACACCTTGCACCATGCCAGCAATCTGAGTTTGGGAGCGGACTCAGGTCATCAGGGGTCAGCAGGGGAGGAAAGAATTGAGCATCCAAAGGACTGCTCTACTTTCCTGGGATGGAAGGGGACATTGATCCCACTGTCTGGCAACTCCCTGTGGAGACTGGGGGTTCAGCAGCAGTCGGGATCCATGCAAGGGGGATTGGCCATGGCGGTGATCCTGTGGGTGTGCATGGGAGCATGCATGCACTGCGCTGGGATGCATTGCACTGCCGAGCCAATGAGGGAACAGAACAAGGAAAACTCTGGCACCTAATAGGTGATGATGGGACAAGTGGTTGGCCCCACGCCCAATACTGGACCTTCCATCTCTGCTTCATGCACTTCCTCCAACTCCCTGGTTGCTCAGTTAGATTTCAGATAGAGCACCAGGAGGAGTTGGCAGTCCTGCCCCGGGGGGGGGGGGCTCAGAGCCAAGGGGTAAGGTGACTGGTAGATGTGGAGGGAGACGGGCCCATGTTGGAGAGTGGAGTCTGGAGGCTTCAGGCGGGTAGGAACAAGTTGAACCGAGAGTCCTCGATAGAGAGAGTTTGGGTAAGTCAGTGATTGGGGGCATAAAGAAAGTTCAAAAAAAAAAAAAGGATGACTCTCTCCCATGTAGATTCCATATCTCTGTAGTAGGAATGCTTCCTGGAGTGTCTCTACAACAGCTGATTCCTTGCACTTGCTGCTACTGAGATCCACCAGTCCACATTGGCAACTTGAAGTCACCTACTAGCAGCACCTTCCATTGTTTTGTTACCCTCCTCATCTTGTTTTACAGTCCCGTATCAGCCATCACGTTTAATGTTTATCTATTTGCTTCACCTACCAGAGCAGGTTTACATCCTGACCAGACTCCTGTCCCAGCTCCATTACCCAGCATCCTAATTTGTCTTGATTAATATGTAAAACTAATATTTTGGCCATTTCGGCATAGTATTCACTAGAGTTAGAAACGGGTTGAAAATTTCCCAGTCTCTGATTGACTCAGGCCCTTCCTTAGGTGTACATTTATCTGCCAACAGGGACCTGGAAAAAAATTAGTTTTATACCATCCTGCCCCAGCACAACAGGAATTACTGTGTCACACTCCAATTAAAAAAAAAACAAACTGAATGGCAGCCATGTTTTGTTCTTGCTTAGCAAGCAAACCAGCCTCCCCAACTAGAATTTAAAAATTAATTTTCTCTGTAGAATCCTGTGCCTATTGGCACAAAACCCAATGTTTCCAGTGTTTTTGTTTTCTTTTTTGTTTCTTTAAGTCCATATTATAAAATGGGCAAAGAAAATTCTGCAGTTTCATTGGTTGTTACCTGTGCACCAAATCCATTTGATGCACAGGTAAAAACAAGTACAGGAAAAAAAAAATGCAGTACAAAACAAACCATTGTGCCATTCAAACGTTCACATTTTGAAATGCCTCCATTTTTTTCTAGGCATTACGGGATGACATTCTCATTTTTAACTGTACAGGAGAAAAGCCATCCAGTAGTTGCCAACATTTAATCATTTGTGTAACCCCCACATTGCGTTTGAATGAAGAAGTGGACTTCAGGCCTTACTTATAAAATATTAGTTCAAGTTCATGGCTGCTATGACATATTGATTAGACAAAAGTGTTAAATGTATTCAAAGATTAAAAACTAAATTGATTTAATATTGTGCATATTTATTATGTAATCCTTAGGCTGCCAACAGAATTAGAACATATCGGAATTCTGGACTGATATATCAGCCCGCGGCACAACAAGGGTTAATTAATGGTCCTCATTTTTTATCCACAGATAACTGTGGTTTTATTGAGTCACAACCTCCTGTGTGATATTTTCGGTTACAACATGGGAGGTTGTAGTCACCCTCTGCCACTCAAAGAACAGTTACGCAGCTCATTGGCTGCAACTCCATCTGGGTGGGCTGATCATCTCTCAAAAACATGGTGGCTCTGTTGTTCAGTAACCGAGCTCCTGAATCCTGGTCCCAAACTTCTCCTTTGCATCCCATTTTGTGCCAGGAAATTTTTTACAAATATTTTTCAATATTTATCTGGTTGATCCTGCCTTCAAACTGAAAAAAGAAATATCTTGTTGATCTTGCCATACCAACCTGTTGCACAGAGCCCCTTGCCACCACTGGATCTCTCACAAACAGCAAACAACTGACCAGTGAGTGAGAGGCAAAAGGTGTGTGTGGGTGTGTGTGTGTGTGTGTGTAAAACTAAAAAAAATGAGGACCAATAATTAAATAAAATAATACATGGGTCAGTGTGTGTAAAACCAGAATTTAACACACATCCTCGAGGTGGGATGTTTTTATAAACCCCGAGCACTTCACCCTCAGGGTTCATGTAGCATCCCACACCTTAGGTATGTATAAAATTCTGGTTACACACACCCACTTAAATATTATTCTATATATCTCATCCGGTTTCCTAAATTTGATACCCTTAGTAAAAGATGAAGTAATGTATGATGTATTTGCACCTAGCTTTATTTTGAACTTCTGATGATTTGATTGAATTTTTGTACCCTGTAGGTTTTGGTAATATTATGTGCCACAATTAGATATAGTGGTTTGTATTAAATGAATTTTTAGTGGTTAAAGGGAGATGTGTTTTGTATAACTTCATGTATTTATTCACCTTCATTAATGTGTCTGTATCTTTTATTGAGTACATTATAAGTGGAGTATGTCTGTCCTTCTGTATTGACACACCTCCTGAGGAAGACCCACATGGTCGAAGTGTAGGGGCTATTGTTCAGGATCTTGTGTCTTGAATAAAGTCACTTGGATTTTTGAATTATGAGCAACACAGTTTTTCCTTCCTGAGTGCCACTTCCATGTTTGTCTATGCAATGTCATAGGCTACTTATCAGAGCATGAGACTGATCAGAAGGCAAGTGAAGGGGGACATCATAAAAGGGCACTCTGCAATGAGTGCTGGACTGTAATGATGTGCCCCTTGCTTTTGATTCACACACTGTTGTGGGGAGTAGATGCTGCACTTGAGGAGGATGAGGACTGCACAGGTCTCAAGCCATACATCTTCAGTCCCTGTGTGACACTTGGGGGCATGTGTCATACCCACTGCCTATAATAATTCTCACTTGACTGGAGCACCATTAATGAGCTCTGTGACATGATCATGGACAACATGCAGACCACCACCCAAAGGTCTAGGGCCATGTCTGAGTAGGCTAAGGTAATGTGCGTCCTTGGCTACCATGCCACACATTCCTTCCAGGGAGTTATAGGGGACATGAAAGGGGTGAGTGAGTCCTCCATATTGTGGAGGTAGGTTACCACAGTGCTACTGACACATCTGGGGGACTACAGGGCATACAGATCATGCAGTAGGCATTCTATAAGTGGTACAAATTTCAGAAGGTCCAAGGTACCATAGACTGCACACATTTGTTGATCCTGGCACCCCATGTCAATGAGGAGGACTACAGGAACAGGAAGGGAGTCCACAGCATGAATGTGCAGGTGACTGTGGATGCAGAAGCCATTGTCATGAATGTCAGTGCCAAGTGCCCCGGCTCCATGCTTGACATTTTCAGATTCCAGCAGTCATGGCTGAGGACAGTACTGGCCACCAATGGATGCAGGTCAGGGTGGCTGCTAGTTGTGTATCACACAGACCACAAGGGCATGAAGCATGTCATGGTGTACACATGCCAGTATTGACACACCTCTACTTTGTATCCCATACAGGTGACAGAAGGTACTCCATAATGTCATACCTGATTAGGCCATTCCTGGTCCCTGAAGGGGAGGTGGAACAGAGGTACAATGATGCCCCCAGGAGGACAATGATGGTGGTAGATTGTACCTTTGGGCAAATGGAGATGCAGTTTAGATGCCTGGAGAAGACAGGCGGCCCGATAATGCTTCCACTGAGCAGGTTGTGTAGCATGTTCATTGTGTGTTGCATGCTGCACAATATCACCACAAGGAAAAGACTGCCATTACCAGAGAATCTACCTGTGAATGAGGACACCCAGGCCAGAGAATAGCACAATAGAACCCACATGGGGGCTTGTAGCTTGTGGGAACATTGGGTGGGAGGGAAGCATGACATGGGCTGGTGCACAGTGTGTTCTAGACTGGGTCTGTGTGTGTGGAGGGAGGGGTGATGATGGTGCATGTCCATGTAAACCAGTGCACAGTGATGACTGCCAAAGCTATGTGTGTGTGTGTGTGTGTGTGTGTGTGTGTGTGTGTAAGTGTGTGTGTGCATGCAGGTGGGGTATGCCTGGACATGTGTGCTAGCCCTGTCACTGGGTGGCGGAATGGGTGTTGTGGGTTTGCCCCCCACACAGTGGCAATCCACGCCATCCCATCTGGGCAGGGCCAGCCCTGGTTGCCAAGGGTGACCAGTCCAGGTGAAGGTTCAAGGGCTCTGGGTTCAGTGGGTGGGGTAGGCCCATCCTCCTGTGTGGCATGGTTTGTGGCATTGTGGTATAGCAGCTGGTGTGGGGACAGCAATGGCAAGGTGTGTTCGGGAGGTGGAGGGTCACCACTACTACCAGTCTGGGTTATTAGGTACCCTAGGCCACCCTTGAGCAGGTTGCCCACCCTCCTGAACTCCGTACAGAACCCTGTGCCTCTGCCATTAGGTCATAGAGCTGGGCATTGTACTCTCTTCTGGACTGTAACAAGTCCTGTTCCATACACTGCACCTCTGAGAAATACCACATGAGTAGGCATGCAGTGGTGCTACCCTTTCTCTACTGCCCTGTCCTGTTGTATGACTGCTCTTCACCACTGCCAGAGACAGGGTCATTTGCTAATGAACTCCATGCCAGTTTTCATGGGCATCCACACAATTGTGTGCCTCCCAGCTGTTCAGTACTGCTGTGTGCAAGGGTGTCAGTGCACATGGTGGTGGTGTTGTTATCCAGTTCTATGGCTGGCTGTGTTGAATGCCCCTGCCCATCTATATATGTGCCCTCTACCTTCTGTAGGTGGTACTCTATTCCTGGTCTGTGGTTCTAGGGATTGTGGGGGTGTCCTGCATGGGAGCAGGTGACTGGCTTACTTGTGCTCTGGCTGGTCTGCTTCTCCTCATTATGTTTTCAGTCTCCTCTTCCTCCTGAAGGTCGCTTCCTGTGCTGGCCTCACTGGCATCTGTGGCAGAACAGGTGTACAGTTTGTGGATGGTCAGGTCAATGTTGTGCACATCACAGTGCAATATTGTTATGCTCTTCTTTGAGTGTCAGCAGGGCACTGTACTGGTCAGTGGTGTCCAGTGGGTTTGCTGTGTTGACATTGGTAGCCACCATCATGTTGTCCTCATCCTCCTTCTCCACTGATGATATGGGCAGATCCATTGCAGGGGTAGTATGAGTGCCAAAGTCACAGTCACCCTAGTGTGCACTGTGCCACATGTGTGGTCCATGCACATGGCTAGGTACACTCACCTGACAGGGCATCAAGACCTTCATCCTCGCTGTCCACAATTGCCTGGCTGATGGTGTCTGCCACAATGTCCTCCATTGGTGTGAGCTGTGGGGGAGATGGTAGGCCCCAACCAGTGGCATACTTTACCCACTGTTTTCCTGCTTGTTTCAGATCATTGTCCTCAGGTCCCTCCATTTGTGTTTGATTACTTCAAAGGACCTGGGTACTGGCTCTGCCATGTTGATGGCAGTTTGGACAGCCTTCCATGGTCAGGCTTCTGTGGCTGATTCTGCTCACAGGAATGCCCGCCCATACAACATTGCATAATTGGCCTGTGTCTCTGATACCTTAGTGCTCACTTGCTCTGCACTGAAGTTTACATTACAGTGTCATCTGCCACCACCAGTTCAGACACTGCCACTGGTGTGTGGCTGTGTTGCGCAACCTGCAGGGTCCACCTCCTGTGGGGTTCACCCCTCAACCCCTTGTGCCATGGGGCCTGGCTGCCACTGCTGTCCACTTCTGCTGCTGTAGTCAGGGGAGGCATGCCCAGGTGTCCCTGGGCCCAACAGCTCTGCTGTGCCACTGTCGGTACTGGTACTCAGACCTCTGTGCTTCCCCTAGGTTTGGAGGCTTGTATGTGCCCTCCTCTCTGCTCGCTGCATGTGGTCACAACTGGCACTTTCCATTTCCACACCAACAGTATTCAACATACCAGTGTCATACTGCACCCAAGCCTGTGCATGTCTGTTTATGGTTTGGGTCATGTGGTGTTCCCAGGTCTAAATGATCCACCCATCTTTCCCTATGCACAGTATGGTGTGTAATTATGCAGCTGATCTGCTCCCTGCTGGCCACCTTGCTCTCCATAGTGCATGCTGTTGCAGGATGTGTGTTTTCATCCTGCATAGTTGCACACCTACTTTACAAGGCACTGTACAAGGGTCCTGTTCATGCATAAGGCTCTGGAGGAAAGGACATAGAAAATGAGAAGTCCAAGAATGGAACTATAATGCAAAATAGGAATAACCTTAAATAAAAGAATGATGTAAAGAGAGGAAAATAAGAGATGGGAGATAATTATTATGTTTGAAGGAGGGAATACAGATTTTTTGACCCTACAACACACATGGTGCATTTGTTAAAATATTGACTTTGCTGGCTGCTCCAATGTCCCTGCATTAGCATATTGCACAACCTTGTTGGTGACCTTGGTTCAAGAGTAAGCCAGGGTCATATGGACCGTGGGTTGAGGAAACTGTCAATGGCAGCATTGCCTGACTCAAAGAGGGCGGCCCCAGCAACCTGTGATGGGCAAAAGAGCATGTTGGATGCATGCATTCCAGACTACATAGGGAACCTGTGAAGCCAGGGCAGGAAGCAACACCAACAGGTGCTAGAAGGGAGGACGAAAACAGTAAAAATTTTGGCAGATGCATGTGTGACAGCACCTGTACTTTTGGACACCATGCCTAACTCAATTGTTCTGGTGTGGAGACTTTCATATGTACAATTTACACATTTTCATCCCATGCAGCTCCACCTCCTATCCTGATACTGCTCCATGAGCTTAACCCCTGGCCACCCCTTTCTGTTAGAGAAGACCTTTATATGGGTACATGATGGAGGCTGGCAGGATACCAGGCTTCTACTCAGAATCCAACATTGGCTAGCTAGTGGATCTCCAGTTCTATGTGAGCAGGGAATAATAGGATTCATCAATATGCCTTGGAGTACTTTTTGGGTAATAAATAACGCTTTTACAAAACAAAATCCCACACCTTTTCATCCTAGACATCTATGACAGTCCGTCAGACTGGTTCCCTGTGAAGATAGGACCAGCTGGTGTCAGAAGAGCCTTTCGGTGCCTTGATTGGAGGAAGGTGGAGTGTTTACTCTAGGGGGCCTTCCTGTGTAGCCTCCATGCTCTCCCAGAAGCCTAAACCAGGCATACATGGTGCTCAGGACTTTGTGGCACATGATCTCACCCTCATGCCAGTTTACCACTCCTCTGACCTTCTATCCATATAGATTAGGGTTGCTCAGAATCTGTCCAATGAAACTGGATACTTTGTATTTTGGACTTTACTTTAGAATTTGGATTGTTGGTATTCAAGACCTGTAACCATGGGGTTCCCCCTAGAGTTACTAGGACCCTGGTGATTTAGTGGATTTGCTAGCTAGGAATGTTGGGCAGCCCAGGTTTAACCTTCTGTGACTCCCTTGACAGACCCTGTCAATCACGTTGGCAGAGGTTGCAGGTGGATGGAACTCTTGCAGCAGCATGAGTCACTTTGGAATGTTGCTGGAGTAGACAGTTTTCTCCCTGAGGACAGAAGAGTTGGAGATGTTTCCTGAGGACAGTACAGGGGAGGGGACTCCTCTCCCCTGATCCCTCTAAGTCCTTAGTCATTTCACATTGAGAGCAGCATCAAGTAGTGGCAGCAGCGATCTGCTATGCCCTGCCCTTGTGGTGGCAAAGAATCCTGAACAGATAAGGTTCCTTCAACTGTGAGTAATTCTGTGGACATCCCTCCCTTTCTCAGGAGCACTTGAAATGGGAAAGTGCTGGCCAGTGACAGTGATGGCCAGATTTTGCCTTACCTCGCTCAGGGAATTCCTGCCAGTTTTGGGAAGTTTTACGTCATGGACTATTGGAGGACTGTTTAAGTCACTCAGATGGTACCTACACGGTCATGGGTCTGTTTTGGAAAAGAGATGCCTACCTACTATCCTGAGTTGGAACTTACATGCTTCTGTCTGGCATAGGAGGAGACCATTTTCTTGCTGTCTTGGGATTAAACTTCACTGAAACTGTTCAACACAGTTTGGAGGACATGCACTGTCCTGTGAGAGATTCTGTAGTTTGAGACGTTGGTAATTTAGGGAGCCCGGGGTTGTTCACCCCTGAGATATGTAAACCCAAAGTTGTCTCTTTTCATTTTGGACAAGTTGTCTTGTGTCCATAGCCTAGAAAAGGGATGGATGGGAATATTACTCTTTATACCTCCAGCAGCAGGGGTGAGACTCTAACACGCAAACTGTAATAAAGCACTCCTGTGGATCTGTGGACTTTGTTGTACCTGTGTTACTACACCTGCAGCCCCTTGGGGCAAATGTGTTCTGTCAGTCCAGCTTGTCAAAATAAGACCTACTAATTGGCTCTATGTCCTACTTGTGGACATTCATTATGTGAGTGACTGTGTGATTTCTTGGAACTCCCCAGTGCCATGGCCCACTCCGTATCCCGGTAAAATTAAAAAAGCTTTTGTGCGCCCCCTTCCTCCTGGGACTGAGTCAGGGAATTGCTTTGTCAGTGGAGTGTGTGGACTGTCTGTTGCCAAATGCCAACTGTGATTCTAAGTGTTATCTGTTGTCTCGTAGGAAAGGGTCCGCTACACACTGAATATCCAAATTCTGAAAACCTGTAAGATATGGAATTGGAATACATTTCCAAATCTGCATCTAATAGCCCTCCAGTGCCTTCTTTCTCTTTTTCCTTTGGTTCACCTCGAGCTCTGCTGGATGGATCAGGGTCATCATAGCAGGGCAGGTGGTGCAGCACTGGAATCCTCAGATGCAGCTGTGTGGAGTGAGAAAAATAATCCAACAAGTTCTTCTCTTGCTTTTAACTGTAGCCACTCCTCCTTTCTAATGTACAACCATCCCTGAGGTAGGTTGGCTGGGTGACTGCTATCACGAATCTTGTGCATGGCTTGGCTATTAGGCTAATGGCTAGCAGTAGCAGGCAACTCAAGTGACTGACGCCGTGGCATAGTGCCGACTCAGTTAAGTGGCTGGCACTGGCAGTCTGGCAGTGGTAGTGATGCAATGAGTAAAAGTGGATGCCCAGGACTTCTCCAGTCCAGCAGCCGGCTTTCGTCTTGTTCAGCTGCACAACAATCAGCATCATGGACTTGGTCCATGATGTACTAGTAGCCAAAAGCCATGTTGTCCCCCCACCATTCCCAGATTCCCATTGTTCCGTGGAGGCCTGACAATCCTAAGGACAGGCCTGGGATGGCACCACTAGACCCCTAATATACACGAGTGTCTGATGGTGGTAGAACCCAGGGCTGTCTTTAGATCAGCCCCTGCTCCATAGAACTGAGGGCTTCTGGGAAAGGAAGGGGAATGACATGGTTTTTGGCTACTAGTATGCAGACTGGGTCAGTGCCGTAGCAAGGCATTTTGGCCCCTGGGCAAGCCATACATTTTGGGCCCCCCAGCCCATCCTCTACAGAAAAGAAACATTTGTTGCAAGCAAGAAATAGGTAATTGTTAGCCAATATTAGGCCAGCTCTTGTTCTACGGCTCTCCTGGAATTCTCCCAACACCTGCATGCTGCTCTCGACTCTGGCAGCCTTGCAGGAGCAGTGTTCATTGACCTCTCCAAGTCCTATGACGCTGTCTGTCATCCCCTTCTACTCAACTCTCTCCACCAACTTGGCTTCTCTGGTTCTCTAGCTACCTCTCTGCTAGATCCCAGCTTGTCAAGATCAGTGGCTTCCTCTCCAGCACTCTTCCCGTTCACTCCGGGGTCCCTAAGGGCTCCATCCTGGGTGCAATACTTTGTAGTCTGTACCTCAACACCCTCCCCAGCTCATGTACTGGTAAAATGCTCCTCTACGCCGATGATGCAGTCCTCGTTGCCTCACATCCCAATCCCACCTCCATCCAATTATCTCTCCAGCAAGCTTACAACCAAGCCGAAAGGTGGTTCAGTGACCGCAGACTGCTCATTAACCTAAAGAAAACCAAATCAATGCTCTTCTCCCACCACCAAAATAAAGCTAAAAATACCCCGTCTTGATTATCCCCAGCACTCTGCACCTGCCAGAACAAGTGACCACATACAAGTACCTAGGCATCACGTTCGATACTGCCCTTTCCTTCCACACCCACATTAATGCCCTGTCAGTCACCATTAACTCTCGGATTGGTCTGCTATACCAGCACAGGGACTTCCTGCCTCAGGTTACCCTCAGGATGGCTATCACCTCCTCTGTCTTTTCCCTTGTGGACTATGGCTTGCCCATCTATGCTGCAGCTGACAACACTGCCCTCTCCAAAATCCAACTCTCCAGCACTAAAGCCTGTAGGCACCTGACCGGTGCCCCCAGCCGAACTCACACCTGCTTTCTCTATACTACCACCAATCTGCCCAACTTTGAGGAGTGACTGCTCTACCAGACCTGCCTTCTCACTATGAAATCACTGCTAGGACTCTCCCCCCCCCCGGGGTCTCCACCTTCCTATAGCAGTCATCATCATCCATCACCACCCGTAGCTCTGCTAAGGCCACTTTCAAGGTCCCCAGAACCAAGACCTCTCTTGCCCAGAGATCCTTCATCTGCCGAGCCCCAACCTGGTTCAACTCCCTCCCTAGCTGCATCTCCAACTTGACAAAAATTAGCTCCTTCAAAACAGCCTTTCAGAACCATATGTTTAATACCCGCTGTTGTAGGTGCAACTAACCCCCTGCTGTAACTTGTGGTACCTGCCCATCTTGCCCCCTGGCTCGACAACGTCCACTGGACAGCCTCTCCTCCCCCAGACCCACTCCTTCCCTACTAGGTCCAAACAGGGATGTAACCAGCTGTCTTCTCTGAGGACCTACTATATCCATGAGTGTAACTCACCATTTTGTAACATTATGTAACCTAAGTAACATACAAACTAATACATTATGTAACCTAAGTGTATCTATGTTAAATGTTCCTTTTACTGCACCTGTAATGTTATTCTCTGTTTTAATATGCACTATAACTGTCTTGATATCTGCCCCCCCCGCGACGAGGTGCCTTTGTAAATGAGTCTCTGACTCAAAGGTTGTAAACCCAATTTGTAATGAATAAATAAATAAATAAATAAATAGTTCTGTATACATACATAATAATCTGAAACAAAAAAGACCTGTCCCTGGACTCTCCGCTATGCTGCTCAAAGAGTCTGCTAAGCTGCAGGACTGCAGTCTGCACTGCAACAGATCATTCTTACACAATCACAATATTGTCTGTAAATAAAAAAATAAAACTAATAATCAAACTTCAGTTCTGACTGGTGGCAGCACTAGCAAGAGTTGGGGTAGGCCCACAGAAAGGAGATCAGGACAGAGAGAGGTTCTTAACTTCTTCTAGCCGACTGGCAGGCCAACTCAGAGTTGATCTGTTTTGGCCCCCCCCCATGGATTACCATTGTGTGGGCATGTACCCCATGTACTCAGCTCAGTATCACAGTAGCCACTCTCACTCATCACTAGTCAGAGTAAGTAAGTAAACTCAAATATCTCAATAAAGATACCCAAGCTGCCTGACCCATAAACATCAGAGAATGAAAACAGAGCAGACAGGAACACAATTCATTGTACCTACTGTGTGTGTGTTAGCAGTGCTGCTGAGCCAGAAGACATAAAAGTACAACTCACACTGACCAACCGACCACCAAACCAACAGACTGAGAGAGGTAGACTGAGGAGGGCCCAGACGGAGTTGGGGAAAGCAGCAGCAGACAACACACAAAATGAACAGCAAGCCGGTAACACTTAGAATTAGTGCAGACCACACCAGCAACATAGAGACCTTAAGTTCACACCTTACCTACATAAAAGTAGTAAAAGAGGATAAGTTGTTGGTACTGTGAACAGACGTGGAGCAGAAGTCTGTGCTTTTCCATCTCCTCTTCTGTCTTCTGTTCTGCAGCTGGTGCGTACAAATCACGCAGAGAAGTGAAAACCGTGATTTTTAAAATTTTGGCCAATCAGAGGAATCTGTTCCGTATTCCGCAATATGTGGAAAACAACTATGCATCTTCATCTCGACAGGTGCTAGGCTGGCCAGGTCAGGGGGTCAAGTAAAGTTAAATTAAGGCTAAGCATGCAGATGGGGGTCCTGGGGGGGGCACAAAGAGAGCAAGGGCAGCATTCATCAGCAGAAAGACATATCCGGGCTGCCCCAGAGAAATAATAGCATATTAGTGGCCCGGCCGGAAGTCGGTGGAACTGTAACATATATTGGCAGCCCTGCCATGGGCACTGCAGATATCAGCGTGAGAGGGACTTTGCATGCACCCCCCGGAGGCTTGCACCCAGGGCAGCTGCCCCTCCCGCCCTGCCCTTCCTATGGTACTGGACTGGGTCTGCAGCAGTGATCAGTGCTGTGTGGTTCAAAAAGAACTAACTCTGAGCTGCTGGATTGAGGGGGTCCATTCTCACTCATTGTCGCCACTGCCAGCCACTCAACTGAGTTGCCAGTCCAGTTCATCAGCGTCAGCCACTTGTTATTAAACTACCTTATCTATTAACTATTTACTATAGCCAGTTTAGCCATGCACAAGACATGTCAGCAGCAGTCACTCCATCAGGCTCTCTCAGGGAAGCGGTGTGGGTGGGTGCTGGTGTATGCAGTGGGTGGCCAAGGAACTAGATCAGGGTTGAACGCTGGATATGGTCTACCTAGATTTCAGTGAGGTGTTCGACACCATTCCTCATAGGAGACTAGTTAGCAAGCTGCGTAGCTTAAGAGCAGATCCAAAGGTGGTAAACTGGATAAGAAATTGGTTAGGGGATAGGCGACAGAGGTGGTGTTTAACCGAGTTCACTCTAAGGAAGGGAGGGGAGGGAGGGTGACCAGTGGGGTGCCTCAGGGATCTGTGCTGGGACCAGTCCTCTTTAATGGCTTTATAAGTGACATTGTAGAGGAGCTGGAAGGGAAGGACTGCCTCTTTGTGGATGACACCAAAATCTGCAATAGAGCAGACACTCCAGGGGAGGTGGAAAGGATAAGCAGAGACCTGAGACAACTAGAGGAGTGGCCAAGGGTATGGGAGATGGTTTCAATGTGAAAAAGTGCAAAATAATGCACTTAGGGCACAGAAATGCAGGGGTAGAGTACAAAATGGGTGGATTGATATTGATGACCACCAAACAGAAAAGAGATCTGGGGGATAATCATATTTGATGTCCTAAAGGTGGCCAGGCAGTGCGACAAGGCAGCTGGGAGGGTGAGTGGGATGCTGGGGTGCATAGGCAGGGGAATCACCAGTAGAAAGAAGGAGGTGATGTTGCCTCTGTGTAGATTGCTGGTAAGACTCCAGCTAGAGTATTGTGTCCAGTTCTGGAAACCACATCTTTGGAAGGACATAGAGTGTAGGTGGTCCAGAGGAGGGCAACTAAAATGATGCAGGATCTACATCAAAAGGCCTATGAAGAGAGACTAAAGGACCTCAATATGTACATCCTGGAACAGAAGGGGGAGTGGGGAGATATGATAGAGACCTTTAAATACCTCACAGGGTAAATAAGGTGCAGGACGAGAGTATTTTTCAGAAGAAAAGATGCTTAAGAACAAGAGGACAAACTATGAAGCTGGAGGCGGTAGATTCAGGAGAGATGTGAGAACATACTTCACAGAAAGAGTGGTGAATTCCAGGAACAGCCTTCCAGCAGAGGTGATGGGGAAAAAATAGTGGTGCGGTTCAAGAATGCATGGTATAAGCACAAGGAAATCATCATGGAAAGGAGGGAGAGAGAGCTGCAGATTGGGCATGGTTTGAGGTAATAGTGTAGGTAGGGAGAAATGGGCAGACTGGATGGGGCCAAGCGATCCTTATCTGCCATCAAATTCTATGTTTCTATGTGGTCGGTGGGTGCACAAGATGAGTAGTGGACTGGGGATGGATGGACATTTAGAATGAACAGACTTGGCAAGTGAACAACTTGGATTGAACATCTGCAGTCCCACCTGCCCTGCTTCACCATGACCTGGTATCCAGCACAGCTCACAGAGTGACTTGCAGACTAGTGACAAGATAAGACAGTCAGGGGGAAGCCAGCAGGCACTGGCTTTAGGTAAGTTGAGGGGAGGCTGGAGGGGGAACTTAGGTGACTGACCACAGTCACAGAAACAGTCGGATGTGGAAATTGGAAGTTCCAGTTCTGTCTCTAATTCTGTTCTGATGCCTTGCTCGCAGTCAGAATGGAATTGAACCGGAACTGGAATTGCTAAAAATCCAACTGAGTGACTGCAGAATGGATTCTAGAGAATCTGAGCTGCATAATATAGATCTACAGGAAGAGAGGGACTGGCAAAGGGGCTTGGACTTGCATGGCTGCATGGGGGTGGGGGTGGAAGTTCTGGAAGCCACCAAATGGAGTGCATAAGTACCTTTTTCAAATATTCTTTTGCACATATTCTCTTACACCAGGTACTTAACTGATCATTACTTGTTATTTATATTCAAGCACAATATTTAAAAAAAATTAAAAAACAATCCTCTACTGGGTGCCATTGCTAGTCCATTACCCACACCATCTGCACCTCAGCCAATTTTCCACCCTCCACCACTCTCCAGTAGACACTGAAGAACATTTTAAATACAATTGTTAGTCCACAGCACCACTAGCAGCAGGAGCCAAGGCAGGCATGGGAGAAGCTTGCTGTGGGCTCAATGGGCCTGATAACCTCCATCCCCTCCGGCTTGAAGTAGCAACCAAAACCAGTGCAGTGGTCAGGGAAGGCCTGTGTGGGCCCAGAGGATCAATCAGTGATCCTCTCCCAAGTCAGAACCATGATGTAGAAGTATGATTTTACAGTTTATTGACCAATGCTACCAACAGTACCCCAGCTGAAATGCAACATCTCACTTCAGAGGGTCCTACAGCCACATCATTTTGTAGCTAGCAGCAGGAACACAATGGAGGTCAAGTCACTTGCTCAGGGTCATGTAGTGAGGCAATGGCTGGGGTGGGACTTTAACCTGCATATTTTGCTTCACAATTCAGAGTCATAGTATTATGATGATGGAAGGTGGAGCACAGCTAACCACTATACTACACTGCCGCCACATTTATAAGGACATCTGCTTACTGGAGGTGGTACTTTGTCAGGAGTCTGCTAGTGTAGTTTCATTTCTGCTCATTGAATTACAGAGGATTTGTCATCTTTCTCAATGATCAAACAATATCCCATATTGTCTAGGATGTGAAATCCTACATATGTTAAGAGACAGCTTTGACATTAAATTTAAATTGAGATCACAGCACTTTTCCCTATCATGGTGTAAGCTGGAACTCTAGCAAAATGTATGCAGTACTTCACTGTCAAGCAATCTAATTTTTTAAAAGTCATTTTACTGTTGACAACATTTAAAATTTGTGAATTGTAATTGGTCTGTATACCCACATGTGTATGTTATAGTATTGTCATCTATTTTTGTGGCAATTTCTGCCCTGGGATGCATTTGTAAACACGTCATTATCATCCAAGAACCCTTTTGGTTGTCAAGTAAATAAATAAAGTGTTTCTGTGTATCCATCAATGAAAATAGGAGCTGCTGAAAAAGAGTTTTATTTGTAAACGACAGAAACAATATCATTTCATTCTGATATATATATATCATGGCCTTTAAATCTTGTGTGTCTGCTTAAAAAGGGCTCTACCATGCCGGTTCGACATTCTTTATGTCGACCAGCATTTCACTGACAGGAATCATGTAGACTATAAGCTGTGGTCTACATGATTCCTGTGTGTCTCCTGGTCTTGTATTTTTTATTGGGGGGCAAGCTTTGCCCCTGCCCCCCCATCTTTTAGATTCTCAACTCCAGTTGGAGTTCATTCAGGGTGAGAGTGCAGGATCAGGAGACAGCATGCCCCTGTCTCAGGCACGCCAACACAGTGACCTGTTGGCAAAGAATTGATTTTGCTGACAGGTGTGTATTTCGCTGTGTTGGTGTCACCATAAAGGGGGCATACCTCTAAAACAGGATCACTTATTTTGAGCAGATGTAGTAATGAGCATTGAATGGGAAGCTATGGCACTTTTGCTCAGTGGTAGCACTTTCACCTCTGGGCCAGAAGGCTAGGCGATCAAGCCCCACAACAGAGACATGGTTTCATACCCAACCTATCACTGACTCTTCAGAATACAGTACTGGGGAGCGAGTTCTGCCCTGTTGAAGGTCAGTGATTCGAGTCCCACAGCAGAGACTTAGGCTTATACCCATCCAATATGGAAGTTCAAAATCCATGTAATCTATCAATCTGTAACAGCTGGTAGTAGGGAAGAGGCTTTTTACTGGATTTGAACTTTGATAAAGAAACATCATCCTTCATGCAGTTTGTTTGCATTCTTTATGGAAAGGCATGTAATTAGCTATTAGCCAGTACTGAGGAGTAAAAGTCCATGCCAGTGGGCAAACTCAAATGAGAGGTAGTGGTAAGTATATAGAGATGACAAGTGATGGGGTGGGGGAGCCACCAGGGGATAAAACAGAATGGAAGTAAACAGTTTTCCTTTAACAAATGCACCATCAATGCCCACAGAAGTGTCAAAAGGAAGGGATACCTAGGGTGATTATTTTTTTTTTTTTGCCTTCAAGGTTTTTCTCCTAGGAGCCAGAATCCTTTCAGCCCCAGTTCTTGCAGAAAAAGCTGCTCCACTGCCACTGTGCCAGTGTGAAAACACAGGATCCAAACACAAAAGAAAACAGCACCAGCCACCACAGTATATTTTGAAAGATATATTACTCACAGTTCAGGAGATAACAAAATAAGCAGTGCCATACAGGTGACGACTGTTCCCTTACACATCCACAAAGGTCCAACCAGTTTTGCGCATGTGTGCTTCCTCAGAGATGGCCTTTCCCATTCATAATAACTGGGATTGGAGCTCCAAACACTTTTTAAGTGAAAATCCAGATACAGTTTTACATTCAAAACTCACTACCTCGGGGGGGGGGGGGCAGCTATTGGTGTTGAACCACCAGCTATTCTTCATACCGCTTATTTTGAACTTGAAAGAATTGCTCTAAAAGTGAGACAAATTTATTGGAATCTTACCAGCTTGGAAGGCTATGTGCTGGAGAATAGAGTGCCCTGGGGTTTACGAGTTTTAAAGTGGCTGGGATATGGTTTGGACCAGAATGAATTTAAGGAGAATTGGATAAGTCAAATGCAGGCAGCATCCATGCTGTTTCAAGATTGCATAATTAGGGATTACAAGTCTCAACAAACACAGGTTGAGCCTATAATGCAACAAAAAGAAGCTGCATGTACGCATAGGATCCCCCATGGATTTTCCATCACAGCGAGGCCCATGGGGGAGGGCCCCCAGAGTCACAATTCAGATCTGCCATGCCAGGGTGGCAGCATGAACTAGAAAGCAAGCAACACAGTAATAGTAGTAACATTTTTATTCACATTTAATAGGAACAGGAGACTC
The DNA here is from genome assembly GCA_016271365.2 of Neoceratodus forsteri. Taxonomy (NCBI): domain Eukaryota; kingdom Metazoa; phylum Chordata; order Ceratodontiformes; family Ceratodontidae; genus Neoceratodus; species Neoceratodus forsteri. The sequence goes on along the minus strand of CM057456.1, from coordinate 582,745,310 downwards.
AGGTGAGACAAACTCAGTTTCAATGATGTCCCTTTCGCATACAATGGTTAAAAAACTGTTCCACATCATTACATTGAATAAAATTAGTTATCAATATACAACATGGGGGGACTGGTACTGATGACCACCAAGCAGGAAACAGACCTGGGGGTAGTCATATCTGATGACCTAAAAGTGGCCAAACAGTGTGGTAATGCAGTGGGTAGAGCCAGTGGGATGCTAGGATGCATAGGGAGGGGTATTACCAGCAGAAACATAGAAACACAGAAGCTGTTAGCAGAAAAGAACCTCCTGGCCCACCTACTGTAGACTGCCCTAAGTCCCTGCCTACTGTGCTACCATAGACCCTAATTGATCTCTGGCCTTAACCCCCCAACAATGATACTAAGGTCCCCTTGTGCCTATCCCATGAATGTTTGAAACCTGTTACAATTTCGGTACCCATCACCTCTGCTGGGAGTCTGTTCCAGATGTCCACTACCCTTTCTGTAAAGAAGCATTTTCTTACAACTCCTCTGTCTCCCCCCTTCCAGTTTCATATCATGCCCCCTTGTTCTTGAGCATCTCCTGTGAAAAATGATACCCTTCTGTACCTTATTGATACATTTGAAGCATTATCATGTCTCCCCTTTCTCTCCTTTCCTCCAGAGAATACATATTTAATTTCCAGAGTCTTTCTTCATAGGGCTTCAGATGCAGGACATGCACCTATTTTGTTGCCCTTCTCGGTACTGCCTCTACCTGATCTCCGTCTTTCCTGAGATGGGGCCTCCAGAACAGGATACAGTACTCCAGGTGGGGCATCACCATTGATCTGTACAGGGGTAACACTACCTTCCTCTTTCTGCTGGTGATATCCTCCCTATGCAGCCCCTCATTCTATTAGCCATTCCCACCATCTTATCACACTGATTTGCTACCTTCAGGTCATCAGATATGATGATCCCAGATCCCTTTCCTATTCTGTGGCTGATAACACCTCCCCCAAATGATATGTTGCCCTTGGGTTTTTGTGCCCCATGTGCATAATTTTTCCCTTTGTGGCACTGAAGCCCAGTTGCCGAACCCTAGACCAGTCTTGCAGCTTTTTCAGATCTTCCTTCATCCCCTTCCCCCCATGTGTCCATTCTGTTGCAGATTTTTGTGTCATCTTAAAACAGGCAGACCTCTCATCCAGAGCCTCAGCGATGTCGCTAATATGGTAATTGAAGAGGACCGGTTCCAGTACTGAACCCTGAGGCACCCCGCTGGTTACTTTACCTTCTTCCAAGTGAAATCCATTTACACTACCATCTGAGTTCTGTTACTTAACCAATTTCATACCCATTTTACTATCTTTGGACCCACTCCCAGGCTGCCCAGCCTGTTTACTAGTCTTCTGTTTTGAACAGTGTCAAAGGCCTTACTGAAATCCAGGTAGGCCACATCCACTGCCCCTCCCTGATCCACCTCCCTGGTAACCCAGTCCAAAAAAACTGTATCAGGTTTGTTTGGCAAGATCTCCCCCCGTGAACCCATGCTGTCTCAGATCCTACAATCCACTGGTTATTAAGTATTCCCCAATCCTTTTTTTAGTAGTATTTCCATGACCTTGCCTACTACCGAAAGAGTGAGGTGGTGATACAGCTGTATAAATCATTGGTGAGACCTCATCTAGACTACTGTGTCCAGTTCTGGAGACCACATCTCCAGAAGGACATAGACAGAGCAGAGGTGGTCCAGAGGAGGGCAACTAAAATGGTGCAGGGTCTGCAGCAGAAGCCTTATGAGAAGAGAAAGGGACCTTAATATGTACACACTGGAGGAAAGCAGGGAGAGGGGGATATGACAGAGACTTTCAAATACTTCAAGGGTATAAATAAGGTACATGAGGGAAGCATTTTTCAGAAAAGATGATGCTCCAGGATAAGGGGTCATGCTATAAAGCTGGAGGGGGGTAGACTCAGGTGAGATATGAGGACGTACTTCTTCACAGAAAGAGTGGTGGATGTCTGGAACTGCCTCCCAGTGGAGGTGGTGGGGGCTAAAACTGTAACGGGATTCAAGAATGCATAGTATAGCCGTAAGGGAACCTTAGTGGTTTGGAAAGGGAGGGTTAAGACAGAGATCAAGTAGGGTCTGTGGTATTACAGTAGGTAGGGAGAAGTGGACAGACTAGGTGGGCCAGGCGGTCCTTATCTGCCGTCAAATTCTATGTTTCTATGTTTCAAAGCAGATGGAGAGCAATAAATTCTTCTAAGTAATAATCTTGTAAGGATTCATGTACCAATAATATGTACATACATAATACACAAATGTACAGATAAGAGAACAATTAAACATTTACACAGTAGATATCCACTCAGATACTTTAGGTTCAAAACCACTACTGTAATAATACATACAGGTTTTATACCATACTTATGAAATACGCTCTACTAAGAAATCATACAGTACCTAATTTTGAGCAACATACAGATATATAAACTCCCTAAATTATAAGTTCCCAGCAATAGGACCACTTATGAACAATGATGATGAAATAACAGATAATAAAAAAAAGGGCTGGGATATTTAACCCTTGCAGGGCCACAGACTGATATATCAGTCCCAAATTCCTATATGTTCTAATTCTTTTGGCAGCCTAAGGGTTAACAATTATTTTAGTACTGTTTTACAAATGTCCTCGGAATTGGCATTCACTATGAACTGGGAAGTAGGGGATGATAATATCTTAGGAAGGATTGAAAGAACTGAGGTGTTGGATAGACTTCATGGGCTTGAAACATCCAAGTCTCCTGTACCAGATGACCTGGGACCACAGTTATTAAAGAAACTGGCATATGAATTAGCAGCACCATTGACATACATATTTAATAGGTCACTGGATATGGGGGAAGTGTCAGATGATTGGAGAATGGTGATCTTGGTCCCTGTATATAACAAGCATTTGTCAATGCCAAATGTTTGCTTGCTGGTATTAGCATTGGAAATGCAGGACTTAGACAGATGCAGAATAGGAAGTATTGAACTTCACGCCAACCCCACCTCCACCCTGCAGAGACAGATAGGCATTGGGGTATGCATTTGGGTTGTCACCCATACCTTTTATGCCATTTCACCTCACCCTATCCTGCAGGCACCAACAAGTGTTGAGGTGTGCCTTGGGGTGTTTGGCTTTACAGTCACCCTACTCTATAAGGACATACGCTGAGATGGGTGCAATATAGGAGAATGGGGTGAACTCTGGAGCTGAAGAGTCCAAGGCACACCTCGATGCCTGTCACTGGCTGCGGGTTGGGGGGGGTGAAATGGGATGAGCATTACAGTCAGCAGTCCAAAGGCACACCCTTGATGCCTGTCAGTTTGTACAGGGTGGGACATTAGGGTTAGAAACCCTAATGCCCCGGGTGTTTGTTGGTATTTGCACTACACATTTTCAACATGGCCTTTTTGTGACCCCCACCTCATGAAAGCATTTGGGACCTCTTCTCATGAACAGCGGCACTTTGATTTTGTTAATGTGTCCTGAACTTTGAGTTCCCACAGCAACCGTGCCGTTGTGCGCCAGATGTACGAAAACACAGTTCGGGCAGGATGTGAAGAATGACAGCTGTACCATTCATAGGGAGGTGTGAAGAGATGGCAATGCTGAAAATCTGTACTGAAAATATTAAAAATGCTCGAACTTCCAAGCGTATGTGGAAACTGCACAATGCATGTGTGTAACACAGTTATTTAGTGGAATTATTTCACCAAATTTTCAACATAGGCATTGTGTGACCTTTGCTCGTGAACACTGTCACTATGATTTTCTTAAGCTGTCCTAAACCTTGATTTCTCACTGCAACCATACTATTCTGCACTAGATGTGTAAACGAATATTTCAGACAGGATATGAAAAATAACTGCTGTACTGTTCATAAGGAGATGTGAAAAAATGCCAATGGTGAAAATCTGGAGTGAAAATATTACTAATGCGCAAAATTACGAGGGTGCGTGAAAACTGCACAACGTATCCTCGTAACAAAGTCATTTTATGGAAGTTTGTCACTAAATTTCAACATAGGTATTTTAGCAGTGTCACTGTGATTTTCTTAATCTGTCCCAAACATTGACTTCCCACAGCAACCACGCTATTGTGTGCCAGAAGTGCGAAAACACATTTCAGTCAGGATGTGAAAAATGACAGCTGTGCTGTTCATAAGGAGGTGTGAAAAAATGCCAATGTTGAAAATCTGGCATGAAAATATTACGGATTTGCGAAGTTACAAGGGTACATGGAAACTGCGCAATGCAGGCTCATAACACAGTCATTTTATGGACTTTCATCACCAAATTTTCATCATAGGCACTTTAGGACCTCTGCTCATGAACAGTGTCACTGTGATTTTCTTAATCTGTCCCATACACTGACTTCCCACAGTGACTGTGCTATTCTACGCCAGAAGTGCGAAAACACATTTTGGCCAGGATGTGTAAAATGACAGCTGCACTGTTCATAAGGAGGTGTGGAAAAATGCCAATGTTGAAAATCTGGAGTGAAAATATTACAAATTTGTGAAGTTACGAGTGTGCATGGAAAATGGGCAATGCATGCTCATAAAACAGTAATTTTTTGGATTTTTTCACCAAATTTGCAACATAGGCTTTTTGAGAGCCCACCTCATGAACAGTGGCACTGAAGTTTTGTCAATCAGTCCTGAGAGGTAATTCCATGCAGTGACTGTAAAATCACCTTTCGGGACCGAATAACGCCATGACAGTGACTGAATTCATGTGGAGGGGTCCCAATAACCTCATGTTGAAAATTTGGTGCCAAAAGTCCCAAAAATGCCCAAGATATCCACATAAGTTGAAAAAACCCCATTTATGCCATTATACAGCTTACCGGTATTTCGTCAGTTCGTGGTCAGCTTTGAAGAGTGCAGACGTGTTACTGATCAACCGAAGATCATCGCGCTGGACTCCGGAGGCAAGTATGGCATAAGGGGGAGGTGGGGATGCACAGTGGGTGGGCATGGGTTGGGGGAGGTGCCACCAGAATCAATGCATGATCGTTTTCTAGTTTACAAGTTTTAAAAAAATTTGATAACATCGCAGGAAGGTTTTCTGTCTTACAGGGACTATTGGCATGCTGGGATGGGCTCCCAGCATGCCTCCTGAGTGCTTTTTTTGGGAGGACTGCAGCTGACAGGGATTTGGCACCCCCGTTGTCACACATTGAGTGTTGGGGGGGCAAGAGCCAAGGGGGATTGGGCACCCCCCTCGGCACACAACAAATTGGGAGGGGAAACATTATGCTGAAGGGGAGTAGGCTCCCCCATTGGCAAATGAACTTGGTCATGGGGGCATGCCAACAGGGTGGATTGGGCACCCCATCAGCTTTCATGGGGCTCTGAGGCAGTGGCTATGCCACCACCATGTTTCTGTAAATGTTACACCAAGCAAGGTACCACCCTGCAATGACCGGTCGCTCCCTCATTGCAGCTGAATGGCTGATGCTGCAATGATGAGGTGGCCCCTGATTGCATCGGCCAAATCACTGCAAGTTGGTGGCACTTCTGCAGAACCAGTGTCATCTGGACACTGGGCCTGCATTGGTTGAGTACTGCCAAGCCCACAAATGCAGTGCTGGCATTGGCCGCCACAGTGCCGTACGTGCACAACCAGCTTCTCTCCTAAGCTGCCACATAATGTTTCTTGTGCATGCACCCAAGCAAACATAAAAATGGCCTGAAAAGCAACCCACAGAATTATAGCCCCATCAGCTTGACTAACATACAGTTCAAAAGGGCGTATGCTGGCACCCAGGCAAATAAAGCCAGTGCTCTTCACAAAGGGACAGCTACTCCCATAACACATACGAACCAAATTAAAGCATTACGAATTTCCATGAGACTGATTTACTGGGGGGTCCTAGGCATTTGCCATTTATAAAATTCAGGCATTGATATTGAAGAATACTGTTTTTTGTGATATATTAGCTTTGGTATACTATAAAGAAGTATTTTTGTATGACTAAAAATATTTTATATTTTTGTAAACAAAGAATTTATTTGTTTATTGAGAATTAACTTTCTTACATTGTTAAACCATAGTGCTTTAATTGGTTTAGCAACCATATTTATTGTTTGTTCACCTGTTTGCTATTGGGGCTTTACCTCCTGATCAGTTAGTCATGGTACTTAAGGGATATCTATTTCTGTTTCCTACACCCCTTAGGAAGACTCTGGTGTGAGTCGAAGCACTGGGTCTGTACCTTTCCATGTACTATTGTCATTGAGCTGCACTATTTATTTCATTTGAAATTTGTAATAAAAGTACCTGAGAACTTGCAACTTGTGTGCCTTTACCTTCTTTGGTTCATAGCTTGACTAACATAATAGTAAAAATTATGGAAAGCTTTATTAAGGACAGGCTAATTAAGCAGGAAGAACAACTATGTTTAATAGATAGCATCAACATGAATTTATGGAAGGAAGGTCCTGCACAATGAACGTATTGTGTTTTTATGAAAAGATCAGTCTAAATCTCGACAGCAGATTACCTGTTGAAGTCATCTATCTAGACTTTAAAAAAGCTTTTGATGTAGTACCACACACTAAGTTAATACACAAATGAATGCAGTTTAAAATTCACCATAAACTAATAAATTGGATAGGAAACTGGCTATATAAATGGGAACACAGGGTCAAAGTACAAGGATATGTATCACAGTCCATAATGTGACGAGAGCTGTGCCACAGGGTTCCATTCTGGGACCTGTGTTATTTAAGCTATATATTTCAGACATTGGGAAGGATTTATCATCTGAGTGCTGCATCTTTGCAGATGACACCAAGTTGAGTAAAAGAGTAGATACTGTTGAATACCATGGAACATTGCAGAGGGACTTGGATAGACTGATAGTGTGGGCTGAGAAGTGGGGGTATGACCTTCAACATCATCAAATGCAAGGTGTTGCATTTTGGTAAAACAAATCATGTATATAGTTACCTTCTACAAAAGGAATTACTGGAAGTAACAACTAAAGAGAAGGACGTGGGGATCATAACAACAAATGATTTAAAAATGAGTACCCAGTGTAATGAAGTGTTTAGAAAAGCAAATTATTTAATTAATACCCTAAACAGGTATTTCATTAGTAAAACAAAGGAAATGTGACTACGGCTGTATAATGCATATGCTAGACCCCAGCTAGATTACTTCACACAGTTTGGGGGTAAATTGAACAGTACAGATAGGTACAAATTAGAGCACATACAGCGAAAGGCTACAAGAACTATCAAGAGGATGGAATACAGGTCATATGAGGATAGACTGAAAGAACTCAGCTTAAGGACATTCCCTGGTGTTTCAGCAACCCCATGGCACAGTCATAATTTTTTGCCTAGTACATGATGGTCATCCAAACATTTCAAATCCACAATGAAAAACATGAGTTGCCATGCTTGTTTTTAAATTACATTGGGGAGACTTCATCTCTCTTGATGGAAAAATCTGGAAGGGGTCAGATTGATTGCTTTATGTGGTTATAACATCAATATTTTAGATGTCAACATGATGTGTGCTTCATTTTTTTCCACAAATACAAAAATAAAGAGTAAATTGCCAATACTATGACACCCTCTTGCACTGATATTCCCACAAAAGGGGGAACATGTGTATGTTTTTATACATAAAACCATTTCAAACCCATGTCATTTTCATAAAACTCTTTCGATAGATGTAGAATATGGTTATGAATACAGAAACAGAAAGAAAAATAGGGTCTGTCTTGCTTCTTCTGGTTATATCTACGTTCAAAGTTGTAGTATCAGAGGTAGTCGGTTCAGGACAAAAATAATTGAAACATCCCATCAAAACATAAAACTTGCAAGAATGCTATTCACACAGTTCAAAAGTACATGCAGAATGGCAAGGACTTTAATATAAAATCAATAGTGTAACCAAAGAGACAGATCTTTTGGTAAAGTACCTTGAATGATATTAACTGCTGCAATTGTGGGGGCTGATTTCCTTGCTGCCATGCTGTACGGTATATATTCTTAGCTGGACATGACATAATAGAATAAATCATTATTCTAATAATGCTTCCATATATTTAAGAATGTGCTTGTGTCAGAAAAAAAACCTCGAAAGTGTTTTTGAGAGCATCAGAGAAATGGGAATTTGAAACACCAGGGAACATCTTTAAACACTCTCCATAACAGACACATTAGAGGAGATCTGCTCTTGATATAAGCTATATAAATAAGGATGATCTAATGGAAGGAATGATCTTAAAATACAGAATTAACCAAAATGTAAGAGGACATGATGAACAATTACTACCTAACACCTTTAAAACAGAAAAGAAGAGGAAGTACTTCACTCAGATGATAGTGGGAATATTTATTTATTTAGCTTTTGTTAACCAGGTAAGTACACTAGACAAGACAATTGCCTATTTTCAGGTACGACCCGGCAGAATACAGGAAATACAGATTAAAAGTACGTAGGATAACATGATATAGATAGAATCAGTTTCACAGAGTCAGGGAAGGCATAACATATTCAGTATGTACACAACAGTAAAAACACATGTAGAAATACGGGCAATGCAATAAATACAATTTGAGATGCAGCAGATACAGATTATATACAACTTAGAGCCCTGGAAAGTGGAGTCACAGTCAGAGCAACGCCCAAGAACATGGAGTAGAAATACATTATATACAGGACTAGTAACCCAACACAGTCCAAGCCACACCCAAGGAAAGTAGAGTACAACGCAAGGGACCAGGAGAGATTACGGAGGTTTGGGACAACCACACGCTGAGGAGAGCTTCAGGTGATTCCATAGGGAGGATTGAAGGTGCACATGTGAGGGAGAGAAGCGGACCCAAACAGGAAAGGAGTTCCACAACCTGGGAGCACATGAGGTAAAATCTCTTCCCCACATTTGAGTCTGAGTAGCAGGAATCTTAAGGACATCAGGGCATAGAGACCTGAGGGAATAGGAAGAGGAGACAACCAAGACAAGGAGCTCTGCCAGCACAGGGGGGTGCCCGTACCAAGGTCCTTACCCATGAAACACCCCAGGACAAAATCAAGGTAATTTGATGGGGAGAGCCAGTTCAGCTTGCTATACAGGTCACAGTGGTTAGTGAGACGAGGGGCAGCCAGGGCAAAATGGCGGATATTATTGTAGGCTGTGGTTCACCTAGCAAGGTGAGTTTTGGAAGTACGAGCAAACAAAAGGAGCTGGTAGCAAAGTGAGGGGAGGAACACACATCTAGCAAGAGCAAGTCGGGCATCTGGAGTAAGGTTACTCTTTGCTCGATAAGCCAGACCCAGTTTGCAGTTAACAGTTTTGCATACATTCTGGATATGGTGTCCAAGGTCAAGCAGTGGGTCAGGTGTCACCCCAAGGTATTTAATGGTATCAGTGACAAGGAGAGGAGCACCATCAAGACCAGTGATACACAAAGGGGCACAGGAGGCCTTAACCTTGGCCAGGGACCCAAAGAGCATGGCCTGGGTTTTTTAAGATTGAGAACCAGCTTATGGGATGTAATCCAGGACTAAATGTTCCTAAAATCCTCACTCAAGTGGCGGTTAATGACCCCTATATCCCGAGAATGAGTGAGGATGACCAGGTCATCCACATAGAGGATGGTCCTGCAGTGGACAGAGGCAGAGGGTAGATTGTTAACAAAAATGGAGAAAAGCAGGGGCCCCAAGACTGAACCCTGGGGGACTCCCATGGATACAGTAGTAGTGCCGAGAGCACCTTACCATATTTGACAAGCTGCCATCTGCCATGGAGATAATTGTAGAACCAAAGGAGCACAGCAGGTGACAGATCAATGAACCTGAGCTGAGAGCAGAGCAGAGCATGGTCAACAAGGTCAAAGGCTTTAGAGAGGTCTATGAAGATGGCACCAGTGAGTTTGCCCTGGTCCATAGCTGCCCCGATCCTGAAGGAGACTGTGACATGGGCAGAGGATGTGCTGTGCCCTTTCCGAAAGCCATGCTGCACAGCCAGGTATTTATCCAGATTATTCTTATACCCAATAAAATTATTGCTATTGACCACCTCAGAAGGTAAGCTGTTACATATTAAAGCACTAATAGCCCCACATACCTGAAAAATGTCTTGTCCCCTTTTTCGACCTCCTTAGCTATTCTGTCCTCAATTAGTGCTTTAATATGTAACAGCTTACCTTCTGAGGTGGTCAATAGCAATGATTTTATTGGGTGTAAGAATAATCTGGATAAATACTTGGCTGAGAAGGGGCTACAAAATTATTACAGCTAAAGTGGACAGCTCATATGGACTTCACACCTTCTGTTGCCTTTATAAATCAAAGTGAAATACTGACTTCCCTTTTGCCTGTTCAGCTACTTGGCATCACTCGCTAGCTCTGCCAGAAGGGTAGCCAACAGTGTGCTCAGTTCCTTTAGGACCCCTGGATGAATCTCATCCAGTCCCATTACCTTACTCTCCTTTAAGGCTTTCACTGCCTTCCAGACCCAGTCTTCTGAGAATGGACTTGTGTCCATTCCCCCCCTCCCTGTTGCTTACTGCAGCATGCTGGTCCATCCCCAACCCCCACCTTCTACCGTGAAGACTGAGCAGATGTATACATTTAGTGTTTCTGCTTTTTCTTGATCTTCCTCTGTGCAGCACGCCCACCCTCCTGATTCCCACTATCCCTCCCCTTTTCTTCCTCTTTCCCCCACATGCCTGAAAAATGTCTTGCCCCTTTTTTCGACCTCCTTAGCTATTCTGTCCTCCATTAGTGCTTTAGCTTCCCTCACAATCCATCCTGCCTCTCTTTGTCTTGCCAGATATGCCTCATGTTTTCTTTCTTCTGGGTGTCCTTGTAGTTTCTAAATGCTGTTTTCTTCTCCTTCACTGCCTTTGCCACCTCCCTAGAAAACAATAGCAGCCTTGTCATCCTCATTCCCTTGCTCACTTCCTTCACACAACATGCTGTTGCCTGGGCCATACCCTCCTTAATTTTTCTCCATTGAGCCTCCACTCTCCCTCTGCATTCCACTCCTTTGGGACATTCTCTGAGGCAGTTTCACATTTCTGTAAAGTCTACCTCCTGAAGCCTAGAACCCTCTTTTAGTGTGTGTTTTTTTTCCCCAGTCCTATCCATATGCCAAAAAATACAGTACAGTGAACACTTGTACTCAGGGAACTACCCAATGTGATGTCCAGCAATGCTGTCTCTATTTCTAAGAACCAGGTTCACCACTGACATATCCTTAGTGGGTTTAGAAAACCAGCTGCCTGATAAATAGCCCTTGTACATAGTCGAGGATGGCCCTGCCTCTTAATGTAGTTGTGTCGAGAATGTCACAACAGACATCAGGCAGATTAAAGTCCCCCAGTATCAAACCTTTCCCCTTGCTGGCCATTTTGCTAATGTCTTTCCCAAGGGCTCTGTCTAAATCATCCATGTGTTGGAGGCCTGTACATCACAGCCATCAGGATAATGGCCCCTGAACCCATCTCTAGTCTAACCCATAGTACCTCCAGCCCTTTATTTTCCCCTCCCCATTGCCCCTCTGTCTCAGTGGCCCTCATACCCTCCTTTACATATAAAACAACCCTCCATCTTTCCTCTGTGACCTGTCCTTCTGGAAAATGGTGTAGCCTGGAATGCCTACTTCCCGGTTTACCTATGCCAACGCGACAACATTGTTGTCGACGTGCGGCTTAGAGACATCCCTGATGTTGACAGGCAAAATTTTGCTTGTCAGACAATGGTCAGGTTTCTATCGGTGGGCTGTGCCCCCAAACCCCCATGGGGAATGATGTACCCCCACGCTCACCCTTCTTAAAAATTGTTAACTCCAGTCAGAGTTAATGCAAAGGCGGCGAAAGTCGGTGAAAGGGTGAAATTTAGCCAGCGGGTCCCCCACAGTGGCATTTTCTAATCTTGTTGAAAATGTTGCTGTGGGGGATTTTGTCTATGGGGTTTTGCCCTTCTGTCAGCATACCTATTTCTCAGCCATGGTTGTCCATGCACCATGATTCTCTTATGGCCGCCAGATCCAGGTCTGCCTCCACAATGATTACCTTAAGGTCAGGAATTTTGTTTCATATGTTTACATATAGGGTTTTTAGTCATCATAGCATTTTAATGGAAACTGTTCTCCATTAATCAAGTGTATAATCACAGAACCTACAGTGTACATCTGCAATTGTGTAGGTATTGCACCTGTGGCATGTTAAAAAAGTCTGGTCTGGGTGGGGTGCTTTACTCATTTGTTCTTACAAAGTGGCTGTGTGTAAGTAAATCAGAAAGGCTGTTGCCTTTTCTGAATGTAACCCTTGGTCTGATACCCACCTGGGCTGCCAGTTCTGGGTCTGAGAGCAACACACCCCATCTGTTGCATAGTTTTTCTGATTTTCATAGACTGGTCATAATAACCAGTCACAAAAGTGACTTTGAGTTCCTCCCCTTCATTTCCAGTTTTAGGTGTCAGGAGTTCCTCCCTATCTATGGTGTCCATTTTTTGATGTGTTTTAGAAACAGCTATTGCAGCATATCCCCTTTTTTTGAAACCTGGTTAACAGCATCCCAGCATCTCTTTCAAACATCTAGCAGATGTGTAATTTCTTTAAATTCCTAAAAACTGGCTGACTGGATACTGTTGACCAGGAATCTGTGATATGAGCTCTCTGCTCTCAAGAGAGTATTACCTGCTATGGGTTTCCTATTAGGTTCATATATAAATTTCACATTATCTCCTAGTTTAAACTTGATATCCAGAAATTTGATAGCAGATGAATCCAAATGGTGGGTACATCTAATGTTCAAATTGTTAACATTAACCCAATTAATGAATTTCCACCCCAGACCCATACAATGTCATTAATAAAAAATACTGATGCACAATATGTCTGAGATGGGGGGGGGAGTTGAGTCCACGAGTACTGCTTCCTTTTCCCACCATGCTAAAAATAAAATGGCATCTGATGGCGTGAGGGATGCACCCACTGTTTTCCCCATAGTTACGAGTAGAATATCTAATCGAACATGAAGTAGTTATGATGTAATACAATGATCAATAGCCTATAGGTCAAGAATACATTTCTGTGGTACATTGGTAAGGTCCGGATCAGAACAAAGGAGCTCCTTAGTGGCCCTAATGTCCTGTTGGTGCTTAATACATGTATATAAGGACACTATGTTCATGGTATTCTAGCAAAAATTCTGACACTATGAAAACCCCTCTAATTTGCCTATCACATCCATAGTGTCTCTTATGTAGCTCCATGTTTTTGGAACCACTTTTTTCAAAATACAGTCCACCGATCTGAAGGGACCTTCACTGAGTGACCCCCCTGCCAGAAACAATTGGTCATCTGAGATGGTCCCTCACAGATCTCTGGACTTTGGGCATGGCATTCACCATCTGTGACATTGGGTGTTTTTTAAAAAAAAACTATTGCCCTCACAAGGAATACATTCCCCAACATATGCCTGGTCAATTATCTCATCAAAATACTATTAAATACTCCAATTGGATTCAAAGTTAGAGAGTTCTAATGGCTCATTTCTGAAAGTTGCATTTTTATCTCCTGGACATATTTAAGGGTATCTTGCACACAACCATTCCACCCCTTATCAGCTTATTTAATAGTAATGTGGCATATATTTTGTAGTTCTTCAATTACTGTACATTCATTGGCTCTCAGGTTTTGGTATGGTTATAGTGAGGGATTGTATCATGTTTTCTAAGTCTGATCTACCCCCAGCTGGCTCTCCCTCTGTTTTCTTCATCCTCCACCACTGGCTGTCCTACACCTCTGCCTTACCTTTTGCTCTTAGACCCTTAACCCAGCTGTCAACCACAGATGAAGAAACTGAAACCCCCACAAGCACTAATTCATCAGGGTACCCTAGATAGGGTTTTTCTAGGAATTTTGCAATACCTGGCGACAGCACCCACTCTATTTATCTCTCTGCTGCATATTCAGTCCCTATGCTCTCTGCCTAGCATTCCTCACAGAGTGTAACCAACCAGTTACCTGCTACAAAGGAATAAAGCTGCATGCAAGAAAAGTACTTTTACCCCCACAGCTGCACTCAAAAATTATAGAATAACTCCATTTGTGTGAGAAACCACTGCTTAAGTGAATCTCTGAGTTAACCCTGGCAGAGTTCCCTGTACATCTGCTGACACTGCTGCAGACACCATCCTCACTCTCGGGGTCACTTATGTGAGGCATCACTTGCACCTGTAAGGATTAAATACTGATAGCATCCGGTTGGCACTAGTCAGCCACATACCTCATTGCCCCCTTCAGAGATGGTGCTGCTCACAGCCACTAATACCCCCTTTCCGAAGCCTCCAACAATCCTTTCATGCTTCCTGATCTCCCTTACCCAGAACCCACACACAGTGACAGCAGTTTGATTTTTAAAATGTAAAAGGAAAAAAAGAAAACCTCTAAATGGTCTTATGGCCCACACACTGTCTCTTCATGCATTCACTTGACCTGGTTTCCAAAAACATACAATGCGGAGCTCTGTTTAATTGTGGACTGTTAGTGTCTGATTGGTGCTAGTCTGTTATGTGCACTCTACCGCTCTCAGAAATGGTGCTGCTTGCGGTTGCTGATACTGCTTCCCCTCAACCTTGCACAATTCCTTCCCACTTCCAGTCTTTAGTTAACCAAAACCAACACACAGTAACAGCAGTTTGATTTTTAATATGAAAAACCCATCTAAATGGGTTCACAGCTCACTCACCATCCCTCACTGCCCTCTTACAGCCCTCGCTCAGCTCTTTCACTGCTACTAATGTTGCTTTTTTGGTCCAAACATTTAGATCATATAGTTGCTCTAACCATGGTCCCACTTTTATGCCCAGATATGTGATCCAGGTTTCTAACACCTTATATAGGAGCCAGTCTAGTCTTTCAGCCTGGTGGTTACCTTATATCCTAAAAAGTGGGAAAAAGCTGATACTATTCTAGTGATGGTTGTATTTGTAGTATCTTGCCTCATTATGAACAACAGGACATCATCAGCATATGATATGATTTTTTGGTGCTGTTCTTTCTATGTCTTTATACTAGTGATATTTTTTGAGTTACTAATACATGCTACAGAGGACTACATTTCCAAGTCAGACACAAAGGTGGAAAGTGAGCATCCCTGCTTACTTCTCCTCTGGATGTGGAATCCCCCAGGTCACCCCTCTCTTCTGTTGTGATGCTTGCCCAGAGAATTTTGTACAGTTGTTGGATCAAATTATTGTTCCCTCATGGTGGCACAAGCTTATGGAGAACCATGAATATGTAGTCCCTTTCCACTCTATAAAAGGATTTCATAGTGTCAAGAGCCAGCCTAGAGGCTTTCCTTAAGTGGACCAGTGGACTACATCAGGCATTCTTCCCATTTTGTAGTATTAGGTCCATCCTTTAATGAAGACTGTTTGGTCTGGGTTGACCAGAGTCAGCAACACAAGGTCTCCACACAAGCCCACCGGGGCATCAAACTCTGAGCCCACTCCTGCTGCGGTTCTAGCAGGACCTGCCATTTCTTCCGCCACTCCCCCAAGCCTTCTCCTTCATGGGGCTGGACTGCAACACCACAAAGGACACCCCAGGACTCAGGACTGTGAGCCCGGCTGCATTTTGGAGCAGCGGGTGGCAAAGCTGTAACAGGCATTCAAGGTCTTCACACAAGCCCTCCAGGGCTTTGGACCCTGAGCCCATTACCAGTACGGCTCCAGCAGGACCTGCTGTTTCTTCCGCTGCCTCCCCCAAGGCTTCCCCTTCATGGAGCTGGACTGTAACACCTCAAAGGATGCCCCCAGGACTCAGGACTGTGAGCCTGGCTGCATTTTGGAGCAGCAGGCGGCAAAGCAGTAACAGGCATTTAAGGTATGTTTTCTCAGCTCCTAGCGCTCTTACGGAAATTTCAGAAAATGGCGTTGGATGTCCAATTGGCTGTCCCTGTACTGCTCTGGCATTTCTCATTGGTGCGCCATTCCACACTGCTTCCTAAATGGTGCACCTTTCAAACCCTGCTTGTCTTCAGGAAGCCAGGGCCGCTTAGGTGGTTGCCTGGGTCTGTGAGCCAAAATTGGCTGGAAGCGTGCCTTTTACTTTTCTGGACTGACTTGTATATAAAACTAGCTGTTTTCACTTAATTATTGTGAGTGCTCCCTCTGAGGCATAGTCTACTATTGTTAGAGCTTACTGGAGTAAGTGATCACAGCACCCTTGTGACTTTTTCCATGTCTCTTTTGCAGCTCTATTGTTTACTTTTTTCCAGTAAAGCCCTAATTTAGCTGACCGTTTGTTAAAGCACTATACTGAATTACTTGTTTCTGGAATTTCACTCTCTCTCTCTCTCTCCACCTGGCTGAAGCTGCTACCTGGCTACTCCTTCCTACTCTGCTACACATCCAGTTCTTTTGTCTTCACTGTGCTATGCCCTGTTCTTTCCTTTCTGCTGTGCTCCCTCCCACAACCTGCCCTTACTTAAACTCTCTCCCTTGCTCTATCCTCCAGGTCTCCACACAAGCCCACCAGGGCTTCAGACCCAGAGCCTGCTCCCAGCATGGCTCTAGCAGGACCTGCCATTTCTTCCGCCACTCCCCCGAGGCTTCCCCTTCTTGGGACTGAACTGCAACACCTCAAAGGACACTCCCAGAACTCAGGACCATGAGCCCGGCTGCATTTTGTAGCAGTGGGCAGCAAAGCCGTAACAGGCATTCAAGGTACATTTTCTTGGCCCCTAGAGCTCCATTGGGAATTTCGGAAAATGGTGCTGGGTGTCCAATTGGCTGTCCCTGTACTGCTCTGGCATTTCTCATTGGTGCGCCTTTCCACACTGCTTCCTGATTGGTGTGCCTTTCAAACCATGCTTGTCTTCGGGAAGCCAGGGCCACTTAGGTGGTTGCCTGGGTCTGTGAGATGAAATTGGCTGGAAGCCCGCCTTTTACTTTTCTGGACTGACTTGTGCATAAAACTAGCTGTTTTCACTTAATTATTGTGAGTGCTCCTTCTGAGGCATAGTCTACTATTGTTAGAGCTTACTGGAGTAAGAGATCACAGCATCCTTGTGACTTTTTCCATGTCTCTTTTACAGCTCTAGTGTTTACTTTTTTCCAGTAAAGCCCTAATTTAGCACACCGTTTGTTAAAGCACTATACTGAATTACCTGTTTCTGGAATTTCACTCTCTCTCTCTTCTCTCTCTTGCCACCTGGCCCAAGCTGCTACCTGGCGACTCCTTCCTACTCTGCTACATGCCCAGTTTTTTTGTCATCACTGTGCTATGCCCTGTTCTTTTCTTTCTGCTGTGTTCCCTCCCACAACCTGCCCTTACTTAAACTCTCTCTGTTGCTCTATCCTCCAGGTCTGCACACAAGCCCACCGGGGCTTCAGACCTGAGCCCACTCCCGGCGTGACTCTAGCAGGACCTGCCATTTCTTCCACTGCTCCCCCTTCATGGGGCTGGACTGCAACACCTCAAAGGATGCCCCCAGGACTCAGGACCATGAGCCTGGCTGCATTTTGTAGCAGTGGGTGGCATAGCTGTAACAGGCATTCAAGGTACATTTTCTCGGCCCCTAGCACTCCGTTGGGAATTTTTGAAAAAGGCACCGGGTGTCCGATTGGCTGTTCCTGCACTACTCTGGCATTTCTCATTGGTGCACCTTTTCACACTGCTTCCTGATTGGTGCGCCTTTCAAACCCTGCTTGTCTTCGGGAAGCCAGGGCCACTTATGCAGTTGCCTGGGTCTGTGAGCCAAAACTGGCTGGAAGCTCACATTTACTTTTCTGGACTGACTTGTGCATAAAACTAGCTGCTTTCACTTAATTATTGTGAGCTCTCCCTCTGAGGTATAGTCTACTATTGTTAGAGCTTACTGGAGTAAGTGATCACAGCAGCTTCGTTTCCACCGGTGCTTTGTGTCGGCTCCCCACCTAGCCCCCACCTCACCCACCCTGCGTGGACACTTGATTATATAGAATTTCTCTGGTCTGTCATATGACTAAGTACCCAAAATCCCATTGGCTCCTTATACTTTAGTGCCACTAGGGGGTAATTAACTGTAATTCCAGTACTCTGGCTGTTTACAGATATTGTCCTGACCACTTAGCCTTGCTAACTTTGTGTGTTCTGGATCAGTGGCATCACTATTCCACCTTGAACACTCCCCTTTTGCCTGTTAGGTATAATCCTCTCTAGGCAGATTTGTCTGATGGTCTGGCAGCATTCCATCTTTCTGCTACCTAGTGCTAGCCTTAGCTTCTACGTACCACTTCCATAGGGACTCTCTCCACTAATCACTTGATCCTCTTCAAGACCCTCGCTTTTAATGCTGTCTCACTGCCCATCTGTCATGTCATATGTAGTTCTATGAACTATGTCTCTCCCTTGTCCCATAATGCACCCTGAACCAAAAAACTTGTCTAGGTACCATCTGGGAGGCATAGCTCTCATCCTCCTAGCTCTACTCAGTATGGATATATCATCACTCCTGATCCCCTGCGACCACCTTAGCATGGTGTCTGATACCTGGGACTTTTGTTTCTCCAACCTAATAGTCACCAAACGCTGGCCTGTATGCTCTTGGCAATTTATCCTGTATCCGAAGGGCTGTATTTATTCTATGCTTCTTGGCCTTGATAAGTGGAGTAGAAGGATTGTCCATATCCAAATCTTTCACTCAGTCAGGCTCTGCTTCTTAGCCTCTCTTGTGCTCCTTTTGGCAGGTGATGTTGAGATCAATCCAGCCCCCCCCCCCACACTCACTGTCCTGCAGACGACTTGTCAGAACTATCTAGAAAAGGGCTCTTTATTGCTCACTTGAATACAAGAAATCTAATATGCCACATAGATGAACTTGTGGCATGGACAAAAGAATATAACCCAGACATTCTTTGCCTCACTGAAATGTGGCTAAAACCCAGTATACCTGACAATCTCTGCTCAATAGCTAACTATTCCCTAATCCGCAGGGATAGGCCAACTAAGAAACGAGGTGGTGGTGTGCCATCTATCACAAAGATCACCTCAACCTAACAGCTATCAGCGACCAGACCTCTACCACACTATGTGAATGCTTACATGTCACTGTCACATTAGGTGCAAAGAAACTCCATATGGTCTGTGCCTATAAACCCCCTACCAGTGGCTTGGCAGGTTTTCAGGACCTACTCGACACAACATTTACTCATGTCAATCAAAATGAGGTTATAATCCTGGGAGACATTAACCTAAATTGGCTGGGTCCTGCTCACAGCTCCTTGGTATCAGTAGCTAGCTGCTGTAACCTGCATCAGCTGATAACTGAGCCGACTAGGACCTCAAGTCCAACTAGAACTGGTACCTTTTTAGACTAGCTACTTACAAACCAGCCTGTGCATGAGACCTCAACTGGGATTCTTGCAGATGCTTTAACTGATCATGCACCAATCTTCTGCCTGTGGGCTTCTGCCACCCCACCATCTCCTCCACCTCACTACGTTACCTTCACGAATTTTGTACATTTGGACTAAAAACGCATTCCTTCATGGACTGAAATCTATCATACTAATGATGTAGAAGAAGCTCTACAGATCATTCTCAACGCATTTATTGCTATTCAGTCTAAGCATGCCCCTAAGATCACCAGGAGAGTCAGAGGCAAACCGGCTAGATGACTACACAAGAACCTCCTAACTGAGCTATGTGAGAAGGACAAGCTCTGAAAATGCTTTAAACAAACTGGGCAGCTGGCTGACTTTAATACTTATAGGGCTCACAGAAACCTCTGCAAAAAGGAAAATAAGATTAGCCAAAAGCAAATACTGCCAAGACTTGCTTGTGAGCTCGGCGTCGGACTCCAGGAAATTCTGGGCTGATATTAAGACTTTTCTAGGATCCTCCCAGTCTTACACCCCAATGGATATGATACTAAATGGGGCTCACTGTAATGACCCAAAGACTATAGCAAATGCTTTCAGCCAAATGTTCTTGAATCTGTCCCTGTATACTTCTACTTTCCAACCACAGGCCTATTGCCCTCAGTCACGTGGGTTACACAGGTCACCTAGCTCCTCTACATTCTCCCAAATATCATCACATACCCCGCCTTTCTACTTTAAGGCTATAACTGCGCAGGAGGTCTTTAAACTCCTTGAATCTATATCCGACAATACTAATGTAGGTATTCTACCTTGAACCTCGCCTTCTCAAACTTGCGGCCCCTTATATAGTCTCTCCATTGGTGAAAATATATACATTATCCCTGTCTTGTGGCACAGTTCCAGCCCTGTGGAAAGCAGCTCGAATAACTCCAGCCTTCAAAAGAGGGGACAAAAAAGATATCAATAATTACCATCCCATAGCTATTCTCTCGGTCTTGTCCAAATTACTTGAGAAGGCTGTTGATACCCAAACACTGGACTTCCTTTCAAAATATGGTATTCTCTCCGATGCTCAGCATGGTTTCAGGAAAAATCTTAGCACGTCCATTGCTCTGCTAAAACTTTCCTCTGACATTCTCATTAACATGGATTCGGGTAGACTTACTGGGGCTATTTTCATCGACATTACAAAGGCCTTTGACCTTGTGGACCACCCCCTACTTCTATCTTGCCTTCACGGCCTGGGTTTCTCTACCCTGGTTGTACACTAGTTTAGCAGCTACTGTATTTATCCAGCAGGTCACAAGCGGTGAAATTCAACTCAGCTATATCTGAGGTTGCATCAATAAGTGTGGGTATGCCTCAGGGCTCCATCCTGGGGCCACTCCTCTTCTCGCTCTTTGTAAATAATGTCCCTAGTGCACTGCAAAGCTGCTCATCTCTCCTGTATGCAGATGATCTTGTTATTTATACCAGTGATAACAAAGTGGAGAACTTAAACTCTGCCCTCTCAACTGATTTCAAAAATGTCCAGAACTGGCTCTATGAACATAAACTTGTGCTCAATGTGAAGAAAATGAAGGTAATGCTCCAAGGCTTACGGTACATGACCTAGATGGTACTAAACTCAAAACAGTCACGTCTTTTAATTATCTTGGGGTCTTGCTTGACCAATCCCTGGATCTTAACCGTCACATTCAATCTACCTGCAAGACAGTAAACTGCAAACTGGGTGCTGCGTACAAGTCTGGTTACATGCTAACGCCATCTGCTAAACAGGCCATTGCCAAAGGAATACTGTTACTTTCCCTAACTTAGTATGCCCCCATTCTTGCCTGTGCCCAGAAAACTGCCCTCCAGAAATGGGATGTCACATACAACAACATATGTCAATATGCGTCCTCTTCCTCCTCTCGACTAAAACACTGCTGTCAGCTTTATGATGACCTGGGATGGCTCTCCCCTTCCACATCAAGGCAATATTATCTTGTCTCCCTTACTGGCTCAAATTCCCCAAATCTCTGGCGGAGCTGTTAACTCCTCATACAGCCCCTCTCAGTCTGAGGTCTGCTGACAAATCTATTAAGTGTTCCCAGATGCTACACCACAAAAGGCACTGGTGCTTTCAAGTACGTGGCCCCTCAGTTTTGGAATACACTTCCCCTTGAGCTCAGACTGACTGGTTCCCATCAGTGCTTCAAAAATTAATTTTGTCGTTATCTATCGCATGCTGCACCCTGCACCTGTTTTGACCCTACCTGATAGTTTGGTGTACTTGTCTGCCCTTGTGCCCTTTTATCCTTTTCCTATCTCTGCACGTGTTCTGTCCTCTTTTCTCTGGTCTTGCAGGCTTCTTGCCTGGTAAGACCTATCGTTCTCAACCTAATCCTCCTCTGCCTGTATCTCCATTGTAGCTCCCCTCAGTCACTCTCCCTCTATCCTGCTTTCTCGTGGCTGGCCTCCTATCTTTTTCACCTTTCCTCCTGTATGTATCCTCCCCTACTCCTTTTCACTATATTGCTACTCCACCTTCCTTACCTTCTTCTCCCTATGCTACCTTACTGTTCTCCTACCTGCACACATCCTCCTCTTCCGTTATCTTTCTACTTTATTGCAGAGTTAGTTATGGCAGCTGTGTTTCTCCCAATACTGTATTTTGCTTGTATTATCTTATGTTTTGTCCCTACAACATTTGCTACCTGTTTTGCTTGCTTGTTTACTGTTGTTTTCTGTTATGCTCCAGTTCCTTCTATTTTTCCCATTTGAAAAATTGTTTCTCTACTAGGGAATTGTTATTGCTGCCCTCTCCTTTTGTTATGTTTTACTCCCTCACTGTCTTGCATCGATGTACATTGCTCTCCACCTTGAAAAGTGTATTGTTTGCTCCTTACCTTCTTGAAATGTACTTGTACTTGCTCAGTTTGTTCTGTACTCTCCCGGGTCGTGCCTGAAAATAGTCATCATGTTGGTTAATGCACTTACCCAGTAAACAAAAACTAAATAAATAAATATGTCCTCCAACCTCGATGCAAGCACCTTGGCAAGTTTCTTTACATTGCAGTTCAGTAGGGATATAGGGAGATATGAAAAGCAGAGGGTGTGATTTCTGTCCTGTTCTGGGATCACACATATTGAGCAAGTAGCAAGAATGGGGCAGTGACCACCCCCATTTTCTCTTGAAATGCTTGTGGCAGCACCCTACCTAGAGTTTTGTAACACCTTAGAAAATTTAGCAGCTACCCATCCAGGTTAGGGGTTTCCCCTTTACTTAAACCTTTGATTATCCACAATGATTTCTAAAGCTATAATCAGGACACCTACCATGTCCAGCTGTTCCCTGCTTGCTTCAGAACAGTGATTCATTTTGTGTGCAACATGGCCACGCTCATCTTTGTGTAAGTTAGAATACAAATGGGTGATCTCATCCCTGATTAATGGAGATTTATTGGTCAGAGTATCTGACTGCCTCTTTATTTGCAGGATGACGTCAGATGCTTTCCTTGCTTTAGCCAGCCTGGCCAACATAGGGGATGTTTTTTTTTCCTAGTCATAAAATTGTTGCCTGGTATAAAATAGCAACATTTGTGCACTGTTGTCAAGAAGATTAAATGATTCCCTCACTGCAGTCAGTTGCTGGACCCTCTTAGCGACCACCATATGATTTACATAGTGCTCAAAATCTTCCATCCCCCGGCTCCTGCACCCCGTTTGCTGCACTGCAGAGCTTACAAATCACTGGAATTGCCTGTGCTCCTAAACGCCCTCACCACCATTGACTGGTCTCCCACCCTTAGCACCACCACCATGGACGAGGCCCTGAGCTACTTCTCTACTAAATTCCTTGCTATCTGGGACATACATGCCCCGCTAAGGAGATCCAGAGTCAGAGGCTTCCACTTACCCTGGGTAACTTCAAACCTCATGGAACAAATCTGAGCCAGAGACCGGGCCTGGAAATCTTTCAAGGCCACAGGTTCTCACCTGGCCCAGCAACAATACCGGTCTCTTCGGAATGCCTGCACAAGACTCATACGGCAGTCCAAATCAAACTACTTCAAAATGGCTTTTAACAAAAACCACACACACCCCTCTCAATTCTGGAAGTCCATAAAATCCCTCCTCACCCCACCAACCCAACCCCGCAACCCCACTCTCAACCTCGCAGGCAAAATCATAAATGACCCTTGTCTGGTTGCCACCGAGTTTAATGCCCTTTTCTCTACCACTACTACCTCCCTACTCTCCTCCCATCCCCACCCCCACCCATCACCTCTCATTCTTCCCAAAGTTCCCCCTGTTCTCCCTAATGCACCCCCGGCCTCCTTTTCACTCCACCCAGTCACTCCAGACCAGGTGCTAAAAATTCTACACTCACTAAACACATCCAAAGGAAAATGTCCATTGGGACTAGATTCTAAAATGCTCCAACTCTCTGCCCCAGCCATAGCCTACCCCCTAACCATGCTCTATAATCTGTCTTTTAAATTAGGGGCTGTCCCCACACAATGGAAACAGGCCACAGTCATTCCTCTCCCCAAGGGAGGGGACCTCTCCTCCCCATCAAACTATCGGCCTATATCTCTGCTCCCCATCCTAGCCAAAATTCAAGAGTGCCTTGTTCTATCCCAGCTACACACCTATCTAGATACAATCTCCTTTTTCACCCCCTTTAAAGCTGGTTTCAGAAAAAAATCACTCCACCACCACATCCCTCCTTTGCCTCACCAACTCCATCCTTACAGGCATTGACAAAGGGGAAATAACCGCAGCTATTTTTATAGACCTGGCAAAAGCTTTCAACACGGTCTCACACCCCCTGTTGCTATCTAATCTTGCCCAAACTGGTCTGTCGATGGCAGCACTCAGCTGGTTCCACTCATACCTATCAGGTAGGTCACAAGCAGTCCGCATCAGTACGGCTCTATCCACCCGCCTCTCTGTCACCAGTGGCGTACCTCAAGGGTCTGTACTCGGCCCGCTGCTTTTCTCAATCTTCCTCAACGATTTGCCTGCTGTCTGCACACAATCTGGCATCCATATGTATGCGGATGATACAGTGCTGTTCGCTCTGCCGTAGCAGCATGCCTTCAGAAGGATTTCAACTCCATCCAATGCTGGTTCCTTCAGAACCAACTATTCCTAAACTCAAAAAAATACTGTCTCCCTCACCTTCAGCTCCCGAGCCAAACTAACCCTGCTTACAGACACGCCCACATTCTATACCTTGGATAGAACTCCACTTGAGGCCTGCTCCACATATCGTTATCTCGGCATCTGGCTAGATCAGCACCTTGACTTGTCAGCACATGTAGACGCACTGCAAAAAAACCTAACTTCCCATGCTGGGAGCTCTCCATCGTAACAAGTTTTGCATCCCTCTACCGACCAGGCAAGCAATGGTACAAAAAATGATCCTCCCAATTTTGGACTACAGCGATGTCGTCTACGGTGCCGCCCCAAACATCCTTAGCCAGGCTCGACCCCATTTTCAACTCCTTCTGCCGGTTCATCTTGGACCATTCTCCCAGCACCCACCACTGCAACCTTTACCAGTCCCTTGACCTCCCCTCACTCCAAAACCGGCTATTGCTGCACAGTGCTAGAATTACTGCTAAGTTCTGGTCACATACGCTGCCCTCCGACCTATCAACATCTCTAACTGCCTTCCCCCCACCTACCTACGATCTCATGAACACTGACTCCAGGCTCCTTCACATTCCCCACAGATCCACCTGATCAGGTCAGGTAGCTTTCAGTTTCAGACTGCCCAAATTATGGAACTCACTGGCAGCCAACATCAGACTCACTACAAGTACTCCCCAATGTAATGCCCTTCTCAAAGCACATTTTGCTACCAACTGCTCATGCTTTCCCCATCGTTGAATTCCCTGCACAACTCTTATCAGCTATTCAGGGCTCCGTTTCTTAATTGGTACCACATGCCACTGAACCTTTTACTGTTGCTGTAGATATGCATGCCTACCCATATAGTATGTAATCTAATTTTTGATCACACTATGTAATTGTTGTAATTTCTTCCATGCTACTACATCACTGCCTGAAATACTCTTCATTTTGTATGAACCGTTATGCATCTCAGTTACTGCACCCATCCTACTGGGCCACTGTTTGTTATCTGCTAATTATGTACGTACTGTTTTTGTCTTATTACTGCACTCTTGTAACCCCATACCCCAGGGCGCATCTGAAATCGAATGGTACTCTGCTCAGTATGCCTTCCTGGTAAATCTCTTAAATAAATAAATAACATTCCATCAGGTGGTCTATATATGCTTTCTTTAACAAGTCTTTTGACATTAGATCCAATCCACTCAGCTTCTAGCTCATTTTCTTGCTTGGGCTGCTATGAAAGATGTGATCATGCCCCCTCAAGAAAGCCTTTGATAGTTTTCCACAGACATACCTTTACAGGGCTGTAAGAGCATTTGTGTCTATAAATAGTTGCCACTGCCCAGATAGGAAGCTCCTGAAGGTTTGATCAGCTATTAGATAGGAGGGGTATCTCCAGTTATGTTGATGTTGATCCATGAACTTGAGCTTTCACTTCAACTCTCACCCAGACATGGTTCAAGATTGCTACCAGGCTAATATCTGTGTCTAAAACTATTTGATACCTGGCTCTGCTTATTAAGAGGAAATCAGTTCTGGATCATGTCCAATGATGGTTGGTGTAAAATGTGCATTCTTGACCCCTGGGTTCACTATGTACCACACATTGAGAAGATCAAGCTCACTGAAGCCTGTGCACCATTTGCATTTGTCTGTTTAGTGCATCTGCTCCCCCCACCCAATAATTCCATTATCACTTCTTGGGAACATGTAAAATCACCTGCAGTGCCAGATTTCCAAATCACTCCCTTTGCAGAGTCACCAGCATAGATTAAAAAAAGTTGCCCTTCAAACACTGTGGGTGCATAAATACTGTTGAAAGGTGACATGAACAAATACAGTGCCATCCATCATGATTGAGTGCACTATCACAGTTTTTGCTGAGTTATCTTGCAGAGGACTGCAGGAATTCAATATGTTCTAATAACAATTACTCCAATTTGTCATGCAGTGAACTGAAATAACACATAAAATGATTGACGCTGGGATGACTCTTCGGGTATCAGCCCTCCCTTGTATCTGGTTGAACCCTTGTGACCAGGAAAGGCACATTCTTATGAATTAATAAGTCTGTTGTGAGACTTGTAAGAGGCTGCAAAACATTGTTCCACCCAGTTCTGAAACATTTTCTGGTGCTTGGTAGATGTGAGATTTATTTCCTGCAAGAGCAACCCCAATCTAGTTTTGCTTCAGGAAAGTCAGAAGTTTTTTTATCCAGTTTCCTGTTGAAGAGTTGCCCCAGACATTCCAGGAGTAAATGTTCAGTATATCCATATTAGAAATGTTGCAACATTTTAATTCACTGGTGAAGTTGAGGTACAGCAGCCAACTTCTACTCCACAAATTAATTTGTGAATCTGGATCATGTTCTTGCAAAGTCATCTGCTCCACTATGTCAACACTTCGCCTGTGAACTTCATCTTAAACTTCGCATTTAGGTGAAGTTGGGAGAAGT
Organism: Neoceratodus forsteri; assembly: GCA_016271365.2. NCBI lineage: Eukaryota > Metazoa > Chordata > Ceratodontiformes > Ceratodontidae > Neoceratodus > Neoceratodus forsteri. The sequence continues at coordinate 582,718,360 of CM057456.1, read as the reverse complement.
TTTCTCAGATCAAAGCTACTGGTAAACAAGTGCCTGTAGGTCACATGGAACAGCTCCTGCAGGAGGTGCAGCTCTACATATAGAGTGTACTTCACTTTTCTTTTTCCATTCTGTATGAGAGTGTAGAAGTGGACAGATCTTCTGCTTTTGGAGCCCTTGCGAAAATGTTTAAAAATGAATTTTGCAGCTTATTTTGTATTTTAGGCATCTATATTTCATCTAGAGGTTTTGTAGTATTTATTTAGTTGTGTTCTGTGTCTGATTTTCTTCATTTTTCCACTAATATCTATTGCTTTCTATCTGTATTTTTCTCTTATTTATTCTTTTAGTTTTGTTGACCAGGTAGACAAGAAAATGCCTTATTTCAGGCATGACCCAGAAGGTTACAAAGACAATTGAAATTACAAAAAAGCAGCAATGCCACAGCATTACAAAATAGAAAAACAACAAAAAAAAAGCAATATGCGTCATATACCATAGTCACAATGAGCAGGCAAGGATCAACAACTACAGAATCAAGCAACAATGAGAGACAGTGCAACTTCTTCTGTTTCCAAAAGTTTTTCTTCTGCTAAAGCTTGTTTAGTTAATCTTCATACTTATATCTTTTTCTGTTCTTTTTTAAACTTGAAATTTTGATTGACAGACCAACAGACATCATTCACAAAATGCAGTCCATATCCATGCATTATAAGAGGTATACAAATTAAAGAGCTACATATGCACTACTGCAGTAGCAGCCACAGACACTGCCAGCTATTTCCCTAAATGTCTATGATATTTCCAGAAATATCTCCTGCGTTCTGCATTTACACAGTAGGAGCAGCAGAGAGAAACTCTTCAGAAATTTCACGAAATATCTGGAAATAGCTGGCAATGTCTGTGATAACTACTGTACCCCGTTAAGAAGAATGTGTTACCTCAGGTAAGTCCAGTAATAGTGTACACCATTGCTCAGAATCCCAGCAGTTCTGCATCAGTTCTATTGAGGTTCTTTCTTCTTTCAATTTGATGAGGCTGAGACTAGTTCCACCATTATGAGCTGGGGTACAAGACCTCCCCTTCTTAATGCATCAATCCACAATTTATATTACATTTCATCTTTCCATTTTAACGTTGTGTGTCTGATAAACTGCTTTTGCTCCTCCTTTGGTTCTTTTTCTGCTTTACATGAATTAAGTTTTGAGTGCCCCATCCCCTGTAATTGCAGGCATGCATAAGACTAGGCATGAAATATATAGATGCTCTGATTCACTGATTAATTACCCCTGTCAAGTTCTTTCCTCATCTTGGAATTTCAACCAGTAAAGAGAAGAGCACTACTAGGGCTGTGTGAGTAACAAATATCATTTCCCAAATACCATGAACAGTGTGCTATTTGTTATTTGGATTCTGAATAATGAACAGTGCACTATTTCATCTAGTATTTGGGAAGAAACTGCCACCCTCCTCCCTAGCCCAGATCCAGCAATGGTAGAGAGAACCTCTTCATTCTACCCTTACCCCTCTGATAGCACCTGTTTTCTTTCACCACACACACATTTCTAGTTATAATTTTAACATATTGCCATAGTCTAACATTGTACATCGCACACCCACATCTCAGACGCCTGCTCAATACTGTGGTCCTGGTCCGTACTTCCTCTCACACACACATCAACACTCCTGCAGCCAGCAGCTTCCCCACTCTTCCTTGGCACTCCTTGGCACTCTTAAGGAGAGCATTTTAAATAAAAAGAAGGTAGTCAGAGCAGTCTGCTCTTCTGCAGGGGCCGATGTCATCTTGTGAACGAAACTCCACTTGCATGCACTTATAGTAGTAGAATGAGCTGATTACATGATCTGCTTGTTCTACTTTATAAGCACAAGCAAGTGAGTTTCATTCACAGGATGGCAGCCGGCCATGGAAGAGGGTGGGCTGCACTGGCTGCCTTTTTGTTAAATGTACCTCCAGGTGCAGGGTGCAAGGGGAGGTAGGGGGCTGCTGCTGGTTACCAGGGTGTGCATGTGTGTGCATGGGGGGGCAGACCAGATCAGGATCACAGTACTGAAACTTGGCGGCTGGCCATGGAGGTAGGTGGTTTGTGCCGGTTGCCCATTGAATTTGCATTTTGCAGCAGCACTTTTTGTTTAAAATTATAACTTTGTATGAAAATGTGGTTGGGGGGAGGAGGGGTTTAGATACTATTGGAGGGTGGGGGGAAGGGGGATTTCTCTCTATCCTGCCAATTCTGGGCAAGGGAGGAAGGTAGGGAGAGGTTATTAGCTATTTTATTAAATACACAAAATTGTTCCTGAATACTGAATATTCGTATGCATTGGCTCCGAATACCGAATATTCAAAAAAAGGTATTCGCATAGCCCTAGGCACTACCACATTACAAATCAAGTGATTAAATGATTCATTTAGTATAGGGATCTGGCAGCTACAAGAACTTTTTCTCTGAGTTAATCATCCCTCCCTCTGGTGTGGTTTGTGGGGTTCATTTCCCTGACCTGACACACTGCACTATCCACCTGCAGAGGATACCATGGGTGGCATCTGGAGCACAAGGTGAAGGAACAAGGAGCAGGAAGAAGCCTGTAGCAGCACTAGCTTCTTTTTTTTCTGCCAGTGGCACCACCCACAGTGCAGCAGCAGTAGTAGGATGTAGATGCAGTGACAACCCTGTTAGCTCCTCTTTACTGGAAGCACTTGTAGGTGAGCAACTCCCTGCCCCCCCATGGTACCACCAGCTGATGCCCATGAGGATAAGACACAAAGACTGTCAGTCTCTGGCTCCACTCCACATTCTAGGCAGCAGCGCATGCACATATCCCTTGTGTGAGACTTTTGTGAGATGGAACCCACTGACAATAGTGTTGTCACCTGCAAACTCTGCAAGACAGTTGCTTGGTATGGGAAATGAGGTAGACCTTATGTGTACTGGGGGTAGCTCAGCCACCACAATATAAAGCACTTCTGTGAATGGGATGCATCCTGGAGGGTGGCAGATGAAAGGGGTGGAGCCAGTTCCACTCCTTCAGATCCTTTTTGTGTGTTGGGGATGGCACAGCAAGCAAAGTGGTGCATGCTTGCTGGAGGCGGACATGGAGCTGACTGGGAATAAAACCTTTAGCTGGACTCGAGTGCTGTGGGAGACCACCTGAGAGATCTGCTTCAGATACTCCTCCTCCTTTGCGGTCAACTCCACATGGCGATGAGGGAGCTTAAATGCCAAGCTGTGTCCATGGAGGCTACATTTCAGGTGCTGTTCACCAGCCAGCAGAGTATCCTCAAAGGACTGGCAGAACTCCGTGGTGGCCATGCACCCTCTGTGCCTAGGTTGTAGCCCTAGCAACTCCTACTGCCATTACCCTGTCTTAAGTTAATAAATAAATATAGTAAATAATTAATTATTTATCTAAAAGTTTTACCAGGAAGGCATTCTGAGCAGAATTGTTTGCTTCCAGATGCATCCTGGGGGTAAGGGGAGGGGGAAGGGATGAACAATTCACAAGCAGTAACATAGATACAGTTCTAGTAATAATAATGCTTAGAATCAATTAAACTTGCAATCAACAGTAAGCATACAGTAACCACCTACCGGGTCAATATGTTGTATGCTTAATAGCATATGACATGAATTCTAAACCGAAATAACGCTGTACATGAGAGCGAGAGGGTGCAATACCGTGAATGCTGCTGTGCGCAGTACTGCACCCCCTCACTGTCCCAGGCATAGGATAAGGACTCTACTGGGAGTGGTTTCCACCATGCAGCTGCTGTGGGTCTATGAGATGAGCCACTAGCAGCAGGGAATGCAGGGAGAGCGTCTGAGACCAGGTTCGATTCCTGGACCCAGATACAAGTAAATTATTTCTTTTTTACACTTTGTTCGATTTTACTGTTAACCTGCCTGAGTTAAGAATCCTTATTAGTGGGGGACCAGGGGGCACAGGGGGAGCCCTCTGCAAAAAACTAGAGTTATGCCACATGAAAGAAATCGTGCTGTATTGCCAGCATGATTTTTGCATGCAGCATAATGTTTGGTGACATTATGACCCCGTGCCCAGTAACCATAGGAAAGAGCACAAAATAGCAATATCCATAATTTACATATGTATCTTGTAATGGGAGACCACCCAGATTACAAAGGCAGCGAAGTACAACATTAATGGTAGTCATTTAGGAAATTGCTGATCAGTTTAGTGGGAGGTGCCAGGATTATAAAAGGTAGAAATTGAGCTGGGCATGGTGCAGTGTGAGTAGACATGGGTATTGCTGAAGGAATGGAGGGGGATGAGAGGGACAAGGACTGCCAGACTGAGACTTTAAGCTTGGAGGAGGTGAGGTTATTTGGCTTGTATAGCTCTCCAGCTAGGACAGATGTCTGTATCTATCCTTCCCTGACTACAGGCTGTGTGACATCTATATGGTGTGTGACACTGCTAGCAGGGATAATGTGCAATTGGAGCTCTACCGTTGTAACGTTCTGAAAAACACAAGTAGACTGCCAGTGCAATCCTTTAGGGAGAGTGCTAGATAGTGTAGTTCTGAAGGTGATTGAGAACTACTAGGGCATACGTGGTCCAGAGTGAAACTTGTAGTCTTAGTAGCTGCTTATTTTATTTTACTGCAGACACTCAGTGAGTTCTTATATTATCAGTTGAAACAGGAGGCAGAGTCTTGTGTTTTAAACACAAAAAGCAAGTTTATCTTGATTTGTACACTTGCTCTATGCATTCACATGACCCACTGAGTCTTTTGGGTCTAGAGCTACAAAGGTGATGCTCTGTGTGAGTGGAGTGATCACGGGGAGAGCACACAGTTGCCGCGTGCGAAGATGCACGCAAAAACCCGCACATCTCATGCAGGTTTTGCGGGTTTGGTCAGTGAAGGCAGAGAAGGTATACTACCTGACCCTTCACCAAGAATACAGAATACAGGTGATTATTACAAACAGTAGCCTGCATACTGCATAAAAATGGCTGACAGTATTATGACAATAGATGGAGATGTAGTCATTAAATGTTCAAACTGTGGAATGTATGCTATTATAAAGGAGAAGATTATTCCCAAAGCTAGTATTTGTAAGAAATGTAAGCACATAGAGTCACTAGAAAAGGAGATTAAAGATTTCAAGGATAGATTACTATATGTAGAAGAAAGTCAAAAACAAATGTTCAAAAGGTTCAAGGAAAGAGAGTAAAACTATATTAGAGGTACAGGCTCATGATAAAATCACACCACATGATTTAACAGGGGCTATTAGAACACAAACAGAAGCAGCAATTTTAAAAGAGGATCATAAGTTTGACAATGATCTTTTAATACCATAAAGGTTTGATAGAAACATCCTGAATAGGTCAGAACACATACACAAGAAAAGAGATAGAGAACAACAGGTTCCTAATTCTGACGAAGACTGGTGCACAGTTCAGAGTAACAAAGTATCAAAAAGAGGGAGGAGAGCTGAGTACTTTAATTTGCCTACACAAAATAGATTAGACCCAATAAAAGAACAAACAAGTCAATTACCTTTTCCAAGAACAAGTAAAATAAACAACGGATTACACATTAAGTTAAATATGGATTGCTCAGACCAAGCTACTTTGAATACTGGTCTAGAGATAACCTAAGGAGTTAAAACAACTGGTACAGCAACCCACAAGAGACAGGGCTATCCTAGATCTAGTGCTGACTAACAAGGAAGGGATCACAGATCTCCAGGTAGAAGGTCACCTGGGGGCCAGTGACCATCACATGGTATGGTTCAATTTGGCTACTACACCTAAATCATCCCATTCCAAGGCAAAAATATGGGACTTCAGAGGAGCTGACTTTGATAAGATGGCCAACAGAGATAAGCTAGCCCTGGCAAAAAGAAACACAGGTGAGGGGGTACAGGCAAAGTGGGCAAGCATTAAGGATGCAATACTAGAAGCAACATCCCATTGTGTTAGACAGAAAAGGAAGTGCAAAAGAAGAAGGAAACCACTTTGGTTCTCAAATACAGTAGCAGAAAAGGTCAGAGCCAAAAGGCTGGCCTTCAGGAAATATAAGGGAACACAGCGAGATGAAGATAGGAAGGCATACCAAACTGCCCTAAGGGAAGCAGGGAAGGCAGTAAGGCAGGCAAAGTCCCAAACTGAGGAAACACTAGCACGAACAGTAAAAGAAGGTGATAAGACTTTCTATAGATACATTAGTGAAAGGAGAAAGTCCAGAGGTGTGCTAAGCTTAATGGAGAAAAGGAGCATGTGAGGAGGAGGAGGAGGAGGACCTGTAAAGGCATCTATCCTAAATAGATACTTTGCTCAGTATTTACTGAAGAGAAGGTAGGGCAGGGCCCACAGCCTCAGCATCATGGACACAGGGGGGAGGTGAGCACTACTCCCTTCACAAAAGAAGGGTCCTACAAGAGCTTGCTAAGCTCAGGGTGGATAAGGCAATGGGACCTGATGGCATACATCCCAGGGTACTTAAGGAGCTAAAGGTGGAACTAGCAGAGCCATTAGCAGAACTGTTTAGTGAGTCTCTGAGCACAGGAGAGGTCCCAGAAGACTGGAGAAGGGCTCATGTGATCCCGCTCCACAAGAGTGGTAGCAGGGAGGAGTCGGGAAACTACAGACCAGTCAGTCTTACCTCAGTAGTGGGCAAGATTATGGAGGCACTCCTTAAGGAAAGGATAGTGCAACACCTGGAATCCATAGGGGTACAGGATCCAAGACAACATGGGTTTACAAAAGGAAGGTCCTGTCAAACTAATCTCATAGATTTCTTTGACTGGGTAACCAGAGTGGTGGACCAAGGAGAGCAGTTGATGTCACCTACCTTGACTTCAGCAAAGCTTTTGACACTGTTCCACATAGAAGATTGATAAATAAGCTGGGTAGGCTCAGGGTGGGTCAGAAGTTGAGCAACTGGGTGGCAAACTGGTTGACGGGCAGAAAACAGAGAGTGGTGGTAAATGGTATACAGTCAGAAGAGATGCAAGTCACAAGTGGGGTATCTCAGGGATCAGTCCTGGGGCCAGTCCTCTTCAGCATCTTCATTAGTGACCTTGCAGATGGACTAGAGGGAAGGCTTGTCTGTTTGCAGATGACACCAAGATCTGCAACAGAGTAGATGATCCAGATGGGGTGGGCAGAATGAGAAGAGATCTGGATAAACTAGCAAAATGGTCAGAAGAGTGGCAACTGGGATTTAATACAAAGAAGTGCAAAATCATGCACATAGGGAAGAGAAACCCTGAAGCCACCTATAGGCTGGGAGAGGAGTTGCTAGCAGTCACAAAGGAAGAAAGAGACTTGGGCATCATCATCACTGATGACCTGAAATCATCCAAGCAGACCTCTAAAGCAGTAGGTAAGGCTAGGGAGTGTTAGGGTGTATTAGTAGGGGTATCACAAGTCATAAGAGGGAGGTAATAATCCCTCTTTACAAGACACTGGTTAGGCCCCATCTGGAGTACTGCATGCAGTATTGGAGGCCACACCTTCACAAGGACATTAACCAAATTGAGGCAGTCCAGAGAAGGGCAACCAAAATGGTGCAGGGACTGCATCAGAAGACATATGAGGACAGATTAACAGAGCTCAATATGTATACCCTTGAGCAAAGGAGGGAGAGAGGTGATATGATCGAGGCATTCAAACACCTTAAGGTCGTTAACAAGGTGAAAGAGTCTAACATGTTTAAATATAAGAAAAATAGCAGGACAAGAGGACACAGCATGAGATTAGAGGGGGCCGATTAAGGGGAATGTGAGAAATTCTTTTCACAGAAAGAGTGGTGGATGCATGGAATGGCTTACCACAAGAAGTGGTGGCTATGAATACAGTGCAGGGCTTCAAACAGGCATGGGATAGGCATAAGGGAGCAATACAAATGACTATGAATAGATAGGCCACTGACAGAGCAAAGGCCGATGGCACATTTATAAGGTAGAACAACAAATGGGCAGACTGGATGGGCCTTGTGGTCCTTATCTGCCATCAACTTCTATGTTTCTATTTTCTATGTTTCTATGTTAAAAGTACCAAACAAATAGTAGCAGTAGGAGACGCAGTCATTAAGTATTTAGATAAATCAGTCTGTAAAAGGAAAAAGAAAACAGATAATTGTTGAGCTTTAGGGGTAGCAAGATATCAGCGATAACACAAATGGTTGAAAACCTCCTAAAAAATAATGAAAAAGGCACTCTGATAATTGTACATGCTGGCGCGAACAATATCCTGCAGGATCCAGCATTTACAATAAAACAAGTCTATGTAACTCTGTCTAATAAACTCCTTGAACTTGGCTATCAAGTAGCCTTTTCTGAGATATTGCCAATTCCAAAATGTTCATTACACCACTTGACAAAAATAAAGGAGATTAATAATTGGCTAAGATACTGGTGTTTCAAAAAAAAATATTACATATATCACCCATTGGGAGGACTTTGATCAAAGAGATGAACTTTACTGCTGGGATAAACTCCATTTAAGCAGGAGAGGAACAGCCAAACTTGCAAACAACTTAATGACTTCATTACTCAATATTTAAACTAACTTACAGGGGGAGAGTTTGAAAGTGGTAATCTTTCTAAAACAAGGTCCATTCATACACTCTGATAACAGTAAGAAGTTAATAAAATTATCGAACATACAGCAAGATGAACTAAATGGTATAAAAAACAAAAAGGGTAATAACCTAAAGCTACTTCTTACTAATGCACAAAGTTTAAAAAATAAAATGGAGGAATTAACTACTATTATGATAAAGAATGATACAGATATCTGTGGTATCACGGAAATGTGGTTTACCGAAAAAGAATGGGGTAGCTCAATTCCAGACTACATATGCTTTCATAAACACAGAACTTCCAAGAAAGGTAGTGAAGTAGCATTATTCATTAAAGAAAGTCTGAAGACATATGAAATGTATCTGGAAGGAAATCAGAATATGGAAAATTAATTGATATGGACCAAGGTGTTGTGTATGACATCTAATCTGACTGTTGGGTTAGGTTATAGGTCCTCTAATTTAAAAACAGAGGATACCATCAAATTCCTAAAAGAGATAGGAGATATGAACCTGGTAGGTGGTATTATACTGATGGGAGACTTTAACTTCCCTCATATTGACTGGATATCAGGGTTAGGAGCTAGTATATTAGAAAATAAATTTCTTGAAATCATACTGCAGAATAATTTTGAGCAAAAAGTGCAAACACCTACAAGAGAAAAAAATATTCTAGATTTAATCTTTGTTAACTTTGACATAGGAATGAATAACCCTAAAGTGCCCCCGTAGGAAGTGACCACATGATAATACAGCTTGTGATTCAGGTAAATAAAATTGTACAGACTAATGGGGTTACTATATTTAAAAATGTTTACAAAGCACATTATGCTAACATGCAAAAATATCTTAACAATTGGGAATGAGAAGAAGAAGAACTTAAAGGGCAAAATCTTGAAAATACTTGGAAAATACTAAATGATAAAATCCAGACCTGTATATTGAGGTGGGTTCCAGACAGGAAAGAAATATAATAAAATTAAAAGGATACCCTTGTGGTGGAACCAGACAATACAAAAAAAGTATTAGAAAGAAAAACAGGTCCTATAAAAAATATAAAAGGAAAACTACAGAGTTAAACTTGAATAAATACAATACTGCTGTTAAAAAGTGCAAAACATTAAAAAGGCAAGCAAAACAGGGAATGGAAAAAAGGTTAGCAACTAAAATTAAAGATAACAAAAATGTGTTTTATAATTATATAGGCTCACTAAAAAATACAAATAATAATATTGGTCCAATAAAAACAGAGAATGGAGTAATAATAAATGAATTGGATATGGCCACTGAATTCAACCAATATTTCCTAAGTATTCATGGCATTGAGCAGCATAAAGCATTAGATATACAACAAGGGCTGGTGGATTGTGAGACCTTCTCAGTTGCAGAAGTCACTGAGTTGATCAAAAATATTAAAACAACTAGTTCTTCGGGACCCGATGGTCTAAGTCCAATATTTTTAAAGGAACTAGTAGAATAACTGGATGGCTCGATTATAAAGCTTTTTAATGCCTCCCTCTCTGAGGGTAAAACAATACAAGAATGGAATACAGCGATGGTTATTGCTATCTTCAAGTGTGGAGATAAACAGGATATTAAAAATGATAGGCCAATCAGTTTGACTTCTGTCCTAGGGAAGCTTCTTGAAAGGTTCATACAAAAATGTACTATTGATCATTTACATCAAATTGGTCACATAGATGCCACTCAGCATGGCTTCTGTCAGGGTAGGTCATGCTTGACTAATCTACTAAGTTCCTTTAAGCTGGTAAGCAAGTCATTAGATAAGGGAATATCTGCTGATGTGGCATATTTAGATTTTTCAAAGGCTTTTGATAAAGTCTCCCACAACATACTAATTGAAGAATTAATCAAACTAGATCTGCAGCCCAATATAATTAGTTAGATAAAGTCTTGGTTGATTGATAGGAAAAAGAGGATGGTAATAAGGGGGTATATGTTGGATTGGGGCTCTGTGGCTAGTGGTGTGCCACAAGGCTCTGTTCTTGGACCCATATTATTTAACATATTGGTTACATCAATGCAGGTAACAACAGGGATATGTATGAGTAAATACACTGGTGATTGCAAAATCAGAGGCATTGTTATAGACCAGGCCTCTGCCACTCTGTTTCAATACAACTTGGATCAGTTAGCTAACTGGGCCAAAGAACACAAACTCATATTTAAGGTGTCTAAATGCAAAATTATGCATTTAGGAAGAAACAATCTTTGCTACAACTATAAATTAAATGGTGTTCAACTAATAGCAACAAGACATATGACATCAGACCTTAAGTTTGATAAACATACAAATATGATAAAAAAATGCTACAGAATTTATCACTGCATTCTGAGAAACAAAAAGAGCCATGATCAGGTGGTTATAGTTCCGCTATATATCACACTGATTAGAACTCACCTGGAGTACTGTTCCCAGTTTTGTGCCCCTTATACTATTAAAGGCGAAAATAAAATTGAGAAAATACAGCAGAAGTTAACTAAAAAAAGTGAAAAAATATGAATAACAAATCATACAGTGCAAGACTATGGGAACTGAATATTTTCTCTATGGAATACAGGAAAAGAGAGGTGACCTATATAATGCATTTAAAGTATATCAGAACGAGGCTCTGTTACATATTTAGGGTTACAAAAGCATAATCCAAGAAGTTTAATTACCAGATCACACATATGTAAACTAAAGGGAGTACAAAATAACACTACAAAAAAGAATCATTGGTATAACCAACAAATTATTACATTATGGAATACACTTCCAGGGCATGTAATTAATAGTAAGGATATGGAAACATTTAAAATTAGATTGGACCAACATATGAAAGAACATTTTATTACCACCATTAAACACTATGGTGGCAAGTTCATTAAAGGACCTTGGTCTACAGAACTTGAAACCCTTTCCATGATTCTATGATTCTATGGAACCTTCTGTCTGTGTAATTAAATATTTAAGGAGTGGAAACACATAGATCTACACCTAATTTTGCAACCACAATTACCAGCCACCCTATTTCCTAGATCTTTTCAGCATTTCACACTACATTTTTCCCTCCTGCATAGAATGTATTTATTGTGATGCTTTGTTTACACCATCCTATATTTTAAGTCCATCATAACCACACATTGATTTGCAGCTCTACTATGGCAACTAGATGGTCACTGATTTATTATAAAGCAACCAGATCTACAAAGATTTCCCCATTGGTAAATCAATAAGGCTTAGTTGGGTAACCAGCTTGATGTCCACACTGCTGTTAACACAGTGAAGTGCAAGATGGCAGCCACGATGGGCTGACCATTAAATAGTAGGATTCGGCAGCACATTTTTATTTTCAGTTTTACCGTTTTAACTTGTTGCATTTCGTAGTTTGTTTTGTAGCAGTATTAGTACCATTAGTAGTATTAGGACTATTAATTGATTACTTTAGTTAGCATTTAGTGTTTAGTTTAGAGAGGGTTTTTAGTGAGTTAGCTATTATTGTGGTTTTCAATTTTAGATAGCAGCAGATGCAATTGAGTGCTCCGTAGTTCTAATTCGGAGTGAAATTCTGGTTATTTTGGCCCAAATGTCGAGGTGGAGTGAAATTAAATAAGAAGTTTCTACCTTCTTTGTCTCCTCCTTGTAGTCCTGTCGTCTGGAAGATTGGTGATTTGTGGAGCCTTGCCATCCTGACGAGGAGTCCAATTTTTGCACCGGAACTGTTGTTGGGGGAGCAGTGTTGGAATGGGTGTGATCTGGACTGGATTCATTGCTGGACTGCCTTGTTTGCCCCAGAACTGTTTCTGGTGGTCTCCTAGGTTTCTTCTTGTCGACTTCTGTGGAAATCTGAAAGTTTTTTGTGAGGATTTGCTGTCCTGTTGAACTCTCTTTGGATTTATAATTGTCCTTGAACGTTGGGGGGCTGCTCACTTTGCCTGGCTTGTGCTTCCACAGGGGTCAGAGGCAGGGTTTGCCAGAGGGCTGACCTTGGATCTGTTACCCCTAAGTTCTCTGGGGATTCAACCAGTGGGCTGTGTCCAAGGAGGGCTAAGGTGTTGTGTCACTGGTAATGCAGGAGGGAGGGAGGGCAGCCATCCTGGAGTGCCGAAGATACATTTTTGATATTCTTGGAATTAGACCTGGAGACCCTGGAGGTATGAATCTGGTATGGATTGGATGATCTGGACAAGACCACAGCCTGGTTTGACTTTTTTCTTACCTAAATCTCATTATTTTGGGCCAGATTATTATTGCTTTATGGGCGGTGAGAGAGCCCAATGACTATGTGAACTTTAGACAGTGAGAGTGTCAAAGTTTTTATATCATTGACTTTTCCCTGACCTTTGTGAGAGATAGTGTCTGGGGTAAAAGCCTAATACTCTTTAATTTTTATCTTTTGGGGAGGTGGGAGCTCCCTAGAGGAGACAGTGTTGAATTTGGGACAATTTTATTATTTGCTGCTACCTAGAAACCTTTGCGCTCTATTTATATAGCTGACTATTGTTTAGTTGGGGTTTTATATGTGTTATTGTTGTTTATGGTGTGGTTTGGAAGTTTGTTTGTTGTTTCTGTTGTATGGTATTTTGATTGGGTATTTGTGAGTTGTTGTGAAAATGTGGTGGTTTGGCATGTCGATGGTCAGGCATTATTCCCTCCAGTCTGAGGAATCTTCACCTTTTGTTGCCCTCCTGTCACTGGAGGTGTTTAGATGGTGTAGGGCATTGGGGATAGCTAGGAGGTTAAGGGTGGGGACTCGGCCTGCTGGGGAATGAAGAAGAGTGGGTGGATTGGGATCGTGGGACAAGGAGACATCCTGGGGCAAAATGGGTCCAGGAAAGGGGTCATCCTGTCTGGTTCCCATACCTAAGGGCTCTGCCTATGGCAGGCAGGAAACTCAGTCTTCCTCGGCAGCTCATCTGACTTGGGCGTTATGCAATACCAGGTCTATTAAAAACAAGACCACTATAGTGGCCGATCTTGTTGATTTAACTGATCTGGTTGCATCACGAGACCTGGCTGGATGAAAATGCTGGTCTCATTTTGGCTGCAGCACTTCCAGCTGGGTACTGGTGATACACCCAAAGATGGATCATGAGGGGCGGGGTGGCCTTTGTTTTAAATCAGAACTGAACCTGATGGAAGTTCCAGTGGAGCTACCAACTCTTTGAATGTATCGTGGGTGAAGGTGTGGGTGCAGGATTCTTCTCGTTTACCGTCCACCAGGAGATGGGAATGTTTTCCTGTGGGAAGTCACGGACTTCATTGTCGACCTGACATTGGACCCCACAGATGACTGACCCTGGGGGATTTCAACGCCTGGGTCGACAATGAACTCTCACAGTTTGGACAGGACTTTCTCCAGTTAATGAGTTCACTGGGCCTCACACAGGTTGTTTCCTCCTCGACTCACATTGGTGGTCATTCATTGGACTTGGTGTTTCTCCTGGGGATGGAGATATCCGATTTGGTGGTGGAACCAGTCGGGTGGTCTGACCATCTTACCATCAGGTTCAGTTTTGAGGCCCCCACTAGGAGGTCTGCCCCTATGGAGATGGCCCAATACCACACTTTGAGGGGCGAATCCCCTGATGGTCAGATGGCAGTGTTGGACCTATCAGGTATGTTGAGTGAATGTTTGGATCCAGGGGACCTCATACTAGCCTATAATAAGGCAGTGACAGAGGCCCTGGATTCCATTGCTCTGTTCAGTGTTCAACCACTCACCTTGCCCCAGGTCTCCTTGGTTCTATGAGACCTTGAGGGAGCTGAGGAGAGCTGGAAGAAGGTTAGAGAGGCGATGATGGAGGTCTGGCCTGTTGTGTGACAGGCTTTAGTTTGATGGACCATTATCTGGTTTATCAATCAACAATTTCCCATAAGAAGGCAGAACTCCTGTCCAGGGAAACTGTTGCTGCGAGGAATCCACCAGCTCAGCTTTTCCAGACTGTGGACAGACTGTGCAGTCCACTCTGTTTTCAGCCTGGAAATGCTTTTTCACAAGAGCAGTGTGAGGAGATTGCTCGATTCTTCGTGGGAAAGGTTGCCACGCTCTGATCCAATATCCGCTTGACCTTTTCTCAAGGGAGTAGCAGTGGTCGGCAGGAGATGTTGGACACCCAGTTTGTGTAGTGCGACTTCAGCCGCCCCACAATCAGTGATACTGTGATGGTTATCCAGTCATTACGTCCTACCAACTGTAGTTTGGATCCAGGCCCCACATGCCTGCTGGTTGGTTGTGTGGATGTTATCGGCCCAGTCCTTGCTGAGATAGTCTGGTTGTCCCTGGAGAGGGAGATCTTTCCAGATCCCCTTAAGGAGGCTGTGGTTCGCCCCTTCTTAAGAAGCTCTTCTTGGACACCGACTGTCTAGCAAACTACAGGCCTGTCTCTAACCTGCCCTTTTGAGTAAGGTTATTAAGAAGGTAGTGGCATTATAGCTGGAGGACCATTTGACCAGCCACAATGTTTATGATTCTCTCCAGTCCGGTTTTAAGAAGAGACATAGTGCTGAGACAGCCTGTTCGGTTACTGAATGACTCCTGATGGCGAGAGATCAAGGACTTGTTCCATCTTGGTTCTTCTTGATCTTCTGCAGCATTTGACACTATGGACCATGGTGCTGTTAGATCACCTGTAGTTCATCTGTGGACTCTCGGGATCTGTTCTCATATGGTTTCGATCTTTCCTCACAGGTAGGACTCAGAGAGTGAAGTCTGTTTTTTTTCCTCAGCTCCATTCTCTCTATCCTGTGGGGGTACCGCATGGATCCATTTTGCCACCCATGTTGTTTGCAGTGTATATGCTGCCATTGGGAGCAATTATAAGATGGTATGGCTTGAGTTTTCACTGCTATGCAGATGACACTCAGCTATTCATATTTTTGTGCCTGATGAAGGATGACGCTGTCTGGTGCTAAACAGCTGTCTAGCCAAATCCAGGCCTGATGAATGGAGTTGGCTGCAGCTGAATCCTAAAAACTGAGGTGTTGGTGGTGGACCCAGGTAATCATGAGGCTGGTGCTGGCAGGTTCTCCTTAGAGTCTATGGCTCGAGGTGTCCAGCTAGCTACCTCAGACCGGTGTGAAAACTGGGCTTTATGTTTGATGACTTTCTGACCCTAAAATCGCAGGTGTCAGTAGTTAAAACCTCTCTTTACCATCTGAAAAAGATTTCCTGGGTTAAACACCTGGTTCATCTCGATGATCCTCCAACATTGGTTCACGCTTTCGCTACCTCTCGCCTTGACTACTGCAGTGCCCTTTACCTAGGGCTACTGGGGGTTGATATCTGCTGCCTGCAGCTGGTGCAGAATGCAGCATCCAGGCTATTGACTGGTACTTCTAGAACCAGTCATATAACACCTGTGCTCCGCGGACTGCACTGGCTGCCAATACAGTGGCGGATCACCTTCAAGGTTGCGTTATTAACCTGTAAGGCCCTACATGACCAGGGACCGGGTTACCTGAAAGATCTCCTTTGTCCCTACTGTCCCCTCTGTCCTCTCCAATCCACTGATGAGGGATTGTTAGAGATTCCCAGGGTTCGTTTACAAACATCTGGGGCAAGGGCATTTAGCTTTGTGGCCCCGACCCTGTGGAATTCTCTGCCTCATTGAGTATGAGATTGCCTGACCATCCAGAGTTTTAAGACTGCCTTAAAAACATAACTTTTTGGTCTGGTGTTGTTGACCATTGAAGCTGCTATTGTATTTTATGCATTTTATTCTCTCTGGGATAATTGTTTTATATGTTTTTATTGTACAGGCACCTTGGTTTGGAATGGCGCCTTTTATAAATAAAGATGATATGATATGATATGATATGTATTGCTGGTTCTATACATTGCTTAAATGGCAGCCTTCCCCAATGAGTTATTATGCCCCCACATCCAACAAAATATCCAGAGTTTGCAATGAGTATATGTACAGATGGGTCTGCTTCAACTACAAGACTTAGCTGAATGCACCATGCCCAAGATGGCATGGGATTTTGGAGTCAGTAACTCAAATAATTTTAATTGCCTCAGGCTCCTTTAAACAAGAACTTGTGAACAGGGATCAGTATATCTAATGCATGCACAAGGGGGAGGCAGGAGAATTTGTATATGTTAGCCATGAACTGAGAGAAGTCCTACATTTTACTAGTGCAGTACTTCATTCTGGGCACAGTCTCTCCAGAATGAATCATTTCATGCTTGAGCCTCTACAAAGCTATGAGGTTGCCCCTCCTTCCTAATGCTGAGGACCACTGGAAACCCAAAATAGAAATCGATACCTGTTCCTTTCCATAAATTCATAACTGGGCAAATGTGTTCAGGAAAGTGGTTCAGTTTATCTTCTGTTTTAACTGAAATATTTGAATAGTTTGTACTTTAAATTAGTGCTATGTGTCACAAATGTTAAAATTATTACTTTGAGTTACAACTGTTACTTAGGCTGTGATGTTGTGGCTGTTGGGGCTTGTGTGCTGGTTGTGGGAACAGTTATTTGGCAGTGATACTGAAAAACCACTGGGGTTGAAGCTTGAAGGGCTGTATGTTTCTGTTTGTGACTGAAACTTGAAGCAATAGGAGCTGGTAGCCTGTGACATCATACGGTACTTGATGTCTGCATATACACACTGCTTGCTGGACTGGACACACACTGGACTGAATGTGTTCATGAGACTTGGGAATGCTATGGGTGGGGTTGTAATTGGGTTCGTAAATAACTGCAGTCAGTATAGAGAGACTGTATTTCACCGTCCTGTATAGGCAGTGTGAATCGTAAGTATGATTGTGGCATGCAGTGGTTGTGGGGCAGCAGTGTGGATGAACATATTGTGGAGGCTGGGAGGGTGCTCAATATGCCACAGGCTAAGGAGGCTCAAGGAAGAGGTTCAGTGACTTGGCAGGGAGCTGAGGAGGTTGAGGGGTGAGGGGAGGGTTGTATTGGTAGAAGAGCTGACATCTGAGAGTATCAGGAGGGCACCACAGAGAAGGAACATTTGGTCAAGGGAGGGGTCAGGGAAGGCAAACTAGACAGGAAGCCAGCTTAGGAAGGATGGACACTGGTAGGGACTAGCAGATGAGGAGCAGCAGGCAGGAGGAAGAGAAAACACATTGTAAGACAAAGAGGGTAGGGGAACATGTTTGCTGTACTAACGACACAGAGGTAAGAGGACACAGGAGGAGATTGCACAAGGATAGTACTCACAAAGAGGAGGGAGTGAGGGGCATTACTAGTGGAGAGATTGAGCATGGCATGGCAGGAGGGAGAGATAATACTTGGAGAGGTGAGAAGGGGAGGGAGGAGGAGGGAGGTTGGCAGTCAAACAGGAGGAGGGGAGAGAACTCCAATTGAGAGGGGCAGGGGAAGACACTAGGCAAATGGTAAAGAACCATCTTGAGTGGTCCTGTGAATGAGAACCTGGGTGAGTGGTGGTGCTGGGCACAAGGAAAGAGGAGGGGGGGGTTGTACTGGTGTTGGGGGACTCCATACTCAAGGGGATCAGATGGGGCAGCAAGAGGGAGAGGCACAGTCAGATATGGGTGGAGTTCATACCAGGATTAAAGGCAGACAAGGCAGGACAGGCAATCCTAAGGTGCGCAAGGAGGGGTAGGAGGAAACCACACATTGTGGTACATGTGAAGACAAATGACCTAGCAGAGGAAATGGTGGAGATAACAAGGGAGAGGTTTGAGGAAGTGGAGGGTGGTGCGAGGAGACTGGGAGTCTGTGGCCTCTTGGAGGTGATCCTCAGTACCCGTGCAAGCACAGTGAGAAAGGAGAGGATTAGGGAGTTGAACACGTGGTTGGTTGAATGGTGTCAAACTAAGGGATATGGAGTTGTGGGTAGCTGGGGCAGTACCTGGGATAATAACAATCAGTTTGCAAGGGATAGGCTGCATCTGAATGGGGGAGGTATTAAAGCAAAGACTGGGGGGTATATTGCGACAAAGGTGGATTTAAACTAGATGGGGGTGGCACGTGGACAGCAGGTAGGCAGGGATCTGATAGCGTGAAGTCACAAGCTACCCCCAGGCTAGCAAGGAAGGACTCAGAGTGCCTGAAAAGAGAGGGAGTAGAAGGGAGGAGATGGAGGCCGATGAAGGGAAGGGGGCAGGATGGAGGGTGATCTCACTGAATGCGAGAAGCTTAGGCAACAAATCAGCTTAGCTACAGGCACTCCTGGTAGTGTGGAGGGTGGAAATTGCAGCTGTCATGGAGACATGGGCAACTGAGCACCTGGACCGGGTTCAGAGAATCCCAGGGTACAAATTATATAGGAAGGACTGTAAGGAGGGGATGGAGTGGCAGTCTATGTGAGGGAAGGGATCAAGTGCACAAGGGACGAGGAGGAAGAAAGGAGAACAGAGGCAATCTGGCTGCAGGTCCTAGACTCAAGGGGTAGGAAACTGAGGATTGGGGTAGTATACAGGCTGCCATCCCAGTCTGAGAAGCTTGACAGGGAATAGCGGGACAAATCAGAAAGGTATATAGAAAAGGGAAGGTGGTCATCGTGGGGATTTCATCTTGCCGGGGGTTGACTTGAGCATTCCATTCATCTCCAGTGCTAGGGAGCAAGTGCTCCTGGATGTGATCCAGGAGGGTCTCCTGACACAGTTGGTCAGTGTACCTACTAGGCTAAAGAACACTTTAGATCTGGTATTGTTGAATGGAGAGGCAGTAAGGGAAATAAGGGTGGAGGACCCACTAGTGGACAGCGATCACCAAACAGTGTGGTTTAATAAAACCATGTGCCAGGAGCCAGAGAAATCATTAACCAGGGTGGTAAACTTCAAGTGGGCAGACTTTGGGAGGATGCGGAAGTACTGAAAGGGAAACTGGAGGGCATAAGGCAGGAGATGGACGTGGAGCAGAAATAGGATATTATTAGACAAGGGATTACAGAGACAATGGAAGCCTGCAGAAGATACAGAGTAAGAGGAGCAGAGCAAGGAACCATGCTGGTTGAACAGCGAGGTAGTGGAGATGATATGGGCAAAACGAGAGGCGCACCAGAGGTATTGGAGAAAGGGAAAGAAGGGACAGGGAGAAGTATGCAAGATGGTCCAGGGAGGACATGAAGAGTGAGAGCAGCCAAGGCTCAGAGGGAGCTGAGATTATCACAGGGAATTAACGGGGGACTTTTTCAGATATAACAGGGAGAAAATGAAGTGCAAGTAGACAATAGTAATGATAAAAAGGGTGGGGAGTGGACGGAAAAGGGGGAAGAACAGGCAGAAGCACTGAATGAATACTTTTGCTCAGTGTTCATGGAAGAAACATAGAAACATAGAATTTGATGGCAGATAAGGACCGCTTGGCCCACCCAGTCTGCCCATTTTCCTACCTAACAGATAAGCTGAAAATCCTAGTTAACCAACAGCTTACTTCCTCCTACCCCCCACTAGGACTGCCTTATGCCTGTCCCATGCATTCTTGAAGTCCCCACTGTTCTTGGACTCCACGACCTCCCTCAGGGAGGCTGTTCCATGCATCCACAACCCTCTCAGTGAAAAAGTACTCTTACATTACCTCTGAGCCGTCCTCTCTATCTTCAAATTGTGCCCCTTGTTCTTGCACATCTTTTTCTGGAAGATGCTACCCTCTTGGACTTTGTTAATTCCCTTGAGGTACTTGAAAGTTTCTATCATGTCCCTCTCTCCCTCATTTCCTCTAGGGTATACATATTAAGCTCCTTTAGTCTTTCTTCATATGTCTTCTGGTGCAGACCCTGCACCATTTGGTTGCCCTCCTCTGGACAAAGGTGGGAACGCTACCACCATGGGCTGGAGGGTGGGGATGGGGGAGAGGAGGAGACAGATGGAAGAATTATGGAGGTAGAGTATTAGAAGGACTGAAGGCACTGAAGGTAGATAAGGCACCAGGGTCGGATGGTATCCACCCCAGGGTGCTGAGAGAGATGGATGTGGAGGTACTCAAATATCGCACAACATGAATAGCGAAGTCAATTTGTCGCATACATGATCGCAGTATCAACATTAGCACAACATCAATATAGTGCAAACAACAATAGCGATATAACGGAGTACCAATATGGAGTGTCTGCACTAGCATATACACAGCTTTTTAAAAAGTGCACATTTTGCATTTTTCAGTGATTTAATGGAAATTACTTACATCGGACATCCTTTTTTGTTCATCCATGAGGGGGGGACTGCTGTGGACCGAACACAAACTAATGTACTACAACTAAACTGTTACCCCGCTTCCCCTTATCAGCCTCAGTTCCCTTACTGTTTGCCACAAGAATAACAACACAGTCTGTACATGCAGGTAACCTTTTATTTAATGCCTCAAATTATATAAATCTAAAATAATGCACATTAGTAGGGATCACATCAGTATAACAAAGGCAATAATTCATTATTTCATGCCTGTAACTGAAAATGATATGCTATTTCTCGCAGAAATTCAATTCTGAGCCTCATTTCATATTCAGAAACTATTATTGCAATACGCTTAGCTGTATCTTTGTATTTCTTTTGTTTCTGTTGCTGCACTGCCTGCAATTAGCTGCTCTATCAGCATCTGGAACATGATTGTGATCCCTATACTTTTAAAACAACATCCCCATTCAGGTGAATCCTTGCAGTTCAGTGTCCTTTATCATATTCAAGGCACTTTAAGTATGACTTTGCAGGTGTTGTTCGTTATTTTCAGTACAAAAACCCATTTAGAATAGCTAGTTCTCCACCCTTCTGGCTTCGTACAAAACAAACTTTTTCAGTCATTTTGGTGGGCAAATTAGGAAGTGCAGTAACACTTTCATATTTATTTCTTTGCATGCAACGGACACTAGATGGCAGTACCGCACTATTATTTCAGTCTCCGTAATGATATTGTGCTATTTTAGCATGCGCTACATTGTATGTGCTATAATTACTCACGCTATTCTGTCCACGTAATTTTCACCGTATACCCTGGTGGATCTGTACAGCACCTCACTGGAGTCAGGATGTGTGCCACTAGACTGGAAGATGG
The DNA here is from genome assembly GCA_016271365.2 of Neoceratodus forsteri. Classification (NCBI taxonomy): domain Eukaryota; kingdom Metazoa; phylum Chordata; order Ceratodontiformes; family Ceratodontidae; genus Neoceratodus; species Neoceratodus forsteri. Next base: position 582,696,819 of record CM057456.1, on the reverse strand, counting down.
CACATGTAGCGCCATTTCACAAGAGTGGACCAAGGGATGAACTGGGTAATTATCATCCAGTAAGTCTCTCCTCCATAGTGTGCAGACTCATGGAAATGATACTAAAGGAAAGACTGAGGTTGTACCTGGAGGACAATGGCCTCCAGGATGTGAGGCAGCATGGGTTCATTTTGGGAAGTCTTGTCAAACCAACCTGATACAATATTATGACTGGGTGACAGGTGAGCTGGATAAGGATCATGTGGTGGATGTTCTTTACTTGGATTTCAGCAAGCCTTCGATTCTGTCCTCATGGGTGGCTTGGGGGAAGTTAACTGGTTTAGGGTTGGGACAAAAATGACAAACTGGATTACTAGCTGGGTGGTGGGAGGCTACAACAGGTGGTAGTGGATGGGAGCTCAACTCCAAGGCCTGTGATGAGCGGGTACCGGAGGGCTCTGTGCTAGGACCAGTATTATTTGAGATCTTCATATCAGACATTGTACACGGGTGGTGAGGTAGTAAGTCTGTTCACAGATGACACCAAAATGGGTGCAGTGGTGGATGTAGTGGAGGGATGGAAGCAGCTGCAGGGGGACCTAGGCAAGCTGGAGGAGTGGTCAGAGAGGTGGCAGCAGGAATACAATGCAAAGAAGAGTATGGTTATGCACTTTGGGGTGATAAACCCATGAAGAGAATACTGGCTGGGAGGGGTAAGGCTGGGGATCATTGAGGAGGAGAAGGACCTAGGGGTAATGGTAACAGGGACCATGAATAACACTGCCCAGTGCAGGAGAGCAGCTGCAAAAGTGAACAAAATGATAGGGTTCATAGTGAGAGAGTTTTCATCCAGGCAAAGAGAAGTAATCTTGCCCCTCTACAGGTCACTAGTAAGGCCACACTTGGAGTATTGTGTGCAGTTTTGGAGGCCATACCTGAAGTGTGATGTCAGGTTACTGGAGGGGATACAGAGGAGGGCAACAAAGATGATTTGTGTAGTGGAGGGGAGAGACTATGAGAGCAGCATGGGAGACCTGATTATTTACACCCTGGAGGATAGAAGGGACGGGGGGGGACATGATAGAGGCAATCAAGTATCTGAGGGAAATCAATAAGGATGGGGAAGATGGGGTCTTTAACCTACGAAGGGGGAGAGACACCAGAGGGCATGGGCTAAGAATAGAGGGGGGAGGATTTAGGAGGGGAAATGAGGAGACACTATTTTGAGGAGAGGGTGGTAGCAAAATGGAATGCACTACCAGAAAGGGTGGTATCATGTAAATCTGTAAACAGCTTTAAAAGGGCATGGGACAGAAAACAGGGGAGAGTGAAGGTGGGGAAGTGGGGGAGGCGGCATTGGAATGACAAAGGGAGGGGGGGAGCTTCAAACTAGGGGTCCTAGCTGCACACTGAGCAGCTTTAGATAGACCGGGTGGTCTGTTTCTGCTGGCAAATTCGATGTTCATATGTTCATATGCTGTTATGCATCCTCTTTGAATAGTCTTGGATAATCTCTCTGTATGCATTTAACATTTTCTGTTAATCTGAAATGTTGTGCAGTCTGAAGATTAGTTGCCTCAGTGGGGCCTCAAGCTGGGGCTTTGGTGCAAAGACTCAGTGTGCCTGCCCCGCAGTATCTATTTTAATGCTCTCTTTGTTGATGAAATTCAGCATTTGTGGTAGCTAGCTCTCCAACAGTACCAAAGCATTCCTACTTTTATTGCCCTCCACTATGCCTTGAATGCACAGATTATTGCACCATTCGTTATTTTCTTGCTTATTAGTTTGTTCCTGGAGCACTTCAGTTTCCATCTCGAGCCTCTACACCTTTCCTGGCAGGCTCTCTATTACATCCTCTGTGACTAAAATATGTCTATCTGCCTCTCGGAGAAAAGCTGTCAGCAGACATGTCTACTGTATCAGGGCTTCCAGTTTGAATGCTATAGCCTTCTGTCTTAGCGCAAGCACTGGCAGAAACCAGTTGAGATCATCTGAACCCTGTACTGCCATCACCTGTTGCTAGATCAACTACAGAGTGTGGGTCTCCAAAGCTCCACTAGGTCATGACTGTATCAGGAGTCCTTTAGATTTTTTTTGTCTTCTCATCATTTGGCAGCTGGAGTTGTCAAATAATCCTTTCTTTTGTTTGCCAGGTTGTGAGGCATTTTTCTAAAATTAGATTAGTGCTTACAGTTAAAATAGTTCTAATCCAAATTCAACTGCCTGTAAATTGGAGTTCTGTCTGCTTCAGTTCAGACCTGGAGTCCACTTTCATTTCTGTAGTTCCAAGGAGAATATAGTAATTTAAATGGAGGTGAATTAGAGAATACAGAGGTGTATAATCCTTGAGTTCAGTGATGAATACTAACTACTGGTGTAGTTCAGCACTGGACTCAAGCAGTCTTTGAGGGTTGTAAATTCTGCCACAGTACTAAAACAATAGGAATCCATAGAACTGGTGTGCCAATGTCACCTGCCACGTGGATGCTACAGTAATAAAAATTCACTGCTGATTTCAAGGCTTTCACTAACTCCCTTATTATAGTCTGTTTTATACCATATCAGTTACTTCTTGGGATCTGAACTCACTTGGCTGCATTATTGAATCTGAAACAAATTAATGGGGCTTGAAATGAAGCAGAACTGAATTTCTAGTTGTCAACTTATTTTACTTTCCCCTTGGACTAACTATAACTTTGGAAAAAAATTGCTAAGAAAAGTTCAACCAGGTCAAAGCTAACAGAACCAGTAGAACCAGGCCAGACTTCATGTTTAACATGAGTTTGGTTGGTTTTAAATGCCAAAAAGGCTCCCCTGCCCCCCAAAAGCAAAACTAAAAAAAACACAAAATAGTACCCAAACCTCTAACACTCTACCCTTTACTCCAATCCCTATACTTTTGAAATGTTTAGGGAACTTCCTGGTCCATGAATCCCTCTGACATCTGTTGTAGTCTTCCATAGCAGGATGGATCTTTAAGATTTTCATCCTCTAAGCCTTAATGCTGCCTACCCTGACAGAGATCTTGTAACCCTTGGCAATACTAAAAGGCCTTTTGATTGAGTCCCATTATTACCTTCCCTGCCTATACCTACTCTGGTAGACTTGAGTCCTGATACTGACAAACCACCACTGCCAACTCCACTAGAGAGAGAGAGAGAGAGAGAGAGAGAGAGAGAGAGAGAGAGAGAGAGAGAGAGAGAGAGAGACTCAATTTGTAATGAATAAAGAATAAAGACTGAGTGCTGTATGGACTCCTCCAGTCACGTAGTGCAATCTGGCAGGGCAACTATAACAATACAACATACTGCATGGAGAAAGAGGCTCTCTAAAGGAGACAGCAGTGGTCAGGTAGTTCTGAGTCTTGACTTTCCAGGGTAGTCAGTACAATTCAAGATAACATTAGGGTGCACAAGACGATTGCCCAACTGTTGACAAGGATTCCAAGATCCCTGCCAGGAAAGCAGTGGCAGGGTACTTTACAGAACCAAACAGTCCTTGGATCCCCAGTTAGGACATGCAGCAACAGGGAGTATCTGCAATAAGGGAGCCAGAAGGCCACTCAGAAATTTAGCACTTTTATGGTTCTCTTTTAAGTTGCAACTGCTAAATGCAACCATAAGTAAAAAGCTCACTTCACATCAAACTGGTCAACCTGAACCAAATAATTCAACTGCTGTCAGGTTTGAAGTGAAAGATCTGTAAATCAGACTCTAGAGCTTTGTGTAACTCTAAGTAAGAAAAGGGAAACATACAAATATACAGAATTGTAAAAAAGTAGAAGTAAACAGCCGACAGCAACATTTTCAAATGTTCATATCTAAGAATCATATGATTTACATTTTATGAAAATTAGAGCTATTCAACAGTTGCGTCTACAGTATTAACTGCTATAAAAAAAGAAAAAATATATAAAAAACTGGAGACGTATGTGTAGGTTATGGTCATCCAATGACTTGAGATCTTGTAATGTTTTTCTTCCCTGCTGGTGAAGTTTCAAATTAAGCCTTAATGGAAAACTTTGAGAACTGCCACTTTGCCACTTTAATGAGTTTTCCTGGGGAAGTGATATATTTTTAGGCAAAGTTATGTGAAGTCATGGTGAAACTGCTACTTCACCAGTGAATTTGCATGCCTTTGCTTGAACATGTGTCTCCTGCCCAACACTTCAGCACTTCACATTTCTGAATTTGGCTAACTTTGCAAATGAATTGCTGAAGCACTTGATCAATCAACTTTTATTTGTATAATGCAATTCCCAGAATGGCTCAGAAACATAGAAATTGTTGGTGGATAAAGGCCTAGTGGCCCATCCAGTCTGTTCATTCTACCTAACTTTGCTACTTGGCCCTAGTGGCCATCATCCCTTTTGCTGCTGCCCTCAGGCTGATTTTCATAGTAAAAACATCCATTATAAAACAGACAGAGATCTTTAAAATAATAGACATTTTAACACAGTCTGCTTGTTTCACCACTTAAATCACAGAAGTCAGAAAGGTACTAGGAACAGGAATTCAGAAAATCAAAGCCCCTTACTGAAAGCCTGGTGGAATAATAACATCTTCAACCCCCTTTTCAATATCTCCACTAAGGCTGCCCTTTGTACAGTGGTAGTCATCCTAAACGTCCCTCTTTCTGCAGTACCTCATTACATTAAGCATCACCTTATTGTATTTAGGGAAGCAGATGCAGGTTTTACAGTTGTCTGTGATTAGAGATGCAGCAAATTTAAATTCCGTCGGTGAAGTGCCCAGGAAGTCGGAACTTCACGTTGCCTGTCCGCTACGCGGAGTGGGCAATAGAAAATGCTCACTTCGCCTTGTCATTATTATTTCATGGTAAGGCGGAATGCCAATATGAAGTAAGGTGAAGTAGTTGTTTTAAATGGACTTCGAATTCCTCATTATGCTTCTAAGTGATCCACTTTGCGTTCCAGATTTGGCAGCCCCTCCCACACACACACACACACACACATATCACATGGCTTACAGTACTGTAAGTCATATGCGTTAGACAGGCAGGAAGGAAGTGCCTTGCCAAGAAGATAGTTTCACTTTCTCTTGTGCGGAGGGACAGAGAGGAGTGTGTGTGTGAGACAGCCTGAGAGGAGATCAGAGGAGATTTACTGTTTGAATTGAGACCCAATAGCTTTTTTAAAAGCTACATTTTTTGTCTTTTGTGTACTCTTTTTTTACTTAATTTATTCTTTCTGCAAATTAATTTTTTTCTTACTTTTATAAGTTGTTGTTTGTCTGTGTCTGTGTGACTGTGTGTGTGCCTGTGTTGTGTGACAGTGTGAGTGTTTTATGTCAAGTTGACTCATCGTTGCTTGGACTGAAGGAGGCAGCAGTAGAGATTGACCAGGGTGAGGGAATGTCTGGGGCTGGGGCAGTTCTGGGAGAGTGTGGTAGGTGTTGCATGGGAGGAATGCACATGCATGGGGAGGCGGCTGCCAGTTCCTGTTGGACCGAACCAAAATCTTGAGTCACAACCCCCAGAAGCAGGACCAGCACCTCCTCCTGAGGCAGTTGAACCAGCACCACCACCACCGCCACATCCAGCACCAGCTCCAGCACCAGGTCATCTGAGCAGGATGCCTGTGCCCCTGGGTCCAGGTATGGATCTGCTTGAGCACCATGAACAGCTGGCTGCCAGTGCATCTGGCCCTCCCTTGCCTGTGCCTGATCCTCACTGCACTGCCATTGTTTGGGAGTTTTTTGATTGTGTCGGGGGGACAGCAGCATAGTTAGGTGTCATATATGTCAGGTGGAGGTGCGCCATGGCCCCCAGGGGACTCACCTGGGGACTGGGGGCCAGCGTACACATATGTTCAATTACCACTAGTTGGGAGTGGCAGGCTGCCACAGAATGGTCCAGGCCTGCACCTGCTGGCCCTTCTGTGTCAGAGGATGCAGCTGTGCATGACCCTATGAAGAGAAGAGCCACAGCAGCACCTGCTGCTCCACCAGTACCACTATCCCCACCCCACCACCACCAGCAGCAGCAGCTGAGCCTGTAGCACCTGTGAACCCCAGAGAACTGCCTGTAACTCAGGCTGACCTGGCATTTCTCTGGAGTGCTGTAGAGGAGCACAATGTGATGGTGAGTACTGTCCAGCAGCAGTTGGATCGCATAGAGGGACATAAATTACAGATTATGTCCATGCTCGAACTGCTGCTGGACCAGCAGGGGATCCCACATTATTTTTTTCCCCTCACAACATGTGCCCCCCACACCTTCCCTGCTGTGTTATAAAATGTATTTCTCCACCATCCCCGACCCCTGTATATAATTATGCCCTTTTTTGTTGTCTTCTGTATGTGTGATACTTTGTATCCTGCCCCTTCCTTCTGTTAAGTGTGTGTACGTGTGTATGTGTGTGTGTGCATGTGCATGTGTGTGTGTGTGTGTGTGTGTGTGTGTGTGTGTGTGTGTGTGCACTGTTTTGGTGCCTCAGTAATGTTTACTTTCTGTCACGGAGTGTTTGTGGAAAAGCAGGACTGAGCAGTGCAAGTATACTGTGCTAAACTGCATGTGTGCAGTCAGTGTTCTTTCCTGTGTGTGCATGTACTTCAGACACTGTCCAGCTTCTTGTAAACATATATATGATGATTTCTGACTTATTGCTGTGTTTATGGTATAAAGAATAAAGATAAGCATATATAACGTATATTTTATTTGTTAGGAGATCATAGCAACAAAAAATCCTGCTTTCAACAAACCATATTCAACAGACATAGGTTCACAGAAGTTTACTAGCACAGTAGGCATGAAGACCTTTATTGGATTCGCCACCCATATGCCTTATAGGTGGAATTCAAACTTTTTATCACCCATAAATTCATCCTGATTTTGCTTAGAAGTTGTTATAGTTCTACTGTTAACAATATTATCTGGAAAGGTGTTCCACATTCCAACTACTCTTTGGGTATAGAATCAACTCCGTTTGGTTGTAGCACACTTTGTACCAATACATTTATAACTGTGACTCCTAGTAGATTTGGTGCTTGTAAACAATGTTAATCCTATTTTTGTTTTTAGGTAGTCATCTGTTAATGTTTTATATACGAGGCATAAATCTCCCCTTATCTGTCTGTATTTATCAGAAAAGAGTTTAAGTTTTCTTAGTCTAGCATCATAACTTTTACGTTTTAAAGATATAACTTTCTTGGTAAATCTACGTTGAACATCCTCAATTAATTTCAAACTCCTGATAGAAGTTGGAACACAGAATTGGGAACAATTACTCCAAATGTGGACGTACCAGACTGGTATAGAGTGGCATAATTACTTTCAGGGTCTCTGCTTTTGATATTACCCAAAATTGAGCCCACAATTTTATTACATTTTTTAATATTAATTATGGTATTTCTGTCAAAGGTTAAATTGTTAGAGATTATGGGCCAGATTCAGAGAAGCCAATGCAGGACACAAGGCAACTTGCATCAGAATATATGGTACAAGTTGCACTGGCATCCTGCATTGCGTCCCCGTGAGATTCACATAGGCAGCCTGCGACATGCGGCAGGCTGCCTGCACCCAACAGTGCCTATGCACCTGAAACCCCCTTGCGACATGGCAGAAGGGGGTTTCGCAGCATTTACACCCTATTCAGGTAGGGTGGCCACTACATCCACTAATGGGATTCAGAGACAACCACCAGTGAATATCTCGTCAAAGACCAGTTACACCAACAAAAGGTGATCTAACTGGTCTTGCTGTTCACTGGAGGTTGCCACTGTGCCCCAGCCCCACAACCTCTGTGGTTTATGGACCCCCCCATGGGCTCTGGATCCCAGGCATGGCATGCACAATGCCAGGCAGGGCGTGTGGCACACCCAAAATGCCCAGACCCCAACATACATACACACATTGTGTGCCCCCATGCCCTGGGGCACAATCCTCCTGCCATCCCCATAACCTCCTGGTAGTCTAGTGGCCCCCCACCCCACAGTGTGAGCCCCCACACCCCACCAGTGACTGGCACAGAGCACCCACCAGGTGTGTGTGTTGGGGTGGGCACCACTGGGCCACCAGGGCAGGTATGGGTCCATGTTCTGGGTGGGTATAGCAAGGGGGCTTGGGGCTGGTGCCCACACCATACGGGGCCTCGGAGGTGGTCATGGGTGTCATGCTGCTGCAACTGAGTTGTAGTTCAACAGATCACTGTGGACTACAAACTCACTCTTCCTGTAATCATTTCTGATCACAGAGCTCCTGAGCAATCCAATCAGGTGCTAGTGTTACACTATAGAAGTTTCAAAAGCATATTACATATCAAAAAACATTCATGGTCTCTGAAAGGTGCATATGAAGTAACAGCAGTGCTGTCTCACTCTAGTTAGAGCAAAACTAAAGCAATCACCTGCCAGCTCATTGTAGGGCTCATTTTAACAGGCTGACGATCCAGAAGTGCAAACCAGAAATCAGTCAGCCTGCACTCTCAATTGGAAAAACTCAGCAAATACTCATTTAAAACCTGTCTTTAAATACAAGCATGGCAGTGGTTTAGTGTTTAAAACTGAGCACAAGCTGGAAATTGTGACCAGAAAATATTTAAGAACTCCCTACGTATTGAGTTGTGAGTTCAACAGATCACTGTGGACTACAAACTCACTCTTCCTGTAATTGTTTCCTGATTACAGGCTCCTGGTCACCCAGTTGGGTGCTAGTGTTACACTCTGAAAGTTTCACAAGTATATTACATATAAAAAAAATCGCAGTCTCTAAAAGGTGCATTTGAAGTAACAGCAGTGCTGTCTCACTCTAGTTAGAACAAAACTAAAGACATGAAGTGTTGCTGATGCACCCAAAAAATTCACAGTGTACAGACATTATAAAGTCAGAAAATTTATAAGATCCAGTTCACTGCCACCACACTGTGCTACCACATTTCTTCTTTTCATTATTTGTTCTGAAATAAGTGATGTTTTTCTAATTTAGACTGGCAGTGTCAGTTTTGCAACAAGTTGATGTACACCATAACACAACATGGCGCCAGTGGTAGCACAGTGTGGTGGCAGTGGACTGCAGGACCGGTTATATATTCTGACTTGAAAATGTCTACACACCATAAAATATTTTGGGTGCCACAGCAATATTTTATGTCTGTTGGGTATGGTATGTTGAAAAGCATGACTTTTTTGTGCTATTATCTCCGCAAAGTCATGTGTGCACTGTGAGAGTGACTGAGGTGCACACTGGCCAGAGACCTCTGAAAACATATCATATCACTTTGTTTGCTGCTGTTGATGGTACAAATAAAATATACATTATATATATATATATTCTTATCTTTATTCTTTTACTATAAACACTGCAACAAGTCAGCATATATATATGTTTGCAAGAAGCTGTATAGTGTCTGCACACAGGAAAGAACACAAATTGCACACATGCAGTTTAACACAGTATAATTGCACTGCTCAGTCCTGCTTTTTGACAAACACTTCATGATAGCACAACAGAAAGTAAACATTACTGAGGCTTTAAAAATATTTTACCAGACTCACCAGAATTCCTAATACCAAAATGCAACTGTCTTGTGTTCAGAAAATTTCCAGTGCTGATAAAGTGAAATTGGAGCATAACAACAAGAATGGCAAAGTCTTCAAAATTAATAGCACACTCAGTCATGGTGCAGTGCTCACACATGGTCACCAGAATTATTGTGCATCCCCAAAATGCAACTGTCTTATGTCCAGAAAATTTCCCAGTGCTGATGAAGTGAAACTGGAGTGTAACAACAAGAATTGCAGTCTCCCAGAATTAATGGCGCACTCAGTCATGCACACAGTGCTCACACACAGTCACCAGAATTATTGTGCATCCCCAAAATGCAACTGTCTTGTGTCCAGAAAATTATCCAGTGCTGATGAAGTGAAATTGGAGCATAACAAGAAATGCTGCTGCTGTTGCAATTAAATGTAATTCTGCTGTGTATTGACCTTACTGTTATGATGATGTGATGATGCACAGTGTCTTGCCAAACCACATAAGGAGGGATAACATTAAGTTTACCATCCCAAATGATAACACTGAGAACTGTTGGTTGCCCAAAGTGTGCTAAAATCACCGCAACAGGAAGGGTGCCCATTGTGTGTACACTAATAGTACCCTTGGTGAGTTGATATATGTATTTTTTTGGCCGGGGATTGAATATATGATATATATACATGTACTCATTGTGTTTTTTTGTATCACAGGTCACTTACATGCTGTTGGTGTGTGCATTCCTGTGCTTGATGAGAAATTGTGGCATTGGAATTGGAATACTCTCAAGCCAATGAAAGGAAGTATTTTTTTGGGGGGTGGGGGATTATCATTTGCAAATAGGTCTCATTAATGATTTATTGTTTGGTTAATTCTTCACAGATTTTATCTGCATTCTTCTCCAGTCCAGTAATGATGTTCATGGTCATCATCGATTCATACTACTTGTTGCATGTCTGCCAGCCCGGGGTGTATGATGCTGAACAAGTTATTTGGATAAAGCAACTATGACACCACAAAACATCTGGAAGTTTCCTAAAAAAAGAAATGAAGGACTTATTAAACTTGACTGCAGCAGTAATACTTTATGTTTAAGCCGTGGTTGTTCCTCCCTGTCATATATGCTGATTAGCAGATAACAAGCGGTCCCACTGAAGCCACATGAAGACCAAATCATCACATCACAATTAAATGTAGTACCAGGCTGTAACCAATACATTGTGTCAGTGTCCCTGCGTCTTAACTCAAGTTATATTTTAAAACCACATCTTGTCAAGTCAGATGACCTGGGTCAAACCTTTTTCAACAGTGGCATGGCTGCAGCTGTTGCAAATTGCAATACAGCCGTATGATGTGCTGGACAAATATTATGTGACGTACATGTCACCTACGTTATGACTCATCAGTTGGATTTGCACTCTTATGAAAAAAAGGAACAGATGAAATAAAATTTATATACTTACCAGTATGGAAAATGGCTATCCCATAGGTTGCTGTAGACAGTAATGCTGTACCATACAGACTTTCGTCAAAGGAGAGTCATTTATTAACCTGTAAAAAAACAAAATAAGTTGGCCATATGTGTTTGACCACTGCAGCTCAGAAAGCAACAGGAAGCAAAACACAGCTAAAGGAAATTGAATATATTGAAAAACATTAGTACACATACTCACTTTAAAGTATTGATAGTAAGAAGCCTTGTGCCTCTGGCTGATGCTTGTGGTCTCCTGTCTGACTCCCTCTGCCTTGGCATGGGCAGGACATGTAATGGAATACATCATTAGAATGGTGGCGGTAGGTGATGGTCATAGGAACACAATGACATTCCCTCTCACATCTTCCTGCATCTGGTGGTGGCAGTGGCTAACAGCAGTTTTATGGTAGTGGTCCGGGACACATGAAGACATTCCCTGTCACATCTTCCGCATCTGATGGTGGCAGTGGCTAACAGTGGTTTTATGGTGGTGATCCGGGGGGGTACACAAAGTCATTCCCTATGGTGGCACTGGCTAACAGCGGTTTTATGGTGGTGGTCCAGGGGCCAGGATATATTGTGCTCTGTGTTACAAATGTGATGTGACATATGGAATTTGAGTCACTCTGAGTGGGACACTGATTTAACTTTATGAAAAAGAAAACATGTATCATACAACAAATGTGACAGCCTTTTAACCACTTAACTTAAAACTGCCAAGATTAACCTCATCATCATCCTCATAAAGAAAGCTGCCCTCAGAGTCATCTATGTCTGAATTCTGCCCACTAGGAAATTCTTTCTCCATGTGTCATCATCTACATCAGTGGTAGGCTGTTTCATAGCTTCCAATGCCACCAGGATGGTCCATTTCTACAACAGCAGCAAAACCACAGCTATGCCGGTGTACGAATACTGAGGTTGCAGTCTGAGCTGGTATGTGCCTCTCATTCATTTTATGAATGTCAGCAAATTGACATTTGCAGAAGTGTTGTTTTATGATGATCCCAACTATTGCACCAGCTGAGCTGAATACCTCTTAACACTTACATTGGAGGGTGGGCATGTCAGGTACTTCAGTGCCACTGTGGTCAGCTCTGGCAATTCACTGACCTTTCCACTGCAGTATAAAGAGGATCATCAGTTATCGACAGATGCCTGTTTTCAGACAAATATGACTCAACCATTTACTGTGCTGCACTATGTCCAGTGGTTGATGCATCATCCTGTTCTCCAGAATCATTTATGTCACAAATCCCCACTTGAGACAAAGCCTCCCAAAGTGGGTTAATGCCAACCGGTTTGATGACAGATCACCTGGAACTGCAATCCCTTTCCCTTACAGGATATGCTTGCTACTACTCCAGGTTAACCTTCACCGATTATGCTGCAGAGGTTTGCTGACCTTGCCACATGACTTGTGTGCCCCATGAAGCAAGCACACCAGTTGCCCACTGACATTTTTTACCTGTTCAGGCCCACCCTCCAGTAGTGAGGCAATTCCACGTTTGTGTTGTGGGTCCAGCACTGTTGCTATTGCAAAGTTGTCACTATGCTGAATGCTCAAGATGTGATGATTCTGGTTGAATACTGTCAGCATGTGTTTCAGCAACACACTGCTAGCACAGTCTCCGGCAGCATCAAGGCTATGCTGTACATTCACCAATGTCTGCCTCAGCACTCACAGCAGTGGACCTAATTGGCTAATGGAGGCAGACTCACCACTCACTGCATGTGTGGCATGTTCAAAAGGCCTCAAAATTATTATTTCAGAGTCCATGAGGTGCCACTGTTCAGTTGTCATAGACATGGAGGCCCCCGGAAATGTCACGGCTAGCGTGCGTGACAAGGTATTCTGAGATGGCTTTGTATTGTTCATACAACCTCTCTGCCATGTATAAAGTGGAGTTCCACTGGGTGACAGCTTCCAGGTTCAAGCGGTGCTGCGGAGGCTGTTTCAGATCTGCAACTGCCGAAGTTGGTCATGGGCCTTGCAGGCGTGAAAGTGAGAACAGATATGGCGTGCAACTGTCAGCATTTCCTTTATATCAGGGTGCTTCAGAAACTCCTGCACAACATGATTCAAAGAGTGGGCCATACATGGAACCCAAAAAAAGCCACTATTTGTGATGCATTTAACCACATTTGACCCGTTGTCACTTGCTATGAACCCAGCTCTCAGGGACAGCCACGTATCAATTTCAGTCAGTACCAAGTCCTGCATGTTTTCACCAGTGTGTGAACAGGTCACATTGTGCATAGCAAAAGTTGCATGCTGTCGAATTCCTGGAAGATTGCTACCATGACACTCCACCTTATTACACTAATTATTCACACTAACAATAGCACAAACAACACCTGGCAGCTGTGCCCAATGTGCAGTAATACACAAATATGAACTCCCCGCTGTTTTGCCACTTGTCCACATATCCATACTTAAATGGATGAATGGAGAGGAGGAATGTTGAAGGGCATGTCTTACAGAGTTGGACACAGTACGGTACATCTCAGAGACAGCACAGGTGGAAAAGTATGTCCTGGATGGGACTTTCCATTTTGGACAGGCATGTGCTGCAAACTTCTGGAACTCAGAATTCTCCACAAAGGAGAAGGGCAAAAGATCAACTGCCAGCATTTCAGCTACAGCAGCATTAAGTTCACGTGACACTGTATGATTGGGTGGGTACTTCAGCTTATGGGCAAAAACACTTGTAACTTAGGCTGACAAATGTTTTACATGGGTGTGATGACACATGGTTCTGCTTCTGTGAATGGCTGGGGGTGGAGTGTGGATGTGTGATTAAGATGGTTGCACAGGTGATGAAAAATCCATAAATGAAGTTATTTTCCCAGATTTATGAACAGGGTTGATGTACCACTTGCACTACTAGACATACTGCTCTGACCACCACCACCACCAACAGCACCACCACCACCACAACCACAACTGCTACTCTCACCACCACTTGACAAGATATCAAAATCATTATGCTCCTCCACCTCATCATGCCTGTAGTAATCCTCTGCAGTTATTTCAGTGCTACTGCACACATTCCTACTTGATCTTACAGTCACGGAAGGGGATAACATGCTCATTATGGTTGATGATGAGGGTGAATACCCCACTGTGGTATTAGCTGCCATCTTGTGCTGGGTCCACAGTGCCATGTGCCTGTTCTTAAGATGTATGCTGTCCCCTTGTGCCAAGATGGCTCCCTTTTACCTCGACTCCCGTGCATGGCAAAGCTGGCAGATTGCAACTGACTCATCATTGTATCTTGCACAAAAATTCTCAAACAAGGATGATCCCTTACTTTTAACATGTTCCTGATGCTGCTTATTGGACTCCATTTTTAAGCCCTGAAGTGGGAGGTGTGCTACATGATTATTCAGGCAGGACACACTTGGACTGCAACTGACCCCACAACTACCTATCATTATTATTACTGGGTCATCATCAACTGAAACTGCTATATCACAACTTTTACGGGAGGGTAATGCAAATTAACCCAGACACAGCCACCTTGAATTTTATTTAGTCCGGTTCCCAAGTGGGGTCACTGACATCATGATCATATTCATCAACATCATCCACATCCACATCTTCTGCTTGGATGCTGGCATGTGGACTGCATGTTGCAATCATAGCAACATCATCATCATCAGATTCATCATCATCAACACCACCATCACCCGATATTTTTTCACCACACTGTGAATCGTTGTATGGCAAATGCGTGACCTGAACCACGGTGGAAGAAATGTGATATTGTGTGTTATCATTGCCATGATGATCAGAATCCTCATGTTCAGTTACCAATGGGATGTTTCTGGGGAGTATGACATCATCTACACAGTCATTCACTGCTTTACACTCAACTGTATTTTTGGACATGGTCAACTGGTCAGAAGTGGAACTTGAGGCAGCAATACTCATCCCACCACCAACTGCACTAACTCTACCAGCTGGGACAACATCATCTCCTCCAACTATGAGTGAAGCTATTGATTGCACTGTAAAAAAACATTGAAGGAGAAATACCTTTCCTCACATCGGCAATGCACTTCTTCATACTACCATGCCCACAGACAATCTTACCATTGGCAGCAATGCCATGGCGAGAAACAGTTTTGCTTGCACATCTCTTTGCGAGCATTTTGGGGGATCAACAAGAAAATTCTAAACAAATTTAGATTTTGGAATGTTCACTCTGGGCTGCTGGATGTGAATCCAAAAGAAACAACTGTGGCTTCAACAAGAGATACAGACTCAAAGTCACAACAAGTTCAACAGCACCTTAACTAACTAGTGGTGCTCAAGTCACAATCCAATCTGGAAAAGAATACATTTTGCCGATTCGGGGGGGAGGCACTGTGACTGCAGATTACAGTAACTGCAAAACCAAGATACCACAAAGCAGTACAAAATCATGCAGGTGCAGTGGATAGCAGGTTCACACTACTGTAATTACACTGTGGCACAATAAAACGTGTATTATTTCATGTCATGCATAGCACACACATTCACACACACACACTTTGTCTACAAGTAATGTAGCAAATTGAAAAACTTCAGTAATATACCACGATTTTAAACAACCTGAAATTATGCACTCCTGCACCAGGTCCACAACACAATCAGCAAAAAAATGTCAACAATTACTGAAAATATTATTGTGTGTACATTAACACTTATACAAGAAAAACATAAACAAAAAACAAAGAACTCCCTATTTCTCCAACTTATAATCTACCTACACCACAGATACGCCGCTCCCCTAAAGTACACTTCCACTGTCTGTCAGTACACAGACTGAATGTTGTACATTAACATTCAAAATCTACACATAAACACAAAACACTCGACAATATGAGCACAGGAGGGTTTCCTACAATCGATGCATTAAAGTTTGAGCCAAAAAAAAAAAAAGGCTCAAAAAGGCTTTTTTAACAGCTTTTAGAGGGTTTGAATCGCAGAGAGCTCTCAGTGCAAACTGTCTCCTACAGCTACCTACACACATTGCCCAGAACTGAGGCTGTGCAGAACAATCTAGAGCCCATGTGACCTGCAATCCCATGAATCACTGCAAAATTCACCTTGGAGCTCAATAACAAGACAAGTGATGTGAAGTACATTGATTTCAATGTACTTTACCTTACAGTTGGTGGAATAGTGGTTCAGGAAGCGCATAACACAAAGTCATTGCTTTCAATAGACTTCGTGTTCCTCATTATGATGCAAAGTACTCTGCTTCACGTTGCAGAGTACTGTGGATTCCACATTACTCCCCTGAATCACTTCATCGAGCAGATTGTGGCCACTTTGCCCACCACTAGCTATTTACAACACCGAATTAACAAATGGCACCTTAGAAGATCCATGCTACAGCTACTGAAAGTCCCCCACTGTCACACTTCACAGGGACAACGCTCTTTTGCTTATCGAGTGCCACTCTGGTTCAATGGCCTCAGTCCAACCATCTCCTCTGCCCCAACTATTGGTATGTTTAAAACTAGGCTCCGGGACTATCTCACTACCAACAGCTCCTGTGGCTGCCCAACTTAACCTTGTTCTCCACTTCCCTTTCTGCTCTAGTTGTTCCCCCACTGGATTCTACCTTCACATCTTGGTATACCCAATGCTGCACTTTTCAACCTCTTGCCACCCTTCCTACATTCCTTCCCCCCTACACCCTCTTCCCTCTCCCTATGACTCTGGCACTTCTTATCTGTTGTCTATCTTCTCTGACAAATGCCGCTGGCTGCCTTGTTACAATGCTACCCTTGAACTGTATTAATCTGTACTCTGTTTGCAATGTCCACATTGTTGTAATGCCTGTCTTGATGTTCCCCATAATTTGTATTTCTCTGACGTGGAACCTTTGTAAAAGAGCCATGGCTCAAAGGTATTTGTAATCCTAGACTTGATAAATAAATAACTTAAACTATCTGTGATAGGAGTGATAATAAGGTGTGAATCCTGTGTTGCATTACCTTAATGTGGTATCACAAGTTCTTAGGTAAGATGAAGTTTAGAATGGCTACCACTGTATGTTCTTGATGCTGCCACTGCATAGAATCTGTCACCTCAACAATAGAGATGCGACCTGGATACAACCAAGAGGCCCATCTTGATGGAAAGAGGGGGACATTGGGGTGTCATACTTAACCATGAGTTTGTTCAGATCAACTGGACCCAAAACTTTGTAGGGCTTTGGTCAACAGGCAGAGTCTGAAGGCTATGTACCACTGGACCAGTATCCACTACAGTTCATAAAGCATAGACATTTTGACCAAGCCACGCTGGCTCAATAGGCCTACATTTACCCATAGATAAAGAGCACTCCAGTAGTCCAACCTGCATATATTGAATGCATGTACCAGTGTTGATAGAGCCTCACATGCCAGACAGTGCTTAACAAAGGCAAGGTTTTTTTTTTTTCAAATGAAAAAAAAAACATCAGACCACTGCCAACATCTCCTGTTCTATTGCCAGATGCTTCTCCAAGATGACTCCAGGGCTCCGGTTCTAGTACAGTTACACCTGGCATAACAGCACTTATGCTGAGTAGAATGGTGCATGTAGCAACTTACGCCAGCAGTTGCAACATGCACGATTCTACAATGTGGCCTGCAAGATGATGCAGGCCATTTGCGCCGAACAGCTGTTATGCTGGCAGTTGCGCCATAAACCCCCTGCAACATGGTGCTAGGGAGTGTATGGCAGCAGTTGTGCCCCATTCCAGAAGGGCAGCAACAAAGTCCCCAAGGTTGGGATTCTACAAGGACCCCCCAGAGGAGAACCAACAATGTAAGTTACACCAGCATTTAGCTGGTGCAACTTACGGTTGCCCCCCAGGGGTCCTGTAGACCCATCAGCTGCCCAGCAGTCAGTCCTCAGATGCCCTCCCCAGTCCCAGCCATGCCTGGTGTGTGCCCTGCGCTTCCCACACCCCCCAGCCTCGAAGTGTCCAATAAGAGCCCCGCAAGTGTGCCTACACCCCAGCCCCTGAAGTGTCCAGCAGAGCTCTCAGGGCTGTCTGACACCCCCAGCCCCCCTGACTTTGTGTGTAGTCTCACAGGAAGCTCAGTCACCCCTACCTGTGCTCTCACCATGAGTCACCACTGCACGGGCATATACCTAGCCTTGTCAGTCTAGCCTCTCTGCCTCAGTTACAGTTCACCTTAGCACTCCTCACCTATCTCTAGTTAGCACTGATAGCATAGCTCACTCTTTCCATGGCTAAGGTTGCCGGGATTGAGTCTGTTGAGCATATGTAGTAAAGATGCACTCCAGAAATTAATTACTGAGTGCATCTTTTCTGTATGCGCCCAACTGAACTCAGTTAGCAGCTGGCCACAGAGGTGAGAGGTGGGCTGTGCCAGTCGCCAGCTGGGGACAGGGTGGGGAGGTGCTGGGTAGACTGGCATGGCTGAGTGGGGGGCCACTAGACTACCAGGACTGGGTCATGCTGCATTTGTGGTGGTGACTCTGGGTCAGGGTACAGGTGGGGGTGATCAACTGCCCTGTGGGGCTATTCTCGTGAATGGGGGATTTGGGGGCTGTGAAAAGAAGCCCTGGCAGGACTTTACTGGACACTTCAGGGTTTTGGGTGGGGCAGTTCTGTGGGCACCTAATGTGGCTTGCTGGGCAGGGGGGTACTGCAAGCTGCAGTGTACCTGTTGTGTGCTTGCAGACATAGCCAAGCAGCACCTCCCTCTGTTCGGCATACCTGGCTGCATGTTGTAAATCTCAGGACTTAGATGGTGACCCTGCCCCTTCTAGAATAGGGCGCAGGGTCAATGTCGCAGTTGCAGTTGGTGCAAGTCTGCGGTGATCATCTGTGCACCAACCTTTTAGAATCAGGCCCCAGGAGTTTTCATCCTACTGTATCTATGGCTTTGAGGGTGGTACTACTGAGATGGATAATCAGTGGGTCACCATTCATCATAGCCAACCTGTGAGAACCTCGCTGTACTAGTAAAATCTCAGTTTTACATGGGATTAAATTCTGTCAACTGCATTTTGTCCAGTCAATGCCAATCAGGCAGTTCTATAGCACTGCTATTGGCTTTCTGATGTCAGTTGCAAATGACATATATAGCTAAGTGTTATCTGCATAGCAATGGAGCTCATGATCCTAATGTCTTTGAACCAGCTCAGTGGAAGCATATACATTGTTAACAGCATTGAGCCTTGTGGCACTCCACAACTACTGTAAGTGCAACTGATCTGACCTTCCCTCTCCAAAATACATTTGTTGTACTCTGTTGGATAGCTAGAACTTGAAACAGCCGAAAATGTTGCTGGTGAGTCCACCATAATGCTTCAGGTGATCAAGCAAAACTCCATGGCTAACAATGTGAAATGCAGAAAAGAGAACCAGAATGGACCTTTCCCCTCTGTCTCTTGCTACAGTGTAATGTCATTCAGCAGTCTGAAAAATGTGGTCTCAGTGCTGTATCACTGAATGAAATTTGAATGGAGTGGTTCATAGATGTCATTACTCTCCAGATGAGCCTCGATCTGCAGCTCTTCTTATCAATAACCTTCTCCAAAAGGGAAGGTTTGAGACAGGTCTGTATTTCCCCTAGCATGTCAGGGTCCAGAGATGGTTTCTTTACTAGGAGTCACACCACTACCCCCTTCAGGGTGGGAAGAACCACTCCTCCAAGGTGCACTTGACAATTCCTGAACCAAGCTTCACCTGTCAGTGGATCAATAGCTTGGTCCAGCAAACAGTTAGTGGCACCTGACACCTGACACCCTTCACAGAATAAATAAACAAATGTTTCTTTTAAATCTTCAGATTTGTCAAGCAGAGGAACTGGCACATATTAATACCCTTGATTTGAAGGTTTCCTTATCTGAAGCCGTAACCAAAGCATAGCTAAGCAAACAGAAGGCTTTTGAATTAAAAAAAAAGACTGATATGTTTATAACAGTACATTGAAGTCCTTGGTAACATTAAATGCAAATGATGTGACATACTGTGCCCTCATGCTGTTTTTGTACCTTGGGGTAGGTTACCTTACTCAGCCTGATTAGGAGACAGAGCATTACAAAGACCAGTATAAAGGACGAGCCACATAATGTCTTTCACGGTGGTGAAGCTGTCACGAAAAAGCAGCCAGCAACCATTATAACAGTGTACATGAGCTCCCTAGTGTTACATAAATTAATAGCTAAATCACTAAAAGATAAATAGCAATACTGTTGCCAAAGGAAACCTGTTTCAAATAAGCTATTGACCAAACCTGCATCTCTCTCTTGGCCAAAAATATAACACATTTAGTTCTCTTCCTTTACCAGCTGCAGGCATCCATATTCTAAATCACTCCTTGACAGGAGATGGCATCACAGCTGAGGAATAAAGAGGTAAAATTCAGTGCTGCAAATAATTCCTAATGAAAACTTCCTGATCCCAATGATTCAGTGTCATTTATGTGGCTGGTATTTTCTGCCACAGAACTCTTGTGAGCTTGCAGATTTGTAAAATACTGTTTCAGGGAAATAACATTTGCACCATTTTGAGAAAAGTTTCATAGTGCTACTGCCACTAGTTTCCAAACCTTTCTGTGGTTTGATTGCTTTGCATAATGTTTTACGACATCCCCATTTAGTAAACAGCTTTGTGCATGTGAGGTTTGCAAAATTGACTTCTGCTAATACTATTCTAAATCATTTTTGTGGCAGTGCCATTTATATTTTTGTGTAATTATGCAGTTTTGTAACATGTCTTGTGCTTGCAACATTTTGTGTAATTTTAGGCTGTGTGGTCTATTTGTTAGAGCACAGATTTGGGAATGGTGGGATCATAGCTTCAGACCTCAGCAGTGCCAAATATTCATTGTGTGACCTTGAGCAAGTCATTTAACCTCTCAAGTACTGTTAATGCTGATAATCTGTTCTGCTGCTGTAAGACCATTGATGTTCCGACTGCCCAGCCTGCTATGACACAATGTACCTGTGTTTAGGATGTTTACTGGGGATTACACTACACCACATAAAGCCATTTTAATTATTTTGCATAATTTTGCATTAACACTATTGTCAATGATTTGTAGTGCCTACCACAACAAAAATGTGCACAATGTGTCACCACCAGGAAAAAATTAGGAAGAATTGATATTGCTGGTGAGGAGAGTGAAATGTTAGCCCTGCAATTTTAGGTATACGATGAATGGATATGGGAACATGTCAATTTGTCCTGGTCATTTTACTCTGTGGCAACTTGCCCTGGACTATTAGCTCTGGTATCAATCATCTCCCATGTCAATTCATCCCCAGACAATTCGCTCCCACTATGTATAATACCATCCTCCAATAACAATTACAGTACAACTTCCACTTCTGCAACCCTTGAGCACATTCCCTTATCTGGTGGGTGAATTGCACCCACTTGGAGTTTGTTTTATAATATTTACATGGGAGGGCAAATTGTCTGGGGACAGATTAATGTGGGAGCCAATTGATGCCAGAGCTAATAGTCGGGGTGAGTTGTCATGAAACCAATTGACCAGGACAACAGACGTACTCCATATTTATTGATATTACACTTACATAGATATCAATTAAATTATGGGGACTAAAACCAAAATTCAGAAAAAGTACAAAAAATATATTTTTTTAATTTATTTTTTTTAAAACCATCATGCAATTTTTAATGCCAATATTAAAATAAATATCAATATGCTTTATCATTGTGGAAAAAATATATTGAAAACATTTTTTTTTACAAAAAAAACTGTTTATCTGATATAAGTATGTATACTGATATAGCTAGAAACCTACCAGTTTTATATATCAATAACATAATTAGTACTGTTACATAATAATGAAATAATGATGAAGCTTGCGGAGTCTGGAGGCAAGAGATGGCAGCAGGGTAGAGAATGGATGGTCGGAGGGTCTGAAACTTAAGGATCCTGAAGGAGTGGGGCTCTGGGAGCAGGGTGGAGCGAAAAAATAAATAAATACGACAGAATAGACTCAAATATATTACTGTAGAAACATGGGACAGTAACACTGCATACAGCTATACCAGATGGTTGTACATTTACATCTGCAGGCTCACTGACCTGCCTCAGTTCCCCAATCCAAGTAGTTCTGATAAGATGTGGATGACACACTCAGAGCTTGTGGGATACATCCCATATGTCCCATGTCCTACAGCATTGCAATGTATGTGTAGTACAGCTGCCTCTGCCATTTTCATCTCCCCTAGTGTACAGTGACCCTTGTCACCTGATTAAGTGGCATCACCCTGCCATCGTGTTGGTCAGCCCTCATTCAGAGGGGACCCTGACAGGAATGGATACCTGAGTGGCAGAAAACACAGCACTTGTGTGTGGATTAAGGAGCTGTGACATTGGCAGTGACCATGGTGCATCCATACGGGGTCCACAGGATGTGCTTAAGCCTTCTACAAATATCTTCCTGATGGAGGGCAAAGGGAGCAGCAAAGGCTATGAGAGAATGGCCAAGGTCATGTATATTCAGACCATGGCTGGATGTTGGGCAACTGTGACACACACTGCATTGAAAGATTCCACCTGGACCATGCCATGATTGCAGAACTGTTTGACATGCTCTGTCCACATCTGGTACCATAAACATGGAGGTCACGGGCAATGTCTGTGGAAACAAAGGTGCTGTGTGCCACATCATGCTATGCTACAGGGTCCTTCCAGAGGCTTGTTGGGAATGTCACTGATATTAGCCAGTCATCCATGTCCAGGACCCTGTACCAGGTCATGGACACCCTACTACTGCATGTGCATTAGCACATAGCATTCCCCACTTCAGATGGTGATATACGTATCACAAAGGAGGCATACCATGCCATGCATGGCATGCTCAATGTATTTTTGTCAGTAGATTGTACACATGTGGCAATCCTAGCACTGACTATGTACAAGACAGCCTACAGGAACTTCAAGGCTTTCCACAGCATAAACCCACCAGATAGTATGTGATGCAGGTGGTATCATCAACAATGTGTGTGCCAAGTACTCTTGATCTTGTCATGACTGCTACATAGTTGATGGTTCCAGGCTGAAAGCCCTCTTTGCTGCACATTGTGCTGCTAATCGATAACTGCTGGGTGAGTATGGATATGCAGCAAGTGTGACACAGATGGATGCAATGCTGCAACATGTTAACATAGCTGTTCTTTACATACTGCATAGGTGGCAGTGGTTACCACTATATGGCCATATCGATGATCCTGCTTCTGGTGGTTGATGGTACAGAGGAGGCATACAGTGAAGCCCACAGGAACACCTGCAAGATCAAGGGACTGTAGGCCTTCTGGAGATGAGGTTCCAGTGCCTGAGTCACACCGGTGGCATGGCAATGCTTGCCAATGAGAAAGCAAGCAGAGTGGTCACTGCATGTGCCATGCTGCACAATATGGTCTTGCACAACAGGCTACCCATGCTGCAGGACAGACAGGAGATATCCTTTTTGGGTGATGGGAGGAGTATCTGCCAGTGCCGTGGGTCCCAAGAAACTGTCTGGCTGGGCGGCACCTCATGCACTTGTGCAGGTGCATTCCATAGATAGGGTGGATCCCATCATGGCACAGTGATGAATTTGGTACGATCTGAGTGCCTCTTCCCTCGGGGAGGACTGTGCTGCCATTCCCATGGCTGTAGTGCATGTCAACATGTTGCCATATTCAGTGGTGTATGTGGCTGTGTACAGGGGAGGTACTGTATGTTGCTGCGTACAGTAGGGGTTATGTGGTGGTGGAATAGGGTGGTGTTTGTGGCTGTGTATGGGTGGGCACAGTGGCTGTGTAAAGTTGCCCTTGATTGTGTACATTATGTTTATGATGTTCACCTTGTGGTAGTAGTGTGGTGCCCTAGACATGGCTCACTTCTTGCTTGCCTGCTGCCTAACTAGGCGTGTAGGCAACAATGTGCCCAAATGCCTGGTCTCAGCTGTCACCTTTCCTCTCCCATGCAGCTGTCTATCAGCCTGTGCATCTGGAACCTGATTTGGCTGACCCTCCACCAGCAGCTCTGAGACACTAGAGTTCACACTGGAGTTTTTTAAGACAGCCAAGAAGGCAATAACCCATATAGACTGTCCCCATCGTTTTGGTGGAGGTAACAATTGTTACTAACCATTAAGTAATGATCCGACCTTGCCTTAAATGTAAGAAAATTATCTGCCTGCACTACTTGTGTTGGTAATTTATTCCACAATTCGACCACCCTACACTTAAAGCTAGTTTTCCTTACATCTGTCCTACACCTTTCACCTACTAGCTGCTAATCATGTCTTCTCAACACATATGTACTTTCTTTATACACTAATCCTAATTCCTTCTTTAAAGTCTCCTGTTTCAATATCTTGTACAGCAACAACAGAGCCCCTCTTTGCATGCCTGCTAACTAAAGGGGTACATGGAAAAATGGACAAGGCAATAAGAGCAGGGATTGGGTAAAAAAGGAAAAAGCCAACATTAAATGGAGGACAATGAGTACAAATGCCTGTAGTCTGGGGAACAAGCTTCCAGAGCTAGTAGCCCTGATGGAAGAGGAACACTTGGATATTGTGGCAGTCACAGCAACATGGTACATGGAGAACCATGACTGGGATGTCAACATGCCAGGTACACAATCTACAGAAGGGACAGGGAGGGTAAAAGAGGAGGTGGAGTAGCTCTCTACATAAGGAAAGGGATCAAAGCTACAGAACTAAAAAGTAAAGGGGGAGGACAAGAAGAACTCTGGGTCACCTTAGAGACAGGGAATGGCATCACAATCCGCACAGGGGTTGTATACAGACCCCCGTCTCAAGGGGAGGAAACAGACAAGAAAATGATAGAGGGCATTCTCAAAATGGCTGAAAAAGGGGAGATACTGTTGATGGGGGACCTGAATATGCCAGATGCTAACTGGGCGACATGGACTGCAGCCACATCCAAGAGCAGGGTCATTCTCGATGCCCTACAGGGGGCATGCCTTAGACAGCTAGTGGTGGAACCCACTCAGGAGGGAGCAATATTAGACCTGGTACTCTCAAATGGAGAGAGGATCACACATTTAGAAGTCAGTAGACATCTGGGAACAAGCGACCACTGCACAGTGTGCTTCACAATAAACACAACCATGGAGACAAGCCATACAAAGACAAGGATACTGGACTTTAGAAGGGCTGACTTTGGCATAATGGGTGAATACCTGAGGCATGCATTAGCAAATGGCCAGAAAGGAGGGGTAGAAGAACAATGGAGAAAAATCAAAACTGCCATCATGGAGGCAACAAGCCTTTGTGTGAAACAAATAAAGAAAATGAAGCAGAATAAAAAAACACTATGATTCTCAAAAGAGGTGTCAGGGAAGGTTAAGGAGAAAAAGGCTGCATTCAAAAAGTGTAAGGAATCACAGAAGGAGCACGACAGGGAACTGTATCAATTAAAGCAGAAAGAAGTGGGGTAGGCAGTCTGAAAAGCAAAGGGGCAAACTGAGGAAAAGATAGCCAACTCAGTTAAGAAGGGAAATAAAACCTTTTTATAGGTACATTAGGGAGCACAGAAAGCTTAAGGGAGGGATAGTGAAGATTAATAAAGGAGAGGGGAGGTGGGCAGAGGGAGAAAGTGAAAAGGAAGAGATACTGAATGAATTCTTTTGCTCAGTATTCACAAAAGAAGAAGAGGAGGAGTTACGTAAACCAAACAGTAGAAGCACTCTGGGTAGTGGGGTTGACACCAGTCCATTTACAGAAGAAAAAGTCCAGAAAGAACTCCTAAAACTCAAGGTGGACAAAGCAATGGGGCCTGACGGGATTCAACCTAGAATCCTAAAAGAGCTAAGGGAGGACATAGTGACACCACTAACCACACTTTTTAACAAATCATGGGAAGATGGGGTGGTACCTGAGGACTGGAGGAGGGCAGATGTGATTCCCCTTCACAAAAGTGGGAGCAAGGTAGAAGCAGGAAACTACAGACCTGTTAGTTTGACCTCAGTGGTGGGGAAAATGATGTAATCACTTCTGAAAGAAAGAATTGTTCAGTACCTAGAAGGCAGCGGTACACAGGACCCAAAGCAGCAGGGATTCACAGCAGAAGGTCATGTCAAACGAATCTAACCAATTTCTTTGACTGGGTGAACAAAGTAATAGACCAGGGAGGGGCTGTGGATATGGCCTACCTAGACTTTAGCAAGGCATTTGACACAGTCCCACACAAAAGATTAATAATCAAGTTAGCCAGCCTGGGAGTGGGTCCCAGGGTGGTAGCCTGGGTAGCAAACTGGCTGCACAACAGGACACAGAGGTAATAGTGAATGGAACACATTCTGAAGAAAGGGGTTACTAGTGAGTACCTCAGGACTCAGTATTGAGTCCAGTCCTCTTTAACGTCTTTATAGGTGACATTGCAGAGGGTCTGGAAGGAAAGGTATGCCTCTTTTGCAGATGACACAAAGATCTGTAACAGAGTTGATACACAAGGGGGGGTAGAAAGGATGAGGAGGGACTTGGCAAGGTTGGAGGAATGGTCAGACATATGGCAACTTAGATTCAATACAAAGAAGTGCAAAGTAATGCACCTGGGGAATAAAAATCCAGGAGAAGAGTACACAATAGCAGGGGAGGTACTAGTGACAACAATAATGGAAAGGGATCTGGGTGTAGTCATATCAGATGACCTAAAGGTGGGTAAGCAATGTGAGAAGTCAGTAAGGAGAGCCAGGGGGATACTGGTATGCATAGGGAGGGGCATCACAAATAGAAAAAGGGAAGTGGTTATCCCTCTGTACAGGCAGTTGGTGAGGCCCCATCTGGAATACCGCATGCAGTTTTGGAGACCTCATCTACACAAGGACATAGACAGGATGGAAGCAGTCCAGAGGAGGGCAACTAAAATGGTGCAGGGTCTACATCAGAAACCATATAAAGAGAGACTGAGAGAGCTTAATATGTATACCCTTGATGAAAGGAGGGACAGGGAGGACATGATAGAAACTTTTAAGTACCTCAAGGGAATCAACAAAGTCCAGGAGGGTAGCATCTTTCAGAAAAAGAGATGTGTAAGAACAAGGGGGCACAATTTAAAGTTAGAGGGGGACGGCTCAGGGGTAATGTGAGGAAATTCTTTTTCACGGAGAGAGTGGTGGATGCATGGAACCACCTTCCTGGAGAGGTTGTGGGGTCTAAAACAGTGGTGGAATTCAAACATGCATGGGACAGACATAAGGCAATTATAGTGGGGGTTGCAGGAAGTAGGCTGTTGGTTAACTAGAATCTGCAGCTTATCCAATAGGTAGGGAAATGGGCAGACTGGGTGGGCCAAGTGGTCCTTATCTGCCGCAAAGTCTATGTTTCTATGTAAAGACCACAATCCCAGTGTTTTTAATCTATCTTCACATGTATTCTCCCTACATTCTGATATCATTCTAGTGAAAGATCTTTGTGGTCTCTCGACCATCATTGTATCCTTCCTCAAGTAGAACAGTAGTCCAAACTCAGCCTGACATATGAGTTAAACAGTGGAATCAATACCCCCTTGCTTCTAGTATGAAAACTCCTTCTAATACAATTAACTAAATGTATAGCCTTATTAGCTCTAAGTCTACTATGGGTCCCACTTTTCATATCATTTTGGATATATATACCCTAGTCCTTTTCACAATTGGAAGCTGTCAGCTTTGAACCCTGAATATAATAGTCCTGTTGTATATTCCTCATCCTATATGCATAAATGCATTTTTAGCATTAAAATGATTTTATTATTCTCTTCCCACTCTGAGATATACAGTAAATCCTGCCCAAACCTTAGTCTATCCTCAAAGGTATCCACCACACCACCCAACTTTATGTCATCTGCAAATTTAACCAACTTGTTCTTACTTGGTATAGTTAGGTCACTTTTAAAAATACTGAACAACAGGGGTCCCAACACCGACCCCTGCGGCACCCCACTTGTTATTTTCACCTCCCCCAATAAATGACCCTGTATCCTCACCTATTGTTTTCTCTCCATCAACCAGTGTCGAATCCCCCTCACTAAGCCTACATCAACACCCATTCTTATGAGCTTGGAAATTATTAATCCATGCGGGACTGTATCAAATGCCCTACTGAAATCTAACATTACCATATGCACATTCCTACCCTTATCAACCCTCTTAGTGACATAATCATAAAAACAGATCAGGTTAGTCTCACATGACCTGTTTTTAACAAAGCCATGCTGGTATTTATCCATTATTCCTTTTCTAACATACTAACATACTAATTGCCAGCAGATTAGGCCTTACGGTCTATCGAGTCTGCTCGAACCTCAGATCCCTAGTTGGGTACCGAGGCCCTCCCCCCTTGTGTTCCAGAAACCCCTATCATCCATCCCCACCCCCCTGGGCCAGGCCATCATCTGATACATCCACTTTCTGTGTCTGTCCCAACCTCTCTTGAAGCCCTCCACTGTGGATCTCTGAACCAGCTCGCCAGGCAGCACATTCCAAGGATCCACCACCCTTTCAGTGAAAAACCTCCTCCTTCCCCCTCACCCTTCCACCTTCCAACTTCAAACCATGCCCTCTGGTGATATCTCCTGCTTTAGTCTAAAGATCCCTCTGTGTTTACCCTATTTATTCCCTTGAGGTACTTGAAGACCTCACTCATGTCCCCCTGTCTCTCTCTCTCCTCTCCTCCAATGAAACAGGCAGAGCTCCCAAGTCTGTCCTCATGTCAAATCTCGTAGTCCTTGTATCATCTTAGTTGCCCTCCTCTGTACCCTCTCCAGGAGCTGTATGTCCCTCTTCAAGTGTGGTCTCCAGTACTGTACATAGTACTCAAGGTGTGGTCTAACTAATCCATTGTACAGTGGCAGAATCACTTCCCTGTTCCTAGAGGTGATCCCCCTTACGATGCATCACAACATCCTGTTTGCTTTGCTAGCCGCTCTCCGCACTGCTCATTCAAGTTGGTTTGTTATCTCTTCACTCAGAATCCCTTTGATTATCTTACTGACAACTGAGGTCAGACTCACTGGCTAATAATTAGCTGCCACACTCCTATCCCTTTCTTATATATTGGCACAACATAGGTTGCTCTCCACTATCTGGAACATAGCCTTCGATCAAGGATTTCTGACCTAGTAGGGTGATTACTGGTGCTAGCTCATACTCCAATTCTTTAATAAATCTTGGATGTATTCCATCCAGTCCAGCCACTTTACCCACTTTTAATGACTTTATTCTCCGTTTCACTTTTCCACTGTTATTATTTCTCCAATTTTAAATTTACTAATGCCATTCATGCTAACTTCTGTATTATGGTCTTGTATGGTGAACACTGTACTGAAGCATTGACTAAACTCTTCAGCTATTTCACTTGGTTTTGAACTAATTTCTCCACTATTATTTAAGGGTCCCATTGTACGTATCCCTTCCTTTTTATTATTTACATAAGCATAAAAGCTTTTAACATCATTCCTTGTCATGGCTAATCTGAATTCTAACTGCCTTTTTGCTTTTTTATTTCAATTTTTAGCTGTCTCAATATCAACTTGTATTTATTTATACTTTTCCTTGTTTTTAAGTGTTTCATTCTTACAAACAACATTTTCTTTTTATTACAGAGTTTAATAATCTTATTATTTATCCACGGTGGCTTTTTTCCTCCTCGATTATATGCTTTTCTTTTAGGAATATATCTACCATCCGATGTACAGTTTTAGGAAACAGATCCCATGACTCTTTAGTTGTTAGTCCATTCATCATATTATTCAATGAACTCCTGCCAACCTTTCCCGTATTGCTCTATAATCACCTTTATCATTAATATCTGTATTGTTCTACCCCAATTGATGTATCTGTTTTATTGATACAAGATGTAATTGAACCATGATCACTTGCACCTACTGTATTGGGGGATCAATATTTACTTGTTGAATGTCTTCAGGGATGTTTGTTAATACCACATCTAAAATATTTTTTTCCTTAGTAGCCTCTTGGACACATTGCTTAACTCCTATGGATGTTGACTCACCCTGAATCCTAGCAGCCATTGTATTATTTATGCTTATCATGCCCCAATCTATATCTGGCATGTTCAGGTCCCCTATTAGCACTATATCTGATACTTCAGCTAGATTAGCAACCTTCTGTATAAATACCTCAGTCTCTCCCATGCTTGTATCTGGTGGTCTATAGAATACCATCAGCTTGAGTTTCTTACCCCTCAACCCCAATAAATCTACGCTAATGGCCTCAGTGCTACCACAGTCATTATTATCATGATTAACTAGAAATTCAATCCCTTCCTTAAGAAATAGGGCCACACCACCTCCTCTTTTATCTAGCTTATTTTTATTTACAAGACAATAACCAGGGATATGTTGATTCCATTCTGTAACTGTATTCCACCATGTTTCTACTACCCCTATAATTCCTAATTCTTCTCTTCCTATTATGAGTTCCAATTCAGCCATGTTATCTTTGTTTAAGCTTCTAGCATTAAAAAACATCACTTTCATTGGGGAATTATTTTTACTTTTGGTTATACAACGTAATCTGATTTCCTCATTTACCACCTTCATCGTCATTTCTTTAGTTTAAACATTTATCTATTTCATGACACAACCTTGTTCCCAAAATTCTCCTTCCCTAAAATTTAAATGAAGCCCATCTTTGCAAAATAGTTCACTTCTGTTAAAGTCCCCAATGTTTAATGAATAAATAACCATTTGTTGTAGTCCATCTGTTTAACCATTCATTTGCTAATGCTAATCTCTTTGCCTGTACACTGATGCTCTTGGTTCAGGTAGTATTTTGAGATCATGATCTAGCAGCCTTTTCTAACAACTTCTCTGTCAATTTATTGAAATCCTTCTGTATCTCAGGCAGTGTCTTTCTGGCTAGGTCATTAATACCCACATGGACTACTACCAATGGGTGTGATCCTGCTCCAATGAATATATTATCTACAGTGTCATATAAATCCAAGGCTCCTGCACCCAAAAAACTACTGACCATGTTATTTTCTTTATCCCTCTTACATATGTATTGATCTGTGTACTTTATAATGGAGTTCCCTATTACTATAACCTGTCTCGGATCCATGGATATTTCAGCCCCTTGGGGGGACATACCTACATTTTCTTCCTGTTCTTCTAACTGAGATTGCTGTAGATCTCCCAAAACACCAAAACTATTTGTCAAAGATGGCCCAGAGGTTGCTCCTTTTACCTACTGCCCTAGACCACTTATGCATGCTCCCTTGGGACTCATATTTCTCTCTCCCTCTTATCTCCTCTAAGACTATCAGGGACTGGCTTTAGTGGACTCCTCCCTCTGCACTTCCTTTTTATATTCATCACATCACTCCATCCACTATTAACATTTTCATCCCTTACACCATCATTCTTTCTTTTTCCCTGAAAATAACCTTACTACGTCCTTCCTTAGAAGCATCATTTTTATTTAAGCTAGACAGGGTTTTTAACCTAGGTGTTAATTCTGATTGACTATGTTCTAGTATCTCTAACCTCTCAGTCAGTTGGTGTAAATTATTCTGCAGATCCTTGTTTAAGGCACATTTATCACATACAGAGGTAGTCTGTACCCTTATTGGCCATTTTTAATACTACATCCTTCACTTTTTGCAAGCAGATCCCATCCATTGTTAATACAGAATGAGCCATCTTTGTAATTCAACTAATGGCTCTTACTGCACAGGTGATACACAGTATTGGCTGAATATTACAATCACAACTGTTTCTCCTCTCACACCGCCTATCCACTAACACGCAAACATGCACTAAGATGCCTGGATTTTGGGGTGCTGGATGTTCTCTGTTTCTGTGTTTGCCACATTATCTGGGTGGGCTGGTGGGTGCTGGCTGGAGGGGTCATCTGTGTGCAACAGAGCCAGTGGAACTGGTGGCAGCTGGCTGGACAGGGCCATCTGGGTGTGGACAGGGCTAAAGGTGCTGGTGGGTGCTAGCAGGATGGGGGCATCCAGCAAGGGCATGAGGACAACAGGGGCCAGTGTGATGGGCATGGCTAGCAGATATTTGGTCAGCCACTCCAAAAAGTCACTGATCCGTTCAATGCCTTGGTGCACCCCCCTCACTTCCACAGTCAGGACCTTCAGGACCTCTGTATTCTTCATTTGTACCTGCAGGCAATCACATTCCAGCTGGCTCATGTATTGGTAGTACCTGTACAGCATACCATGTGTAGACACCCTCTGTCACCAGCTGGGCAGGTGGATTGAGTGGCCCTTGTCCCCACTGTGATATGGCCATTGTGCGGTGGCCTGGGCACCCCCTGTGTCCCCTGGCTGTGTGCATGTTGTGTAAGAGCATACACAATGTCCATGCACATGTGGCTGAGTCATAGTGCCATCTGTACCCTGTATTCTGGCACCAGGCGGCCAACCGTGTTATGCTGGGAGGTGGTGCAGGGCTGAGGGTGGCTGTGGGATAGCTATCTGTGATTGCTGTATCCATGTCCTGCACATCCTGCTGTGTTTCTACCACAGTCTCCCAGTGTATATCCTTGGGTTAGGACATGTCCTCTGCTGTGGCCTCTGTCTCCTGCATTGTATCTGGGGGTGAATGAAAGGGGGGGGTTCTTGTATTAGCACCACCATGGGTTGTCATATGTACTGCTGGACACAGTGCTGTCCACATACCTGCACTGTCTGTGCATGTCTTGGCCTATGTGTCATCCTCCACAGTGGGTACTGCCTCTGCCTGGGGGGCTGGGCACTGTCTCAGTCTCTGCAGGGTGAAAAACAGGGTGCTTAGTATTCCCATGGCATCCAGAACTTTTTGACCCCTTTCCCTGCAATGTACCCCATACCTGGCACTGTGCCCATGCCCTCCTTCTTGTGCAGGTTAATGTCCAAAGGGGTGTCAGTCACCATCCTCTCAATGAGGGTTAGGATGAGCCCCTGTGTGGGAAGGCCAGTGCCCACGCCTAGCAATGCCAATTTTATGACTGCCAACTTCTATTTGACAGTCGACTGGAGGTCACACCACATGTGTTTAATAGTAAACAGTCTCCATGCCTCTGAACCTGCTGTATTTACGATGGCCTGGATGTCTTGCCATAGGCAGGCTTTGGTCTCTACAGGTGCCTTGAGGGACTCTGTACCATACAGCACCACATAGTTCACCCAAATGTCTGTCAATATGTCAGCCACCTGCCCAACTGTGAAGCTCATGGACCATGACTGGGAACCCCACGTGCCCGCTGACCTCCATGCCTCTCAGGGTGTCCCCTTCCTATGCCATCAGTCCCTGGCATTGGGTCAGATATCCCAGCTGCTGCTGTTGTCTGCTACTGCCTGTTCTCCCTCAACCATCATGGTATTCACTTCCCTGTTTATTCACAGGGTGGCACCCATGCCCATCTATGGTGGTGTCAAGGGTGGGGAGGTGTATGTTTGTACTACCTGGCAGTCCCTATGAATAGGGCTGTGTGTGTCCATTGGCCACACTCATGCCTTGGCCCACCCAGTGGACATGTTTGTACATAATGCCTAGTTGTTTCAGCATTTGGGGGACATAGCTGAGCACTAGCGATATGACTCATCAGGGTGTGATTTACTCACTTTCGTGCATAGGCCTCATAATGCACTAAATGGCACCTGCACATAAAAATATGTTTAATTACTGGTGAATCTATTTAGCAGCCTGATTACAGGTATTACCAAATGCCGTAATAACCCAAATCTGGTTATTACAGCATGTGATGCCATAATAAACTGAAATCCAGTAATTACGTGTGTTCAAGAAATGACTTTCTATTTTTCTCTCCTCCTTCTGCTCTCCACTCTCCCATTCTTCAGGAGTCACCTTGTTGGTCTATTACACCCTCGCTCATCTGTCCACCATCCGGAGCAGTCCATCCCCCATGAAGCCTTGGTTGTACCCCCTAGGCAGGTATGGGGTGAGGGCCCTTTCACCCCGATGTGTCTTTTAACTGTCGGGATGCTGTTTCCGGATGTGGAAGGGGCGTTGAGGGTCGAGACCTTAGTGCTTCATCTACTGGGAGGCAGTGGGTGTTTTTCTGGCTTTCTGGACATGCTGTGTGCCCATGATGTCAAGGAGCTATGAGCACTGACGTCCAGCACGCGTTACCCTCTTAGTCCCCGGGCCTGCTGTACCTCGAGTCTCCATTCAGGGTCACCCAGACACTGGGTCAGGTACCCCCCCTCCCCCCGGAGAAGGCGAGCTGTCCATAGGATCCCAGGCTCCTTCCTGAACCTGGGTATCTGGTGTCGCAAGCGGAAATCTAACCGCTGCGCCGGCAGGCCAGCCCACAAAATGACTTTCAGTTTCCTTGCTAACTCGAGTGGCCCAACGCAGTAAAACTTTGTTTTCCTTATTTATTATTTATCTGGCTGATCATCCCTGTTAAAACAAATATCTTGTTGATCCCACCACCTGTCCATGTCAGTAAACACCGAGCACAATTCAGATGGGGCTGCACCGAAGTCAAGCATAAAATGTCAGTGCTGGAGTGAGTAAATTAATAAAAAGTTAGTTTGAGAGAGAGCACGAAAGAGAGAGGGAGAGAGAGAGAGAGAGAGAGTGTGTGTGTGTGTGTGTGTGTGTGTGTGTGTGTGTGCCTGCCAGCAGCACAATCCACCTTAGAACTGTCTTCAAGGTTAACTCCTTGAACAGCACCATCAATTATAAAGAATAAGGTGGAGTCAAATGTGTGCTTATGAATTACTTTTCACACCCTCAGTGTGTGATGACCACATAAACCTCTTGAGCTTCACTCTCAAGGTTTATGGGTCATCACACCTCGGGTGTGAAAAACAAATTCATAACACACACTTGCCTACCCATTATTCTCTATATAATATAACTGCATGTGTACCCTGCCTCCTTCACACACACACACACTCACACACACACTACTTTTCTCAACACCTCATTTCACAAAGTCATCATAATTTCTCAAGCTCTGTGAAATACACCAGATTTTACCTGACAACAGAGTGCCAACAAAATATCCATGACACAGTCCGGCATCTGTCTCGTTTGTGATCACGCAAAAAAAGTAAGAAAGTTCAAACTGCACAACAGCTTGACTGCGCTATTGAACTAGTTGTACCACAACCATCCACTACTAGTGAATGTCAAACAGAGAAAGAGAGAGAGAGAGAGGCACAGAGAAAAAAAGAGGCAGCAAACAAAAAAAGGGTAACACTAAAAAACAGCAGCACCATCTACTGAACACACTGTTTTATATAATTGCTGGGTAGTGTTTTCAAAATGAGAAAACACTGACTAGCAATTACATAACACAAAACAAAACAAGGGGAGGTGTGTAAAACTCGAATTTACACGCACCCTCAGTGTGTGATGCTATTATAAACCCCTCAAGCTTCAATCTTCCAGTCTATGTTGCATCCCACACCTTGGGTATGTGGAAAGTTCTTATAACTGGCTCGCGTTTTTTTCCTAAGGAAACCCATGGTGTAATTTGCCGTTATAACGGAGTGTTTATAGTGGCAAACATGCCGGTCCTCCTCTGCACATGCGCTTAGCAACCACTGTCCACTGTCTCACAGCAAATGCCAGCGCTTATTGCCAGACGCTTTACTGCCACTACAACCTGGGGGTAAGTCATTTTAAAATAATGAAAGAATCTCCTGGTTAAAAATACTTAAACTGGACTAAAAAAACAGGCAAAAAGGGAAATTTATTTTCTTTGGAGTGGAACTCTGACTGCAGACCCTCAGGAAATCCACTGACTGTAGCTAAACGGAGACGCTTTATTTTATATAATTGCTGAGGCAAAACAATACCAAGCAATTATGTATTTTTATTTTACAGTTATGTATAACTGAAGGCTAGGAGAAGCTGGGCTGGGAGGATATGGGGGAATAGGTACATGTATGGGAAGCTGGAGAGTGATAAACTGCAATAGCTTTGGGGCAGCCATCTTTCTGGGGGTGATGTGGAGTAAAGGGGGATGTCCTGTGTGTAAGATCCTGGAGCAGATAAGGGCTGAAATAAGGCTGCTCAGAAGGGAGCTGGGAGCAGAGCAGTGGAGGGAAAAGCAGAGGGGTGATTCCAAGGGGAGTGACAGCATCAGGCAGGGCATGGGAGTGGGGAGGCGATCAGTATACAGGAGAATCTCTTCCTCAGAGGGCAGCAGGAGGTGATCAGGTTGAGCCAGGGTTTAGATTAGTAGTACAGGGAGGGGAGGAACTAATCAGGATGGGCAGAGAAGGAGGCAAAACAGAGTGGAGGATGGAGGGAGGGAGAAAAGGAAAGGAAGAGGAGAGGGAAACTGAAAGCAGATACAGATAGTCAGAAGGGAGGGGCAGTTTGGAGATGGAAAAACAATTAAGGGGATAAATTGTGAGTGTGGAGATAATTTCACCAGGGTGCAGAGGAGCAGTTAGATGGGAAGCAGCTAGTACCGAAGGTAAGAAAGGAAGGATGGGGAGCATGGATGTAGGGGATGGAAGGGTGACAATCATGGGGACTCCATAGTTAGGGTTCTACACTGGGGAAGGAAAGGGACCCAAATGCAAGCAGGAGGGTGGTTTGTATTCCGGATGACAAAGGGGAAGGTGTGCCCAAGAAGAAGGGAAACAGTAAGGGAAGGTTGGAGGAAAACCCATATATTTGGGAACCAATGACCTTGCTGGGAATGAGGTTGAGGTAGTGTAAAGTAGGTTCAGAGAGTTGGGGAAGATCTGTAGGGAGGAAGAAAGTTCACTGGCCTTCTCAGAGGTGATACCAGTACCATGGACCAGCACAGACAGGAAAAGAAGAATAGAAGATTTTAATGACTGGCTGATGAAATGGCGCAGGAAGGAGATGTTCATCTGTATTGAGACTGGGAGAAGACCTGGTCAAACAAAGCACTCTTTTACCTGACAGGCTACACCTCAGTAGGGAGGGTTTGAGGGTACCAGGGACAAACTGGGGAATACATAACCACTACACTTAATTTAAACTACTGAGGGGAGGCAGTGGGTGTGCAGGCCCACAGACTCCGGAGAGGAGGTCAGTGAACCCCTGCAGTGATGGAAGAGGTCTGGAGGAAGGATGTGGAAGGGCAAGATAACAGTTAGCAAAGGTGGAGAGGGTGAGGAACACATAACAAGGTACGTGGAGGTGTACACACAGAGGGATAAATGAATAGAACAATAGAGGAAGAGAAGGAAGGTCAGATTCTAGGTGGAGGGTAGTGTTCTGAATGCCGGAGTCATGGAAACAAGATGGATGACCTGCAGGTACTATTAGCAGACAGGAGAGTGACATTGCTGCAGTAACTGAGACATGGGCAACATCACACCATGACTGGGACCTTGCGATCCCTGGATATAAACTATACAGGAGGGATAGAGAGTCGGAAGGGGAGGCTGGCAGTTTATATCAGGTAGGGAATAACTTGCATGAGGGAGGAGTCAGAGGAATGGGAAGTGGAGGCATTATGGGTTCAGTTAAGGTCCAATAGAAGGAGAATGGTGAGATTGGGGGTGGTTAACAGATCACCCAGTCAGAATGAGGAGAGGGACAGGGAACTGAGCTCACAAATATTGGAAGCTGCAGGGAAAGGAGAGGTGGTAATTGTGGGGGACTTCAACATGCCCAAAGTGGACTGGAGCATGCCATTCACAACATGCGCTAGAAGTCAGGTGATCCTGGAAGGGCTGAAGAGTGGGTTTCTGACTCAGGGCATCACAGAACCAACAAGAGCTGAGGCAATTCTTGATTTAGTGCTCACAAATGGGGAGCATGTACAGGAAATAAGGGTCAGGGAGCCACTGGGTGGAGGTGACCATTGTACAGTGTGGTTCCAGTTGGATATGGGCAGGGAAAGCATTCTGACTAAGACAAAAATCTTGGATTTAAGGAGGGCGGACTCCAGGAAAATGGGTGAAGTGCTAAAGAGCCATCTGTCGGGCATCAGAGCAGATATCGCTGTGGACCAAAGAAACATAGAAACATAGACTTTGATGGCAGATAAGGACCACTTGGCCCACCCAGTCTGCCCATTTCCCTACCTATTGGATAAGCTGCAGATTCTAGTTAACCAACAGCCTACTTCCGCAACCCTCCATTATAATTGCCTTATGTCTGTCCCATGCATGTTTGAATTCCCCACTGTTTTAGACCCCACAACTCTCCAGGAAGGCGTTCCAGGCGCCCACCACTCTCTGTGAAAAGAATTTCACATTACCCCTGAGCCGTCCCTCTAACTTTAAATTGTGCCCCTTGTTCTTACACACCTCTTTTCTGAAAGATGCCCTCCTGACTTTGTTGATTCCCTTGAGGTACTTAAAAGTTTCTATCATGTCCCCCGTCCCTCCTTTCATCAAGGGTATACATATTAAGCTCTCTCAGTCTCTCTTCATATGGTTTCTGATGTAGACCTTGCACCATTTTAGTTGCCCTCCTCTGGTTTGCTTCCATCCTGTCTATGTCCTTGCGTAGATGAGATCTCCAAAACTGCATGCAGTACTCCAGATGGGGTCTCACCAACTGTCTGTATAGAGGGATAACCACTTCCCTTTTTCTACTTGTGATGCCCCTCCCTATGCATCCCAGTATTCCCCTGGCTCTCCTTGCTGACTTCTCACATTGCTTAACCACCTTTAGATCATCTGATATGACTACACCCAGATCCCTTTCCATTATTGTTGTCGTTAGTACCTCCCCTGCCATTGTGTACTCTTCTCCTGGATTTTTATTTCCCAGGTGCATTACTTTGCACTTCTTTGCATTGAATCTAAGATGCCATATGTCTGACCATTCCTCCAACCTTGCCAAGTCCTTTCTCATCCTTTCTACCCCCCTTGTGTATCAACTCTGTTACAGATCTACGTGTCATCTGCAAAGAGGCATACCTTTCCTTCCAGACCCTCTGCAATGTCACCTATAAAGACGTTAAAGAGGACTGGACCCAGTACTGAGTCCTGAGGTACTCCAATTAGTAACCCCTTCTTCAGAATATGTTCCATTCATTATTACCTTCTGTGTCCTGTTGTGCAGCCAGTTTGCTACCCAGGCTACCACCCTGGGACCCACTCCCAGGCTGGCTAACTTGATTATTAATCTTTTGTGCGGGACTGTGTCAAATGCCTTGCTAAAGTCTATGTAGGGCATTTCCACAGCCCCTCCCTGGTCTATTACTTTGGTCACCCAGTCAAAGAAATTGATTAGATTCGTCTGACATGACCTTCCTGCTGCGAATCCATGCTGCTTTGGGTCCTGTGCCCCGCTGCCCTCTAGGTACTGAACAATTCTTCTTTCAGAAGTGATTCCATCATTTTCCCCACCACTGAGGTCAAACTAACAGGTCTGTAGTTTCTGCTTTCTACCTTGCTCCCACTTTTGTGAAGGAATCACATCTGCCCTCCTCCAGTCCTCTGTCACCACCCCATCTTCCCATGATTTGTTAAAAGTGTGGTTAGTGGTGTCACTAGGTCTTCCTTAGCTCTTTTAGGATTCTAGGTGAATCCCATCAGGCCCCATTGCTTTGTCCACCTTGAGTTTTAGGAGTTCTTTCAGGACTCTTTCTTCTGTAAAAGGACTGGCATCAACCCCACTACCCAGAGTGCTTCATACTGTTTGGTTTAGGGTAACTCCTCCTCTTTCTTCTTTGTGAATACTGAGCAAAAGTATTCATTCAGTATCTCTTCCTTTTCACTGTCTCCTCTGTCCACCTCCCCTCCTTTATTAATCTTCACTATCCCTCCTTAACCTTTCTATGCTCCCTAATGTACCTATAAAGGTTTTATTCCTTCTTAACTGAGTTGGCTATCTTTTCCTCGGTTTTCCCCTTTGCTTTTCTGACTGCCTTCCCCACTTCTTTCTGCTTTAATTGATACAGTTCCCTGCCGTGCTCCTTCTGTGATTCCTTATACTTTTTGAATGCAGCCTTTTTCTCCTTAACCTTCCCTGACACCTCTTTTGTGAACCATAGTGGTTTTTTATTCCACTTTGTTTTCTATATTTGTTTCACACAAAGGCTTGTTGCCTCCATGATGGCAGTTTTGATTTTTCTCCATTGTTCTTCCACCCCTCCTTTCTGGCCATTTGCTAATGCATTCCTCAGGTATTCACCCATTATGCCAAGTCAGCCCTTCTAAAGTCCAGTATCCTTGTCTTTGTATGGCTTGTCTCCATGGTTGTGTTTATTGTGAAGCACACTGTGCATTGGTCGCTTGTTCCCAGATGTCTTCTGACTTCTAAATTTGTGATCCTCTCTCCATTTGAGAGTACCAGGTCTAATATTGCTCCCTCCCGAGTGGGTTCCACCACTAGCTGTCTAAGGCATGCCCTCTGTAGGGCATCGAGAATGACCCTGCTCTTGGATGTGGCTGCAGTCCATGTTGTCCAGTTAACATCTGAATATTCAGGTCCCCATCAACATTATCTCCCTTTTCAGCCATTTTGAGAATGCCCTCTATCATTTTCTTGTCATTTCCTCCCTTGAGACGGAGGTCTGTATACAACCCCTGTATGGATTGATGCTGCTCCCTGTCCTTAAAGGTGACCCAGAGTGCCTCTGTCTTCCCTCTTACTTTTTAGTTCTGTAGCTTTGATCCCTTCCCTATGTAGAGAGCTACTCCACCTCCTCTTTAACCCTCCCTTTCCCTTCTATGCGTTAGGCTCAGGGGGAAGAACACAAGGGCCAAAGCACCCAGTTGGTTCAGTTCTGGGGTTGCCCTGGCAGTAAAGGAAAAGAGGTTGGCCTATAGAAAATTTAGGAAGACCAAGAGAGAGGTGCATAGGGAAAATTACCTAAGGTTGGCTAGTGAGGCAAGTAAGGAAGTCCAGTGAGCAAAGGCACAGAAGGAACTGCAGATAGCTGAAGGAATTAAGAAGGGGAGAAGGCTTCTTTAGCTATATAAGTGAGAAAAGGGACAAGAAGGAAGGTATTGTTAGGGTTAAGAAAGGGTGGAGTGGTGGAGGATAATTGAGAAAAGCAGAGATATTAATGAATAATTCTGTTCCATCTTCACCAGGGAGAAGGATGGACCAGTGCCTTCAGGAGGAAAAGAGGAGTGGAGGGGGAGGGGAAACATGATGTATTGGAAGGAGGCTAGAGTGAGGGAGGGGCTTCTGGCATTGAAGGTAGACAAATCACCAGGCCCAGACAGAGTACATCCAAGGGTACTTAAGGAACTGGCTGAGGAGCTGGCAGGGTCACTGGCAGACCTATTTAATAGTTCGCTAGAGTCAGGCGTGGTACCGCAGGACTGGAGGATAACACATGTAGTGTCCCTTTACAAAAGTGGGCCCAAGGATGACCCAGGGAATTACAGACCAGCCAGCCTGACTTGCATTGTGGGCAACCTCATGGAGACTATACTAAAGGAAAGGTTGGTGGAATATCTAGAGGAGAGTGATCTCCAGGATAATAGGCAGCATGTGTTCATTGGGGGAGGGGGAGATCATGTCAAACAAACCTGATTGACTTCTTTGACTGTGTTACTAAGATAGTAGACAGGAGCCAGGCAGTAGACATCCACTATCTTGATTTCAGCAAGGCCTTTGACTCTGTGCCCCACAAAAGGTTGATCAGGAAGTTAGTGGATCTCAGGATTGGGGAAATGATGGCCAGATGGGTGGAAAAACTGGCTGAGGAACACAACCCAGAGGGTGGTTGTGGGGGAGAGTTATCTGGCACCAGAGGGTAACCAGTAGGGTCCCTTGGAGGCATGATGCGGGGCTGGTGTTGTTCAATGTCTTCATCAGTGACATTGGAGATGGCATTATGGGCAAAATTTGCCTATTCACAGATGACACTAAGCTCTATGGGAGAGTGGACACAGCTGAAGGGATACAAGACCTACAGGAATATCTGGAAAAGCTAGGGAGGTGGTCCAGGATCTGGCAGCTTGGCTTCGCTGCTAAGAAATGCAAAGTTATGCATATTGAGCTAGAATCCAGGACAGAGTACTACCTGGGTGGAGTCTGAGTATTCAGGCCAGAGGAGGAGAAGGACCTGGGGGTGATGATCACTAGTGACCTGAAGCACTCCACACAGTGCAAGAAAGCAGCGGCAAAGGCAAACAAAATGCTGGGATGCATATCTAGGGGGATTAGTAGTAGGAGAGAGGAGGTTATACTGCCTTTGTACAGGTCACTGGTAAGGCCGCATCTAGTATATGGAGTTCAGTACTTGCGTCCACACCTCAAAAAGGACATTAACCTGCTGGAGAAGGTCCAGAGGAGGGCTACAAAGATGACAGCTGGTCAGCAGAGTAAGGCATATGAGAAGAGGTTGAAGGCACAGAACACATACTCCCTGGAAGACAGGAGAGAGAGAGGGGACATGAATGGGATGTTCAAGTACTGGAAAAGGATAAATAAGGTTGATAAGGAGAGTCTCTTTAAGCTGAGTGGCAACCATAACACGTGGGGGCACAGTCCTAAGCTGGAGGGTGAGAGGTTTTGAGGGAGATCAGGAAGCACTTTTCACAGAGAGGGTGGTAGAAACTTGACCGCTGCCGGAAGAGGTCATCTCATTAAAGACAGTGGGCAACTTTAGGAGAGGATGGGACAGGCATAGGGAAGCTAAGTATCATGGGTAGGGAGGATGGGAGGAGTGGGGAGGGAGGGCAGGACATTGGCTCAAGCTGTGGAGACCCTGCAGCCGAGCAGACACTAACAGACCAAATGGCCCTCTTCTGCTGGCTTCTTCGTATGTTCATATATAAAATATTATACAATGGGTATGAAAATCCTGTAACCTCATTGGTCAAAAAACATCATATGACCATGGTATATCCTGTAATAACCCACGGCTGAGAAATGGCATTTATAAAATACATACATAAACACATTTAAAATTTATTTTACACATTGGCCCATTGTAAAATCACAATAAGGCACTCCAGGGTGTGGGTTATTGGGGGATTTACCCATTTCTTGTGTGGTTAAGTCACTTTGCTACGCCTCGTGACACACCACACAAGACGTGGGTAAATAACCCACACCCTGTCGTGTCTTATTGCTTAAATATATGGGGTGGTTTGTTTGTTCAAAGTTTCATTATTATTCCTTTTCAGTGTTAGATGCTTTCACAAATCCCCTCGAAGCTTCGCTTTCATGGTTTATGCAGCATCTAACACTTCACATGTGTGTAAACGTCTTGTTACACACACCGCTTCATACTTTATTCTATATGTCATACACACCTCCCCATTTATTATTCTATATAGAACGGCATTAGTTCAAAAATGGTTTAGAATGGTAATTGCAGAAAGACATTTTGCAATCCACATAGGCACAAAGCAGTTGAATAAATCAGCAGATGTTGCTAAAAATAATATTTGCAGAGGAGAGGTAGGACATCATCACCAGACCCGTGGGTTGATGGCTTGCTAGATGAGCAAATCAGGTCTTGCCTTTCACTGTGTATTGCTGTATGTTTGCTTTTTTATCACAGGACCAATGTGGTGAGGGGATTTTGGTGGGTTCAGGGAAGCAGGAGTGACTTGAGCTAAGAGTACAGGCTCCAACAATGCTAGGGCTAAATGGTGAGGGGTGGGTAGGCTGCAGTTAGGTGGCTTTTAAGCTAAAGTTCGGGCCAGGGGTAGGTGTTTTGCAGTGTGGCGGTTGGGATGCTGAATGCTGTAACTCGTAGTCAGAGGCTGGCTAGCTTTGTGAATTGGGGGTTGCGTTTCAGCTATGTACTGCTCTTTGTTTGCATTTGTTACAGCTGCAGAGGTGGAGCCTGCAGATGTCTTGCTCAAAAGCACTCACTGGATCCAGAACTGAGCTAACAACAGCAATAAAGTTGAATCATGATACCTTTGCCAGCTGAGCCTCTCACCTTATCCCCACTTTGTCCATCTTCTCCACTGCACCATCAAACTTTTTACAGCTGCAGTTGGGCAGAAACCTGCAGCCCTCCCACCCCGCCCCATGGGTGCACTATTTCGCATGGTGGTATACATGGAAACTGTAATTATTCTCCTCAGTGACTAATGGACTTACTGCTGAGCCCCAATCGCACTCCTCAGTAGTGCTTACTGCTTTCTCTCCCTCTTTTCTCTTGTGGCGCCCACTAGAGATAGTTCAACCCAGAAGCTGCCAATGACAGCGGAGAACTACATGGAGCCACTAATCGGAACTCCCTCATTTAAGGCTGTAGTTGTTTAGCCGGATGGTTTAGCTCTGGTAATCTGTTCCACTCAGCCAGCAGTCCCATGTGCACAGAACTGGGTTTTGTAAGCGGTGAAGGGGAAAAACACAGCTTACAACTGTGACACAGGTATCTGAAATGCTCCATCACCGGTGTTATCATGGCCGTCAGTGCAAGCATCCTATGGAGAGACAAGACAAGAAATTAAGTGGACTCAGTCACCTTGGATTGGTCACCGTTATGGATGACATGGTGGTTGTTGCTGCAGGTAAGGAAGCCGCACTTCTTCCTTCTGACCCGAAATTGAATAATGTGAGAGGCAGGAAGGGACCACGGTGCTATGGGTGAAATTACATGAGAGGAGCAGTAGCAGGAGCAGGCCTGTGTGGAGAATGGTACTCTTTTGATACACTTGTGGCTTTCTGTTTGCACATATTCATACATTTTATTTCTACAAAGGTTTCAAATAAATTTTCTCATGGCAATCTCTACTTCTGTCTCATGAGTTCTGGTTCCTCTAGTTTGCTAGAGTGAGCACTTGAAATTCACCCCATGACTGAATTTGCAATTGTGGCACAGCAGATTTGCGCTCAACTACTTGTTCAACTATTTGGGATGGATGTGCTGCTGGTTCCAACAGGTCCATGAGGCAGTAGGTGACATGCTGCATGCCACCCCCCACTGAGTGATATGTAACAGCCTATGCCCCATGCATCCTCTGGATGCCTGTTGGTTTACTTCCACTATCCACCCCTTCTTTTCTGGAAGCTTGCTCTTCCTGCAACATGTCCCTCCTGTGCCGCCGATCATGGGTCCTACTGCAACCTCTCCTCCTCCAAACAGGAAGATATGCATTTGCTTCACTCTTTTCTGTACCCACAGCA
Organism: Neoceratodus forsteri; assembly: GCA_016271365.2. Classification (NCBI taxonomy): domain Eukaryota; kingdom Metazoa; phylum Chordata; order Ceratodontiformes; family Ceratodontidae; genus Neoceratodus; species Neoceratodus forsteri. Next base: position 582,651,885 of record CM057456.1, on the reverse strand, counting down.
CCTAACTTGGAACAAAAGGAATGACCCTCTTGGCCACTGCCTTATTTCTATGGACTTCCCATTCCTCCTAATGTGTAATATTCAGGTTGATGTTCTGGCCAAGGTAATACTCACAGTGAATGTCTGTGCCACCAGCAGATGGAATTGTTTCCAGGTTTGCGAGTCTCACAGCTGTAGGCTGCAAAATTAGCCTATTTGTGTTGTGTTGTAACACACCACCAGCCAGCCCTCTAGCAGGACACCCAGACTACCCCAGTGCTTCGCTCAGGAGACCTTTGTCAGGGTGCCGCCTAATGAAACTCTCATGAGGGAACACTGGCATATTCTGTTCATCCTGCTAGAGGGTTAGCTGGTGGTGTATTTACACATTTCAAAGAAATGATTTTTGCAGCCTACAGCTGGTGATTGCAGTTCTTTTTTGGATCCTGAGGGTGTGCCAGCCACTAGTCTGAAGACAGGTGCCCTTTGTTTCAAACCTGACTTTCTTATTACACAGTGTGGTTGTCACAACACTGTTATTAGTTGGGACAATGGGGCAAAAATCCCACACCAGAGACTTCTGATGTAGTTGCTTATGGGAGAGGCTGGAGAGGGCACTGGTTGGATGTCATACAATGGATGTAGGGTCACTGGTTTGACCATCTGTGATTGGAGGGCTGCTAGTTTGAACACTTGCAATGGGGGCACTGGTTTAACCACTTGGGATGGAGGTGCTGCTGGTTCCAACAGGTCAGTGAGGCAGTGGGTGAAATGCTCCATACCATCCCCCCACTGAGTACTGCATAAGATCCCATGTCCCAGGTACCTTCTGGACACCCATTGGTTTGCTCCTGCTATCCTCCCTCTTTTCTCTAGCAGTTCACCTCTCTCCTTCTGGGCTTCCTTCCTAAGGTACCTTTAGCCAAAGGACTGTCATCCTGCAGCATCTCTGTGGGTTCCTATGCCCTGGTACCCTAAACAGGGTGGTGGTTCACTAGGAACAGAGTGTGTTAAACCACAAGCTACTCAGGCTTGACATCCAAATGTCGCAAAAGCACAAGACTCTCATGCACCATCTGCACAAGTTACTTCATCCATTGATGCCCGCTGGACAGGTGAATTAATTTAATCTGGGGCAGCAATCCCATTTCTCTGTTGTCCCCTCCTAGACACCATTTAAATAAATATTTATTAGAAATATCACCAATTTTGAAAGATTTTGTTGGTTGCAGGTATGAAGCTTCTGTCATAGCCTTCCAGCTGGTCCATGATGTCACCGAAGCCCCATCAAATTTTCAGTGAAGAAAACAGAATCTAATGCATGGGCAGCTAAATATCAGTAGTACAGTTACAAGTACAGTATAAGAAATGATATTGATTGCTGGAGTATGATGCAGGAGATGAATGAGTATAACATTAGCAGACATGAAAAGTAGATGGTGGATGAAGGATGTTCAATATAGCTTAAGAGGAGGTGCCAAGGCTTCGGGAGCCCGTCACTTCACCCCCGACAATTCACTCCCAGAAAACATGCTCCCAACAACTTGCTCCTGTATATTTCACTCCTTCCCCTACCCACTCCACGTCATTTCGCTCCCACACCACAATCAAACTGCTTGCTCTTGTAAAAGTACACTGCAAACCAGCACATTTCATTCCCCAAAGTAAACAAATTTGCACTTTAAAAGTGAAAGGCTTGCTCTTTCTTGCAACACATCAGCACAGTAGCTCTAAATGCCTTGCACTACTCTGAGTGCACCTGGACAGCTGTAGCTACGATGTATTGTTGCCCTGATTACAGTAATCTGCAGTTCCTGAGGTAATATGCATTGCACAATTTTATGGGGACTTCCATTGACTGTTTGGTGAAGCGAGAGTATTTAACTGGGGCTTTCATTGACTGTTTGGTGTAACTGCATCAGTCTGTACTGTGAAACAATATTATAGTACACACCTGTTCCTGACCCTGATTTCTGGCTTAATTACACCACCTGCTCTTGGTCCAATCACAGTTGTGGCAGCACCGTGAAGGAGAGGGACCTGGAGGTTTAAATCTGCATCACCAATAGACACAGCGGCATCTAAGCAGTGGTGGCTAAGTAGGGCGGCAAAGTGTAGCGCTCAGAGTCTAAACAGAGGGTGGGAGACTATGTGACAGATCCCTGTTGTGATTTCATCTGTTGTTCACTGCTGAAACGCATCTAATGTTCTATATTAAGCATACTAGATATGTTAAATTGATATGTTTATTCTAGTCTGAAATCCAGTTTTTAGTACAACTGTATTAGGCTTTTTTAAAAGCATGATGTACATAGTGTAGAATTTTAACTGTCATATTGCCATGATATGACTCTTTTTGATTTATTTTTACTTTTCTCCTTCCCCTAGTTGCAAGTGACATTGAAACCAACCCTGCACCTCACATTTACAATTTAAATTTCATTCATTGCAGTTCATTGCAAAAACTGTAGACATTTACTTAATGAAGCTTTTTTTAAATTTTTCAACAGTAGCAGGAGTGGGAGCAGGTTGTCAGGGAGTGAGAATGGCAGGAGTGTATTGCCACAGGAGTGGGTCATCGGGAGTGAGTTAACCAGGAGCGAAATAGCGGGAGCGAACTGACCTAGAACCCAATGCTTCCTAGGTAGGAGCCATGGAGTTATTGATGATAAGAGAAGGGTTGTAAGGTGATATTTGAAAAATGGTGTGGAGTTTCAGCCAGTCTAGGACAGGATGAGATTCTAAGCATCATGTAAGGTAGGAAAAGAAGGATTTTCCAGTCGACAGATAGGCAGTATGAACAGTAGGAATGCTAAATGTATTGTTGAAATAGTGCATCCAAACATGAATGGGGAACCAGAGACTATGCCATAGACTTTACTTCAGGGCTTGAATTTTTTTCAGTACTATGTAATTCAGTATTTTATAATTAGAATGAAGTTTGGATCATTTTACTTAGACAGATTGCTTATGTCATCAATAGGTTATGCACATAAACAGGTTTGCTTTCTGTCCCCACTTCACCTATGAAACAATCTCTGGACATGGTTCAGCATGGCAGCTCCTTTTCCTATGGAATGCCCTACCTATAAATGTTCAATCAGCTCACATGGTCAAGGCCTTTAAAGACTTTCTTGAAAACTTATTTATTTAAGATGGCATTCGGAGGTAGCTTTTTGATAATTATAACTATAATATGTATGCATTCTATTTTTATTTTATGTGTTTATTAAAGCTGCTGTATGTTGTTCTGATGGTGAAGTGCCCTGAGCCTTCAGCAGAGGGTGCTCTAGAAATAAAATGTGACTTTCCTTGCCTCTTTCGTGTCCCCTCTTGCTCTTCTTTCTTCCAGGGAGTACGTGTTGAGATCTGTCACTCTCTCCTTGTTGGGCTTCTTGTGCAGCCCCAGCATCATTTTAGTTGTTCTCTGGACTGCCTCCACCATGTCTATGTCCGTTTTGAGTTGCAGCCTCCAAAACAGGACACACAGTATTCGAGGTGGGGGTCTGACCAGCAAATGATATAGTAGCAACAGCAACTCCCTCCTCTTGCTTGAGATACTACTCCCTATGCAACCCTGCATCCCATTAGCCCTACCCACTGCTTTGTCACACTGCCCTGCCACTTTGAAGTTGTATGATCTGATAACCCCAAGTTCTGTGATGCTAATGCAACATGACCTTCCCCACACTAGGGGTTTGTACCTGTTAGTTCTTTTATGTGTGTGTGGGAGGGCTACACAAAACAGTTACTGGATCACTGTTTTACTGCACATAATGTCTGTGCTTGTCTAGTAGCTATTGTGCCTCTCTAGAACTCTGTCTCTACTCTAATTTGTTTCTGTACACTATACCTTTTTTCCTTTATTTCTACAGGTCTGACAAGAAGCTGACCCCAGGCTGACTGGACACAGACCCTTCACCTTTGCATATTAGATAAGTATTGTTCTATGTTTAGCCTTCCCTATCAGACTAGTTTTGTTCCTAAAGAACTATGGATTCTTTGTGACCCAATGACTATTCTTATTTTACAGGTATGATGGGACATCACTAATACCTGAATCCCAGGCCCCAGGACCCAGGTAAGAGATCTGTTATCTATCTTTTTGGCTCAATAAAAAGTATCAAATTACTCACTTTTGTTCATTTTTTATTGATTGTACGCATGCGCAAGAAACATGTTCCATCAGCTTTCTCCACAAGCAGGTTGTGGAGGCATGGCACTGTTGTGCCCAATGTCCCCACAGCCTGCAAAGGCTTGTCCCCTATCCCCCAATGCCATGGCATGCTGCTGCTGACACTAGTTCAGCCAGCGTGCCACAACTTTCTAAATAATCAGCCGCTGCAATCAGGGGCTGCCTCATCATTGCAGCGTCAGCCATCCGCTGCAATGAGGGAGCGACCCGTCATTGCAGGGTGGGATGTAGGATCCGTGATATTGTTTATGAACATGGTGGTGGCTTGCCACCCTATTCACAAACAATATTTACCCCCCCATGTTTATTTTGCCAAAGAGGGAGCCTACCCCGTTGGCATAATGTAACCTCTAAGTTTATTGTCTGCCGACTAAGTTTCAATCCCCGCCGTGGCAGAAAGGAATTTCCCTTGTTGTTTGCCAATGGGGTGCCCAATTCCCATCAGCTACAACTGCCCCTTCCCAAAAACAGACTAGGTGGCACGCTGGGAGCCCACCCCAGCGTACATGCCCTTTTGTTGTTTGCCACGGGGTGCCTAACCCCATCGGCAGCTGCCCCCCAAGCAGTAAACTGTGCATGCTGGGAGTCCACCCCAGCATGCCACATGCCCCTGCAAAGTTGAAAACAGTCCCGCAACGCTTTTGTTTTTTTTACCTGAAAAAAAAGAAACGGTCCCTCGTAGTCTCCTGCACCCTCCCACAACCCGCACTCCACCCACTGTGCACCCTGCCTCCCCACACCCCCTCACCCCATACTTACCTCCTCGAGCTATATGACGATCTTTGCTGGATCGGAACATGTCTGCACTCTTCAAAGCCGACCGCAACTGAGGAAATGCCGGTAAACTGTATAATGGAATGAATAGGGTTTTTCAACTTTAGTACATATCTTGGGCATTTTGGGGAATTTTTTCACCAAATTTTCAACATGGGGTTTTTGGACCCTCCTCATGAATTCTTGAACTGTCATGGCGTTAATCGACTTTCGAAGGTGGTTTCACGGTCACTGTGTGGAATCACTCCTTCGGGCTGATTAACAAAACAACAGTGCCAGTGTTCATGAGGTGGGTTTTGAAAAGCCTATGTTGCAAATTTGGTGGAAAAAATCCAAAAAATGACTGTTTTACAAGCTTGCGTTGCGCAGTTGCTACGTACGCTTGTAACTTCACGAATTTACAATATTTTCATGCCACATTTGCAACATTGTCATTTTGTCACACCTCCTTGTGAGCAGTATAGCTGTCATTGTTCATATCCTGGCTGAAATGTGTTTTCGCACTTCCAGCGCAGAATAGCGCGGTCGCTGTGGGAATTCAGTGTTGAGGAAAAATTAAGAAAATGACAGTGACACTGTTCATGAGTAGAGGTCCTAAAATGCCTATGTTGAAAATTTGGTAACGATACTCCATAAAATGACTGTGTTATGAGCATACGTTGCGCAGTTGGGACGCACGCTCGTAACTTCGCAAATTTATAATATTTTCAATCCAGATTTTCAGCATTGCCATTTTCCCAGACCTACTTTGAATAGTGCAGCTGTCATTTTCCCATCCTGGCTGAAATGTGTTTTTGCACTTCCACCTCAGAATAGAGCTGTCGCTTGGGAAATCACTGTTTGAGACCGATTGAGAAAATGACAATGATACTGTTCATGAGCAGAGGTCCTAAAATGCCTATGTTGAAAATTTGGTGATGATAGCCCATCAACTGACTGTGTTATATGTGAGTTGTGCACTTTCCATGCACTTTTGTAACTTCACAGATTGTATATTGTCACACCAGATTTCTCAGTGCCATTTTTTCACACCTCCTTATAAGCAGTATAGCTGTCATTTTTCACATTCTGACTGAAATGTGTTTTACAGTTCTGGAGCAGAATAACGTGGTCACTGTGGGAAGTCGTGTTCAGACAGATTAAGAAAAATGACAGTGGCACTGTTCATGAGCAGAGGTCCTAAATTCCTATGTTGAAAAATTTGGTGATGAAACTCAATTACATGACTGTGTTACAAGGGTGCGTTGAACTGTTTCCATGCACCCTTGTAACTTTGCAAATTTGTAATACTGTCACGCCAGATTTTCAACAGTGGCATTTTTTCACAACTTCTTATGAACACTACAGCTGTCATTTTTCACATCCTGGCTAAAATATGTTTTTGCACTCCTGCCAGACAATAGCACGGTCACTCTGGGAAATCAGTGTTTGGGACAGATTAAGATCGACCGAGTGACAGGGGGGAATGACCCAGCTCAAATGAGCTCTGTCGGACTACTGCGATTTGTTTGTGGACAGACAAAGGCCCCAACACAAGAGCCCAGTATAAAAGGGCAGCCTGCAGCACTGGGAGAAACAGAACAAGAGAGCAAGTGAGGGTGGGGGAGTGAGCAAACTCACCTAAGCGCTGTCAGGACTGCTGTGGATTTCTTTGTGGGCAGAAAAAGGCATCAATACAGGCAGGGGCCCAGTACAAAAGGCCAGCCTGCAGCGGTGGGAGAAACAGTACGAGCGAGTGAGACAAGGAGACTTAGTGAGCTCAACGGAGCTCTATCAGAACTGCTGGGATTTCTTTGTGGGCAGAAAAAGGCACCAATGCAGGCAGGAGCCCGGTACAAAAGGGCAGCTTGCAGCGCCAGGACAAACAGAATGAGCGATGAGAGAGGGAGACTGAACAACCTCAACGGAGCTCTGTCGGGACAGCTGTGGATTTCTTTGTGGACAGACAAAGGTGCCAATGCAGCCAGGAGCCCCATACAAAAGCGAGTTCGCGCGCCAAGAGAAACAGAATGTTTGAGTGACAGAGCGGTAGTGAGCTAGCTCAACGGAGCTCTAGTGTGACTGCTGCAGATTTCATTGTGGGCAGAAATGTGGCAACACAGTCAGAAGCCCAGTATAAAAGGCCAGCTTGCATAACTGGCAGCAACGGAATGCAGAGTGACAGAGGGGAGTGAGCGAGCTCAGTGGAGCTGTGTTGGGACTGCTTCAGGCTTCTTCTGGCCAGAAAGCTGCCAAGCAGGCAGGAGCCCAGTACAAAAGGGCAGTCTGCAGCGCCAGGAGACACAGAATGAGTGAGTGAGTGAGGGAGGGGGAGTCAGTGAGCTCAACGGGGCTCTGTTGGAACTGCTGCAGATTTGTTTGTGGGCAGAAAAAGGCAGCAATGCATGCAGGGGCCCAGTACAAAAGGGCAGCCTCCAGTGGCAGGAAAACCAGAATGAGCGACTGAGTGAGCTCAACAGAGCTGCATTGTAACTGCTGCAAATTTCTTTGTGGGCATAAGAAGGCAGCAACACAGGCAGGAGCCCAGTAGAAAATGCAGCCTGCAGCGCTGGCAGAACAGAATGAGTGAGGGAGAGAAGGGGAGTGAGTGAGCTCAACGCAGCTTTGTCGGGGACTGCTGCAGATTTCTTTGTGGGCGGAAAAAGGTGCCAACAGAGGCAGGAGCCCAGTACAATAGGGCAGCCTGCAGCGCCAGGCTAACCAGACTAAGTGAGTGAGACAAGGGGAGTGAGCGACCTCAATGGAGCTCTGTCAGGACACCTGCAGATTTCTTCCCAGCAGAACAAGGTGCCAATGCAGGCTGCAGCCCAGTACAAAAGAGCAGCCTGCAGCACTGGGACAAACAGACTGAGCTAGTGACAGAGGGCCACTGAGCGAGCTCAACAGACCAACGCAATCAACAGTCAGCATTGATAAATGCTTGTTGTGCTGGGGACCAATATGGCTATAAACAATTCTATACAAGGTAGTAAGCCCTATTGGTGCAGTCACAACCATGCCTTGTGTGCCCATGGCAGCCTTTTGCATTGCCTATTCCAATGCTCCCTTGCATATCCTTATGCCCTTACATCACTTGCTCCTGTTGCCTTGTTTGCATTGCTTGTCCCCTTTGCATTGTCTATCCCTGTTGCCCACTTTACATTTCCTTTCCTTTCCTTTAACCCACATACACTGTCTATCCCAAATATCCTTTGCAGTGCCTGTCCCTCCCTGTAACCCCTATGCCTGTCTATCCACATTCCCATGTTCGCACTGCCTGTCCATGTAGCCCACGCAGCATTACCTATCTTGACTGGCTGAAAGGCTGCTGCTGTATCCAGTTAAACAAAGGATTTGCTATCCTGATTTTGTAATTCTTCCTGAAGATAGCTGTACTTTTGCAGTACAGTGAATTCAATATATACTGGACATATTTGCCAAATTAGTTTTTGTCTACTACATGCGGTGTCCTGAGTATCATTATGCTACGAAAGGCTGACAACCAGTAACAGACCACATACAACAGTAACACATTCATTCAGTATGCACTCAGCAGTGGTGGCTAAGTAATTCTAACTCTTTTTTGGAAGGTTTGCTTTTGTCCATTTTGGTGCAAATTATGTAGTATTTGTCATTCTAAACAAAAGTTTAAAAAGATAAAAAAAAAATAAGTGAACTTAGCTTGAGCACTATAGCTCTCACTGGTTAGGGGTTATGAATGAAAGCCCAACATCTAAAATCCCATCATACGCAATCTCAACACCGTAATCCTGACTATTAAAATGCTGACTGATTCATTCACAAATCTGGACTGTCATATGCAGTATGGGCTGCATGCCCATTGGTTCTTGCTCTGCACCAATGGGCGTGCAGCCCCTACAGACAGTCAGTCAGCGGCAGCGGGCGGCAGGCGGTGGATGCTGCCACCACCGCCGCCGCCGGGGCGGGTGGTGGGGCTGCGGGTGGGTGGGGTGGGGGACACTAGCCACCAGGGAGATGTTTGGGCGGGGGTGTCAATTTACATTCTGCCCACGATCGGGCATTACGTGTCCACTGACCACCAGGGAGATGTTCGGGTTGGGGGGGCACTTTACTTACTGCCCGCGATCGGGCACTAGGAACATGTTCGGGGGGGTCAATTTACATTCTGCCCACGATCGGGCATTTCGGTCCACTGGACCGCCAGGGAGATGTACGGGAGGAGGTGGGGGAGCCACATTGCTGCCCGCGATCGGGCTGCAGGGTGCGTTGGTCCCCGACGGCTGCTGCCTGGCAGGGCGGCCAGGTGCAAGTCCTCGGGGATCGGCGCACCTACATGCTAATGGCATGCAAATGGGGCCATAATCAGATGCAAATGGCCCCTGCCTTGCATGAATTATGGCCCCATTTGCATGTCACCTTTTGAATATCGTGATTTTGTGCATGGCGCAATGGTACTTGGCCACCGCAAGTTGAATGCTCCACTCTGACAACTTGCGGTGGCGCAAGTTTCACTGCACCATGCACAGTGGCTGTGGCTGGGGGGTGATATTCAAAGGAGTTGCTCAATAGCACAACTCCTTTGAATATCACCTGGGCCACACCCCTGCGCAACTATTTTGCGCAGCACTAGGGCTTGCGCCTCAGAATGGCGCAGTTTGAATATCCAGCCCAGTGTGTATAAAGTCCGACACGTATAGCGCCACTCCATAGTAAAGGAAAAATAATAGGAGTCCATACCCAGTTTATGGGGACAAAGGCTTGAAGGTGATTTTTATATGAATAAATGGTGCTACAAAAGATGAGCTTGAGGAACCCTCTCAAAAATGTGGTCAATTGTTACTAAGTGGCCAAATTTAAGATGGCCACCAACAATCTCTAAAATGGCATATTTCAACTCATAGTTGTAGTATAAAGCTGTTTTTGGTGTCTAAATGGGGGTTTTGGGGGTTAAGTAATTCACTTCTTATAATAAAAATGTTCTTTCTTTAAGACAAAGACACCATGACAACCTGTCCTCAAATTTCCACAATAATGGATGCTTAATTACAAGTCCCCTTACCCCAAAACTTGAAATTTGTGTTTCTAAACTTAAGTAAATAATACAAGTCATTTTTCAGTGTCAGAAAAATAGCCAACTTTTATTTTTACAAAATATGGTTCTGCACAGTTAGCAACATTTTTAATTGAAAAGTTCTAGTTTGGTAACATTAGCCAGATTATACAATTATCTAATATTCACAATGTTCAAAGCTGTATTGCTGTTGTAACATTCTCCAATTAATGTTTGAAGTGCTGTTTTCACTTGAGCATGCCCAAAATCTCCTACTCATCTTCCGTTCCATATTATTCTCAGAGTTATTATCAGAATCACAGCCTGTATCAGATTCTGAATCAGATTCTGCATCATCTTTTCCAGCTGTTGAGATGTTCCCTTGTGCTACAATATCCCTGAGGCTTTTTGGTAGAGGTGCCTCTGTGTATCAGACAGGCTGACATTTCTCTTCAATCATAGTCCAGCCATGGTCCAGTGGTGCTGGTGGAGCATCAGGCTTGTCATAGCTGAGCAGGATGTACACATGATAGTTAACTTGCTTCACATTCAAATCATGTGAATCACGGTCAGGAGGTATTCTCTGGGTTTACTCTCTCTTCATTTTGTCCCACTTCAATCCCTGAATCTCAGCTAGCATCTTGCTGATACCGTCTCGATAGACAAACCTGATACTGAACTTTGTCTTATTGTCCAGAATATTTGATGCCACTGGTAAGACTCTTTCCAACATCTGACAACAACCTATTTGCTGCTTCAGGTTTCAGTACACTCTGAAATATTGATATCTTTCCATGTCCTATGAACCTTGAGACCGCATCTCCTCCCGTGTGTATATGAAGAGGTACAATTACTTGAGCAACTTCTTTTGAACACAGTGCCTTTCAGGTCAAATATGTCCTTCTTCTTCTTCAAGCTGAGAACACCATTAACCTGGTGTGATACATATGCAACTTATGACCACTACGCCAGTGGCTTCTGCATCAAGTCCAGCAACATCCTTTGCTCTATTCTTCCTTAGTTGTAACTATATATATACAGAATTATCATGTCTGCTTCTATGTGGTGACACTGGAACTCTTTAATTTGCACGTTCATCCTCAGAGGACAGATCTCAACAGTTGCTACTCAAAGAATATAGAAATTGGATGGCTAGATGTTGATGTGTAAACACCCTGAATTCACCATTTAGGAATTGCTGGATACGTATTTTGTTGCATAACATGTTCAAAACCCAGGTAACTCATTTGAAACAGGCAGTTTTAAGATGCTTTCTGAACTGGCTAAAAAAATATGAATAACAAATCATACAGTGCAAGACTATGGGAACTGAATATTTTCTCTATGGAATACAGGAAAGAGAGGTGACCTATATAATGCATTTAAAGTATATCAGAACGAGGCTCTGTTACATATTTAGGGTTACAAAAGCATAATCCAAGAAGTTTAATTACCAGATCACACATATGTAAACTAAAGGGAGTACAAAATAACACTACAAAAAAGAATCATTGGTATAACCAACAAATTATTACATTATGGAATACACTTCCAGGGCATGTAATTAATAGTAAGGATATGGAAACATTTAAAATTAGATTGGACCAACATATGAAAGAACATTTTATTACCACCATTAAACACTATGGTGGCAAGTTCATTAAAGGACCTTGGTCTACAGAACTTGAAACCCTTTCCATGATTCTATGATTCTATGGAACCTTCTGTCTGTGTAATTAAATATTTAAGGAGTGGAAACACATAGATCTACACCTAATTTTGCAACCACAATTACCATCCACCCTATTTCCTAGATCTTTCAGCATTTCACACTACATTTTTCCCTCCTGCATAGAATGTATTTATTGTGATGCTTTTGTTTACACCATCCTATATTTTAAGTCCATCATAACCACACATTGATTTGCAGCTCTACTATGGCAACTAGATGGTCACTGATTTATTATAAAGCAACCAGATCTACAAAGATTTCCCATTGGTAAATCAATAAGGCTTAGTTAGGTAACCAGCTTGATGTCCACACTGCTGTTAACACAGTGAAGTGCAAGATGGCACCACGATGGGCTGACCATTAAATAGTAGGATTCGGCAGCACATTTTTATTTTCAGTTTTACCGTTTTAACTTGTTGCATTTCGTAGTTTGTTTTGTAGCAGTATTAGTACCATTAGTAGTATTAGGACTATTAATTGATTACTTTAGTTAGCATTTAGTGTTTAGTTTAGAGAGGGTTTTTTTAGTGAGTTAGCTATTATTAGTGCGTTTTCAATTTTAGATAGCAGCAGATGCAATTGAGTGCTCCGTAGTTCTAATTCGGAGTGAAATTCTGGTTATTTTGGCCCAAATGTCGAGGTGGAGTGAAATTAAATAAGAAGTTTCTACCTTCTTTGTCTCCTCCTTGTAGTCCTGTCGTCTGGAAGATTGGTGATTTGTGGAGCCTTGCCATCCTGACGAGGAGTCCAATTTTTGCACCGGAACTGTTGTTGGGGGAGCAGTGTTGGAATGGGTGTGATCTGGACTGGATTCATTGCTGGACTGCCTTGTTTGCCCCAGAACTGTTTCTGGTGGTCTCCTAGGTTTCTTCTTGTCGACTTCTGTGGAAATCTGAAAGTTTTTTGTGAGGATTTGCTGTCCTGTTGAACTCTCTTTGGATTTATAATTGTCCTTGAACGTTGGGGGGCTGCTCACTTTGCCTGGCTTGTGCTTCCACAGGGTCAGAGGCAGGGTTTGCCAGAGGGCTGACCTTGGATCTGTTACCCTAAGTTCTCTGGGGATTCAACCAGTGGGCTGTGTCCAAGGAGGGCTAAGGTGTTGTGTCACTGGTAATGCAGGAGGGAGGGAGGGCAGCCATCCTGGAGTGCCGAAGATACATTTTTGATATTCTTGGAATTAGACCTGGAGACCCTGGAGGTATGAATCTGGTATGGATTGGATGATCTGGACAAGACCACAGCCTGGTTTGACTTTTTCTTACCTAAATCTCATTATTTTGGGCCAGATTATTATTGCTTTATGGGCGTGAGAGAGCCCAATGACTATGTGAACTTTAGACAGTGAGAGTGTCAAAGTTTTATATCATTGACTTTTCCCTGACCTTTGTGAGAGATAGTGTCTGGGGTAAAGCCTAATACTCTTTAATTTTTATCTTTTGGGAGGTGGGAGCTCCTAGAGGAGACAGTGTTGAATTTGGGACAATTTTATTATTTGCTGCTACCTAGAAACCTTTGCGCTCTATTTATATAGCTGACTATTGTTTAGTTGGGGTTTTATATGTGTTATTGTTGTTTATGGTGTGGTTTGGAAGTTTGTTTGTTGTTTCTGTTGTATGGTATTTTGATTGGGTATTTGTGAGTTGTTGTGAAAATGTGGTGGTTTGGCATGTCGATGGTCAGGCATTATTCCCCCTCCAGTCTGAGGAATCTTCACCCTTTTTGTTGCCCCTCCCTGTCACTGGAGGTGTTTAGATGGTGTAGGGCATTGGGGATAGCTAGGAGGTTAAGGGTGGGGACTCGGCCTGCTGGGGGAATGAAGAAGAGTGGGTGGATTGGGATCGTGGGGACAAGGAGACATCCTGGGGCAAAATGGGTCCAGGAAAGGGGTCATCCCTGTCTGGTTCCCATACCTAAGGGCTCTGCCTATGGCAGGCAGGAAACTCAGTCTTCCTCGGCAGCTCATCTGACTTGGGCGGTTATGCAATACCAGGTCTATTAAAAACAAGACCACTATAGTGGCCGATCTTGTTGATTTAACTGATCTGGCTTGCATCACCGAGACCTGGCTGGATGAAAATGCTGGTCTCATTTTGGCTGCAGCACTTCCAGCTGGGTACTCGGTGATACACCGCCCAAAGATGGATCGTAGGGGCGGGGGGGGGGTGGCCTTTTGTTTTAAATCAGAACTGAACCTGATGGAAGTTCCAGTGGGAGCTACCAACTCTTTTGAATGTATCGTGGGTGAAGGTGTGGGGTGCAGGATTCTTCTCGTTTACCGTCCACCAGGAGATGGGAATGTTTTCCTGTGGGAAGTCACGGACTTCATTGTCGACCTGACATTGGACCCCACAGATGACTGACCCTGGGGGATTTCAACGCCTGGGTCGACAATGAACTCTCACAGTTTGGACAGGACTTTCTCCAGTTAATGAGTTCACTGGGCCTCACACAGGTTGTTTCCTCCCACTCACATTGGTGGTCATTCATTGGACTTGGTGTTTCTCCTGGGGATGGAGATATCCGATTTGGTGGTGGAACCAGTCGGGTGGTCTGACCATCTTACCATCAGGTTCAGTTTTGAGGCCCCCACTAGGAGGTCTGCCCCTATGGAGATGGCCCAATACCACACTTTGAGGGGCGAATCCCCTGATGGTCAGATGGCAGTGTTGGACCTATCAGGTATGTTGAGTGAATGTTTGGATCCAGGGGACCTCATACTAGCCTATAATAAGGCAGTGACAGAGGCCCTGGATTCCATTGCTCCTGTTCGTGTTCAACCACTCACCCTTTGCCCCAGGTCTCCTTGGTTTCATGAGACCTTGAGGGAGCTGAGGAGAGTTGGAAGAAGGTTAGAGAGGCGATGGCGGAGGTCTGGCCTGTTGTGTGACAGGCTTAGTTTGATGGACCATTATTCGGTTTATCAATCAACAATTTCCCATAAGAAGGCAGAACTCCTGTCCAGGGAAACTGTTGCTGCGAGGAATCCACCAGCTCAGCTTTTCCAGACTGTGGACAGACTGTGCAGTCCACTCTGTTTTCAGCCTGGAAATGCTTTTTCACAAGAGCAGTGTGAGGAGATTGCTCGATTCTTCGGGAAAGGTTGCCACGCTCTGATCCAATATCCGCTTGACCTTTCTCAAGGGAGTAGCAGTGGTCGGCAGGAGATGTTGACACCCAGTTTGTAGTAGTGCGACTTCAGCCGCCCCACAATCAGTGATACTGTGATGGTTATCCAGTCATTACGTCCTACCAACTGTAGTTTGGATCCAGGCCCCACATGCCTGCTGGTTGGTTGTGTGGATGTTATCGGCCCAGTCCTTGCTGAGATAGTCTGGTTGTCCCTGGAGAGGGAGATCTTTCCAGATCCCCTTAAGGAGGCTGTGGTTCGGCCCCTTCTTAAGAAGCTCTTCTTGGACACCGACTGTCTAGCAAACTACAGGCCTGTCTCTAACCTGCCCTTTTTGAGTAAGGTTATTAAGAAGGTAGTGGCATTATAGCTGGAGGACCATTTGACCAGCCACAATGTTTATGATTCTCTCCAGTCCGGTTTTAAGAAGAGACATAGTGCTGAGACAGCCCTTGTTCGGTTACTGAATGACCTCCTGATGGCGAGAGATCGAAGGACTTGTTCCATCTTGGTTCTTCTTGATCTCTCTGCAGCATTTGACACTATGGACCATGGTGTGCTGTTAGATCACCTGTAGTTCATCTGTGGACTCTCGGGATCTGTTCTCATATGGTTTCGATCTTTCCTCACAGGTAGGACTCAGAGAGTGAAGTCTGTTTTTTTTCCTCAGCTCCATTCTCTCTATCCTGTGGGGGTACCGCATGGATCCATTTTGCCACCCATGTTGTTTGCAGTGTATATGCTGCCATTGGGAGCAATTATAAGATGGTATGGCTTGAGTTTTCACTGCTATGCAGATGACACTCAGCTATTCATATTTTTTGTGCCTGATGAAGGATGACGCTGTCTCGGTGCTAAACAGCTGTCTAGCCAAAATCCAGGCCTGGATGAATGTGAGTTGGCTGCAGCTGAATCCTAAAAAAACTGAGGTGTTGGTGGTGGACCCAGGTAATCATGAGGCTGGTGTGCTGGCAGGTTCTCCTTAGAGTCTATGGCTCGGAGGTGTCCAGCTAGCTACCTCAGACCGGGTGTGAAAACTGGGCTTTATGTTTGATGACTTTCTGACCCTAAAATCGCAGGTGTCAGCAGTTGTTAAAACCTCTCTTTACCATCTGAAAAAGATTTCCTGGGTTAAACACCTGGTTCATCTCGATGATCCTCCAACATTGGTTCACGCTTTCGCTACCTCTCGCCTTGACTACTGCAGTGCCCTTTACCTAGGGCTACTGGGGGTTGATATCTGCTGCCTGCAGCTGGTGCAGAATGCAGCATCCAGGCTATTGACTGGTAGCTAGAACCAGTCATATAACACCTAATACTCCAGCGGACTGCACTGGCTGCCAACACTGTAGCGGATCACCTTCAAGGTTGCGTTATTAACCTGTAAGGCCCTACATGACCAGGGACCGGGTTACCTGAAAGATCTCCTTTGTCCCTACTGTCCCCTCTGTCCTCTCCAATCCACTGATGAGGGATTGTTAGAGATTCCCAGGGTTCGTTTACAAACATCTGGGGCAAGGGCATTTAGCTTTGTGGCCCCGACCCTGTGGAATTCTCTGCCTCATTGAGTATGAGATTGCCTGACCATCCAGAGTTTTAAGACTGCCTTAAAAACATAACTTTTTGGTCTGGTGTTGTTGACCATTGAAGCTGCTATTGTATTTTATGCATTTTATTCTCTCTGGGATAATTGTTTTATATGTTTTTATTGTACAGGCACCTTGGTTTGGAATGGCGTCTTTTATAAATAAAGATGATATGATATGATATGATATGTATTGCTGGTTCTATACATTGCTTAAATGGCAGCCTTCCCCAATGAGTTATTATGCCCCCACATCCAACAAAATATCCAGAGTTTGCAATGAGTATATGTACAGATGGGTCTGCTTCAACTACAAGACTTAGCTGAATGCACCATGCCCAAGATGGCATGGGATTTTGGAGTCAGTAACTCAAATAATTTTAATTGCCTCAGGCTCCTTTAAACAAGAACTTGTGAACAGGGATCAGTATATCTAATGCATGCACAAGGGGGAGGCAGGAGAATTTGTATATGTTAGCCATGAACTGAGAGAAGTCCTACATTTTTACCAGTGCAGTACTTCATTCTGGGCACAGTCTCTCCAGAATGAATCATTTCATGCTTGAGCCTCTACAAAGCTATGAGGTTGCCCCTCCTTCCTAATGCTGAGGACCACTGGAAACCCAAAATAGAAATCGATACCTGTTCCTTTCCATAAATTCATAACTGGGCAAATGTGTTCAGGAAAGTGGTTCAGTTTATCTTCTGTTTTAACTGAAATATTTGAATAGTTTGTACTTTAAATTAGTGCTATGTGTCACAAATGTTAAAATTATTACTTTGAGTTACAACTGTTACTTAGGCTGTGATGTTGTGGCTGTTGGGGCTTGTGTGCTAGTTGTGGGAACAGTTATTTGGCAGTGATATACTGAAAAGCCACTGGGGGTTGGGCTTGAAGGGCTGTATGTTTCTGTTTGTGACTGAAACTTGAAGCAATAGGAGCTGGTAGCCTGTGACATCATACGGTACTTGATGTCTGCATATACACACTGCTTGCTGGACTGGACACACACTGGACTGAATGTGTTCATGAGACTTGGGAATGCTATGGGTGGGGTTGTAATTGGGTTCGTAAATAACTGCAGTCAGTATAGAGAGACTGTATTTCACCGTCCTGTATAGGCAGTGTGAATCGAAGTATGATTGTGGCATGCAGTGGTTGTGGGCAGCAGTGTGGATGAACATATTGTGGAGGCTGGGAGGGTGCTCAATATGCCACAGGCTAAGGAGGCTCAAGGAAGAGGTTCAGTGACTTGGCAGGGAGCTGAGGAGGTTGAGGGGTGAGGGGAAGGTTGTATTGGTAGAAGAGCTGACATCTGAGAGTATCAGGAGGGCACCACAGAGAAGGAACATTTGGTCAAGGGAGGGGTCAGGGGAAGGGGCAAACTAGACAGGAAGCCAGCTTAGGAAGGATGGACACTGGTAGGGACTAGCAGATGAGGAGCAGCAGTAGGCAGGAGGGAAAAGAAAACACATTGTAAGACAAAGAGGGTAGGGAACATGTTTGCTGTACTAACGACACAGAGGTAAGAGGACACAGGAGGAGATTGCACAAGGGATAGTACTCACAAAGAGGAGGGAGTGAGGGGCATTACTAGTGGAGAGATTGAGCATGGCATGGCAGGAGGGAGAGATAATACTTGGAGAGGTGAGAAGGGGGAGGGAGAGGGAGAGGGAGGTTGGCAGTCAAACAGGAGGAGGGGGAGAGAACTCAATTGAGAGGGGCAGGGGGAAGACACTAGGGCAAATGGTAAAAGAACCATCTTGAGTGGTCCTGTGAATGAGAACCTGGGTGAGTTGGTGGTGCTGGGCACAAGGAAAGAGGAGGGGGTTGTACTGGTGTTGGGGACCCATACCAAGGGGACTCAGATGGGGCAGCAAGAGGGAGAGGCACAGTCAGATATGGGTGGAGTTCATACCAGGATTAAAGGCAGACAAGGCAGGACAGGCAATCCTAAGGTGCGCAAGGAGGGGTAGGAGGAAACCACACATTGTGGTACATGTGAAGACAAATGACCTAGCAGAGGAAATGGTGGAGATAACAAGGGAGAGGTTTGAGGAAGTGGGAGGGTGGTGCGAGGAGACTGGGAGTCTGTGGCCTTCTTGGAGGTGATCCCAGTACCCTGTGCAAGCACAGTGAGAAAGGAGAGGATTAGGGAGTTGAACACGTGGTTGGTTGAATGGTGTCAAACTAAGGGATATGGAGTTGTGGGTAGCTGGGGCAGTACCTGGGATAATAACAATCAGTTTGCAAGGGATAGGCTGCATCTGAATGGGGGGGGAGGTATTAAAGCAAAGACTGGGGGTATATTAGAAAGGTGGATTTAAACTAGATGGGGGTGGCACGTGGACAGCAGGTAGCAGGGATCTGATAGCTTGAAGTCACAAGCTACCCCCAGGCTAGCAAGGAAGGACCCAGAGTGCCTGGAAAAGAGAGGGAGTAGAAGGGAGGAGATGGAGGGCGATGAAGGGAAGGGGGCAGGATGGAGGGTGATCTCACTGAATGCAGAAGCTTAGGCAACAAATCAGCTTAGCTACAGGCACCCTGGTAGTGTGGAGGGTGGAAATTGCAGCTGTCATGGAGACATGGGCAACTGAGCACCTGGACCGGGTTCAGAGAATCCCAGGGTACAAATTATATAGGAAGGACTGTAAGGAGGGGATGGAGTGGCAGTCTATGTGAGGGAAGGATCAAGTCACAAGGGACGAGGAGGAAGAAAGGAGAACAGAGGCAATCTGGCTGCAGGTCCTAGACTCAAGGGGTAGGAAACTGAGGATTGGGGTAGTATACAGGCTGCCATCCCAGTCTGAGAAGCTTGACAGGGAATAGCGGGACAAATCAGAAAGGTATATAGAAAAGGGAAGGTGGTCATCGTGGGATTTCATCTTGCCGGGGTTGACTGAGCATTCCATTCATCTCCAGTGCTAGGAGCAAGTGCTCCTGGATGTGATCCAGGAGGGTCTCCTGACACAGTTGGTCAGTGTACCTACTAGGCTAAAGAACACTTTAGATCTGGTATTGTTGAATGGAGAGGCAGTAAGGGAAATAAGGGTGGAGGACCCACTAGTGGACAGCGATCACCAAACAGTGTGGTTTAATAAAACCATGTGCCAGGAGCCAGAGAAATCATTAACCAGGGTGGTAAACTTCAAGTGGGCAGACTTTGGGAGGATGCGGGAAGTACTGAAAGGGAAACTGGAGGGCATAAGGCAGGAGATGGACGTGGAGCAGAAATAGGATATTATTAGACAAGGGATTACAGAGACAATGGAAGCCTGCACGAAGATACAGAGTAAGAGGAGCAGAGCAAGGAAACCATGCTGGTTGAACAGCGAGGTAGTGGAGATGATATGGGCAAAACGAGAGGCGCACCAGAGGTATTGGAGAAAGGGAAAAGAAGGGGACAGGGAGAAGTATGCAAGATGGTCCAGGGAGGTGACATGAAGAGTGAGAGCAGCCAAGGCTCAGAGGGAGCTGAGATTATCACAGGAATTAACGGGGGACTTTTCAGATATAACAGGGAGAAATGAAGTGCAAGTAGACAATAGTAATGATAAAAGGGTGGGGAGGGACGGAAAAGGGGAAGAACAGGCAGAAGCACTGAATGAATACTTTTGCTCAGTGTTCATGGAAGAAACATAGAAACATAGAATTTGATGGCAGATAAGGACCGCTTGGCCCACCCAGTCTGCCCATTTTCCTACCTAACAGATAAGCTGAAAATCCTAGTTAACCAACAGCTTACTTCCTCCTACCCCCCACTAGGACTGCCTTATGCCTGTCCCATGCATTCTTGAAGTCCCCCACTGTTCTTGACTCCACGACCTCCTCAGGGAGGCTGTTCCATGCATCCACAACCCTCTCAGTGAAAAAGTACTTCCTTACATTACCTCTGAGCCGTCCCCCCTCTATCTTCAAATTGTGCCCCCTTGTTCTTGCACATCTCTTTTTCTGGAAGATGCTACCCTCTTGGACTTTGTTAATTCCCTTGAGGTACTTGAAAGTTTCTATCATGTCCCCTCTCTCCCTCATTTCCTCTAGGGTATACATATTAAGCTCCTTTAGTCTTTCTTCATATGTCTTCTGGTGCAGACCCTGCACCATTTTGGTTGCCCTCCTCTGGACAAAGGTGGGAACGCTACCACCATGGGCTGGGAGGGTGGGGATGGGGGAGAGGAGGAGACAGATGGAAGAATTGCGGGAGGTAGAGTATTAGAAGGACTGAAGGCACTGAAGGTAGACAAGGCACCAGGGTCGGATGGTATCCACCCCAGGGTGCTGAGAGAGATGGGATGTGGAGGTACTGTCAATATCGCACAACATGAATAGCGCAAGTCAATTTGTCGCATACATGATCGCGCGTATCAACATTAGCACAACATCAATATAGTGCAAACAACAATAGCGATATAACGGAGTACCAATATGGAGTGTCTGCACTAGCATATACACAGCTTTTTAAAAAGTGCACATTTTGCATTTTTCAGTGATTTAATGGAAATTACTTACATCGGACATCCTTTTTTGTTCATCCATGAGGGGGGGACTGCTGTGGACCGAACACAAACTAATGTACTACAACTAAACTGTTACCCCGCTTCCCCTTATCAGCCTCAGTTCCCTTACTGTTTGCCACAAGAATAACAACACAGTCTGTACATGCAGGTAACCTTTATTTAATGCCTCAAATTATATAAATCTAAAATAATGCACATTAGTAGGGATCACATCAGTATAACAAAGGCAATAATTCATTATTTCATGCCTGTAACTGAAAATGATATGCTATTTCTCGCAGAAATTCAATTCTGAGCCTCATTTCATATTCAGAAACTATTATTGCAATACGTTTAGCTGTATCTTTGTATTTCTTTTTTGTTTCTGTTGCTGCACTGCCTGCAATTAGCTGCTCTATCAGCATCTGGAACATGATTGTGATCCCCTATACTTTTTAAAACAACATCCCCATTCAGGTGAATCCTTGCAGTTCAGTGTCCTTTATCATATTCAAGGCACTTTAAGTATGACTTTGCAGGTGTTGTTCGTTATTTTCAGTACAAAAACCCATTTAGAATAGCTAGTTCTCCACCCTTCTGGCTTCGTACAAAACAAACTTTTTCAGTCATTTTGGTGGGCAAATTAGGAAGTGCAGTAACACTTTCATATTTATTTCTTTGCATGCAACGGACACTAGATGGCAGTACCGCACTATTATTTCAGTCTCCGTAATGATATTGTGCTATTTTAGCGCTACATTGTATGTGCTATAATTACTCACGCTATTCTGTCCACGCACTTTCACCAGATACCCTGGTGGATCTGTACAGCACCTCACTGGAGTCAGGATGTGTGCCACTAGACTGGAAGATGGCACATGTAGCGCCATTTCACAAGAGTGGACCAAGGGATGAACTGGGTAATTATCATCCAGTAAGTCTCTCCTCCATAGTGTGCAGACTCATGGAAATGATACTAAAGGAAAGACTGGTGTTGTACCTGGAGGACAATGGCCTCCAGGATGTGAGGCAGCATGGGTTCATTTTGGGGAAGTCTTGTCAAACCAACCTGATACAATATTATGACTGGGTGACAGGTGAGCTGGATAAGGATCATGTGGTGGATGTTCTTTACTTGGATTTCAGCAAGCCTTCGATTCTGTGCCTCATGGGTGGCTTGGGGGGGAAGTTAACTGGTTTAGGGTTGGGGCAAAAATGACAAACTGGATTACTAGCTGGGTGAGTGGGAGGCTACAACAGGTGGTAGTGGGATGGGAGCTCTCAACTCCAAGGCCTGTGATGAGCGGGGTACCGGAGGGCTCTGTGCTAGGACCAGTATTATTTGAGATCTTCATATCAGACATTGCACACGGGGGTGGTGAGCAAGGTAAGTCTGTTCACAGATGACACCAAAATGGGTGCAGTGGTGGATGTAGTGGAGGGATGGAAGCAGCTGCAGGGGGACCTAGGCAAGCTGGAGGAGTGGTCAGAGAGGTGGCAGCAGGAATACAATGCAAAGAAGAGTATGGTTATGCACTTTGGGGTGATAAACCCATGAAGAGAATACTGGCTGGGAGGGGTAAGGCTGGGGATCATTGAGGAGGAGAAGGACCTAGGGGTAATGGTAACAGGGACCATGAATAACACTGCCCAGTGCAGGAGAGCAGCTGCAAAGTGAACAAAATGATAGGGTTCATAGTGAGAGAGTTTTCATCCAGGCAAAGAGAAGTAATCTTGCCCTCTACAGGTCACTAGTAAGGCCACACTTGGAGTATTGTGTAGTTTTGGAGGCCATACCTGAAGTGTGATGTCAGGTTACTGGAGGGATACAGAGGAGGGCAACAAAGATGATTTGTGTAGTGGAGGGAGAGACTATGAGAGCAGCATGGGAGACCTGATTATTTACACCCTGGAGGATAGAAGGGACGGGGGACATGATAGAGGCAATCAAGTATCTGAGGGAATCAATAAGGATGGGGAAGTGGGTCTTTAACCTACAGGGGGAGAGACACCAGAGGGCATGGGCTAAGAATAGAGGGGGAGGATTTAGGAGGGAAATGAGGAGACACTATTTTGAGGAGAGGGTGGTAGCAAAATGGAATGCTACCAGAAAGGGTGGTATCATGTAAATCTGTAAACAGCTTTAAAAGGGCATGGGACAGAAAACAGGGAGAGTGAAGGTGGGGAAGTGGGGGAGGGCGGCATTGGAATGACAAAGGGGAGGGGGGAAGGGCAGCTTCAAACTAGGGGTCCTAGCTGCACACTCGAGCAGCTTTAGATAGACCGGGTGGTCTGTTTCTGCTGGCAAATTCGCATGTTCATATGTTCATATGCTGTTATGCATCCTCTTTGAATAGTCTTGGATAATCTCTCTGTATGCATTTAACATTTTCTGTTAATCTGAAATGTTGTGCAGTCTGAAGATTAGTTGCCTCAGTGGGGCCTCAAGCTGGGGCTTTGGTGCAAAGACTCAGTGTGCCTGCCCCAGTATCTATTTTAATGCTCTCTTTGTTGATGAAATTCAGCATTTGTGGTAGCTAGCTCTCCAACAGTACCAAAGCATTCCTACTTTTATTGCCCTCCACTATGCCTTGAATGCACAGATTATTGCACCATTCGTTATTTTCTTGCTTATTAGTTTGTTCCTGGAGCACTTCAGTTTCCATCTCGAGCCTCTACACCTTTCCTGGCAGGCTCTCTATTACATCCTCTGTGACTAAAATATGTCTATCTGCCTCTCGGAGAAAAGCTGTCAGCAGACATGTCTACTGTATCAGGGCTTCCAGTTTGAATGCTATAGCCTTCTGTCTTAGCGCAAGCACTGGCAGAAACCAGTTGAGATCATCTGAACCCTGTACTGCCATCACCTGTTGCTAGATCAACTACAGAGTGTGGGTCTCCAAAGCTCCACTAGGTCATGACTGTATCAGGAGTCCTTTAGATTTTTTTTGTCTTCTCATCATTTGGCAGCTGGAGTTGTCAAATAATCCTTTCTTTTGTTTGCCAGGTTGTGAGGCATTTTTCTAAAATTAGATTAGTGCTTACAGTTAAAATAGTTCTAATCCAAATTCAACTGCCTGTAAATTGGAGTTCTGTCTTTCAGTTCAGACCTGGAGTCCACTTTCATTTCTGTAGTTCCAAGGAGAATATAGTAATTTAAATGGAGGTGAATTAGAGAATACAGAGGGTATAATCCTTGAGTTCAGTGATGATACTAACTACTGGTGTAGTTCAGCACTGACTCAAGCAGTCTTGAGGGTTGTAAATTCTGCCACAGTACTAAAACAATAGGAATCCATAGAACTGGTGTGCCAATGTCACCTGCCACGTGGATGCTACAGTAATAAAAATTCACTGCTGATTTCAAGGCTTTCACTAACTCCCTTATTATAGTCTGTTTTATACCATATCAGTTACTTCTGGGATCTGAACTCACTTGCTGCATTATTGAATCTGAAACAAATTAATGGGGCTTGAAATGAAGCAGAACTGAATTTCTAGTTGTCAACTTATTTTACTTTCCCTTGGACTAACTATAACTTTGGAAAAAATTGCAAAGAAAAGTTCAACCAGGTCAAAGCTAACAGAACCAGTAGAACCAGGCCAGACTTCATGTTTAACATGAGTTTGGTTGGTTTTAAATGCCAAAAAGGCTCCCCTGCCCCCCAAAAGCAAAACTAAAAAAAACACAAAATAGTACCCAAACCTCTAACACTCTACCCTTTACTCCAATCCCTATACTTTTGAATGTTTAGGGAACTTCCTGGTCCATGAATCCCTCTGACATCTGTTGTAGTCTTCCATAGCAGGATGGATCTTTAAGATTTTCAGTCCCTCTAAGCCTTAATGCTGCCTACCCTGACAGAGATCTTGTAACCCTTGGCAATACTAAAAGGCCTTTTGATTGAGTCCCATTATTACCTTCCCTGCCTATACCTACTCTGGTAGACTTGAGTCCTGATACTGACAAACCACCACTGCCAACTCCACTGAGAGAGAGAGAGAGAGAGAGAGAGAGAGGAGAGAGAGAGAGAGAGAGAGAGAGAGAGAGAGACTCAATTTGTAATGAATAAAGAATAAAGACTGAGTGCTGTATGGACTCCTCCAGTCACGTAGTGCAATCTGGCAGGGCAACTATAACAATACAACATACTGCATGGAGAAAGAGAGCTCTCTAAAGGAGACAGCAGTGGTCAGGTAGTTCTGAGTCTTGACTTTCCAGGGTAGTCAGTACAATTCAAGATAACATTGGGGTGCACAAGACGATTGCCCAACTGTTGACAAGGATTCCAAGATCCCTGCCAGGAAAGCAGTGGCAGGGTACTTTACAGAACCAAACAGTCCTTGGATCCCCAGTTAGGACATGCAGCAACAGGGAGTATCTGCAATAAGGGAGCCAGAAGGCCACTCAGAAATTTAGCACTTTTATGGTTCTCTTTTAAGTTGCAACTGCTAAATGCAACCATAAGTAAAAAGCTCACTTCACATCAAACTGGTCAACCTGAACCAAATAATTCAACTGCTGTCAGTTTGAAGTGAAAGATCTGTAAATCAGACTCTAGAGCTTTGTGTAACTCCTAAGTAAGAAAAGGGAAACATACAAATATACAGAATTGTAAAAAGTAGAAGTAAACAGCCGACAGCAACATTTTCAAATGTTCATATCTAAGAATCATATGATTTACATTTTATGAAAATTAGAGCTATTCAACAGTTGCGTCTACAGTATTAACTGCTATAAAAAAAGAAAAAATATATAAAAAACTGGAGACGATGTGTAGGTTATGGTCATCCAATGACTTGAGATCTTGTAATGTTTTTCTTCCCTGCTGGTGAAGTTTCGAAATTCGCCTTAATGGAAAACTTTGAGAACTGCCCACTTTGCCACTTTACAATGAGTTTTCCTGGGGAAGTGATATATTTTTAGGCAAAGTTATGTGAAGTCATGGTGAAACTGCTACTTCACCAGTGAATTTGCATGCCTTTGCTTGAACATGTGTCTCCTGCCCAACACTTCAGCACTTCACATTTCTGAATTTGGCTAACTTTGCAAATGAATTGCTGAAGCACTTGATCAATCAACTTTTATTTGTATAATGCAATTCCCAGAATGGCTCAGAAACATAGAAATTGTTGGTGGATAAAGGCCTAGTGGCCCATCCAGTCTGTTCATTCTACCTAACTTTGCTACTTGGCCCTAGTGGCCATCATCCCTTTTGCTGCTGCCCTCAGGCTGATTTTCATAGTAAAAACATCCATTATAAAACAGACAGAGATCTTTAAAATAATAGACATTTTAACACAGTCTGCTTGTTTCACCACTTAAATCACAGAAGTCAGAAAGGTACTAGGAACAGGAATTCAGAAAATCAAAGCCCCTTACTGAAAGCCTGGTGGAATAATAACATCTTCAACCCCCTTTTCAATATCTCCACTAAGGCTGCCCTTTGTACAGTGGTAGTCATCCTAAACGTCCCTCTTTCTGCAGTACCTCATTACATTAAGCATCACCTTATTGTATTTAGGGAAGCAGATGCAGGTTTTACAGTTGTCTGTGATTAGAGATGCAGCAAATTTAAATTCCATGGTGAAAGTGCCCAGGAAGTGAACTTCACGTTGCCTATCCTTCAGCTGAGTGGGCAATAGAAAATGCTCACTAGCCTTGTCATTATTATTTCATGGTAAGGCGGAATGCCAATATGAAGTAAGGTGAAGTAGTTGTTTTAAATGGACTTCGAATTCCTCATTATGCTTCTAAGTGATCCACTTTGCGTTCCAGATTTGGCAGCCCCTCCCACACACACACACACACACACATATCACATGGCTTACAGTACTGTAAGTCATATGCGTTAGACAGGCAGGAAGGAAGTGCCTTGCCAAGAAGATAGTTTCACTTTCTCTTGTGCGAGGGACAGAGAGGAGTGTGTGTGAGACAGCCTGAGAGGAGATCAGAGGAGATTTACTGTTTGAATTGAGACCCAATAGCTTTTTAAAAGCTACATTTTTGTCTTTGTGTACTCTTTTTACTTAATTTATTCTTTCTGCAAATTAATTTTTTTCTTACTTTTATAAGTTGTTGTTTGTCTGTGTCTGTGTGACTGTGTGTGTGCCTGTGTTGTGTGACAGTGTGAGTGTTTTATGTCAAGTTGACTCATCGTTGCTTGGACTGAAGGAGGCAGCAGTAGAGATTGACCAGGGTGAGGAAATGTCTGGGGCTGGGGCAGTTCTGGGAGAGTGTGGTAGGTGTTGCATGGGAGGAATGCACATGCATGGGGAGGCGGCTGCCAGTTCCTGTTGGACCGAACCAAAATCTTGAGTCACAACCCCCCAGAAGCAGGACCAGCACCTCCTCCTGAGGCAGTTGAACCAGCACCACCACCACCGCCACATCCAGCACCAGCTCCAGCACCAGGTCATCTGGAGCAGGATGTGCCTGTGCCCCTGGGTCCAGGTATGGATCTGCTTGAGCACCATGAACAGCTGGCTGCCAGTGCATCTGGCCCTCCCTTGCCTGTGCCTGATCCTCACTGCACTGCCATTGTTTGGGAGTTTTTTGATTGTGTCGGGGGGACAGCAGCATAGTTAGGTGTCATATATGTCAGGTGGAGGTGCGCCATGGCCCCCAGGGGGACTCACCTGGGGACTGAGAGACCAAGCCGTACACATATGTTCAATTACCACTAGTTGGGAGTGGCAGGCTGCCACAGAATGGTCAGGCTGCACCTGCTGGCCCTTCTGTGTCAGAGGATGCAGCTGTGCATGACCCTATGAAGAGAAGAGCCACAGCAGCACCTGCTGCTCCACCAGTACCACCATCCCCACCCCACCACCACCAGCAGCAGCAGCTGAGCCTGTAGCACCTGTGAACCCCAGAGAACTGCCTGTAACTCAGGCTGACCTGGCATTTCTCTGGAGTGCTGTAGAGGAGCACAATGTGATGGTGAGTACTGTCCAGCAGCAGTTGGATCGCATAGAGGGACATAAATTACAGATTATGTCCATGCTCGAACTGCTGCTGGACCAGCAGGGATCCCACATTATTTTTTTCCCTCACAACATGTGCCCCCACACCTTCCCTGCTGTGTTATAAAATGTATTTCTCCACCATCCCCGACCCCTGTATATAATTATGCCCTTTTTGTTGTCTTCTGTATGTGTGATACTTTGTATCCTGCCCCTTCCTTCTGTTAAGTGTGTGTACGTGTGTATGTGTGTGTGCATGTGCATGTGCATGTGGTGTGTGTGTGTGTGTGTGTGTGTGTGTGTGTGTGTGTGTGTGTGTGCACTGTTTTGGTGCCTCAGTAATGTTTACTTTCTGTCACGGAGTGTTTGTGGAAAAGCAGGACTGAGCAGTGCAAGTATACTGTGCTAAACTGCATGTGTGCAGTCAGTGTTCTTTCCTGTGTGTGCATGTACTTCAGACACTGTCCAGCTTGTATAACATATATATGATGATTTCTGACTTATTGCTGTGTTTATGGTATAAAGAATAAAGATAAGCATATATAACGTATATTTTATTTGTTAGAGATCATAGACAAAAAAATCCTGCTTTCAACAAACCATATTCAACAGACATAGGTTCACAGAAGTTTACTAGCACAGTAGGCATGAAGACCTTTATTGGATTCGCCACCCATATGCCTTATAGGTGGAATTCAAACTTTTATCACCCATAAATTCATCCTGATTTTGCTTAGAAGTTGTTATAGTTCTACTGTTAATAATATTATCTGGAAAGGTGTTCCACATTCCAACTACTCTTGGGTATAGAATCAACTCGCTTGGTTGTAGCACACTTTGTACCAATAATACATTTATAACTGTGACTCCTAGTAGATTTGGTGCTTGTAAACAATGTTAATCCTATTTTTGTTTTTAGGTAGTCATCTGTTAATGTTTTATATACGAGGCATAAATCTCCCCTTATCTGTCTGTATTTATCAGAAAAGAGTTTAAGTTTTCTTAGTCTAGCATCATAACTTTTACGTTTTAAAGATATAACTTTCTTGGTAAATCTACGTTGAACATCCTCAATTAATTTCAAACTCCTGATAGAAGTTGGAACACAGAATTGGGAACAGTACTCCAAATGTGGACGTACCAGACTGGTATAGAGTGGCATAATTACTTCAGGGTCTCTGCTTTTGATATTACCCAAAATTGAGCCCACAATTTTATTACATTTTTTAATATTAATTATGGTATTTCTGTCAAAGGTTAAATTGTTAGAGATTATGGGCCAGATTCAGAGAGGCCAATGCAGGACACAAGGCAACTTGCATCAGAATATATGGTACAAGTTGCACTGGCATCCTGCATTGCGTCCCCGTGAGATTCACATAGGCAGCCTGCGACATGCGGCAGGCTGCCTGCACCCAACAGTGCCTATGCACCTGAAACCCCCTTGCGACATGGCAGAAGGGGGTTTCTGGCAGCATTTACACCCTATTCAGGTAGGGTGGCCACTACATCCACTAATGGGATTCAGAGACAACCACCAGTGAACATCTGTCAAAGACCAGTTACACCAACAAAAAGGTGATCTAACTGGTCTTTGCTGTTCACTGGAGGTTGCCACTGTGCCCCAGCCCCACAACCTCTGTGGTTTATGGACCCCCCCATGGGCTCTGGATCCCAGGCATGGCATGCACAATGCCAGGCAGGGCGTGTGGCACACCCAAAATGCCCAGACCCCAACATACATACACACATTGTGTGCCCCCATGCCCTGGGGCACAATCCTCCTGCCATCCCCATAACCTCCTGGTAGTCTAGTGGCCCCCCACCCCACAGTGTGAGCCCCCCACACCCCACCAGTGACTGGCACAGAGCACCCACCAGGTGTGTGTGTTGGGGGTGGGGCACCACTGGGCCACCAGGGCAGGTATGGGTCCATGTTCTGGGTGGGTATATAGCAAGGGGGGCTTGGGGCTGGTGCCCACACCATACGGGGCCTCGGAGGTGGTCATGGGGTGTCATGCTGCTGCAACTGAGTTGTAGTTCAACAGATCACTGTGGACTACAAACTCACTCTTCCTGTAATCATTTCCTGATCACAGAGCTCCTGAGCAATCCAATCAGGTGCTAGTGTTACACTATAGAAGTTTCAAAAGCATATTACATATCAAAAAAAACATTCATGGTCTCTGAAAGGTGCATATGAAGTAACAGCAGTGCTGTCTCACTCTAGTTAGAGCAAAACTAAAGCAATCACCTGCCAGCTCATTGTAGGGCTCATTTTAACAGGCTGACCGATCCAGAAGTGCAAACCAGAAATCAGTCAGCCTGCACTCTCAATTGGAAAACTCAGCAAATACTCATTTAAAACCTGTCTTTAAATACAAGCATGGCAGTGGTTTAGTGTTTAAAAACTGAGCACAAGCTGGAAATTGTGACCAGAAAATATTTAAGAACTCCTACGATTGAGTTGTAGTTCAACAGATCACTGTGGACTACAAACTCACTCTTCCTGTAATTGTTTCCTGATTACAGGCTCCTGGTCACTCCAGTTGGGTGCTAGTGTTACACTCTGAAAGTTTCACAAGTATATTACATATAAAAAAAATCGCAGTCTCTAAAAGGTGCATTTGAAGTAACAGCAGTGCTGTCTCACTCTAGTTAGAACAAAACTAAAGACATGAAGTGTTGCTGATGCACCCAAAAAATTCACAGTGTACAGACATTATAAAGTCAGAAAATTTATAAGATCCAGTTCACTGCCACCACACTGTGCTACCACATTTCTTCTTTTCATTATTTGTTCTGAAATAAGTGATGTTTTCTAATTTAGACTGCAGTGTCAGTTTTGCAACAAGTTGATGTACACCATAACACAACATGGCGCCAGTGGTAGCACAGTGTGGTGGCAGTGGACTGCAGGACCGGTTATATATTCTGACTTGAAAATGTCTACACACCATAAAATATTTTGGGTGCCACAGCAATATTTTATGTCTGTTGGGTATGGTATGTTGAAAAGCATGACTTTTTTGTGCTATTATCTCCGCAAAGTCATGTGTGCACTGTGAGAGTGACTGAGGTGCACACTGGCCAGAGACCTCTGAAAACATATCATATCACTTTGTTTGCTGCTGTTGATGGTACAAATAAAATATACATTATATATATATATATTCTTATCTTTATTCTTTTTACTATAAACACTGCAACAAGTCAGCATATATATATGTTTGCAAGAAGCTGTATAGTGTCTGCACACACAGGAAAGAACACAAATTGCACACATGCAGTTTAACACAGTATAATTGCACTGCTCAGTCCTGCTTTTTGACAAACACTTCATGATAGCACAACAGAAAGTAAACATTACTGAGGCTTTAAAAATATTTACCAGACTCACCAGAATTCCCAATACCAAAATGCAACTGTCTTGTGTTCAGAAAATTCCTCAGTGCTGATAAAGTGAAATTGGAGCATAACAACAAGAATGGCAAAGTCTTCAAAAATTAATAGCACACTCAGTCATGCGTGCAGTGCTCACACATGGTCACCAGAATTATTGTGCATCCCCAAAATGCAACTGTCTTATGTCCAGAAAATTTCCCAGTGCTGATGAAGTGAAACTGGAGTGTAACAACAAGAATTGCAGTCTCCCAGAATTAATGGCGCACTCAGTCATGCACACAGTGCTCACACACAGTCACCAGAATTATTGTGCATCCCAAAATGCAACTGTCTTGTGTCAGAAAATTATCCAGTGCTGATGAAGTGAAATTGGAGCATAACAAGAAATGCTGCTGCTGTTGCAATTAAAATGTAATTCTGCTGTGTATTGACCTTACTGTTATGATGATGTGATGATGCACAGTGTCTTGCCAAACCACATAAGGAGGGATAACATTAAGTTTACCATCCCAAATGATAACACTGAGAACTGTTGGTTGCCCAAAGTGTGCTAAAATCACCGCAACAGGAAGGGTGCCCATTGTGTGTACACTAATAGTACCCTTGGTGAGTTGATATATGTATTTTTTTGGGGGGGGATTGACATATATGATATATATACATGTACTCATTGTGTTTTTTTGTATCACAGGTCACTTACATGCTGTTGGTGTGTGCATTCCTGTGCTTGATGAGAAATTGTGGCATTGGAATTGGAATACTCTCAAGCCAATGAAAGGAAGTATTTTTTTGGGGGGTGGGGGATTATCATTTGCAAATAGGTCTCATTAATGATTTATTGTTTGGTTAATTCTTCACAGATTTTATCTGCATTCTTCTCCAGTCCAGTAATGATGTTCATGGTCATCATCGATTCATACTACTTGTTGCATGTCTGCCAGCCCGGGGTGTATGATGCTGAACAAGTTATTTGGATAAAGCAACTATGACACCACAAAACATCTGGAAGTTTCCTAAAAAAGAAATGAAGGACTTATTAAACTTGACTGCAGAGTAATACTTTATGTTTAAGCCGGGTTGTTCCTCCCTGTCATATATGCTGATTAGCAGATAACAAGCGGTCCCACTGAAGCCAATGAAGACCAAATCATCACATCACAATTAAATGTAGTACCAGGCTGTAACCAATACATTGTGTCAGTGTCCCTGCGTCTTAACTCAAGTTATATTTTAAAACCACATCTTGTCAAGTCAGATGACCTGGGTCAAACCTTTTTCAACAGTGGCATGGCTGCAGCTGTTGCAAATTGCAATACAGCGTATGATGTGCTGGACAAATATTATGTGACGTACATGTCACCTACGTTATGACTCATCAGTTGGATTTGCACTCTTATGAAAAAAAGGAACAGATGAAATAAAATTTATATACTTACCAGTATGGAAAATGGCTATCCCATAGGTTGCTGTAGACAGTAATGCTGTACCATACAGACTTTCGTCAAAGGAGAGTCATTTATTAACCTGTAAAAAACAAAATAAGTTGCGTATATGTGTTTGACCACTGCAGCTCAGAAAGCAACAGGAAGCAAAACACAGCTAAAGGAAATTGAATATATTGAAAAACATTAGTACACATACTCACTTTAAAGTATTGATAGTAAGAAGCCTTGTGCCTCTGGCTGATGCTTGTGGTCTCCTGTCTGACTCCCTCTGCCTTGGCATGGGCAGGACATGTAATGGAATACATCATTAGAATGGTGGCGGTAGGTGATGGTCATAGGAACACAATGACATTCCCTCACATCTTCCTGCATCTGGTGGTGGCAGTGGCTAACAGCAGTTTTATGGTAGTGGTCCGGGACACATGAAGACATTCCCTGTCACATCTTCCGCGATCTGATGGTGGCAGTGGCTAACAGTGGTTTTATGGTGGTGATCCGGGGTACACAAAGTCATTCCCTATGGTGGCACTGGCTAACAGCGGTTTTATGGTGGTGGTCCAGGGCCAGGATATATTGTGCTCTGTGTTACAAATGTGATGTGACATATGGAATTTGAGTCACTCTGAGTGGGACACTGATTTAACTTTATGAAAAAGAAAACATGTATCATACAACAAATGTGACAGCCTTTTAACCACTTAACTTAAAACTGCCAAGATTAACCTCATCATCATCCTCATAAAGAAAGCTGCCCTCAGAGTCATCTATGTCTGAATTCTGCCCACTAGGAAATTCTTTCTCCATTGTGTCATCATCTACATCAGTGGTAGGCTGTTTCATGCTTCCAATGCCACCAGGATGGTCCATTTCTACAACAGCAGCAAAACCACAGCTATGCCGGTGTACGAATACTGAGGTTGCAGTCTGAGCTGGTATGTGCCTCTCATTCATTTTTATGAATGTCAGCAAATTGACATTTGCAGAAGTGTTGTTTGTATGATGATCCCGAACTATTGCACCAGCTGAGCTGAATACCCTCTTAACACTTACATTGGAGGGTGGGCATGTCAGGTACTTCAGTGCCACTGTGGTCAGCTCTGGCAATTCACTGACCTTTCCACTGCAGTATAAAAGAGGATCATCAGTTATCGACAGATGCCTGTTTTCAGACAAATATGACTCAACCATTTACTGTGCTGCACTATGTCCAGTGGTTGATGCATCATCCTGTTCTCCAGAATCATTTATGTCACAAATCCCCACTTGAGACAAAGCCTCCCAAAGTGGGTTAATGCCAACCGGTTTTGATGACAGATCACCTGGAACTGCAATCCCCTTTCCCTTACAGGATATGCTTGCTACTACTCCAGGTTAACCTTCAGCCCGATTATGCTGCAGAGGTTTGCTGACCTTGCCACATGACTTGTGTGCCCCATGAAGCAAGCACACCAGTTGCCCACTGACATTTTTTACCTGTTCAGGCCCACCCTCCAGTAGTGAGGCAATTCCACGTTTGTGTTGTGGGTCCAGCACTGTTGCTATTGCAAAGTTGTCACTATGCTGAATGCTCAAGATGTGATGATTCTGGTTGAATACTGTCAGCATGTGTTTCAGCAACACACTGCTAACACAGTCTCCGGCAGCATCAAGGCTATGCTGTGATTCACCAATGTCTGCCTCAGCACTCACAGCAGTGACCTAATTGGCTAATGGAGGCAGACTCACCACTACTGCATGTGTGGCATGTTCAAAAGGCCTCAAAATTATTATTTCAGAGTCCATGAGGTGCCACTGTTCAGTTGTCATAGACATGGAGGCCCCCGGAAATGTCACGGCTAGCGTGCGTGACAAGGTATTCTGAGATGGCTTTGTATTGTTCATACAACCTCTCTGCCATGTATAAAGTGGAGTTCCACTGGGTGACAGCTTCCAGGTTCAAGCGGTGCTGCAGGAGGCTGTTTCAGATCTGCAACTGCCGAAGTTGGTCATGGGCCTTTGCAGAGCGTGAAAAGTGAGAACAGATATGGCGTGCAACTGTCAGCATTTCCTTTATATCAGGGTGCTTCAGAAACTCCTGCACAACATGATTCAAAGAGTGGGCCATACATGGAACCCAAAAAAAGCCACTATTTGTGATGCATTTAACCACATTTGACCCGTTGTCACTTGCTATGAACCCAGCTCTCAGGGACAGCCACGTATCAATTTCAGTCAGTACCAAGTCCTGCATGTTTTCACCAGTGTGTGAACAGGTCACATTGTGCATAGCAAAAGTTGCATGCTGTCGAATTCCTGGAAGATTGCTACCATGACACTCCACCTTATTACACTAATTATTCACACTAACAATAGCACAAACAACACCTGGCAGCTGTGCCCAATGTGCAGTAATACACAAATATGAACTCCGCTGTTTTGCCACTTGTCCACATATCCATACTTAAATGGATGAATGGAGAGGAGGAATGTTGAAGGGCATGTCTTACAGAGTTGGACACAGTACGGTACATCTCAGAGACAGCACAGGTGGAAAAGTATGTCCTGGATGGGACTTTCCATTTTGGACAGGCATGTGCTGCAAACTTCTGGAACTCAGAATTCTCCACAAAGGAGAAGGGCAAAAGATCAACTGCCAGCATTTCAGCTACAGCAGCATTAAGTTCACGTGACACTGTATGATTGGGTGGGTACTTCAGCTTATGGGCAAAAACACTCTGTAACTTAGGCTGACAAATGTTTTACATGGGGTGTGATGACACATGGTTCTGCTCTGTGAATGGCTGGGGGTGGAGTGTGGATGTGTGATTAAGATGGTTGCACAGGTGATGAAAAATCCATAAATGAAGTTATTTTCCCAGATTTATGAACAGGGGTTGATGTACCACTTGCACTACTAGACATACTGCTCTGACCACCACCACCACCAACAGCACCACCACCACCACAACCACAACTGCTACTCTCACCACCACTTGACAAGATATCAAAATCATTATGCTCCTCCACCTCATCATGCCTGTAGTAATCCTCTGCAGTTATTTCAGTGCTACTGCACACTTTCCTACTTGATCTTACAGTCACGGAAGGGGATAACATGCTCATTATGGTTGATGATGAGGGTGAATACCCCACTGTGGTATTAGCTGCCATCTTGTGCTGGGTCCACAGTGCCATGTGCCTGTTCTTAAGATGTGTATGCTGTCCCCTTGTGCCAAGATGGCTCCCCTTTTTACCTCGACTCCACGTGCATGGCAAAGCTGGCAGATTGCAACTGACTCATCATTGTATCTTGCACAAAAAAATCTCTAACAAGGGATTGTGATCCCTTACTTTTAACATGTTCCTGATGCTGCTTATTGGACTCCATTTTTTTAAGCCCTGAAGTGGGAGGTGTGCTACATGATTATTCAGGCAGGACACACTTGGACTGCAACTGACCACCACAACTACCTATCATTATTATTACTGGGTCATCATCAACTGAAACTGCTATATCACAACTTTTTACGGGGGGAAGGGTAATGCAAATTAACCCAGACACAGCCACCTTGAATTTTATTTAGTCCGGTTCCCAAGTGGGGTCACTGACATCATGATCATATTCATCAACATCATCCACATCCACATCTTCTGCTTGGATGCTGGCATGTGGACTGCATGTTGCAATCATAGCAACATCATCATCATCAGATTCATCATCATCAACACCACCATCACCCGATATTTTTTCACCACACTGTGAATCGCTAATGGCAAATGCGTGACCTGAACCACGGTGGAAGAAATGTGATATTGTGTGTTATCATTGCCATGATGATCAGAATCCTCATGTTCAGTTACCAATGGATGTTTCTGGGAGTATGACATCATCTACACAGTCATTCACTGCTTTACACTCAACTGTATTTTTGGACATGGTCAACTGGTCAGAAGTGGAACTTGAGGCAGCAATACTCATCCCACCACCAACTGCACTAACTCTACCAGCTGGGACAACATCATCTCCTCCAACTATGAGTGAAGCTATTGATTGCACTGTAAAAACATTGAAGGAGAAATACCTTTCCTCACATCGGCAATGCACTTCTTCATACTACCATGCCCACAGACAATCTTACCATTGGCAGCAATGCCATGGCGAGAAACAGTTTTGCTTGCACATCTCTTTAGAGCATTTTGGGGATCAACAAGAAAATTCTAAACAAATTTAGATTTTGGAATGTTCACTCTGGGCTGCTGGATGTGAATCCAAAAGAAACAACTGTGGCTTCAACAAGAGATACAGACTCAAAGTCACAACAAGTTCAACAGCACCTTAACTAACTAGTGGTGCTCAAGTCACAATCCAATCTGGAAAAGAATACATTTTGCCGATTCGGGGGGGAGGCACTGTGACTGCAGATTACAGTAACTGCAAAACCAAGATACCACAAAGCAGTACAAAATCATGCAGGTGCAGTGGATAGCAGGTTCACACTACTGTAATTACACTGTGGCACAATAAAACGTGTATTATTTCATGTCATGCATAGCACACACATTCACACACACACACTTTGTCTACAAGTAATGTGTAGCAAATTGAAAACTTCAGTAATATACCACGTATTTTAAACAACCTGAAATTATGCACTCCTGCACCAGGTCCACAACACAATCAGCAAAAAAATGTCAACAATTACTGAAAATATTATTGTGTGTACATTAACACTTATACAAGAAAAACATAAACAAAAAACAAAGAACTCCCTATTTCTCCAACTTATAATCTACCTACACCACAGATACGCCGCTCCCCTAAATACACTTCCACTGTCTGTCAGTACACAGACTGAATGTTGTACATTAACATTCAAAATCTACACATAAACACAAAACACTCGACAATATGAGCACAGGAGGGTTTCCTACAATCGATGCATTAAAGTTTGAGCCAAAAAAAGGCTCAAAAGGCTTTTTAACAGCTTTTAGAGGGTTTGAATGCAGAGAGCTCTCAGTGCAAACTGTCTCCTACAGCTACCTACACATTGCCCAGAACTGAGGCTGTGCAGAACAATCTAGAGCCCATGTGACCTGCAATCCCATGAATCACTGCAAAATTCACCTTGGAGCTCAATAACAAGACAAAGTGATGTGAAGTACATTGATTTCAATGTACTTTACCTTACAGTTGGTGGAATAGTGGTTCAGGGAAGGCGTAATAACACAAAGTCATTGCTTTCAATAGACTTCGTGTTCCTCATTATGATGCAAAGTACTCTGCTTCACGTTGCAGAGTACTTCGTGGATTCCACATTACTCCCTGAATCACTTCACGGAGCAGATTGTGGCCACTTTGCCCACCACTAGCTATTTACAACACCGAATTAACAAATGGCACCTTAGAAGATCCATGCTACAGCTACTGAAAGTCCCCCACTGTCACACTTCACAGGGACAACGCTCTTTTGCTTATCGAGTGCCACTCTGGTTCAATGGCCTCAGTCCAACCATCTCCTCTGCCCCAACTATTGGTATGTTTAAAACTAGGCTCCGGACTATCTCACTACCAACAGCTCCTGTGGCTGCCAACTTAACCTTGTTCTCCACTTCCCTTTCTGCTCTAGTTGTTCCCCACTGGATTCTACCTTCACATCTTGGTATACCCAATGCTGCACTTTTCAACCTCTTGCCACCCTTCCTACATTCCTTCCCCTACACCCTCTTCCCTCTCCCTATGACTCTGGCACTTCTTATCTGTTGTCTATCTTCTCTGACAAATGCCGCTGGCTGCCTTGTTACAATGCTACCCTTGAACTGTATTAATCTGTACTCTGTTTGCAATGTCCACATTGTTGTAATGCCTGTCTTGATGTTCCCCATAATTTGTATTTCTCTGACGTGGAACCTTTGTAAAAGAGCCATGGCTCAAAGGTATTTGTAATCCTAGACTTGATAAATAAATAACTTAAACTATCTGTGATAGGAGTGATAATAAGGTGTGAATCCTGTGTTGCATTACCTTAATGTGGTATCACAAGTTCTTAGGTAAGATGAAGTTTAGAATGGCTACCACTGTATGTTCTTGATGCTGCCACTGCATAGAATCTGTCACCTCAACAATAGAGATGCGACCTGGATACAACCAAGAGGCCCATCTTGATGGAAAGAGGGGGACATTGGGGGTGTCATACTTAACCATGAGTTTGTTCAGATCAACTGGACCCAAAACTTTGTAGGGCTTTGGTCAACAGGCAGAGTCTGAAGGCTATGTACCACTGGACCAGTATCCACTACAGTTCATAAAGCATAGACATTTTGACCAAGCCACGGCTGGCTCAATAGGCCTACATTTACCCATAGATAAAGAGCACTCCAGTAGTCCAACCTGCATATATTGAATGCATGTACCAGTGTTGATAGAGCCTCACATGCCAGACAGTGCTTAACAAAGGCAAAGTTTTTTTTTTTTCAAATGAAAAAAAAAACATCAGACCACTGCCAACATCTCCTGTTCTATTGCCAGATGCTTCTCCAAGATGACTCCAGGGCTCCGGTTCTAGTACAGTTACACCTGGCATAACAGCACTTATGCTGAGTAGAATGGTGCATGTAGCAACTTCGCCAGCGGTTGCAACATGCACGATTCTAAATGTGGCCTGCAAGATGATGCAGGCCATTTGCACTCAACAGCTGTTATGTTGGCAGTTGCGCCATAAACCCCTGCAACATGGTGCTAGGGAGTGTATGGCAGCAGTTGTGCCCCATTCCAGAAGGGCAGCAACAAAGTCCCCAAGGTTGGGATTCTACAAGGACCCCCCAGAGGAGAACCAACAATGTAAGTTACACCAGCATTTAGCTGGTGCAACTTACGGTTGCCCCCCAGGGGTCCTGTAGACCCATCAGCTGCCCAGCAGTCAGTCCTCAGATGCCCTCCCCCCAGTCCCAGCATACCCTA
Source organism: Neoceratodus forsteri (assembly GCA_016271365.2). Taxonomy (NCBI): domain Eukaryota; kingdom Metazoa; phylum Chordata; order Ceratodontiformes; family Ceratodontidae; genus Neoceratodus; species Neoceratodus forsteri. Next base: position 582,612,232 of record CM057456.1, on the reverse strand, counting down.
GTGTGTGCCCTGCAGGGCTTCCCACACCCCCAGCCCCTCGAAGTGTCCAATAAGAGCCCCGCAGGGCTGCCTACACCCCCAGCCCCTGAAGTGTCCAACAAGAGCCCCTCAGGGCTGTCCACACCCCAGCCCCCTGATCCTTGTTGATTAGCCCCACAGGACAGCTCAGTCACCCCCACCTGTGCCTCAACCATGAGTCACCACTGCTAATGTGGGCATATACCTAGCCCTTGCTAGTCTACGTACTCTCTGCCTCAGTTACAGTTCACCTTAGCACCCTCATTCTATCTCTAGTTAGCATTGAAGCATAGCTTCACCTCTTTCCATGGCTTAGGTTGCCGTGATTGAGTTCTGTTGAGCATATGTAGTAAAGATGCACCTCAGAAATTAATTACTGAGTGCATCTTTTCTGTATGCGCTCCAACTGAACTCAGTTAGCAGCTGGCCACAGAGGTGAGAGGTGGGCTGTGCCAGTCGCCAGCTGGGGACAGGTGGGGAGGTGCTGGGTAGACTGGCATGGCTGAGTGGGGGGCCACTAGACTACCAGGACTGGGTATATGCTGCATTTGTGGTGGTGACTCTGGGTCAGGGCATAGGTGGGGGGGTGACTGCACTGCCCTGTGGGGCTATTCTCGTGAATGGGGGATTTGGGGGCTGTGAAAAGAAGCCCTGGCAGGACTTTACTGGACACTTCAGGGTTTTGGGTGGGCAGTTCTGTGGGCACCTAATGTGGCTTGCTGGGCAGGGGGGTACATGCAAGCTGCAGTGTACCTGTTGGTGCTTGCAGACATAAGCCAAGGTGCACCCTCTGTTCGGCATACCTGGCTGCATGTTGTAAATCTCAGGACTTAGATGCGGTGACCCTGCCCCTTCTAGAATAGGGCGCAGGGTCAATGTCGCAGTTGCAGTTGGTGCAAGTCGCGTTTGGCGGTGACTGTGCACCAACCTTTTAGAATCAGGCCCCAGGAGTTTTCATCCTACTGTATCTATGGCTTTGAGGGTGGTACTACTGAGATGGATAATCAGTGGGTCACCATTCATCATAGCCAACCTGTGAGAACCTCGCTGTACTAGTAAAATCTCAGTTTTACATGGGATTAAATTCTGTCAACTGCATTTTGTCCAGTCAATGCCAATCAGGCAGTTCTATAGCACTGCTATTGGCTTCTGATGTCAGTTGCAAATGACATATATAGCTAAGTGTTATCTGCATAGCAATGGAGCTCATGATCCTAATGTCTTTGAACCAGCTCAGTGGAAGCATATACATTGTTAACAGCATTGAGCCTTGTGGCACTCCACAACTACTGTAAGTGCAACTGATCTGACCTTCCCTCTCCAAAATACATTTGTTGTACTCTGTTGGATAGCTAGAACTTGAAACAGCCGAAAATGTTGCTGGTGAGTCCACCATAATGCTTCAGGTGATCAAGCAAAACTCCATGGCTAACAATGTGAAATGCAGAAAAGAGAACCAGAATGGACCTTTCCCCTCTGTCTCTTGCTACAGTGTAATGTCATTCAGCAGTCTGAAAAATGTGGTCTCAGTGCTGTATCACTGAATGAAATTTGAATGGAGTGGTTCATAGATGTCATTACTCTCCAGATGAGCCTCGATCTGCAGCTCTTCTACCTTATCAATAACCTTCTCCAAAAAAGGGAAGGTTTGAGACAGGTCTGTATTTCCCCTAGCATGTCAGGGTCCAGAGATGGTTTCTTTACTAGGAGTCACACCACTACCCCCTTCAGGGTGGGAAGAACCACTCCTCCAAGGTGCACTTGACAATTCCTGAACCAAGCTTCACCTGTCAGTGGATCAATAGCTTGGTCCAGCAAACAGTTAGTGGCACCTGACACCTGACACCCTTCACAGAATAAATAAACAAATGTTTCTTTTAAATCTTCAGATTTGTCAAGCAGAGGAACTGGCACATATTAATACCCTTGATTTGAAGGTTTCTTTATCTGAAGCAGAACCAAAGCATAGCTAAGCAAACAGAAGGCTTTTGAATTAAAAAAAGACTGATATGTTTATAACAGTACATTGAAGTCCTTGGTAACATTAAATGCAAATGATGTGACATACTGTGCCCTCATGCTGTTTTTGTACCTTGGGGTAGGTTACCTTACTCAGCCTGATTAGGAGACAGAGCATTACAAAGACCAGTATAAAGGATTTGCCACATAATGTCTTTCACGGTGGTGAAGCTGTCAAAAAGCAGCCAGCAACCATTATAACAGTGTACATGAGCTCCCTAGTGTTACATAAATTAATAGCTAAATCACTAAAAGATAAATAGCAATACTGTTGCCAAAGGAAACCTGTTTCAAATAAGCTATTGACCAAACCTGCATCTCTCTCTTGGCCAAAAATATAACACATTTAGTTCTCTTCCTTTACCAGCTGCAGGCATCCATATTCTAAATCACTCGCACAGGAGATGGCATCACAGCTGAGGAATAAAGAGGTAAAATTCAGTGCTGCAAATAATTCCTAATGAAAACTTCCTGATCCCAATGATTCAGTGTCATTTATGTGGCTGGTATTTTCTGCCACAGAACTCTTGTGAGCTTGCAGATTTGTAAAATACTGTTTCAGGGAAATAACATTTGCACCATTTTGAGAAAAGTTTCATAGTGCTACTGCCACTAGTTTCCAAACCTTTCTGTGGTTTGATTGCTTTGCATAATGTTTTACGACATCCCCATTTAGTAAACAGCTTTGTGCATGTGAGGTTTGCAAAATTGACTTCTGCTAATACTATTCTAAATCATTTTTGTGGCAGTGCCATTTATATTTTTGTGTAATTATGCAGTTTTGTAACATGTCTTGTGCTTGCAACATTTTGTGTAATTTTAGGCTGTGTGGTCTATTTGTTAGAGCACAGATTTGGGAATGGTGGGATCATAGCTTCAGACCTCAGCAGTGCCAAATATTCATTGTGTGACCTTGAGCAAGTCATTTAACCTCTCAAGTACTGTTAATGCTGATAATCTGTTCTGCTGCTGTAAGACCATTGATGTCTCGACTGCCCAGCCTGCTATGACACAATGTACCTGTGTTTAGGATGTTTACTGGGGATTACACTACACCACATAAAGCCATTTTAATTATTTTGCATAATTTTGCATTAACACTATTGTCAATGATTTGTAGTGCCTACCACAACAAAAATGTGCACAATGTGTCACCACCAGGAAAAATTAGGAAGAATTGATATTGCTGGTGAGGAGAGTGAAATGTTAGCCCTGCAATTTTAGGTATCCCGATGAATGGATATGGGAACATGTCAATTTGTCCTGGTCATTTACTCTGTGGCAACTTGCCCTGGACTATTAGCTCTGGTATCAATCATCTCCCATGTCAATTCATCCCCAGACAATTACTCCCACTTTATGTATAATACCATCCTCCAATAACAATTACAGTACAACTTCCACTTCTGCAACCCTTGAGCACATTCCCTTATCTGGTGGGTGAATTGCACCCACTTGGAGTTTGTTTTATAATATTTACATGGGAGGGCAAATTGTCTGGGGACAGATTAATGTGGGAGCCAATTGATGCCAGAGCTAATAGTCGGGGGTGAGTTGTCATGGAACGAATTGACCAGGACAAACTGTGACGTACCCATATTTATTGATATTACACTTACATAGATATCAATTAAATTATGGGGACTAAAACCAAAATTCAGAAAAAGTACAAAAAATATATTTTTTTAATTTATTTTTTTTAAAACCATCATGCAATTTTTAATGCCAATATTAAAATAAATATCAATATGCTTTATCATTGTGGAAAAAATATATTGAAAACATTTTTTTTTACAAAAAAAACTGTTTATCTGATATAAGTATGTATACTGATATAGCTAGAAACCTACCAGTTTTATATATCAATAACATAATTAGTACTGTTACATAATAATGAAATAATGATGAAGCTTCATGAGTCTGGAGGCAAGAGATGGCAGCAGGGTAGAGAATGGATGGTCGGAGGGTCTGAAACTTAAGGATCCTGAAGGAGTGGGGCTCTGGGAGCAGGGTGGAGCGAAAAAATAAATAAATACGACAGAATAGACTCAAATATATTACTGTAGAAACATGGGACAGTAACACTGCATACAGCTATACCAGATGGTTGTACATTTACATCTGCAGGCTCACTGACCTGCCTCAGTTCCCCCCAATCCAAGTAGTTCTGATAAGATGTGGATGACACACTCCAGAGCTTGTGGGGATACATCCCCATATGTCCCATGTCCTACAGCATTGCAATGTATGTGCGTAGTACAGCTGCCTCTGCCATTTTCATCTCCCCTAGTGTACAGTGACCCCTTGTCACCTGATTAAGTGGCATCACCCTGCCATCGTGCTGGGTCAGCCCTCATTCAGAGGGGACCCTGACAGGAATGGATACCTGAGTGGCAGAAAACACAGCACTTGTGTGTGGATTAAGGAGCTGTGGACATTACAGACCATGGTGCATCCATACGGGGGTCCACAGGATGTGCTTAAGCCTTCTGCTAAATATCTTCCTGATGGAGGGCAAAGGGAGCAGCAAAGGGCTATGAGAGAATGGCCAAGGTCATGTATATTCAGACCATGGCTGGATGTTGGGCAACTGTGACACACACTGCATTGAAAGATTCCACCTGGACCATGCCATGATTGCAGAACTGTTTGACATGCTCTGTCCACATCTGGTACCATAAACATGGAGGTCACGGGCAATGTCTGTGGAAACAAAGGTGCTGTGTGCCACATCATGCTATGCTACAGGGTCCTTCCAGAGGCTTGTTGGGAATGTCACTGATATTAGCCAGTCATCCATGTCCAGGACCCTGTACCAGGTCATGGACACCCTACTACTGCATGTGCATTAGCACATAGCATTCCCCACTTCAGATGGTGATATACATGTATCACAAGGAGGCATACCATGCCATGCATGGCATGCTCAATGTATTTTGTCAGTAGATTGTACACATGTGGCAATCCTAGCACTGACTATGTACAAGACAGCCTACAGGAACTTCAAGGCTTTCCACAGCATAAACCCACCAGATAGTATGTGATGCAGGTGGTATCATCAACAATGTGTGTGCCAAGTACTCTTGATCTTGTCATGACTGCTACATAGTTGATGGTTCCAGGCTGAAAGCCCTCTTTGCTGCACATTGTGCTGCTAATCGATAACTGCTGGGTGAGTATGGATATGCAGCAAGTGTGACACAGATGGATGCAATGCTGCAACATGTTAACATAGCTGTTCTTTACATACTGCATAGGTGGCAGTGGTTACCCACTATATGGCCATATCTGATGATCCTGCTTCTGGTGGTTGATGGCACAGAGGAGGCAGCATACAGTGAAGCCCACAGGAACACCCCTGCCATGATCAAGAGGACTGTAGGCCTTCTGGAGATGAGGTTCCAGTGCCTGAGTCACACCGGTGGCATGGCAATGCTTGCCAATGAGAAAGCAAGCAGAGTGGTCACTGCATGTGCCATGCTGCACAATATGGTCTTGCACAACAGGCTACCCATGCTGCAGGACAGACAGGGAGATATCCTTTTGGGTGATGGGGAGGGAATATCTGCCAGTGCCGTGGTCCCAAGAAACTGTCTGGCTGGGCGGCACCTCATGCACTTGTGCAGGGTGCATTCCATAGATAGGGTGGATCCCATCATGGCACAGTGATGAATTTGGTACGATCTGAGTGCCTCTTCCCTCGGGGAGGACTGTGCTGCCATTCCCATGGCTGTAGTGCATGTCAACATGTTGCCATATTCAGTGGTGTATGTGGCTGTGTACAGGAGGTACTGTATGTTGCTGCGTACAGTAGGGTTATGTGTGGTGGTGGAATAGGGTGGTGTTGTGGCTGTGTATGGGTGGAGCACAGTGGCTGTGTAAAGTTGCCCTTGATTGTGTACATTATGTTTATGATGTTCACCTTGTGGTAGTAGTGTGGTGCCCTAGACATGGCTCACTTCTTGCTTGCCTGCTGCCTAACTAGGCGTGTAGGCAACAATGTGCCCAAATGCCTGGTCTCAGCTGTCACCTTTCCTCTCCCATGCAGCTGTCTATCAGCCTGTGCATCTGGAACCTGATTTGGCTGACCCTCCACCAGCAGCTCTGAGACACTAGAGTTCACACTGGAGTTTTTAAGACAGCCAAGAAGGCAATAACCCATATAGACTGTCCCCATCGTTTTGGTGGAGGTAACAATTGTTACTAACCATTAAGTAATGATCCGACCTTGCCTTAAATGTAAGAAAATTATCTGCCTGCACTACTTGTGTTGGTAATTTATTCCACAATTCGACCACCCTACACTTTAAAGCTAGTTTTCCTTACATCTGTCCTACACCTTTCACCTACTAGCTGCTAATCATGTCTTCTCAACACATATGTACTTTCTTTATACACTAATCCTAATTCCTTCTTTAAAGTCTCCTGTTTCAATATCTTGTACAGCAACAACAGAGCCCCTCTTTGCATGCCTGCTAACTAAAGGGGTACATGGAAAATGGACAAGGCAATAAGAGCAGGGATTGGGTAAAAAAGGAAAAAGCCAACATTAAATGGAGGACAATGAGTACAAATGCCTGTAGTCTGGGGAACAAGCTTCCAGAGCTAGTAGCCCTGATGGAAGAGGAACACTTGGATATTGTGGCAGTCACAGCAACATGGTACATGGAGAACCATGACTGGGATGTCAACATACCAGGGTACACAATCTACAGAAGGGACAGGGAGGGTAAAAGAGGAGGTGGAGTAGCTCTCTACATAAGGAAAGGGATCAAAGCTACAGAACTAAAAAGTAAAGGGGGAGGACAAGAAGAACTCTGGGTCACCTTAGAGACAGGGAATGGCATCACAATCCGCACAGGGGTTGTATACAGACCCCCGTCTCAAGGGGAGGAAACAGACAAGAAAATGATAGAGGGCATTCTCAAAATGGCTGAAAAAGGGGAGATACTGTTGATGGGGGACCTGAATATGCCAGATGCTAACTGGGCGACATGGACTGCAGCCACATCCAAGAGCAGGGTCATTCTCGATGCCCTACAGGGGGCATGCCTTAGACAGCTAGTGGTGGAACCCACTCAGGAGGGAGCAATATTAGACCTGGTACTCTCAAATGGAGAGAGGATCACACATTTAGAAGTCAGTAGACATCTGGGAACAAGTGACCACTGCACAGTGTGCTTCACAATAAACACAACCATGGAGACAAGCCATACAAAGACAAGGATACTGGACTTTAGAAGGGCTGACTTTGGCATAATGGGTGAATACCTGAGGCATGCATTAGCAAATGGCCAGAAAGGAGGGGTAGAAGAACAATGGAGAAAAATCAAAACTGCCATCATGGAGGCAACAAGCCTTTGTGTGAAACAAATAAAGAAAATGAAGCAGAATAAAAAAACACTATGATTCTCAAAAGAGGTGTCAGGGAAGGTTAAGGAGAAAAAGGCTGCATTCAAAAAGTGTAAGGAATCACAGAAGGAGCACGACAGGGAACTGTATCAATTAAAGCAGAAAAGAAGTGGGGTAGGCAGTCTGAAAAGCAAAGGGCAAACTGAGGAAAAGATAGCCAACTCAGTTAAGAAGGAAATAAAACCTTTTTATAGGTACATTAGGGAGCACAGAAAGCTTAAGGGAGGGATAGTGAAGATTAATAAAGGAGAGGGGAGGTGGGCAGAGGGAGAAAGTGAAAAGGAAGAGATACTGAATGAATTCTTTTGCTCAGTATTCACAAAAGAAGAAGAGGAGGAGTTACGTAAACCAAACAGTAGAAGCACTCTGGGTAGTGGGGTTGACACCAGTCCATTTACAGAAGAAAAAGTCCAGAAAGAACTCCTAAAACTCAAGGTGGACAAAGCAATGGGGCCTGACGGGATTCAACCTAGAATCCTAAAAGAGCTAAGGGAGGACATAGTGACACCACTAACCACACTTTTTAACAAATCATGGGAAGATGGGGTGGTACCTGAGGACTGGAGGAGGGCAGATGTGATTCCCTTCACAAAAGTGGGAGCAAGGTAGAAGCAGAAACTACAGACCTGTTAGTTTGACCTCAGTGGTGGGGAAAATGATGTAATCACTTCTGAAAGAAAGAATTGTTCAGTACCTAGAAAACGGCAGTACACAGGACCCAAAGCATGAGATTCACAGCAGAAGGTCATATCAAGCAAAATCTAACCAATTTCTTTGACTGGGTGAACAAAGTAATAGACCAGGGAGGGGCTGTGGATATGGCCTACCTAGACTTTAGCAAGGCATTTGACACAGTCCCACACAAAGATTAATAATCAAGTTAGCCAGCCTGGGAGTGGGTCCCAGGTGGTAGCCTGGTAACAAACTGGCTGCACAACAGGACACAGAAGGTAATAGTGAATGGAACACATTCTGAAGAAAGGGGTTATAGTGAGTACCTCAGGACTCAGTATTGGGTCCAGTCCTCTTTAATCGTTTTATAGGTGACATTGCAGAGGGTCTGGAAGGAAAGGTATGCCCTTTGCAGATGACACAAAGATCTGTAACAGAGTTGATACACAAGGGGGGGTAGAAAGGATGAGGAGGGACTTGGCAAGGTTGGAGGAATGGTCAGACATATGGCAACTTAGATTCAATACAAAGAAGTGCAAAGTAATGCACCTGGGGAATAAAAATCCAGGAGAAGAGTACACAATAGCAGGGGAGGTACTAGTGACAACAATAATGGAAAGGGATCTGGGTGTAGTCATATCAGATGACCTAAAGGTGGGTAAGCAATGTGAGAAGTCAGTAAGGAGAGCCAGGGGATACTGGTATGCATAGGGAGGGCATCACAAATAGAAAAGGAAGTGGTTATCCTCTGTACAGGCAGTTGGTGAGGCCCCATCTGGAATACCACATGCAGTTTGGAGACCTCATCTACACAAGGACATAGACAGGATGGAAGCAGTCCAGAGGAGGGCAACTAAAATGGTGCAGGGTCTACATCAGAAACCATATAAAGAGAGACTGAGAGAGCTTAATATGTATACCCTTGATGAAAGGAGGGACAGGGAGGACATGATAGAAACTTTTAAGTACCTCAAGGGAATCAACAAAGTCCAGGAGGGTAGCATCTTTCAGAAAAAGAGATGTGTAAGAACAAGGGGGCACAATTTAAAGTTAGAGGGGACGGCTCAGGGGTAATGTGAGGAAATTCTTTTTCACGGAGAGAGTGGTGGATGCATGGAACCACCTTCCTGGAATGGTTGTGGGGTCTAAAACAGTGGTGGAATTCAAACATGCATGGGACAGACATAAGGCAATTATAGTAGGGGTTGCAGGAAGTAGGCTGTTGGTTAACTAGAATCTGCAGCTTATCCAATAGGTAGGGAAATGGGCAGACTGGGTGGGCCAAGTGGTCCTTATCTGCCGTCAAAGTCTATGTTTCTATGTAAAGACCACAATCCCAGTGTTTTTAATCTATCTTCACATGTATTCTCCCTACATTCTGATATCATTCTAGTGAAAGATCTTTGTGGTCTCTCGACCATCATTGTATCCTTCCTCAAGTAGAACAGTAGTCCAAACTCAGCCTGACATATGAGTTAAACAGTGGAATCAATACCCCCTTGCTTCTAGTATGAAAACTCCTTCTAATACAATTAACTAAATGTATAGCCTTATTAGCTCTAAGTCTACTATGGGTCCCACTTTTCATATCATTTTGGATATATATACCCTAGTCCTTTTCACAATTGGAAGCTGTCAGCTTTGAACCCTGAATATAATAGTCCTGTTGTATATTCCCTCATCCTATATGCATTACAATGCATTTTTTAGCATTAAAAATGATTTTATTATTCTCTTCCCACTCTGAGATATACAGTAAATCCTGCCCAAACCTTAGTCTATCCTCAAAGGTATCCACCACACCACCCAACTTTATGTCATCTGCAAATTTAACCAACTTGTTCTTACTTGGTATAGTTAGGTCACTTTTAAAAATACTGAACAACAGGGGTCCCAACACCCACTCTCAAGGCACCCCAATTTGTTATTTTCACTCTCCCCAATAAATGACCCCTGTATCCTCACCTATTGTTTTCTCTCCATCAACCAGTGTCTAATCCTCACTAAGCCTACATCAACACCCATTCTTATGAGCTTGAAATTATTAATCCATGCGGACTGTATCAAATGCCCTACTGAAATCTAACATTACCATATGCACATTCCTACCCTTATCAACCCTCTTAGTGATAATCATAAAACAGATCAGGTTAGTCTCACATGACCTGTTTTTAACAAAGCCATGCTGGTATTTATCCATTATTCCTTTTCTAACATACTAACATACTAATTGCCAGCAGATTAGGCCTTACGGTCTATCGAGTCTGCTCGAACCTCAGATCCCTAGTTGGGTACCGAGGCCCTCCCCCCTTGTGTTCCAGAAACCCCTATCATCCATCCCCACCCCCCTGGGCCAGGCCATCATCTGATACATCCACTTTCTGTGTCTGTCCCAACCTCTCTTGAAGCCCTCCACTGTGGATCTCTGAACCAGCTCGCCAGGCAGCACATTCCAAGGATCCACCACCCTTCCAGTGAACTCCCAACCTCCCTCACCCTTCCACCTTCCAACTTCAAACCATGCCCTCTGGTGTGATATCTCCCGCTTTAGTCTAAAGATCCCTCTGTGTTTACCCTATTTATTCCTTGAGGTACTTGAAGACCTCACTCCATGTCCCCCCTGTCTCTCCTCTCCTCTCCTCCAATGAAAACAGGCAGAGCTCCTCAAGTCTGTCCTCATATGTCAAATCTCGTAGTCCTTGTATCATCTTAGTTGCCCTCCTCTGTACCCTCTCCAGGAGCTGTATGTCCCTCTTCAAGTGTGGTCTCCAGTACTGTACATAGTACTCAAGGTGTGGTCTAACTAATCCATTGTACAGTGGCAGAATCACTTCCCTGTTCCTAGAGGTGATCCCCCTTACGATGCATCACAACATCCTGTTTGCTGCTAGCCGCTCTCCGCACTGCTCATTCAAGTTGGTTTGTTATCTCTTCACTCAGAATCCCTTTGATTATCTTACTGACAACTGAGGTCAGACTCACTGGCTAATAATTAGCTGCCACACTCCTATCCCCCTTTCTTATATATTGGCACAACATAGGTTGCTCTCCACTCATCTGGAACATAGCCTTCGATCAAGGATTTCTGACCTAGTAGGGTGATTACTGGTGCTAGCTCATACTCCAATTCTTTAATAAATCTTGGATGTATTCCATCCAGTCCAGCCACTTTACCCACTTTTAATGACTTTATTCTCCGTTTCACTTTTTCCACTGTTATTATTTCTCCTAATTTTAAATTTACTACGCCATTCATGCTAACTTCTGTATTATGGTCTTGTATGGTGAACACTGTACTGAAGCATTGACTAAACTCTTCAGCTATTTCACTTGGTTTTGAACTAATTTCTCCACTAATATTTAAGGGTCCCATTGTCGTATCCCTTCCCTTTTTATTATTTACATAAGCATAAAAGCTTTTAACATCATTCCTTGTCATGGCTAATCTGAATTCTAACTGCCTTTTTGCTTTTTTATTTCAATTTTTAGCTGTCTCAATATCAACTTGTATTTATTTATACTTTTCCTTGTTTTTAAGTGTTTCATTCTTACAAACAACATTTTCTTTTATTACAGAGTTTAATAATCTTATTATTTATCCACGGTGGCTTTTTTCCTCCTCGATTATATGCTTTTCTTTTAGGAATATATCTACCATCCGATGTACAGTTTTAGGAAACAGATCCCATGACTCTTTAGTTGTTAGTCCATTCATCATATTATTCAATGAACTCCTGCCAACCTTTCCCGTATTGCTCTATAATCACCTTTATCATATAATATCTGTATTGTTCTACCCCAATTGATGTATCTGTTTTATTGATACAAGATGTAATTGAACCATGATCACTTGCACCTACTGTATTGGGGGATCAATATTTACTTGTTGAATGTCTTCAGGGATGTTTGTTAATACCACATCTAAAATATTTTTTTCCTTAGTAGCCTCTTGGACACATTGCTTAACTCCTATGGATGTTGACTCACCCTGAATCTAGCAGCCATTGTATTATTTATGCTTATCATGCCCCAATCTATATCTGGCATGTTCAGGTCCCCTATTAGCACTATATCTGATACTTCAGCTAGATTAGCAACCTTCTGTATAAATACCTCAGTCTCTCCCATGCTTGTATCTGGTGGTCTATAGAATACCATCAGCTTGAGTTTCTTACCCTCAACCCCAATAAATCTCGCTAATGGCCTCAGTGCTACCACAGTCATTATTATCATGATTAACTAGAAATTCAACCCTTCCTTAAGAAATAGGGCCACACCACCTCCTCTTTTATCTAGCTTATTTTTATTTACAAGACAATAACCAGGGATATGTTGATTCCATTCTGTAACTGTATTCCACCATGTTTCTACTACCCCTATAATTCCTAATTCTTCTCTTCCTATTATGAGTTCCAATTCAGCCATGTTATCTTTGTTTAAGCTTCTAGCATTAAAAAACATCACTTTCATTGGGGAATTATTTTTACTTTTGGTTATACAACGTAATCTGATTTCCTCATTTACCACCTTCATCGCCCATTTCTTTAGTTTAAACATTTATCTATTTCATGACACAACCTTGTTCCCAAAATTCTCCTTCCCCTAAAATTTAAATGAAGCCCATCTTTGCAAAATAGTTCACTTCTGTTAAAGTCCCCCAATGTTTAATGAATAAATAACCATTTGTTGTAGTCCATCTGTTTAACCATTCATTTGCTAATGCTAATCTCTTTTGCCTGTACACTGATGCTCTTGGTTCAGGTAGTATTTCTGAGATCATGATCTCGCAGCCTTTTTCTAACAACTTCTCTGTCAATTTATTGAAATCCTTCTGTATCTCAGGCAGTGTCTTTCTGGCTAGGTCATTAATACCCACATGGACTACTACCAATGGGTGTGATCCTGCTCCAATGAATATATTATCTACAGTGTCATATAAATCCAAGGCTCTGCACCCAAAAACTACTGACCATGTTATTTTCTTTATCCTCTTACATATGTATTGATCTGTGTACTTTATAATGGAGTTCCCTATTACTATAACCTGTCTCGGATCCATGGATATTTCAGCCCCCTGGGGGGACATACCTACATTTTCTTCCTGTTCTTCTAACTGAGATTGCTGTAGATCTCCCAAAACACCAAAACTATTTGTCAAAGATGGCCCAGAGGTTGCTCCTTTTACCTACTGCCCTAGACCACTTATGCATGCTCCCTTGGGACTCATATTTCTCTCTCCCTCTTATCTCCTCTAAGACTATCAGGGACTGGCTTTAGTGGACTCCTCCCTCTGCACTTCCTTTTTATATTCATCACATCACTCCATCCACTATTAACATTTTCATCCCTTACACCATCATTCTTTCTTTTTCCCTGAAAATAACCTTACTACGTCCTTCCTTAGAAGCATCATTTTTATTTAAGCTAGACAGGGTTTTTAACCTAGGTGTTAATTCTGATTGACTATGTTCTAGTATCTCTAACCTCTCAGTCAGTTGGTGTAAATTATTCTGCAGATCCTTGTTTAAGGCACATTTATCACATACAGAGTAGTCTGTACCCTTATTGGCCATTTTTTACATACTACATCCTTCACATTTTGCAAGCAGATCCCCATCCATTGTTAATACAGAATGAGCCATCTTTGTAATTCAACTAATGGCTCTTACTGCACAGGTGATACACAGTATTGGCTGAATATTACAATCACAACTGTTTCTCCTCTCACACCGCTCATCCACTAACACGCAAACATGCACTAAGATGCCTGGATTTTGGGGTGCTGGATGTTCTCTGGTTTCTGTGTTTGCCACATTATCTGGGTGGGCTGGTGGGTGCTGGCTGGAGGGGGTCATCTGTGTGTGCAACAGAGCCAGTGGAACTGGTGGCAGCTGGCTGGACAGGGCCATCTGGGTGTGGACAGGGCTAAAGGTGCTGGTGGGTGCTAGCAGGATGGGGGCATCCAGCCAGGGCATGAGGACAACAGGGGCCAGTGTGATGGGCATGGCTAGCAGATATTTGGTCAGCCACTCCAAAAAGTCACTGATCCGTTCAATGCCTTGGTGCACCCCCCTCACTTCCACAGTCAGGACCTTCAGGACCTCTGTATTCTTCTTCATTTGTACTCTGCAGGCAATCACATCTCAGCTGGCTCATGTATTGGTAGTACCTGTACAGCATACCATGTGTAGACACCCTCTGTCACCAGCTGGGCAGGTGGATTGAGTGGCCCTTGTCCCCACTGTGATATGGCCATTGTGCGGTGGCCTGGGCACCCCTGTGTCCCCTGGCTGTGTGCATGTTGTGTAAGAGCATACACAATGTCCATGCACATGTGGCTGAGTCATAGTGCCATCTGTACCCTGTATTCTGGCACCAGGCGGCCAACCGTGTTATGCTGGGAGGTGGTGCAGGCTGAGGTGCTGTGGGATAGCTATCTGTGATTGCTGTATCCATGTCCTGCACATCCTGCTGTGTTTCTACCACAGTCTCCCAGTGTATATCTGGTTAGGACATGTCCTCTGCTGTGGCCTCTGTCTCCTGCATTGTATCTGGGGTGAATGAAAGGGGGTTCTTGTATTAGCACCACCATGGGTTGTCATATGTACTGCTTGACACAGTGTTGTCCATATACCTGCACTGTCTGTGCATGTCTTGGCCTATGTGTCATCCTCCACAGTGGTACTGCCTCTGCCTGGGGGCTGGGCACTGTCTCAGTCTCTGCAGGGTGAAAACAGGGTGCTTAGTATTCCCATGGCATCCAGAACTTTTTGACCCCTTTCCTGCAATGTACCCCATACCTGGCACTGTGCCCATGCCCTCCTTCTTGTGCAGGTTAATGTCCAAAGGGGTGTCAGTCACCATCCTCTCAATGAGGGTTAGGATGAGCCCCTGTGTGGGAAGGCCAGTGCCCACGCCTAGCAATGCCAATTTTATGACTGCCAACTTCTATTTGACAGTCGACTGGAGGTCACACCACATGTGTTTAATAGTAAACAGTCTCCATGCCTCTGAACCTGCTGTATTTACGATGGCCTGGATGTCTTGCCATAGGCAGGCTTTGGTCTCTACAGGTGCCTTGAGGGACTCTGTACCATACAGCACCACATAGTTCACCCAAATGTCTGTCAATATGTCAGCCACCTGCCCAACTGTGAAGCTCATGGACCATGACTGGGAACCCCACGTGCCCGCTGACCTCCATGCCTCTCTGGGTGTCCCCTCCTATGCCATCAGTCCCTGGCATTGGGTCAGAATCCCAGCTGCTGCTGTTGTCTGCTACTGCCTGTTCTCCTCAACCATCATGGTATTCACTTCCCTGTTTATTCACAGGGTGGCACCCATGCCCATCTATGGTGGTGTCAAGGGTGGGGGAGTTTGTACTACCTGGCAGTCCCTATGAATAGGGCTGTGTGTGTCCATTGGCCACATTCATGCCTTGGCCCACCCAGTGGACATGTTTGTACATAATGCCTAGTTGTTTCAGCATTTGGGGGACATAGCTGAGCACTAGCGATATGACTCATCAGGGTGTGATTTACTCACTTTCGTGCATAGGCCTCATAATGCACTAAATGGCACCTGCACATAAAAATATGTTTAATTACTGGTGAATCTATTTAGCAGCCTGATTACGGGTACTACCAAATGCCGTAATAACCCCAAATCTGGTTATTACAGCATGTGATGCCATAATAAACTGAAATCCAGTAATTACGGTGTTCAAGAAATGACTTTCTATTTTTTCTCTCCCCTCCTTCTGCTCTCCACTCTCCCATTCTTCAGGAGTCACCTTGTTGGTCTATTACACCCTCGCTCATCTGTCCACCATCCGGAGCAGTCCATCCCCCATGAAGCCTTGGTTGTACCCCCTAGGCAGGTATGGGGTGAGGGCCCTTTCACCCCGATGTGTCTTTTAACTTCATCGGGATGCTGTTTCCGGATGTGGAAGGGGCGTTGAGGGTCGAGACCTTAGTGCTTCATCTACTGGGAGGCAGTGGGTGTTTTTCTGGCTTTCTGGACATGCTGTGTGCCCATGATGTCAAGGAGCTATGAGCACTGACGTCCAGCACGCGTTACCCTCTTAGTCCCCGGGCCTGCTGTACCTCGAGTCTCCATTCAGGGTCACCCAGACACTGGGTGGGTACCCCTCCCCGAGAGAAGGCAGGCTGTCCATAGGGATCCCAGGCTCCTTCCTGAACCTGGGTATCTGGTGTCGCAAGCGGAAATCTAACCACAAGCGCCGGCAGGCCAGCCCACAAATGACTTTCGCTTTCTTTGCTAACTCGAGTGGCCCAACGCAGTAAAACTTTGTTTTCCTTATTTATTATTTATCTGGCTGATCATCCCTGTTAAAACAAATATCTTGTTGATCCCACCACCTGTCCATGTCAGTAAACACCGAGCACAATTCAGATGGGGCTGCACCTGAAGTCAAGCATAAATGTCAGTGCTGGAGTGAGTAAATTAATAAAAAGTTAGTTTGAGAGAGAGCACGAAAGAGAGAGGAGAGAGAGAGAGAGAGAGTGTGTGTGTGTGTGTGTGTGTGTGTGTGTGTGTGCCTGCCAGCAGCACAATCCACCTTAGAACTGTCTTCAAGGTTAACTCCTTGAACAGCACCTTAATTATAAAGAATAAGTGGAGTCAAATGTGCTTATAATTACTTTTCACACTCTCAGTGTGTGATGACCACATAAACTCCTTGGAGCTTCACCTCAGTTTGAGGGTCATCACACCGTGTGGAAAACAAATTCATAACACACACTTGCCTACCCATTATTCTCTATATAATATAACTGCATGTGTACCCTGCCTCCTTCACACACACACACACTCACACACACACTACTTTTCTCAACACCTCATTTCACAAAGTCATCATAATTTCTCAAGCTCTGTGAAATACACCAGATTTTACCTGACAACAGAGTGCCAACAAAATATCCATGACACAGTCCGGCATCTGTCTCTGTTTGTGATCACGCAAAAAGTAAGAAAGTTCAAACTGCACAACAGCTTGACTGCTTATTGAACTAGTTGTACCACAACCATCCACTACTAGTGAATGTCAAACAGAGAAGAGAGAGAGAGAGGCACAGAGAAAAAAGAGGCAGCAAACAAAAAAAGGGTAACACTAAAAAACAGCAGCACCATCTACTGAACACACTGTTTTATATAATTGCTGGGTAGTGTTTTCAAAATGAGAAAACACTGACTAGCAATTACATAACACAAAACAAAACAAGGGGAGGTGTGTAAAACTCGAATTTACACGCACCCTCAGTGTGTGATGCTATTATAAACCCCTCAAGCTTCAATCTTCCAGTCTATGTTGCATCCCACACCTTGGGTATGTGGAAAGTTCTTATAACTGGCTCTCGGTTTTTTCCTAAGGAAACCCATGGTGTAATTTGCCGGTATAACGGAGTGTTTATAGTGGCAAACATGTGCCGGGTTTCCCCTCCTCTGCACATGCGCTAGCAACCACTGTCCACTGTCTCACAGCAAATGCCAGCGCTTATTGCCAGACGCTTTACTGCCACTACAACCTGGGGGTAAGTCATTTTAAAATAATGAAAGAATCTCCTGGTTAAAAATACTTAAACTGGACTAAAAAAACAGGCAAAAAGGGAAATTTATTTTCTTTGGAGTGGAACTTCTGACTGCAGACCCTCAGGAAATCCACTCGGACTGTAGCTAAACGGAGACGCCTTATTTTATATAATTGCTGAGGCAAAAAAACAATACCAAGCAATTATGTATTTTTATTTTACAGTTATGTATAACTGAAGGCTAGGAGAAGCTGGGCTGGGAGGATATGGGGGAATAGGTACATGTATGGGAAGCTGGAGAGTGATAAACTGCAATAGCTTTGGGGCAGCCATCTTTCTGGGGGTGATGTGGAGTAAAGGGGATGTCCTGTGTAAGATCCTGGAGCAGATAAGGGCTGAAATAAGGCTGCTCAGAAGGGAGCTGGGAGCAGAGCAGTGGAGGGAAAAGCAGAGGGTGATTCCAAGGGAGTGACAGCATCAGGCAGGGCATGGGAGTGGGAGGCGATCTAGTATACAGGAGAATCTCTTCCTCAGAGGGCAGCAGGAGGTGATCAGGTTGAGCCAGGGTTTAGATTAGTAGTACAGGGGAGGGGGGAAGGAACTAATCAGGATGGGCAGAGAAGGGGAGGCAAAACAGAGTGGAGGATGGAGGGAGGGAGAGAAAAGGAAAGGAAGAGGAGAGGGAAAACTGAAAGCAGATACAGATAGTCAGAAGGGGAGGGGCAGTTTGGGAGATGGAAAAACAATTAAGGGGATAAATTGTGAGTGTGGAGATAATTTCACCAGGGTGCAGAGGGAGCAGTTAGATGGGGAAGCAGCTAGTACCGAAGGTAAGAAAGGAAGGATGGGGAGCATGGATGTAGGGGATGGAAGGGTGACAATCATGGGGGACTCCATAGTTAGGGTTCTACACTGGGGAAGGAAAGGGGACCCAAATGCAAGCAGGAGGGTGGTTTGTATTCCCGGGATGACAAAGGGGAAGGTGTGCCCAAGAAGAAGGGAAACAGTAAGGGAAGGTTGGAGGAAAACCCATATATTTGGGAACCAATGACCTTGCTGGGAATGAGGTTGAGGTAGTGTAAAGTAGGTTCAGAGAGTTGGGGAAGATCTGTAGGGAGGAAGAAAGTTCACTGGCCTTCTCAGAGGTGATACCAGTACCATGGACCAGCACAGACAGGAAAAGAAGAATAGAAGATTTTAATGACTGGCTGATGAAATGGCGCAGGGAGGAGATGTTCATCTGTATTGGAGACTGGGAGAAGACCTGGTCAAACAAAGCACTCTTTTTACCTGACAGGCTACACCTCAGTAGGGAGGGTTTGAGGGTACTCAGGGACAAACTGGGGGAATACATAACCACTACACTTAATTTAAACTACTGAGGGGGAGGCAGTGGGTGTGCAGGCCCACAGACTCCGGAAGGAGGAGGTCAGTGAACCCCCCCCCTGCAGTGATGGAAGAGGTCTGGAGGAAGGATGTGGAAGGGGCAAGATAACAGTTAGCAAAGGGTGGAGAGGGTGAGGAACACATAACAAGGGTACGTGGAGGGGTGCACACAGAGGGGATAAATGTGAATAGAACAATAGAGGAAGAGAAGGAAGGTCAGATTCTAGGTGGAGGGTGGTGTCTCTGAATGCGCGGAGTCATGGAAACAAGATGGATGACCTGCAGGTACTATTAGCAGACAGGAGAGTGGACATTGCTGCAGTAACTGAGACATGGGCAACATCACACCATGACTGGGACCTTGCGATCCCTGGATATAAACTATACAGGAGGGATAGAGTAGTCGGGAAGGGGGAAGGCTGGCAGTTTATATCAGGTAGGGAATAACTTGCATGAGGGAGGAGTCAGAGGAATGGGAAGTGGAGCATTATGGGTTCAGTTAAGGTCCAATAGAAGGAGAATGGTGAGATTGGGGGTGGTTAACAGATCACCCAGTCAGAATGAGGAGAGGGACAGGAACTGAGCTCAAATATTGGAAGCTGCAGGGAAAGGAGAGGTGGTAATTGTGGGGACTTCAACATGCCCAAAGTGGACTGGAGCATGCCATTCACAACATGCGCTAGAAGTCAGGGGTGATCCTGGAAGGGCTGAAGAGGGTTTCTGACTCAGGGCATCACAGAACCAACAAGAGCTGAGGCAATTCTTGATTTAGTGCTCACAAATGGGGAGCATGTACAGGAAATAAGGGTCAGGGAGCCACTGGGTGGAGGTGACCATTGTACAGTGTGGTTCCAGTTGGATATGGGCAGGGAAAGCATTCTGACTAAGACAAAAATCTTGGATTTAAGGAGGGCGGACTCCAGGAAAATGGGTGAAGTGCTAAAGAGCCATCTGACGGGCATCAGAGCAGATATCGCTGTGGACCAAAGAAACATAGAAACATAGACTTTGATGGCAGATAAGGACCACTTGGCCCACCCAGTCTGCCCATTTCCCTACCTATTGGATAAGCTGCAGATTCTAGTTAACCAACAGCCTACTTCCTGCAACCCTCCATTATAATTGCCTTATGTCTGTCCCATGCATGTTTGAATTCCCCCACTGTTTTAGACCACAACTTCTCCAGGAAGGCTCCAGGCGCCCACCACTCTTCTGTGAAAAGAATTTCCTCACATTACCCCTGAGCCGTCCCTCTAACTTTAAATTGTGCCCCTTGTTCTTACACACTCTTTTTCTGAAAGATGCTACCTCCTGACTTTGTTGATTCCTTGAGGTACTTAAAAGTTTCTATCATGTCCCCGTCCCTCCTTTCATCAAGGGTATACATATTAAGCTCTCTAGTCTCTTCATATGGTTTCTGATGTAGACCTTGCACCATTTTAGTTGCCCTCCTCTGGTTTGCTTCCATCCTGTCTATGTCCTTAGTGAGATGAGATCTCCAAACTGCATGCAGTACTCCAGATGGGGTCTCACCAACTGTCTGTATAGAGGATAACCACTTCCTTTTTCTACTTGTGATGCCCTCCCTATGCATCCCAGTATTCCCTGGCTCTCCTTGTGACTTCTCACATTGCTTAACCACCTTTAGATCATCTGATATGACTACACCCAGATCCCTTTCCATTATTGTTGTCGTTAGTACCTCCCCTGCCATTGTGTACTCTTCTCCTGGATTTTTATTTCCCAGGTGCATTACTTTGCACTTCTTTGCATTGAATCTAAGATGCCATATGTCTGACCATTCCTCCAACCTTGCCAAGTCCTTTCTCATCCTTTCTACCCCCCTTGTGTATCAACTCTGTTACAGATCTACGTGTCATCTGCAAAGAGGCATACCTTTCCTTCCAGACCCTCTGCAATGTCACCTATAAAGACGTTAAAGAGGACTGGACCCAGTACTGAGTCCTGAGGTACTCCAATTAGTAACCCCTTCTTCAGAATATGTTCCATTCACTATTACCTTTCTGTCCTGTTGTGCAGCCAGTTTGTTACCCAGGCTACCACCCTGGGACCCACTCCCAGGCTGGCTAACTGATTATTAATTTGAGCGGACTGTGTCAAATGCCTCATAAAGTCTATGTAGGGCATTTCCACAGCCCCTCCCTGGTCTATTACTTTGGTCACCCAGTCAAAGAAATTGATTAGATCTGGTCTGACATGACCTTCCTGCTGCGAATCCATGCTGCTTTGGGTCCTGTGCCCCGCTGCCCTCTAGGTACTGAACAATTCTTCTTTCAGAAGTGATTCCATCATTTTCCCCACCACTGAGGTCAAACTAACAGGTCTGTAGTTTCCTGCTTCTACCTTGCTCCCACTTTTGTGAAGGGGAATCACATCTGCCCTCCTCCAGTCCTCTGTCACCACCCCATCTTCCCATGATTTGTTAAAAAGTGTGGTTAGTGGTGTCACTAGGTCTTCCCTTAGCTCTTTTAGGATTCTAGGGTGAATCCCATCAGGCCCCATTGCTTTGTCCACCTTGAGTTTTAGGAGTTCTTTCAGGACTCTTTCTTCTGTAAAAGGACTGGCATCAACCCCACTACCCAGAGTGCTTCTACTGTTTGGTTTAGGTAACTCCTCCTCTTCTTCTTTTGTGAATACTGAGCAAAAGTATTCATTCAGTATCTCTTTCCTTTTCACTGTCTCCCTCTGTCCACCTCCCTCCTTTATTAATCTTCACTATCCCTCCCTTAACCTTTCTATGCTCCCTAATGTACCTATAAAGGTTTTATTCCCTTCTTAACTGAGTTGGCTATCTTTCCTCGGTTTTCCCTTTGCTTTTCTGACTGCCTTCCCACTTCTTTCTGCTTTAATTGATACAGTTCCTCGCCGTGCTCCTTCTGTGATTCCTTATACTTTTTGAATGCAGCCTTTTTCCTTAACCTTCCCTGACACCTCTTTGTGAACCATAGTGGTTTTTTATTCCACTTTGTTTTCTATATTTGTTTCACACAAAGGCTTGTTGCCTCCATGATGGCAGTTTTGATTTTTCTCCATTGTTCTTCCACCCCTCCTTTCTGGCCATTTGCTAATGCATTCCTCAGGTATTCACCCATTATGCCAAAGTCAGCCCTTCTAAAGTCCAGTATCCTTGTCTTTGTATGGCTTGTCTCCATGGTTGTGTTTATTGTGAAGCACACTGTGCATTGGTCGCTTGTTCCCAGATGTCTTCTGACTTCTAAATTTGTGATCCTCTCTCCATTTGAGAGTACCAGGTCTAATATTGCTCCCTCCCGAGTGGGTTCCACCACTAGCTGTCTAAGGCATGCCCTCTGTAGGGCATCGAGAATGACCCTGCTCTTGGATGTGGCTGCAGTCCATGTTGTCCAGTTAACATCTGGAATATTCAGGTCCCCCATCAACATTATCTCCCCTTTTTCAGCCATTTTGAGAATGCCCTCTATCATTTTCTTGTCCATTTCCTCCCCTTGAGACGGAGGTCTGTATACAACCCCTGTATGGATTGTGATGCCGTTCCCTGTCTCAAAGGTGACCCAGAGTGCCTCTTGTCTTCCCTCTTTACTTTTTAGTTCTGTAGCTTTGATCCCTTCCCTTATGTAGAGAGCTACTCCACCTCCTCTTTTACCCTCCCTTTCCCTTCTATGCGTTAGGCTCAGGGGGAAGAACACAAGGGCCAAAGCACCCAGTTGGTTCAGTTCTGGGGTTGCCCTGGCAGTAAAGGAAAAGAGGTTGGCCTATAGAAAATTTAGGAAGACCAAGAGAGAGGTGCATAGGGAAAATTACCTAAGGTTGGCTAGTGAGGCAAGTAAGGAAGTCCAGTGAGCAAAGGCACAGAAGGAACTGCAGATAGCTGAAGGAATTAAGAAGGGGGAGAAGGCTTTCTTTAGCTATATAAGTGAGAAAAGGGACAAGAAGGAAGGTATTGTTAGGGTTAAGAAAGGGGTGGAGTGGGTGGAGGATAATTGGAGAAAAGCAGAGATACTAAATGAATAATTCTGTTCCATCTTCACCAGGGAGAAGGATGGACCAGTGCCTTCAGGAGGAAAAAGAGGAGTGGAGGGGGGAGGGGAACACAGATGTAGTCATAAAGGAGGCTAGAGTGAGTGAGGGGCTTCTGGCATTGAAGGTAGACAAATCACCAGGCCCAGACAGAGTACATCCAAGGGTACTTAAGGAACTGGCTGAGGAGCTGGCAGGGTCACTGGCAGACCTATTTAATAGTTCGCTAGAGTCAGGCGTGGTACCGCAGGACTGGAGGATAACACATGTAGTGTCCCTTTACAAAAGTGGGCCCAAGGATGACCCAGGGAATTACAGACCAGCCAGCCTGACTTGCATGTGTGGGCAACCTCATGGAGACTATACTAAAGGAAAGGTTGGTGGAATATCTAGAGGAGAGTGATCTCCAGGATAATAGGCAGCATGTGTTCATTGGGGGAGGGGGAGATCATGTCAAACAAACCTGATTGACTTCTTTGACTGTGTTACTAAGATAGTAGACAGGAGCCAGGCAGTAGACATCCACTATCTTGATTTCAGCAAGGCCTTTGACTCTGTGCCCCACAAAAGGTTGATCAGGAAGTTAGTGGATCTCAGGATTGGGGAAATGATGGCCAGATGGGTGGAAAACTGGCTGAGGAACATAACCCAGAGGGTGGTTGTGGGGGGAGAGTTATCTGGCACCAGAGGGGTAACCAGTGGGGTCCCGCAGGGCTTGGTGCGGGGGCTGGTGTTGTTCAATGTCTTCATCAGTGACATTGGAGATGGCATTATGGGCAAAATTTGCCTATTCACAGATGACACTAAGCTCTATGGGAGAGTGGACACAGCTGAAGGGATACAAGACCTACAGGAATATCTGGAAAAGCTAGGGAGGTGGTCCAGGATCTGGCAGCTTGGCTTCGCTGCTAAGAAATGCAAAGTTATGCATATTGGAGCCAGGAATCCCAGGACAGAGTACTACCTGGGTGGAGTCTGAGTATCTGCGTCAGAGGAGGAGAAGGACCTGGGGGTGATGATCACTAGTGACCTGAAGCACTCCACACAGTGCAAGAAAGCAGCGGCAAAGGCAAACAAAATGCTGGGATGCATATCTAGGGGGATTAGTAGTAGGAGAGAGGAGGTTATACTGCCTTTGTACAGGTCACTGGTAAGGCGCATCTAGTATATGGAGTTCAGTACTTGCTCCACACCTCAAAAGGACATTAACCTGCTGGAGAAGGTCCAGAGGAGGGCTACAAAGATGACAGCTGGTCAGCAGAGTAAGGCATATGAGAAGAGGTTGAAGGCACAGAACACATACTCCCTGGAAGACAGGAGAGAGAGAGGGGACATGAATGGGATGTTCAAGTACTGGAAAAGGATAAATAAGGTTGATAAGGAGAGTCTCTTTAAGCTGAGTGGCAACCATAACACGTGGGGGCACAGTCCTAAGCTGGAGGGTGAGAGGTTTTGGAGGGAGATCAGGAAGCACTTTTTCACAGAGAGGGTGGTAGAAACTTGGACTGCGCTGCCGGAAGAGGTCATCTCATTAAAGACAGTGGGCAACTTTAGGAGAGGATGGGACAGGCATAGGGGAAGCTAAGTATCATGGGTAGGGAGGATGGGAGGAGTGGGGAGGGAGGGCAGGGACATTAGCTCAAGCTGTGAACCCTGCAATACGAGCAGACTTAACAGACCAAATGGCCTCCTTCTGCTGGCTTCTTCGTATGTTCATATATAAAATATTATACAATGGGTATGAAAATCCTGTAACCTCATTGGTCAAAAAACATCATATGACCATGGTATATCCTGTAATAACCCACGGCTGAGAAATGGCATTTATAAAATACATACATAAACACATTTAAAATTTATTTTACACATTGGTATTGTAAAATCACAATAAAAGGCACTCAGGGTGTGGAGTTATTGGGGTTACCCATTTCTTGTGTGGTTAAGTCACTTTGCTACGCTCGTGACACACCACACAAGACGGTAAATAACCCACACCCTGTCGGTTCATTGCTTTAAATATATGGGGTGGTTTGTTTGTTCAAAGTTTCATTATTATTCCTTTTCAGTGTTAGATGCTTTCACAAATCCCCTCGAAAGCCGCTTCATGGTTTATGCAGCATCTAACACTTCACATGTGTGTAAACGTCTTGTTACACACACCGCTTCATACTTTATTCTATATGTCATACACACCTCCCCATTTATTATTCTATATAGAACGGCATTAGTTCAAAAATGGTTTAGAATGGTAATTGCAGAAAGACATTTTGCAATCCACATAGGCACAAAGCAGTTGAATAAATCAGCAGATGTTGCTAAAAATAATATTTGCAGAGGGAGAGGTAGGACATCGATCACCAGACCCCGTGGTTGATGGCTTGCTAGATGAGCAAATCAGGTCTTGCCTTTCACTGTGTATTGCTGTATGTTTGCTTTTTTATCACAGGACCAATGTGGTGAGGGGATTTTGGTGGGTTCAGGGAAGCAGGAGTGACTTGAGCTAAGAGTACAGGCTCCAACAATGCTAGGGCTAAATGGTGAGGGGTGGGTAGGCTGCAGTTAGGTGGCTTTTAAGCTAAAGTTCGGGCCAGGGGTAGGTGTTTTGCAGTGTGGCGGTTGGGATGCTGAATGCTGTAACTCGTAGTCAGAGGCTGGCTAGCTTTGTGAATTGGGGGTTGCGTTTCAGCTATGTACTGCTCTTTGTTTGCATTTGTTACAGCTGCAGAGGTGGAGCCTGCAGATGTCTTGCTCAAAAAAGCACTCACTGGATCCAGAACTGAGCGAACAACAGCAATAAAGTTGAATCATGATACCTTTGCCAGCTGAGCCCTCTACCTTATCCCCACTTTGTCCATCTTCTCCACTGCACCATCAAACTTTTTACAGCTGCAGTTGGGCAGAACCTGCAGCCCTCCCACCCCGCCCCATGGGTGCACTATTTCGCATGGTGGTATACATGGAAACTGTAATTATTCTCCTCAGTGACTAATGGACTTACTGCTGAGCCCCAATCGCACTCCTCAGTAGTGCTTACTGCTTTCTCTCCCCCCTCTTTCTCTTGTGGCGCTCCACTAGAGATGTAGTTCAACCCCAGAAGCTGCCAATGACAGCGGAGAACTACATGGAGTGCCACTACCACCGGAACTCCTCATTTAAGGCTGTAGTTGTTTAGCCGGATGGTTTAGCTCTGGTAATCTGTTCCACTCAGCCAGCAGTCCCATGTGCACAGAACTGGGTTTTGTAAGCGGTGAAGGGGAAAAACACAGCTTACAACTGTGACACAGGTATCTGAAATGCTCCATCACCGGTGTTATCATGGCCGTCAGTGCAAGCATCCTATGGAGAGACAAGACAAGAAATTAAGTGGACTCAGTCACCTTGGATTGGTCACCGTTATGGATGACATGGTGGTTGTTGCTGCAGGTAAGGAGGCGCACTTCTTCCTTCTGACCCGAAATTGAATAATGTGAGAGGCAGGAAGGGACCACGGTGCTATGGGTGAAATTACATGAGAGGAGCAGTAGCAGGAGCAGGCCTGTGTGGAGAATGGTACTCTTTTGATACACTTGTGGCTTTCTGTTTGCACATATTCATACATTTTTATTTCTACAAAGGTTTCAAATAAATTTTCTCATGGCAATCTCTACTTCTGTCTCATGAGTTCTGGTTCCTCTAGTTTGCTAGAGTGAGCACTTGAAATTCACCCCATGACTGAATTTGCAATTGTGGCACAGCAGATTTGCGCTCAACTACTTGTTCAACTATTTGGGATGGATGTGCTGCTGGTTCCAACAGGTCCATGAGGCAGTAGGTGACATGCTGCATGCCACCCCCCACTGAGTGAT
The DNA here is from genome assembly GCA_016271365.2 of Neoceratodus forsteri. Classification (NCBI taxonomy): domain Eukaryota; kingdom Metazoa; phylum Chordata; order Ceratodontiformes; family Ceratodontidae; genus Neoceratodus; species Neoceratodus forsteri. The sequence goes on along the minus strand of CM057456.1, from coordinate 582,585,312 downwards.
ATGTAACAGCCTATGCCCCATGCATCCTCTGGATGCCTGTTGGTTTACTTCCACTATCCACCCCTTCTTTTCTGGAAGCTTGCTCTTCCTGCAACATGTCCCTCCTGTGCCGCCGATCATGGGTCCTACTGCAACTCTCCTCCTCCTCCAAACAGGAAGATATGTGCATTTGCTTCACTCTTTTCTGTACCCACAGCACCTAACTTGGAACAAAAGGAATGACCCCTTCTTGGCCACTGCCTTATTTCTATGGACTTCCCATTCCTCCTAATGTGTAATATTCAGGTTGATGTTCTGGCCAAGGTAATACTCACAGTGAATGTCTGTGCTACAGCAGATGGGTGTTTCCAGGGGTTGCAGTCACCAGCTGTAGGCTGCAAAAATTATTTATTTGTGTTGTGTAAATACACCACCAGCCAGCCCTCTAGCAGGACACCCAGACTACCCCAGTGCTTCGCTCAGGAGACCTTTGTCAGGGTGCCGCCTAATGAAACTCTCATGAGGGAACACTGGCATATTCTGTTCATCCTGCTAGAGGGTTAGCTGGTGGTGTATTTACACATTTCAAAGAAATGATTTTTGCAGCCTACAGCTGGTGATTGCAGTTCTTTTTTGGATCCTGAGGGTGTGCCAGCCACTAGTCTGAAGACAGGTGCCCTTTGTTTCAAACCTGACTTTCTTATTACACAGTGTGGTTGTCACAACACTGTTATTAGTTGGGACAATGGGGCAAAATCCCACACCAGAGACTTCTGATGTAGTTGCTTATGGAGAGGCTGGAGGGCACTGGTTGGATGTCATACAATGGATGTAGGGTCACTGGTTTGACCATCTGTGATTGGAGGGCTGCTAGTTTGAACACTTGCAATGGGGGCACTGGTTTAACCACTTGGGATGGAGGTGCTGCTGGTTCCAACAGGTCAGTGAGGCAGTGGGTGAAATGCTCCATACCATCCCCCCACTGAGTACTGCATAAGATCCCATGTCCCAGGTACCTTCTGGACACCCATTGGTTTGCTCCTGCTATCCTCCCTCTTTTCTCTAGCAGTTCACCTCTCTCCTTCTGGGCTTCCTTCCTAAGGTACCTTTAGCCAAAGGACTGTCATCCTGCAGCATCTCTGTGGGTTCCTATGCCTCTGGTACCCTAAACAGGGTGGTGGTTCACTAGGAACAGAGTGTGTTAAACCACAAGCTACTCAGGCTTGACATCCAAATGTCGCAAAAGCACAAGACTCCATGCACCATCTGCACAAGTTACTTCATCCATTGATGCCCGCTGGACAGGTGAATTAATTTAATCTGGGGCAGCAATCCCATTTCTCTGTTGTCCCCTCCTAGACACCATTTAAATAAATATTTATTAGAAATATCACCAATTTTGAAAGATTTTGTTGGTTGCAGGTATGAAGCTTCTGTCATAGCCTTCCAGCTGGTCCATGATGTCACCAAGCCCCATCAAATTTTCAGTGAAGAAAACAGAATCTAATGCATGGGCAGCTAAATATCAGTAGTACAGTTACAAGTACAGTATAAGAAATGATATTGATTGCTGGAGTATGATGCAGGAGATGAATGAGTATAACATTAGCAGACATGAAAGTAGATGGTGGATGAAGGATGTTCAATATAGCTTAAGAGGAGGTGCCAAGGCTTGAGGAGCCCGTCCACTTCACCCCGACAATTCACTCCCAGAAAACATGCTCCCAACAACTTGCTCCTGTATATTTACCTCTTCCTACCCACTCCACGTCATTTCGCTCCCACACCACAATCAAACTGCTTGCTCTTGTAAAAGTACACTGCAAACCAGCACATTTCATTCCCCAAAGTAAACAAATTTGCACTTTAAAAGTGAAAGGCTTGCTTCTTTTCTTGCAACACATCAGCACAGTAGCTCTAAATGCCTTGCACTACTCTGAGTGCACCTGGACAGCTGTAGCTACGATGTATTGTTGCCCTGATTACAGTAATCTGCAGTTCCTGAGGTAATATGCATTGCACAATTTTATGGGGACTTCCATTGACTGTTTGGTGAAGCGAGAGTATTTAACTGGGGCTTTCATTGACTGTTTGGTGTAACTGCATCAGTCTGTACTGTGAAACAATATTATAGTACACACCTGTTCCTGACCCTGATTTCTGGCTTAATTACACCACCTGCTCTTGGTCCAATCACAGTTGTGGCAGCACCGTGAAGGAGAGGGACCTGGAGGTTTAAATCTGCATCACCAATAGACACAGCGGCATCTAAGCAGTGGTGGCTAAGTAGGGCGGCAAAGTGTAGCGCTCAGAGTCTAAACAGAGGGTGGGAGACTATGTGACAGATCCCTGTTGTGGATTTCATCTGTTGTTCACTGCTGAAACGCATCTAATGTTCTATATTAAGCATACTAGATATGTTAAATTGATATGTTTATTCTAGTCTGAAATCCAGTTTTTAGTACAACTGTATTAGGCTTTTTTAAAAGCATGATGTACATAGTGTAGAATTTTAACTGTCATATTGCCATGATATGACTCTTTTTGATTTATTTTTACTTTTCTCCTTCCCCTAGTTGCAAGTGACATTGAAACCAACCCTGCACCTCACATTTACAATTTAAATTTCATTCATTGCAGTTCATTGCAAAAACTGTAGACATTTACTTAATGAAGCTTTTTTTAAATTTTTCAACAGTAGCAGGATGGGAGCAGGTTGTCAGGGAGTGAGAATGGCAGGAGTGTATTGCTACACAGAGGTCATCGGGAGTGAGTTAACCAGAGCGAAATAGCGGGAGCTTAACTGATTAGAACCCAATGCTTCCTAGGTAGGAGCCATGGAGTTATTGATGATAAGAGAAGGGTTGTAAGGTGATATTTGAAAAATGGTGTGGAGTTTCAGCCAGTCTAGGACAGGATGAGATTCTAAGCATCATGTAAGGTAGGAAAAGAAGGATTTTCCAGTCGACAGATAGGCAGTATGAACAGTAGGAATGCTAAATGTATTGTTGAAATAGTGCATCCAAACATGAATGGGGAACCAGAGACTATGCCATAGACTTTACTTCAGGGCTTGAATTTTTTTCAGTACTATGTAATTCAGTATTTTATAATTAGAATGAAGTTTGGATCATTTTACTTAGACAGATTGCTTATGTCATCAATAGGTTATGCACATAAACAGGTTTGCTTTCTGTCCCCACTTCACCTATGAAACAATCTCTGGACATGGTGTTCAGCATGGCAGCTCCTTTCCTATGGAATGCCCTACCTATAAATGTTCAATCAGCTCACATGGTCAAGGCCTTTAAAGACTTTCTTGAAAACTTATTTATTTAAGATGGCATTCGGAGGTAGCTTTTTGATAATTATAACTATAATATGTATGCATTCTATTTTTATTTTATGTGTTTATTAAAGCTGCTGTATGTTGTTCTGATGGTGAAGTGCCCTGAGCCTTCAGCAGAGGGTGCTCTAGAAATAAAATGTGACTTTCCTTGCCTCTTTCGGTGTCCCTCTTGCTCTTCTTCTTTTCTTCAGGGAGTACGTGTTGAGATCTGTCACTCTCTCCTTGTTGGGCTTCTTGTGCAGCCCCAGCATCATTTTAGTTGTTCTCTGGACTGCCTCCACCATGTCTATGTCCGTTTTGAGTTGCAGCCTCCAAAACAGGACACACAGTATTCGAGGTGGGGGTCTGACCAGCAAATGATATAGTAGCAACAGCAACTCCCTCCTCTTGCTTGAGATACTACTCCCTATGCAACCCTGCATCCCATTAGCCCTACCCACTGCTTTGTCACACTGCCCTGCCACTTTGAAGTTGTATGATCTGATAACCCCAAGTTCTGTGATGCTAATGCAACATGACCTTCCCCACACTAGGGGTTTGTACCTGTTAGTTCTTTTATGTGTGTGGGAGGGCTACACAAACAGTTACTGGATCACTGTTTTACTGCACATAATGTCTGTGCTTGTCTAGTAGCTATTGTGCCTCTCTAGAACTCTGTCTCTACTCTAATTTGTTTCTGTACACTATACCTTTTTTCCTTTATTTCTACAGGTCTGACAAGAAGCTGACCCCAGGCTGACTGGACACAGACCCTTCACCTTTGCATATTAGATAAGTATTGTTCTATGTTTAGCCTTCCCTATCAGACTAGTTTTGTTCCTAAAGAACTATGGATTCTTTGTGACCCAATGACTATTCTTATTTTTACAGGTATGATGGGACATCACCTTAATACCTGAATCCCAGGCCCCCAGGACCCAGGTAAGAGATCTGTTATCTATCTTTTTGGCTCAATAAAAAGTATCAAATTACTCACTTTTGTTCATTTTTTATTGATTGTACGCATGCGCAAGAAACATGTTCCATCAGCTTTCTCCACAAGCAGGTTGTGGAGGCATGGCACTGTTGTGCCCAATGTCCCCACAGCCTGCAAAGGCTTGTCCCCTATCCCCCAATGCCATGGCATGCTGCTGCTGACACTAGTTCAGCCAGCGTGCACAACTTTCTAAATAATCAGCGCTGCAATCAGGGGCTGCCTCATCATGCAGCGTCCAGCCATCCGGCTGCAATGAGGGGCGTTCCCGTCGTAGGGGGTGGGATGTAGATTCAGGATATTGTTTGTGAACATGGTGGTGGCTTGCCACCCTATTCACAAACAATATTTACCCCCATGTTTATTTTGCCAAAGAGGGAGCCTACTCCTCGTTGGCATAATGTAACTCTAAGTTTATTGTCTGCCGACTAAGTTTCAATCCCCGCCGTGGCAGAAAGGAATTTCCCTTGTTGTTTGCCAATGGGGTGCCCACCATCAGCTACAACTGCCTCTTCCCAAAAACAGATCTAGGTGGCACGCTGGGAGCCCACCCCAGCGTCACATGCCCTTTTGTTGTTTGCCACACGGGGTGCCTTAACCCCATCGGCACAGCTGCCCCCCAAAGCAAAGGGCTGGTGGCATGCTGGGAGTCCACCCCAGCATGCCACATGCCCCTGCAAAGTTGAAAACAGTCCGCAACGCTTTTGTTTTTTTTACCTGAAAAAAAAGAAACGGTCCCTCGTAGTCTCCTGCACCCTCCCACAACCCGCACTCCACCCACTGTGCACCCTGCCTCCCCACACCCCCTCACCCCATACTTACCTCCTCGAGCTATATGACGATCTTTGCTGGACTGGGAACATGTCTGCACTCTTCAAAGCCGACCGCGAACTGAGGAAATGCCGGTAAGCTGTATAATGGAATGAATAGGGTTTTTTCAACTTTAGTGCATATCTTGGGCATTTTGGGGAATTTTTTCACCAAATTTTCAACATGGGGTTTTTGGGACCCCTCCTCATGAATTCTTGAACTGTCATGGCGTTAATCGGCCCTGAAAGGTGGTTTCACGGTCACTGTGTGGAATCACCCTTCGGGGCTGATTAACAAAACAACAGTGCCAGTGTTCATGAGGTGGGCTCTCAAAAAGCCTATGTTGCAAATTTGGTGGAAAAAATCCAAAAAATGACTGTTTTACAAGCTTGCGTTGCGCAGTTGCTACGTACGCTTGTAACTTCACGAATTTACAATATTTTCATGCCACATTTGCAACATTGTCATTTTGTCACACCTCCTTGTGAGCAGTATAGCTGTCATTGTTCATATCCTGGCTGAAATGTGTTTTCGCACTTCCAGCGCAGAATAGCTGTCGCTGTGGAATTCAGTGTTGAGGAAAATTAAGAAAATGACAGTGACACTGTTCATGAGTAGAGGTCCTAAAATGCCTATGTTGAAAATTTGGTAACGATACTCCATAAAATGACTGTGTTATGAGCATACGTTGCGCAGTTGGGACGCACGCTCGTAACTTCGCAAATTTATAATATTTTCAATCCAGATTTTCAGCATTGCCATTTTCCCAGACCTACTTCTGAATAGTGCAGCTGTCATTTTTCCCATCCTGGCTGAAATGTGTTTTTGCACTTCCACCTCAGAATAGAGCTGTCGCTGTGGGAAATCACTGTTTGAGACTGATTGAGAAAATGACAATGATACTGTTCATGAGCAGAGGTCCTAAAATGCCTATGTTGAAAATTTGGTGATGATAGCCCATCAATTGACTGTGTTACAAGTGTGAGTTGTGCACTTTCCATGCACCCTTGTAACTTCACAGATTTGTAATATTGTCACACCAGATTTTCAACAGTGCCATTTTTTCACACCTCCTTATAAGCAGTACAGCTGTCATTTTTCACATTCTGACTGAAATGTGTTTTTACAGTTCTGGAGCAGAATAACGTGGTCACTGTGGGAAGTCAGTGTTCAGGACAGATTAAGAAAATGACAGTGGCACTGTTCATGAGCAGAGGTCCTAAAATCCCTATGTTGAAAATTTGGTGATGAAACTCAATTACATGACTGTGTTACAAGGGTGCGTTGAACTGTTTCCATGCACCCTTGTAACTTTGCAAATTTGTAATACTGTCACGCCAGATTTTCAACAGTGGCATTTTTTCACAACTTCTTATGAACACTACAGCTGTCATTTTTCACATCCTGGCTAAAATATGTTTTTGCACTCCTGCCAGACAATAGCACGGTCACTCTGGGAAATCAGTGTTTGGGACAGATTAAGATCGACCGAGTGACAGGGGGGAATGACCCAGCTCAAATGAGCTCTGTCGGGACTACTGCGGATTTGTTTGTGGACAGACAAAGGCCCCAACACAAGAGCCCAGTATAAAAGGGCAGCCTGCAGCACTGGGAGAAACAGAACAAGAGAGCAAGTGAGGGTGGGGGAGTGAGCAAACTCACCTAAGCGCTGTCAGGACTGCTGTGGATTTCTTTGTGGGCAGAAAAAGGCATCAATACAGGCAGGGGCCCAGTACAAAAGGCCAGCCTGCAGCGGTGGGAGAAACAGTACGAGCGAGTGAGACAAGGAGACTTAGTGAGCTCAACGGAGCTCTATCAGAACTGCTGGGATTTCTTTGTGGGCAGAAAAAGGCACCAATGCAGGCAGGAGCCCGGTACAAAAGGGCAGCTTGCAGCGCCAGGACAAACAGAATGAGCGATGAGAGAGGGAGACTGAACAACCTCAACGGAGCTCTGTCGGGACAGCTGCGGATTTCTTTGTGGACAGACAAAGGTGCCAATGCAGCCAGGAGCCCCATACAAAAGCGCAGTCTGCGGCGCCAAGAGAAACAGAACAAGCGAGTGACAGAGCGGTAGTGAGCCAGCTCAACGGAGCTCTAGTGTGACTGCTGCAGATTTCATTGTGGGCAGAAAATGTGGCAACACAGTCAGAAGCCCAGTACAAAAGGCCAGCTTGCAGCACCGGCAGCAACGGAATGCGAGAGTGACAGAGGGGGAGTGAGCGAGCTCAGTGGAGCTGTGTTGGGACTGCTTCAGGCTTCTTTCTGGCCAGAAAAAGCTGCCAAAGCAGGCAGGAGCCCAGTACAAAAGGGCAGTCTGCAGCGCCAGGAGACACAGAATGAGTGAGTGAGTGAGGGAGGGGGAGTCAGTGAGCTCAACGGGGCTCTGTTGGAACTGCTGCAGATTTGTTTGTGGGCAGAAAAAGGCAGCAATGCATGCAGGGGCCCAGTACAAAAGGGCAGCCTCAGTGGCAGGAAACCAGAATGAGCGACTGGAGTGAGCTCAACAGAGCTGCATTGTAACTGCTGCAAATTTCTTTGTGGGCATAAGAAGGCAGCAACACAGGCAGGAGCCCAGTAGAAAATGCAGCCTGCAGCGCTGGCAGAACAGAATGAGTGAGGGAGAGAAGGGGAGTGAGTGAGCTCAACGCAGCTTTGTCGGGACTGCTGCAGATTTCTTTGTGGGCAGAAAAGGTGCCAACAGAGGCAGGAGCCCAGTACAATAGGGCAGCCTGCAGCGCCAGGCTAACCAGACTAAGTGGAGGAGAGACAAGGGAGTGAGCTTACTTCAATGGAGCTCTGTCAGGACACCTGCAGATTTCTTCCGCAGCAGAACAAGGTGCCAATGCAGGCTGCAGCCCAGTACAAAAGAGCAGCCTGCAGCACTGGGACAAACAGACTGAGCTAGTGACAGAGGGCCACTGAGCGAGCTCAACAGACCAACGCAATCAACAGTCAGCATTGATAAATGCTTGTTGTACAAGGACCAATATGGCTATAAACAATTCTATACAAGGTAGGTAAGCCCTATTGGTGCAGTCACAACCATGCCTTGTGTGCCCATGGCAGCCTTTGCATTGCCTATTCCAATGCTCCCTTGCATATCCTTATGCCCCTTTACATCACTTGCTCCTGTTGCCTTGTTTGCATTGCTTGTCCCCTTTGCATTGTCTATCCCTGTTGCCCACTTTACATTTCCTTTCCTTTCCTTTAACCCACATACACTGTCTATCCCAAATATCCTTTGCAGTGCCTGTCCCTCCCTGTAACCCCTATGCCTGTCTATCCACATTCCCATGTTCGCACTGCCTGTCCATGTAGCCCACGCAGCATTACCTATCTTGACTGGCTGAAAGGCTGCTGCTGTATCCAGTTAAACAAAGGATTTGCTATCCTGATTTTGTAATTCTTCCTGAAGATAGCTGTACTTTTGCAGTACAGTGAATTCAATATATACTGGACATATTTGCCAAATTAGTTTTGTCTACACATGCGTGTCCTGAGTATCATTATGCTACGAAAGGCTGACAACCAGTAACAGACCACATACAACAGTAACACATTCATTCAGTATGCACTCAGCAGTGGTGGCTAAGTAATTCTAACTCTTTTTTGGAAGGTTTGCTTTTGTCCATTTTGGTGCAAATTATGTAGTATTTGTCATTCTAAACAAAAGTTTAAAAAGATAAAAAAAAAATAAGTGAACTTAGCTTGAGCACTATAGCTCTCACTGGTTAGGGGTTATGAATGAAAGCCCAACATCTAAAATCCCATCATACGCAATCTCAACACCGTAATCCTGACTATTAAAATGCTGACTGATTCATTCACAAATCTGGACTGTCATGTACGGTATGGGCTGCATGCCCATTGGTTCTTGCTCTGCACCAATGGGCGTGCAGCCCCTACCGACAGTCAGTCAGCGGGCAGCGGCGGCAGGCGGTGGATGCTGCCACCACCGCCGCCGCCGGGGCGGGTGGTGGGGCTGCGGGTGGGTGGGGTGGGGGACACTAGCCACCAGGAGATGTTTGAAGCGGGGTGTAATTTACATTCTGCCCACGATCGGGCATTACGGTCCACTGGACCACCAGGGAGATGTTCGGGGGGGGCACTTTACTTACTGCCCGCGATCGGGCACTAGGAACATGTTCGGGGTGTCAATTTACATTCTGCCCACATCGGGCATTCGTCCACTGGACCGCCAGGGAGATGTAGGGAGGAGGTGGGGAGCCACATTGCTGCCAGCGATTTGGCTGCAGGAGTGCGTTGGTCCCCGACGGCTGCTGCCTGGCAGGGCCGGCCAGGTGCAAGTCCTCGGGGATCGGCGCACCTACATGCTAATGGCATGCAAATGGGGCCATAATCAGATGCAAATGGCCCCCCCTGTGCCTTGCATGAATTATGGCCCCATTTGCATGTCACCTTTTGAATATCGTGATTTTGTGCATGGCGCAATGGTACTTGGCCACCGCAAGTTGAATGCTCCACTCTGACAACTTGCGGTGGCGCAAGTTTCACTGCACCATGCACAGTGGCTGTGGCTGGGGGGTGATATTCAAAAGGTTGCTCAATAGCACAACTCCTTTGAATATCACCTCAACCGCACCCTGCGCAACTATTTTGCGCAGTACTCAGGGCTTCTGCGCCCGAATGGCGCAGTTTGAATATCCAGCCCAGTGTGTATAAAGTCCGACACGATAGCGCCACTCCATAGTAAAGGAAAAATAATAGGAGTCCATACCCAGTTTATGGGGACAAAGGCTTGAAGGTGATTTTATATGAATAAATGGTGCTACAAAAGATGAGCTTGAGGAACCTCTCAAAATGTGGTCAATTGTTACTAAGTGGCCAAATTTAAGATGGCCACCAACAATCTCTAAAATGGCATATTTCAACTCATAGTTGTAGTATAAAGCTGTTTTTGGTGTCTAAATGGGGTTTTGGAGGTTAAGTAATTCACTTCTTATAATAAAAATGTTCTTTCTTTAAGACAAAGACACCATGACAACCTGTCCTCAAATTTCACAATAATGGATGCTTAATTACAAGTCCCCTTACCCCAAAACTTGAAATTTGTGTTTCTAAACTTAAGTAAATAATACAAGTCATTTTTCAGTGTCAGAAAAATAGCCAACTTTTATTTTTACAAAATATGGTTCTGCACAGTTAGCAACATTTTTAATTGAAAAGTTCTAGTTTGGTAACATTAGCCAGATTATACAATTATCTAATATTCACAATGTTCAAAGCTGTATTGCTGTTGTAACATTCTCCAATTAATGTTTGAAGTGCTGTTTTCACTTGAGCATGCCCAAAATCTCCTACTCATCTTCCGCTTCCATATTATTCTCAGAGTTATTATCAGAATCACAGCCTGTATCAGATTCTGAATCAGATTCTGCATCATCTTTTCCAGCTGTTGAGATGTTCCCTTGTGCTACAATATCCCTGAGGCTTTTTGGTAGAGGTGCCTCTGTGTATCAGACAGGCTGACATTTCTCTTCAATCATAGTCCAGCCATGGTCCAGTGGTGCTGGTGGAGCATCAGGCTTGTCATAGCTGAGCAGGATGTACACATGATAGTTAACTTGCTTCACATTCAAATCATGTGAATCACGGTCAGGAGGTATTCTCTGGGTTTACTCTCTCTTCATTTTGTCCCACTTCAATCCCTGAATCTCAGCTAGCATCTTGCTGATACCGTCTCGATAGACAAACCTGATACTGAACTTTGTCTTATTGTCCAGAATATTTGATGCCACTGGTAAGACTCTTTCCAACATCTGACAACAACCTATTTGCTGCTTCAGGTTTCAGTACACTCTGAAATATTGATATCTTTCCATGTCCTATGAACCTTGAGACCGCATCTCCTCCCGTGTGTATATGAAGAGGTACAATTACTTGAGCAACTTCTTTTGAACACAGTGCCTTTCAGTCAAATATGTCCTTCTTCTTCTTCAAGCTGAGAACACCATTAACCTGGTGTGATACATATGCAACTTATGACCACTACGCCAGTGGCTTCTGCATCAAGTCCAGCAACATCCTTTGCTCTATTCTTCCTTAGTTGTAACTATATATATACAGAATTATCATGTCTGCTTCTATGTGGTGACACTGGAACTCTTTAATTTGCACGTTCATCCTCAGAGGACAGATCTCAACAGTTGCTACTCAAAGAATATAGAAATTGGATGGCTAGATGTTGATGTGTAAACACCCTGAATTCACCATTTAGGAATTGCTGGATACGTATTTTGTTGCATAACATGTTCAAAAACCCAGGTAACTCATTTGAAACAGGCAGTTTTTAAGATGCTTTCTGAACTGGCTAACTCCCTGGTTCCCTCTAAAATCAAAAGAAAACTAAACGGGGCGTGGCCAGCAGCCAAATGGGATGCACGCATAGTTGGCTCGCTCCCGAGTGTAACCCTTAAATCCGGCATTATTTTCTATATTTCCACGCAACGGGAAAAAGAAACTGTTTCGGTACTCACCAGCGGCTAGTCCAATTCAGTTAAAGCTCGGGGCGTGGTGCAAGTTACCATTGTTTTGACCGTGTGCTTCCCTGTTTATGGAGGGCTCCCACCTGCGCAACAAACGCCTGATTTATATATATACAATATGGAGGCCCCAACTACGCACTCCCCGATTGCGACTGAATGTAGTCTTGCTGAAATTAGACACATGTTTGCCGAGATTTTGCACCGTATTGAAGGAGTGGATGGGGCTACCAGAAAGAACACTGAGGACATTGTGGATTTATCGCAAAGGGCGGATATCCACGAGCACAGGCTAGTTGAGGTAGAGGATGGCTGGCACAAAATGGGGGCTAAGTTGCATGAGCAAGGCCATATGATTCAGCAATTATGGGCCCGGGTGGAAGATTTGGAGAACTGCAGCCGCTGAAATAATCTTAGATTTGTTGGATTCCCTGAAGGCTGCAAGGGGAATGACACAATTGCTTTTCTCCAAAAGGAACTGCCTTTATTGCTGGAATGCCAGTGCAGGTCTCCATGGGAGTTGGATAGGGCACATAGAACTCTGGCCCCACGACCTCCCCCTGGAGGGCGCCCCCGAACTATTCTGGCCCGTTTTCTTCATTTTCAGGACCGCAAACGGGTGACACAACTAGCAAGGCAGAAGGGAAAATTAACCTGGAATGGACATAAAATACAAATCTTTGCGGACTATTCATTGGAGGTCACGAATCGGCAGAAGGCCTTTACAGCTGCACAGAGGGCCTGTGCAGAACTGGGTCTTGAATACTCCCTGCGCTACCCTGCATCTCTACGAATTGTGATTAATGGAGCACCGTGGGTTTTCAATAATCCGTCACTAGCCGAGGATTTCATTGCTGCACAAGTGCCCAAATTAAATTGGGGCAAACTCCATTCACCCTATAGCCCAGGACCCTTGCTTACTCAGCCTGTACTGATGGACACTGGTGGACCCGTAGCCTCTCAGGATAGGGCTGCTTCGACTTCTCACCTAGGGGAGCATATCCCGACTCCCACCCAGTCTACTCCTCATAAATCCCCAAGAAACAAGATGAAGAACCGAAGAAGGGACAGGATTGAAGGAGGTCATGTGGACAAAACTTCCCGGCTACGCTCCAGAAGCAGAAGCAGAAGTTGCAGCCCAGAGCTGAACTCCTTACACGACTCCTGTGCCCCAGATATGAGTAATAATCAGTATCAAGTCTTGATGGATCTCCCTATGGAGGACATTCCTCGCGATCTCCCTCTTCCTCCCAGGAGCCTCAGTTTGGCAGGTTCAAAATTATCAGCAGCCAAACAACTGCGCTGGGCAGAAGGGGCAGCAGATACCTCTAAGGAGAACTCTGAGGCTCCAGCTGCTGTACAGGCCTTAGAACTCTCTGCAAGCAACATGGACAGTTCTACCTCTGCAACAGTTGCAAATGGTTGATGGTTAATATTGTATGGTTTCTTTCCTTTTTGAGCTCTATAAGGCCAGGCGTGCATGTGGTTAATAGCCAATGCCACGTTCAAGGTACAATTACTATGTATCGAGTTAAGGTGTCTCGCCATTAGAGGACAGCTTAGATCTGCCCTCTGACCTTACTCTAGCAGGCTCTTTATATTTTCATTTGATATCCCTGTTTATGCGAGGTACAGATCTGAGGATCCCAGTGCCTGTACTGGCTGGTATTCTGGCCCAATGAGCTCAACAGGGCTGTTTAGGGCTTAAATTTGGGGCTCTGTTCTATTGTTAACTTGCCTCAGTTATTAATATAATCAATAAGTGATGTGTACTGCGTTTACAAATGCCGCATTTCAATATGCTGGAGGATATTACTCTGGCCACTGTTGTGTGGAAGTATTATTTTTTTTTGTTTGTTTTTTACATATGCTTCTCCTTAAAGGGGTTACAAAGAGAAGTGTATCCATTGGATTTTGATTGGTCTAATGGGCCACTTACCTCCCAGCGACCTCCACTGGTGTCTGGGCTTGCTTCTATGCTTAGCTGACGCGTATTGTGGAAGCTGGTCCTCTGTGGGTTTTCAAAGGTACAAACATAGGGGTGGGGGTTGGGGGTAGGTTTTGTTACTCTGGGAAGGTTGAGTTATTTGCTGTTAGTGAAGATAGTATCTGTTAACACATTTCTCTGTCAGATTATAATGTTGATACTTAGGTGTTGTGTTTATATTAATATGGCAATCTTTCTAATGAGGTGTGGGGGTGCTCTGTTAATGTCTGAGTGGAAGGGAAGAGGGAATGGGGAGGCTTATCCGGACCCGCCATCTAGTTTCTATAAGTATAAAATCCAGCTAATATGTTGTATTTTAGGTTTGAATAGAGTCTAAATTAATATCATGGAATGTGAGGGGACTTAACTCACCCATTAAATAAAAGAAGGTTTTAATTCATCTCAAGAAACTAGCCCCTGCAGTAGACTTCTTGCAAGAGACTAAACTCTCCTCCAGGGAGGCTACCAAGCTTAAGCAAGCCTGGGTGACTGAAGAGTTTCATAGTGTGGCCCCCACACACAAAAGGGGAGTTTCCATTCTCTTGCATAAAAATTTGGGATGGAAGGTGAAAAACTTCATACGGGATCAGGAAGGGAGATGGATTATTGTGGAAGTTGTAACCCCTGAAGGTCCTCTGGTGTTGGCCAATATATATGCTCCTAATCAGGATTGCCCTCATTTCTTCCATACGGTTAACCAGGCCATACTGGACTTTAACAAAACAGTGCCCCAATTCTTTTAGGAGGGGATTTTAACTTAACTTTAGACCACACCCTAGGCAAAAGCAATAAATCCCCTGAACCCCATCGACAGGCTAAGAAAGCAGTCGTGGAACTTATGTCCGAACTTGGCTTACTAGATGCTTGGAGGGTATCAAATCCAGGCGTCCATGACTATACTTGTTTCTCCCCCACCCATGGCTCCTCCAGCAGGATAGACCTTTGGCTTATATCTGCAGGGATATATGAAAATGTGTCCGGGATTTTGATTCATCCAATTTATGTCTCCGATCATGCCCCACTCGAGTTGGTTCTTAAAAAGGGAATGGATCCCCAATATTCCCAATCCTGGTGGCTAGACCCATTATTATTAGAAGACAAAAAATTTCTTAATTGGTTTGGCCAGGCTGTGACAGAATACTGGACAGATAATGACAACAGTGAGGTATCTGATTCAACTCTGTGGGAGGCCTTTAAAGCCACCATCCGGGGTAGGATAATTGCCTTCGCAGCAGCCAGACAACATACCCGGGAGGCTGATCAGAGGGCTTTGGAGAAGAAACTATATTGCTTGTAGATGGAATACAAAGCTCTAGTTGATAAACCTCCCTCCCCTGAATTATTAGCACAGTTAGCCAGTACTCGTATCTCCCTCAGTACCCATTCATCGCGGTAGGCTGAGCTAAATCTCAGACGTATGCATCATGCATATTGGGAAGGGGGAGAAAAGGTCAGCAAGTTATTGGCCTATCGTCTTAAGTGCCATCATGCTTCTAAGACGATATATGCTCTGGCAGATTCGTCTGGCAACCCTTGTCGGACTAATTCAGGGATAAATTTGATCATGTCTCAATTTTATGAACGGTTATATGCTTCTCCAAACCCCTCTGACCCAGCTCAGATCCAAGCCTACTTATCCCCATTATCTATCCCCAGTATTTCCAGTAAGGATATTAAACTATTAGAATCCCCCTTTACAATTGAAGAAATTGCCCAAGTAATCTCTGACTTGAACCTACGTCAATCCCCCGGAAGAGATGGACTCCCTATTGATCTATATAGACTCCCTGGAGTTAATTTGGCCCCCTATCTGGCCCGGGTATTTCGTCACTCCCTAATAATTGGACAATTACCCCCCTCAATGAGAGAAGCAGTTATTATAGTACTTCCAAAAAAAGGGAAAGACCCGCTGTCTCCAGGTATTTATCGCCCTATTTCCCTAATTAATGCGGATGCTAAGATATTGGCTAAAGTTATCGCCCGGCTGGAACCTCTCTTGCATGACCTGGTCGGTCCCCAAGTGGGCTTTGTGAAAGGCCGGTCAGGTTCCGACCATCATAGAACATTGGGGTCCTTGATGTATTTTGCCAAACTTTTGCCAATCCCCTCAGTAGCTATGGCCTTTGATTTTGAAAAGGCTTTTGATTCGGTTGAATGGGCCTATTTATTTCATACTTTGTCCATTATGGGTTTTGGTCCGGAATATATTGCTTGGATAAAGTTATTGTACTCTGCCCCCTTAGCTTCAGTGATGACCAATGGCAGCATGTCTAGGCCCTTTCAATTGCAAAAGGGCATGAGACAGGGCTGCCCCCTCTCTTCATTATTATTTGTTTTAGCTATGGAACCCCTGGCTATTGCACTAAGGTCCTCCTGTGACATTCCCGGGATCCAGGTGGGGGACGTTAATTATAAGACCTTTCTCTATGCAGATGATCTGCTTATTACGACTGAACATACTCACTCTGGAATGCAGAAAATTTTCCAAATCCTGAATGAGTTTACCAAGATATCAGGATTAAAGTTAAACCAATCCAAAACTGAAGTTCTTCCTTTAAATTCCTCAACCCCAGGATCGGATTTTACTGTCTTAGGGTTAAAGTGGTCCCCACTGGGTATTAAATATTTGGGTATTATTCTACACCCAGACCCTCTTAAAATGCTTGCGGCCAATTTCAATTCTCTGATTGACTCACTCAGGGTTGATATGGGAAGATGGAAGGCATTAAAGCTTTTACTGGCCGGGAAAATTGACTCGATCAAAATGATGGCTGCCCCAAGGATACTCTACCTGCTCGCTCACTTCCCTCTGCCTATACCCCTGAAATGGTTTCAGAAATTGGAGACCCTTATGGGGAATTTTATATGGGAAGGTGCCCCGATTTAGCAAATTGAAACTTCGGAAGCACTGGAGGAGGGGGGGTTGGGGTCTCTCCTGGTTACAGCGGTACCACATGGCTTTTGTGCTGGCCCAGACCCTTAGATGATTTTCCAAAACTGGACAAGGCTCCCTGCAGTGGCTTCAGATAGAAGCGTCCCTGATTCATGCTGTTTCTCCAGCGGCCATTTTATATGCTAAGAAGAAATCGCCCACGAACCTTTCCCCTCCCATATTACTCTCTGTTAAATATTGGAAACAAGCTATGACCATGCTGGGTTATGATCCAGCCCCATGGGAATTTATGCCATTATGGGACAATCAGGCTCTGAAAATAGGAGAAGCTACCCTGCATTGGGAAGTGTGGAAACAAAAGGGCTTAACTTCAATACAGGATCTTTTCATCCCGGGGACAACGGTTATGGATTCCTTTGAGTCTCTGAGGGCGAGGTATCAGCTTCCGTCTTCTCATTTCTGGAGATATCTTCAGTTAAGAGATGCTGTATTTCACCTTCCAAAGTCATCTTTTGGTAACTCTTCACAAAAGCTAATGCATCCTATTGATGCATGGACTAGAGTTACCAAGAGTAGAGCTAGTAATATATACCGCGCACTCAGGGACTCCACTCCGGACCCTACTCAGTGTGCTAGGCTGTGATGGGGGGAAGATTTGCAGACCTCGATTTCAGAACAACAATGGAAGGATGGGTGGGTACGTATTCATTTGGCATGTCAAGATGGCCGCATGAGGCTTATCATGAATAAAACTTGTCATAGATGGTATAGAGACCCGGCAAAATTAGTCAAAATGGGGCTTACCCCGGTTGACACATTTTGGAGATGCGGCAATCAAGGAGCTCATCTTCTGCATGTTCTCTGGGACTGTCCGAACCTTTTACAGTTTTAGAATTCCATACAAAACATGTGTCAGCAACTGTTCCCGGATATAGTCCCTGGTCCCGGCCTTCTTCTTTTGGGTTGTGCCAACCCGGAGACCCCTAAGTATAGCCCAGGAGTGCAGTGGATCACTATGGTCGGGGCATTGGCCAAAAGGCTTATCCTGATGAGATGGAGATCCCCTGATAGCCCTACCTTTCATCAGTTTCTTTTAACCCTAGCCCAAGGGGTTGTGTTTGAGAGGATCTCGAGTTTTGCCCATGGTTCCCTACCTCGATATAACCAGTGCTGGCAACCATATTTAAGGTCAGAGTACTGTCATAATACTGCCTCTAACCACACTGCCCCAACTCCATCCCTTCATTTATAAGATGGGGACACTCTTGTGCTCTCTTCCTCTGAGTGTAAGTCCCCGTTCCCCCCCCTTCCTCCCCTCCTCATATCTCCTTTGGATAGATTTATATATGAGAAAAGATTGCCTATGTTGTAAATAGTTGATATTATAATCATATGTGAGTTCATTACACTCAGGGTAGAGTGACTAAATAGTACTGATTTCTTTGTCATATCCCTAGCTAGGGTGATTGTATTTCATATTAATTTATGCTCTCCGGGTGGTTATTATTTAATCCGTTACAACTATCTTTTTTGGTCACCCTTTAGGGGGTGACAATATTTGTGAATGATAACCTATATGGTCATTACTAATGACGGATCGTTTTGTCAATTAGTATTATTGTTTAATCCTAATTTCTTGTCATGTATGATTCTCTCTATGTTATACTCTGCCATGTGTGTATGACCTGCCTTAAGTCAACAATAAATTATTTAACTACAAAAAAAAGAAAACTAAACACACAGAACCCCCTGCTGGACAGCATTTGGGGACTTCTGTGCCTGTTATAATGCCTGCCAACTCCTGCAGATTGCAGGCTGCTAAAGATCATTCAAGCTTACAAAGGCTGTCTGCTTTGAGCAGCAGACTTCTTCAAACAGCTGTCTCCTTTGTTCATTTTTACTATTAATGTTACAGTGGAGAAATATGTGTTTATGATGAAATGGACAAACCTAATTTGTCCCCCCTAATAGGAGTCTGATTCTTTCCACAGAGCTTGAGGATTATTCCTCATACTCCAGAATTGTGAGATATGACTGAGCTGACACCCACCAAAACCTTCTCCTTCCAGTGAATAGATATATTCAAGGAGGGTACTTACAAGATTTTACAAACTCCTAAGCTCTGTCTCCCCTCTTGATAAGAGGCTGTACAAGACATAATAAACTGGATAAGGAGGGGCTGAATTTTTATCCTCCCACTCTATCCACTGAGGGGTGGTACAAGTGATAGCCTGTGACAAGGCATAGGTACTCCTGGCATTTATCAGTTTTCCTAGCTATCAACCAGGCAAACTTTCAAGCTTATGTCAATACTAAAAGTTATTAAGGTAGTCAGTCCCTGCTATAGCAGTCAAGGTCCAGACTCCTCTGTTAGATGACCTAGCTGGAACAGCTAATTTTTGGTTTGGAGCCAAATATCGGTATCAAATGTCTGCTGATTCTAAAGACTCTTACCAGAGATGGTAAATACAATGGGTAGAAGAAGTTTGCTGGTTGCAAGTCACAAACCTCACTTAGGACACCCAAACCAAGACTCTGGATTTCCCAGCCAAGGGTAACTCCCTCTTTGAGGAAAAGAAAAAGGTTTAAAAAGGGGGTGCACGAATACAATACACTAGCAATTCTGCACAAGAAGAGGCTTCCCCTCCCACTAAATCATGTAGGATGGGAGGCAGATCTTTCCACAGCAGGCTCCTTTGTTTACCAGGCCACGAATGCACCTTTGCATATACAGTGCCCACAGCAGTGGTACTTCAGGAACTGACATGTCCCCTCCTTCATTAAAAGCAGGTTTGTTAAACCTGTTACTGTCAAGTACAGTGGACCCTGCTCTATTACAACAAAGGGTACCACAAAGAAAATGGGGTGTGGGGGCCTCTTTTAGGCACCTAACAAAGCCAAACTTCAAAGTACTTGGCAGTTTTTCCTTTAACTTGCCTGTTTTTCCTTTACCTAGATCACTGGCTGGGGGATGTAAAATCATTGCAGCGAGTGTGAGAATCTGTTGCTCACCCAAGGGTCCCTGGAGTCCTTAGGCTCCTGATACCTCTAGAAAGTCTGTCCCCAGCTTGCTCAAGCACTATTTTCATGGGAGCAGAGCTAGATAACCTGCAAAGCAGGGCATTACCTGCCTCTGGGCAGGTCAAGGAGTATCCCATGGTTAGCAGGCTTAACCAACTGAATAAACCAAATACTCCAGCACAGTTTCTTCCCCTGCTGGCCATATAGCACCTGCCACTGACAGTCTTGGAATCCAAGTTACAGGTGAGGGACATTTAATTTTATCTCAGGGCTCACTGGGGTCAGGGTAAGCAACCCCTTTCCCAATAGAAAACCTTCCAAGGGTGGAAAGAGGAAACCAACTAAGGGTTTCCTTTTTCAGCAAGAATCCCTATCTGTTGTTCTAGCAACAGATGCATCCCTCCTAGAGTGGGATTCCCATTTGGGGTTCACACCATTCAAGGCATATTGTCAAGTGCAGAGTCACTCCTGCAGATAAATCTGCTGGAGCTAAGAGTAGTGTTACTGCTACAGGTCACCGCAGACAATACTTCCACACTGCACTACATAAATAAGCAGGAAGAGATAAGGTCAAATCCTCTCTGCACAGAAGTCATGAAAATATGGAGTCTAGTATACTCCGTGGGGGTTTCCTGACAGGTTTTTCTTCTGCCAGGCAAGGATAGTACATTGGCAGGTACCCTTACACAAATCAACTAGGCTCATTTCTAATGGCCCTTGAACAGTTAGGTGGTGCAAGTGATCATTAAGAAGTGGGGCACTCCAGTGGTGCACTTGTTTGTATCCCACCAGAACTACCACTTGCCACAGTACTATTGTGCAGCTGATTGGGAAATAGTCCCCCTGGATATTCTGGCTTTGTTTTTGTCAGTGAGGCACATGTATGCTTTCACATACCTTCTTCCTCCTCATCTTTGGTGCACAGATCATTGCTTGGGCTCAAGCCCAAATCAGTATTAACAGTTTCTGTGGCACCAGACTGAGCCAGACACCATGGTACATTCTGCTATCCTCCATGTCTGTGGCCAAGTCAATGCATATTCCTCAAAAGGCATATTTCACTGCCTCCAATTGAGGGAGGCTCCTGTACTCCAACCTCAACTCACTTGGAGGTTTTGGAAATCTAGAATATGCATGCTTGCATCTTTTTAAGGTGTCATGGGCATTTTAACTGGTTGCAGAACGTCTTCTGTTGGGAATACCTATGTTACAAAAGGTGAAACATTTTCTATTGGGATACCAGCACAGACTGGTGCCCCAGCTGTGCTGCACTATTTTATCTATTTACAATCAATGGGCTTACAGCCCAATATGTTTAAAAAAAAAGCATTTGCTTACATGTCAGCTGCAGAGTATTTTTCTGGTTTTATACTCTGTTTAAAAAAAAGAGAGGTTCTTTAAGGGTCTGGTCCACCTGCACCCCTCACGGAGAACCATTGCCTGCATGGGACCTAAATGTGTGCATAACTAGGCTGATGGGCTCCCCTTTTTGAACCTATGCATTCAGCTCAAATGAGATGTGTCACATGGCACAGTTTTCCTTGTCCCATTAAACTGGACTACATCTCATCCCACAGAGATAAAGTAGTCATGAGAACAAACAGGAAGTTTATTACTAGAGTGGTTCCTAAATCCCATTTGAACCAAAGCATTATCTTATTTGTCTTTTTCACTGAACACTCTAGTTCTGGTGAAAGGAGACTCCATAGCCTGGATGTCAAAGGAACTCTAGCTATTACTTGATGGCCATTAAAGCCCATAAGCAGGGCAGAAAACAGTTGTTTCTGACATATAAGGATACAGGTCAGGGAAACAGTGTCTGCATGGGGCCTGTACATTTGTCTTGTCATGCTCATGGGTTCTTTCTTTGAACCTATGTTTTCAGCAGCACTAAACTATGTTACATGGCAAATGCTACTTTTAGTGGCTATCACCTCACTCAGACCAATCAGTGATCTTCAGGCCCTATGCATTGAGCAGGACTACATCCCTTCTCACAGGAATAAAATTGTTCTTAAAACTGAGAGGGAATTCCTTCCCAGAGTGATTTCAGACTTTCATCTAAACCAAACTATGTATCACTCAGTTAGTGTTTTTTGCTGTGCATTCTTATTCTGGTGAACGTATATTGCATTGTCTTGATGCAAGGGAGCTTTCAGCTACTGCATGACAGCTACTAAGCTCCACAGGCAGAACAAGACACAGTTTTCCTCATTTATGGGGATATGGGAAGGGTTAATCCAGCATCTAAAGGTCCACTTCTCACTGTATGGTCCAGTGTATTCAGTTTTGTCATGTCACAGCGGGCAGAGAGGCCTAAGCAGGGCTCAGAGCCCACTCCACAAGGGGGGGGCAGCTGATACACTGGCAGCTGTCTGGGATGTCCCTTTCCAGATATCTGTAAAACAGCTACCTGGAGGACAGTTCACACATTTACCAAACATTACAGCCTGGATATGCAGACTAGGGCTGATGCCCAGCTGGTACAGCTGTCCTGCGGAGCCTGTTTCCAAAATAGGTTTTGTTCTCACCTCCAAAGGTACTGCTTTTTAGTCTGCAGAAGAGTTAGGAATATTGGAGTATTCCTAAGGTGATAAGAAAAAGTTACTTACTATAGTAACCTTGTTTCTCCCAGGGGATACTCCAATATTCATAACTATCCCACCCTGCCTCCCCTTCCAGAACCAGTGGCTTCTGCATTCAGTGCTGTACCTTAAGGGTATGTATGCCACATTCTGGTTTTTATTGAAACCAGTTTCAGTGGTTTTTCACCTTTCAGGTGATTCTGACATTGGAGAATGCATTGTTTGTGAATATATCTTGGTATATTCTTCCTTCAGTTGAAGGCTAGTAGTGGGAGTCCTAAAATTATTAAATTTTACTGATTTTAAATCTTTTGGGTCCTATCTTTACAGGCATCCACAAAATCTGAGGGTTAGAATGTAGGCAGTTGAGTAGTGGCAGCATTTGAAAAGTGGCACTTGCCAATTATTCCATCATTAGCATAGCATTCTATCTCTGGGCCGATCTGGCTTAGAGGCATAGTGCAGATGAGTTATGAATATTGAAGTATCCCCTGGGAGAAACAAGGTTACTATGGTAAGAAACTTTTTCTTCTGTGTCCGTCCTGTGTATGATGTACATGTGCTACGTTCATGCTCATTGTCTGTGATGCTCATCTCCTAGTCACATGGATCATTCACAAAGATGATCTCAGAAGCCTTGGGGTGTTGAACCAGGACAAGTGCAAATATCTTATGAGCATAATATGCCCATGTGACATCAGTCTCATCATGCTTTTCTTTATCCTCTGCAGAAGGAGTGGCAAGCCTCCAAATGACTCTCATGTGTACCAGGGCAGTGTAGCTACTGATGAGATGTAGTGGAACCAGGTTCAACATTTCAACTACTGCAACTTAGATTTTTGCACACTGACCATAGTTTCATTAGGATTGACTATTGAGAGACATTCTCCTGTCACATGATGTTCCAATACTTGTGACAGGTCAAATTTCTCCTTGCATTTTTAAGCACGAGAGATTACTTTTGCCATGGCTTTGTTTTCCATTACACTAGTCCTCATTACAATGGTTTTTATTTCATCTCTGACAATAGATTGCCTACTGAAGTGGTACCTTGAGTTTTTGTTGCATCAAATGATTTCTTAGTTGAAAACATCCGCTCCCGAAATTATTCATTGACTAGTGAGTCACCATCCTCATGTGCTGTTTCAAAGTCCTGGGCAAGTTTTTCTGATGCAATCATTCCAGACTGGAGAGCCCTCAGAGTAGGCTTTGTAAGGTGAAAAGGATCACAGTCAAATTCTGTGATGCATCTATCGAGATCCTGTACTTCCTGTTCATCTGCTCTGAGTCAGGTAGTTGGATTTTCACTGTGGCATTGAGGGGTTGTGTTCATGTTTGTGATATCCATGCAGAGAGACTCTAACTCTATATATGAAGTTTGCATTTTGTGTTTGAATTAGCAGCATCTTCTCAGTCTTCAAAATTCTCATCCAACCAGCTTTCATGTTTGAGCCCTTGCTCACTGTTATTTCTATCCATAAATTCAGTGATCCAGTGGTGAGCAAGAGCAGGGGTTCCCTGTCACTGACCTTGCAAATGAACCATCACACATATACTTAGTCCAGGCCATTTTTCTATCAGTTGTTGACTATGCAGACTTCCTTTATAGTCACTGCCCCATCTCCTACCATCACAAGTTGGATACCTTATATCATAGAGCAATAAGGTTCATTACAGATCTGCCATCTAATATCATCATTGCTCTCTTTATGCTGCAGTTGGGTGGGCTTCCCTTCACCTCAGAAGGAACAGAAATGCAGCACTATGGATTTACAGAGCGTTGTCAAAAAAACTTCCAAACTATATCCTGGACTGCTTCACCCAGACCTCTCCTAGCCTTTATGCCCTAAGAAGCAACAACATCATCCTGCTCAAATTGCCCAAATTCAACACTCAGGCTAGGAGGGCAGCAATCAGCTATTATCTAGCTATAGCATGGAACACCCTACAAAAATCCTAAAACTGTCCAATATCATTCCATTTGCATCCTTTAAACAGCATTGTACAGTCTTCTTCAAAGAGAAATGCAATTGCTACCACTAGAGCTAGCACTGTCATCTCACAAATCTCCCTTCCAAACCATATATGGCATATTCCTTCCAGACAGACACCCCATCTTATGGCACCCAGTAATACCTTCACCATCCTAGTATTACATTATGTTGAGTGTCTGCCATGCCCCCCCACTGGGATATGTATATACTGTACATACTGTAAATATTAGCTTAACTTTCATGTAACCATTTTTTATCATGTGAATTTACTGTACATCACTGTGTTTATAAACGTTATTTTCCCCTGTATGTATAACTGTCTTATATAAATGTATGATGTATCTGTTGTGTATCAACTATTGAACCTTGACCTTATCAGGTCCATCTTGTAAATGAGCCTTGCTCAATGATGTTCGCCTGAATAAATAAAGATTTGATGATGATGATGATAATGATACTTGACTTTCTCCTCAGGCAGACAGCCAATCTCTAGCCAGAACTCAACAAGCCATCTTACATACTTGTCATTGTCATTTACTTGCAGCCATGGCAACATCAATATGAGTGATGCTTTGAATGCCTCCCAATCCTGAGTTCTTAATGCATGGATATTCATCATCAGTATTTCAGTCATGTATATGAAACTGTGCCAATACTTTGTCATTGAACTATCAGAATTTTCAACTGTTTTGAGTGCTTTCAAAGCAAATGAAGATAATGCTTGATCATCCTCTAGTTCATCACAGAACATCTTGAGCTTTTCCCATGTGTTTGAGGGGAGGTGTCTTAGTTTTTCCAGAGTTTCTTGTAGCTCTGGAGACAAGTGTAGACCATCACTAAGTCCTTTCACATTATTCTGTGAGCCAGTACCTTGTACATCAGTTGAAGACATCTGATGCTTCTCTTATAATGTTTTCTACACAGTGGTTTGTCAACTGAACCCTCTGTAATCACACATGCTGCAACAAGAGTGTCAAATAAACCAGATCCTTTGAATTGATTGTTGACTGCTGATATGAAAGAACACTATGCATGGAATGGACTGATACTATAATTTCAAACTGAGTAGGATTCTCATTTTTCAACTGAACAATCAGAGCATAGACTGGTTGGTCTCTAACAATTGAATGAAAGGCTACAGTGACTATGCGACAAATCACCTCATGTACTACTGACTTGTGGGGTGGTTTGGGCAATGTGTAGGTAGTAGTATGCATTGCTCTTTGTAGCCAGCTTCTGGATATTGGCTTGAAATCCAGCAAATGCTCCAATCTTCTGGCCTTCTGCTGAAATCTCTTTCCCATTGCTATCAAAATGAGCCAAAGAATGGACCATTTCTCAAATCTTTTAGTCCTGAGTGCTTTGTGGTGAGATGTCAACTTCAGCTCGAATTGATGGTAGGCCATGTTTGACCGTCTTCTAAGGATGAACTCTGTGTTATTCTGCACTGATATTTTTTATCTCAAGCAGCTTTGTCATGGCCAGTTTAGGACAATTCTCAATAGACATTTTAGTAGCAACATCCTCTGGTTGAGCAAACATCACTTTTGTGCAGTGAGATGTATCTGCTCTGCTCAACGTGTCGTCCTGAAAATCATTATTGTCTAGAATGGCAGTTCCAGGAAAATAATTGGCAAGCTTTTCAGGACAGCTGTCATTCTTCTCAAACCTAAACCTGGCCCATGTAGCATACATACTAAGAACACCCTGTTAACTTATTCCGAGTGATAATTTCTTCATCATGCCTATAATTTCATGACTTCTAGTCAGACCATCAATCATCATTGATAACTTGACCTTTAAGGAAGCTTGTTTCCCTGTGATGAATGAAAATAATAGTGATGATAAGGTTGCAGTCTCTGAATCCTGGCAGGCAACACTGAAGTCATTAGCATCAGGGTTCTTTAGCCAGTTTTATAACTTCTGCAACTCAGGATTAGGTTCTTCAGTGTTCTCAAGCTCCTCAATATGAGGAGGTCAGCTCATGCCTGTATCAAATGATAATATATCTTTCAAGCGTCTGGCAATGGTATTCAGTAATTGTTCATCACTCACTCCTCACGAGTAGATTTCTACTTCCACATAACTGCCACCTGCAGATGTGTCATACTCAATGGTACTCTTGTTTTTGTGGAAACGATCATGAAATCTGATCCTGTTTGCAAACTCCTTTAGAGTCATCTGCGTATTGTGCTTGATTTTGTTGTACTTGTATCATAACTGAAATTCCTCAACAGGTTATTGTAGTCCATCAGTAGTTCTTGTCTCAGTCATATCCTGTACCACAA
Source organism: Neoceratodus forsteri (assembly GCA_016271365.2). Taxonomy (NCBI): domain Eukaryota; kingdom Metazoa; phylum Chordata; order Ceratodontiformes; family Ceratodontidae; genus Neoceratodus; species Neoceratodus forsteri. Next base: position 582,558,928 of record CM057456.1, on the reverse strand, counting down.
ACGTAGTCACCTTCTACAACAAAGTAAATGCCAGTCTTGATATGAACACTGAGTTGATGTTATTCTCTTGGACCTAGCTAAAGCCTTTGACAAGGTCCTCCATAAAGAGCTTGTATCCATATTGGTATGCATAGGACTAAATCACAATCTAGTAAAATGGATAGGCAACTGGTTGAAGGATCGGACACTGTCGATCCACCTTAATGGGAATTTATCTAAACCTTGCCCTGTTAACAGTAGCGTTCCACAGGGGTCAGTCCTTGGACTGACATTATTTAACTTATTGATCGCAAATACTAATAAAGGTATCAAGAAAACCATCATTCAATTTGCTGATGATGCAAAACTGGGGGAGAGGTGGACAGTTACGGCAAGTACATGACTATGCTTGAGGATCTAAAAAACCTAGAATATGGGTCAAAACTATTAACATGCATTTTAACTAGGTCAAATGTGTTGTACTGCACTTTTGGAAAAATAACCCCCTATACAAATAGACAATGAATAATACAACACTTAACATGGTTACAAAAGAAAGGGATCTAGGGATCATTATTAACAATAAATTAGCAGCAGTAGATCATTGTAAAAAGGTATCCACAATGGCCAACAGAATACTTAACTATGTCAAAAGAACATTTATAAAAAGGTCTGAGTCATGTATCTTACCCTTGTAAAGGACTTATATACATCCACACTTGGATTCTGGATCTCCATTTTGGAGCCCGTTTTTGAAACAGGACATAGCCTTACTTGGGAGGGTGCAAAGAAGGACAATGAAGTTAACACCTAGACTAAAAAACTTAGCCTACCAAGAAAGACTCTGTAGTACAGCCCTGGTTAGCCTCGAGGATAGGAGGAAAAGGGGAGATCTATTGCAACTGCATACATTTCTGCAGTGCCCCAACTTGAAAATGCAGTGTGAATTTCAACTTAATAAGTGAACACCAAACTTAAGAAGTAACAACAAACTAATAGCCCCCAAAGTCAAAACTGCAAAACAGGATCATTACTATACAGTTAGGGCAACAAAGGCCTGGAATAGACTTCCCCAACATGTGGTAGAAGCTGATACCTTTACCATGTTTAAATCCAGGCTGGATGCTCATCTTGGATAGGTAACTAGGGACACTTAATGTACCCACCAGGGTGTGGGAGACATTCCAGATGGGCGTAATCCTACAGCACAAGTTGTATTAAATTGTTCCACCAATAAGTTGGCTTAGTATTGTTTTTTACAGTTGGCAATGCATTGGCAGCTCATATTGCACTGTTTTTCAGTGCTTAACCAACTCAAGAGCAATGTTTGTAAAATGTTTTTGCAACTTATTTGGACTGCATCAGCAGTCCAGCCAGAATGCAATGCAACACTGAGTTTTAACTCTTAAAAAACAGTTTGTGCAGGGCTTTGTACTCAATCCAGCAACACTTATGCAGCTCAGTCAGAAATGCTAAAAGAACACATTGTAGGAACAGTTTAATGTGACTTGTACTGTACTTATGTCTTAATCAACAGAGTAACTGAGTAATATCCAATACAACTGTCCATACATGTTTGAAGAACATTTCTCAAATTTCTGCAAGACAAACCTGTTGTAAGTTGAGATCTGAATTAATGTTTTTGTCCTGATGGTATATTGGAGAGACATATTTTTTCCAACTGGAGAGATCATACCAAATCTCAGTGGCAAAAGGATCTGTTCTACAATCAATTACAAAAAGATATGGTCATGTATTGCAGCCTCTTTTAGGTACACTGTGTGAACCTTGAATGTGTGCCATGCATCCATTTGTTGGAGAAGACACCACTTGTCTCAAACAGGATGTTTTTTGTCTTCTGGCATCATGTACCAAATGTAGAGATCCTTGTCCTGTAGAGGACCACTCCATGAAAGTCTAGCAGAAGGGCCAGGAACATTTTCAGGGGGCCTGTCATGGTCAGATCAGGATATGAGGATTTCTTGCATCTGCTGTTTCTGTTTCCTAGTTTTGGCTTGCTGAAGCTTCCTTTTACTGGTAAATCCAGTCTTACACAAGTTGTGAAAAAAACATGCTAGCTGAACCATCATCCCAATTTACTTTCTCAAAAACACTTCCATAGTCATCCAATCCACTCCATTCCAGTGCTAGATTTTTCAGTTTGTTCCATGAATCAGGTGGAAAGTCACTTTTGTCATAATCACACTCTTTATTTCATAATATACAAAGTTCTTTGATCATCTCAACTTGACTCCTTTTCTTTCCTCATGACTGTTGTACTGGTTTTATCAAGGATGTCAGCATATTTCCAATCACCAATAACAGAACTTTATTTGGACACAACTGTGAAAAGATAAAACATATATATATATATAAATTTGGCTTCAAGAAAGAACCTTTTTATTATAAGAAATTGATTCCTTGACCTCTCAAACACCCATTTAGACACCAAATACAGCTTTATACAACAACTATGTGATGAGATATGCCATTTTAGAGATTTTTGGCACCCATCTTGAATTTGGCCACCTAGCGGCAAGTGCTCAAATTTTTGAGAGGGTCCCCAAGCCCATCTTTTTTAGCACCATTTATTCACATAAAAAACACCTTCAAACATTTGTCCCTGTAAATCGGTCACAGACTCCTATTATTTTTCCTTTACAACTAGCGCCACCTTTATTTGTCCTTTCTTTGCTGAAAAGTTTATAGCCCTGGATGTTTCTTCCCCACATATCTCCTTTATTCCACCAGATCTCAGTGATGGCACATATCTGGATATCCTCCCTTTCTAATATGTGTTTTAGCTCTTCCTTCTTTCTAATCAGACAACTGACATTTACATGCAAAAACTTCCAGCCAACGCATATAGGTCCTATATGAGGTATAGTAAACGATAGTTCTGCAACCTTGAATAACAAGGCCCCTCCCCCGTTCCCCTCACCATTCACTTTAAATATCTCACTATGCTGCTGTTTATTCTGTTTGCCAATAATCATGAGCCATATCTGTTCAGTTGTAAACCATCCTTCCTGTTCAGTCTTAAATCCCTGAACCTCACCTGATTTCTTCTAAACATAAATCCATCCCTTGCTCACCACCTCTGCAGTCAACCATTTAACGGAATGATATTTCTGGTTTTGACCTTGCCTGTCCTAGGTACTGGGAGTATTTCAGAAATTATCACATCACATCCCTTATTCTTTAATGCCCTTCCTACCTCCTCAAAATCTCTTTGGATGTCCAATTCTCTTCTCATGCCAGTATCATTTGTACCGATATGCAAAACTGTAATTTATTTTTTGTACTTTTCAATAAACCATCCAAGTTATTCCTTATATCAAGAACTTTTTGGACAAGAAAGAGAGGCCATCATCCATCCTTCCTTCCTTCCTTCCTTCCTTCCTCTCAGTCAGTATATTTCAACACTGAATCTCCAAGGACCACTATATCTCTTTTTGTTCATGTTTCTTTGCCAACTCTCCCAGAAGCAGGAGTATTTGAGTTAGAACCAACAAATAAATTATTATTACTGCTTTCTGTTGCTGCTGCTGCATGGCTTATCATATCATAAACAGTAGGGCCTGTACTTCCTGCTTTCCTGTCTCCTCAGTTTCAGTGAGACAGAAAATCTGTTTTGCAAATCATTTGGAACATCCCTAATTGTTTGTCATCTTCTCCTCTTTGTACTACACTGTACATTGCTCCATTCCTCTTCCTTTGTTTCTGAATCACTTTCGAAATCCCCTTCCATATTCTTTTTTCTTTTGTCCCCTTTTCCTGAAACAGTATCACATTCTGAGGCTGTTGCTCTAATTGGTCCAGACTCCCCTTCATTCTGCAGTTTCAACAGTGTGTTTTCTACTAATTGTTCATGTCTGAAAAATCTCACTCCACAATTCTATTCACTTGTTTAACATAATAATTTCATCCTGCTGATCCTTACTGAGAATGCATTTGCCACATATAAAATTCTCAGTGCCTTCCTTTTTAAATACATAGTGCAGGACACATAGTAAATCATTTCTCCTTCCATGTTATAAACACCTCCCAGCTGCCCATTCAGTACACCAAATATTATTGTAAAACTACTCAGGGTGTGGAAACAGGACAGAACTTTAGCACCTTAAAGTATGGAGAAAAATAAGTAGATTGTTCCAAAGTTAAGGATCAAATGAGGTGACAACCTCCCTCGGCAGACCCAGGCAGACATGCCTGCTTCCAATACTTGGCTTTGCTCATGCTAGGAACCAAGCTTTTAAGGGCATAACCTAGAAGTATAGAATTCTGGGTAGTGCCTGGTGAGTTTTCCATCCAAAAATTAAAATCAAACTCCAAATAAAATACAAGGCTGTGAATTAGCCCAACCCAGGCTGCTACAACTGGTTTTAAAAGTTTTAATAAAAAATAAATACAGTAAGAATTATCCACCCTGCATGGAATGTAGTCCCCTTAGCTTTTGGGGACTACATCTCCCAGACAACCTCTAGGGCTGTTGTCATAGCAACAGTCAACAGTACAGCCCCTGACAGATGAAACACCCAACTATTTTGTGTTTATTTTTGTTTTTATAGATTGTAGTCCCACTGAACAGCACACTCACACTGAATATTTGGGGATAAGGGATTTTGCAAACACATAGACATTACAGAGTTTTGCCACACAAAACCAGTACAGCGTTGTCACTCAGAAGCCAAGCTTTTAAAGGCAAAACCAAGAAGTAGGGAATTCTGGGTATTGCCCAGCAAGTGTTTCCTCCAAAAACTAAAATCAAGCCCCAAATAAAATGCAAGGCTGTGTGAATTAGCCCAACAAAGGTAGAGATGTTGTAAAATAAAATTGTGCTAGTTAAATTGCCATGAAATCAGGAATTTTGAAGCATGAAATAATTTACAAAATTCTGCCATTCCATGACATTTTTCACAGGGTGTGAACTCGTGAACTATTACCATGAAATGCAAAATTTTGCCCCAAAATTGCAAAATTTCACCTTCAAGTGACAATTTTTGCCATTCCATGGGCATAATTTCTCCATTTTCAGGTGAAATTTCAAAATTTTTAGGTGAAATTTTGCATTTTTTGGTGAAATTTTGCATTTCAGACCTGCAAAGAATTTTGCAAAATGCGTGAATTTCGTGAAATATTTTGCATAACAAAATTTCTCAAGTTCGCACAACACTAAACCCAGGTTGCTATAACTGGTTTCAAAAGTTTTAATAAAAAATAAATACAGTTAGAATTACCTGCCGTGCACAGACTGTGGTTCCCGTAGCTTGCAGAGACTACTGTACATCTCCCAGACAACATCTAGGGCTATTGTCGTAGCAACAGTCAACAGTACAGTCCCCGATAGATGAAACACATAACTATTTTTTATTTTTTATTTTTGTACTGCAGATTCTAGTCCTATTCATCAGCACACCCACACTGGCTATTTGGGGATAAGGGATTCTGCAAGCACACAGATATTACAGCATTTTGCCTCACAAATCTAGCACCAGCACTCTCTCTATAAAATAAAACTTTTTCGCATCTCTCCTGAATGTCCACCCTGCCAGTTTCCTTCATGTCCCCATGTTCTTGATTTGCCAGTCATGCTGAATATTTCCTCATGCTCTACCTTGTTTATTCCTTTCAGGAACCTGAAGGTCTCAATCATATAACCCCTCTCTCTCTTCAGGTCTCCAGTGAATTTGTGTTCAGGCCCACCTAAAGCTGATACTTGTAGGCTCTGCCCTGATGACCCTGAATCATTTTGCTTACCCTGTACTGCAATGTCTGTAGCCTATCTTTTTCTTTTCTTTGTAGGGGCTCTACAAGTGGGAACAGTATTCCAGATGCAGCCTCACCAGTGATCTATACAGAAGCAATGTCACTGCCTTCCTCCTGCTGTCACAGCCCCTCCCCTTACCACCCTAACATCACGTTTGCCTTGCTATAGGCCTTCTTACAATGGTTCGATTGTTTTAGGGAGTCACTTATGATGACTACCAAGTTCCTTTCCTCAGTGGTAATATCCAACTGAAGCTCCCCCCTTCAATATTCCTTCCTGGGGTTCTTGTTTCCTATTTGCATCATTCTATACTTCTTGCTATTAAATTTCAACTGCCAAATGTTGGACCACCTCTCAAATCTTTGCAGGCTACTATAAAAATAGGCCAGACACAAAAATAGGGGGAGGAGTCAGTCTTTATGTTAAGGACAACATACCTTCATACCAATCCCCGATAGAGCAAAACTCAGAGAGTATGTGGGCATATATCCAACCAAAGGGTCTTCCCCAAATTCTAGTAGGTACCTGTTATCGTTCCCCCTCATCAGATAATGCTCAAAATCTTAACCTACTAAAGGATATCTCTCAGTTTTCCAGTAAAGGATCAGTGCTTCTCTTGGGTGACTTTAACCTCCCAAACATTAACTGGGAAACTCTGATGGGTTCAAATAACATCGAAAAAATTCCTAACAACTATCATCGATTTGGGTTTACACCAACTAGTTAAAGAACCTACAAGGGGCAATAATATTCTTGACCTCGTTATAGCTAGCCAAGATGTACACATAAACAACTTACACATAACTGATTCTCTTGGTAATAGTGACCATAACTCTATATTCTTCTCCATATTCTTACCTGATTGTTCAGCCCCTAGTAAAAAAATAATTAAACACTATGAGAGGGCAGATTTCCAAAAAATAAATGAACAATTAACCAAAATCAATTGGGACCACACTCTTACCCCCCTTAATACCACTGAGGCATGGAACTTTCTAAAGTCACAAATAGCCTCTATTGAACATAAATATGTCCCTAACAAACGTACTTACAACTGTAAAGGTAAAATACCCCCATGGTTTAATGCTTCCATTAAAAAACAAATACTGCACAAAAAGAAATTATTCATACGTTCAAAAGAATAGACATAACACGCTGACTGGTAACAATAAGTTGTTGTTACAGTACAGAGAATCAGTAAAAATTCTCAAAAAATCTATACTAATAGCAAAACGGAATCTTGAGTTTCACATAGCACATACCAAAGACTCACACAAATCCTTATATGCTTATCTAAACAGCAAAAAAGGTAATAAACAAACAATTGGTCCCCTTATGCTTGACAATAAAATAATAAAATCTGATTCAGCTATAGCATCAACATTAAACAACTACTTTACTTCAGTGTTTACTCAAGATTCTCCCTACCCATCTTAGTTAGACCACTTAAAATTATTAATAAACAAATAATTCAACTAAGCGATGTTTATAATCTCCTTACAGTTTTGAAGAAAACTACCAGCCCGGGTCCAGATGGCATAAGCCCCAAATTTCTCTTGGGCACTCAACAAACAATTGTAAAGCCACTAACAATGATTTTCAACAAATCTCTCAATGAATCTATAGTTCCCCTTGACTGGAAAGAGGCAATAATTACTCTATATTTAAACAGGGTTCATTCACAGTAAATAATTATCGTCCTATTAGTCTAACATCTATTCCGTGCAAATTGTTTGAATAAATTATTAAACACTTCTGGACAAGGAGATTATATCTCTAAATCATAGATAGTACACAACATGGGTTTAGATCAGGTTTGTCATGTACCACTAACCTATTGACCTTTTATAACTTCATTAGCTTAAATTTAAACTCAAACATCCCTTCTGATGTTATTTTGTTGGATTACAGCAAGGCTTTTGACAAGGTATCCCATACGATTCTCATTTCCAAACTCATTAACCTAGGTTTTTCCGAGATTCTAGTTTCATGGATAAAGAGTTGGCTAACAAATAGAACACAGAGGGTTAGAGTAAATGGTACGCTGTCAGACACGGGTTGGGTCACGAGTGGGGTGCCGCAGGGTTCTGTCCTGGGACCAACATTGTTTAACATCTTCATCAGCGATATGAAAATTCATTCTTCTAACATTCTTATTAAATTTGCAGACAACACCAAACTGGTGGTGTAGTTAACAATGCTGAAAACAAAGAAATCCTACTTAATGATCTGTTATCTATTGAACACTGGGCCTCTATTAATAAAATGGAATTTAATACTACCAAATGTGCTGTCTTGCACTTTGGGAATAACAATCCTAAACAGATTTACACATTGAATAATAACATAATCAAGGCTTCATGCCTTGAAAAAGATTTAGGGATTATAGTTAATAACAAAATCACTCAGGTCTCGCACTGTAATAAGACAGCTATTCTAACAAATTCACTATTTCGTAGAATTAAAGGTACTTTTGTCTCTAGAATTGAGCAATGTATTATACCACTGTATAGAGCATACATCCGACCACATCTTGATTATGGTTCACCATTCTGGAGTCCTTACCTTTGTAGAGATGTGGTTAGGTTAGAAAGGATACAAAAAAAAGTTACCAAATCTATACCTCATCTATCGCATCTTGATTATGAAACTAGGTTACACAAAACGGGGCTTCACTCTTAAACTAAGAAGACAGCGGGCGATTGATTACAACTTTATAAGATTATCCAAAATCCAATACTAATGAAACAGTGTGGTATTTCCTTTGCTAATAGGAAAACTGGACCCAGACTGCACAACAAACAATTAGATGAGCAAAATGTAAAACAAAAAGACAAAACTTTTACAATACGTACCCCAGGACTCTGGAATACTCTTCCACAGGACGTGATTGATGCCCCTTCTTTCACTAACTTCAAACATAAATTAGACAAATGGCTAACTAGATAGGGTTTATCACTAATGATCCACATATGTGGAGGACAATATTCATGGGCTTCGGCCTTCTTTTGTCCCTTTGACCAAGTAACCAAGTAACCAAGGCCATCTGCAGCTCCTAAGGCCCTTCCTCCCCATCTGCAATAGTGTCATCTGCGAAGAGCTGATCTTGCTTTGTTTTCCTTCTCCTATGTCACTGATGAACTTATTGAAAAGGACTTACCCAAAGACAGAACCCTGTGACACCCAACTCATGACCTCCCTCTCTTCTGACTTGACCACATTTACCACCATGCTCTGCTGTCTCTACCTTAGCCAGCTGTCCATCCATCTAACTACATCCTTTGCTGTTCCCAGATCCTCTAACTTCTTTAACAACCTTCTCTGCCCCACAGAGTTAAATGACTTCCTGGAGTCTTAATAGAGCAAATCCACTGTTTATCCCTTGTCTATCTTAGTTACCCAGTCAAAGAATACTATCAAGTTAAACTGTAGGAAAAGTTCTGCAAACTCAAATTACTGAAAAAAATCACAAGTTTATTTACTCAAGTGCACAAATAAACTGATTCCACCAAAACTGTCACAGTGCACCAAGGCTCACTGCTTCTTCATCAATGTGCAAGGCTGAGTTAGTATAGTGATGATGTGTCTTACATACTGTTCTACTGTCTGCTGCTAGTGCTCTATTGTAAGACTGCCAGCTCATAGGATCTGCCACAGGGTGATCACATTAATATTAATTATTCTTAATATGCACCAATAAATGGAAGGCACTGTCATCGGTCTAAGATGGATTTGTGTTTTGAACATATTTCATTATTTGCTGAAATTAAAATATCCTTTTACAAATTACACAACTAGCTTCCCACACACCAGTGCTTCAAGTTTAAAGGAGAAAAGGCACAAAGCACTTACCAGTGGTTGCCTTTACATCCCTATAGTTATGGTACTAGCTACAGGGAGTTGTGCACAAACCGTGCTTTTAAATGGGCAAGAAAGTGTGGTCTCTACATCTTTCATGGTGTGACAGTTGGCCCATCATCATACCCCAAGTAAATAGAGCATTTAGTGGCAGTAAGAACTGTGAGTGTGTTCTGAGGGCCATGAATGGATTTAGGAACTGGACCCAGACAGGAACAGGAGTTGCAGGCAGCAACTTACTTCTGGGGAAGGGGATGTAGTTCTTGCCTGGAGGATTTATCTATTGTAGTACAAAGATGACAAACACTGGGACAAGACTTGTACTCAGCAGGTACTGGCACTGCACTACTAGAATAAAGACACTAATTGTGAGATATGAAAAAGTACTCATTAAAAGAAACAAATCTTTGGTACTCTTGTACAAGTTTAGAGGCATATGTACAAGCCAATTACAATCCAAAAGGCTTGAGGGTGCAGAAGAGACCATCAGCAGGACTGGAAAATGTTGTTAACAAAAAGGAGCAAGAGCAGGCAGCTCACAAATAGTGCTTTAGCTTTCATCAGTGTCTCTTTTTTAAATTTAGTATGCTTTTGTGACACCCTGCCTGGTCAGCCCCACATCGCCCTACCTCTTCTCCCAGCCCTGTCCCCCAGGACTTACCTCCCCAGTGTTCCCCCTGGCTTACCTCCCACCGTGGTGTCTTTTGGGTTGGCCCCGTTCCCCTGTCAGACCTCTATCTCAGTGATTGGGGAACACCACAGAGCAATGGTGTGGCACCTGCAGAACGAGGCTGGTGGCACACTGCTTGGTTGGTGTTTTCCCTTTTTTCTGTCATTCAGGAGGTGTGGTGTGCAATGACATCAATGGCAATCATACCAACAACTGTCCCTCCTCCTCCCTCCTGCAGGCTCCATCCATCAGTTCCCCTAGCCTCCACTTGGGGTCCATCAAATGCCAGCAGTTAACCAACCCTCCCTCCAGGAGGAAGACAACAGTCCCTAGGATGCTCAATCCTCCTCCTTCCCCGAGCTGGCCCTCTGACTCCCAGGTGGACAAATTCCATTATTCCAAAAATCAAAGAGGAAGTAAAAGAAGTACAAGACCAATTATTTTAGTTTAAAGAACTACCAGCCTTTAATGAAAAAGAATGAAACCTTAATAAATTATTGGATAAGGTTAAATCTGACATTGCCAAAAGGAAGCAAACCAAGTTCAAACATACTGAACTGGACTATTTCAGTTGAGAAGTTTTTGGGTGGGAGCACTGCACCAGGTCACTCAGCAGGGATAGAGGACTGTAATGCTGAGCACGCAGTAGAAACAAGTCCTGTAACAGATTGAAACCACAAGGAAGATATATTGGTCAGCACAAGCAGAATCAGAAAATATCTGTTTCAATACCAGAAACTGGCCCAAAAGTGCTCACAAGTGACACAACAGAAATGGGCTCATACAAAGACAACAACACCAGCCCAAAAACAACCACAACTGGGCTTGCCATTAAAAGGCAGGACAGGTTGTCTGATTACCCTGACAGGAAGGAGCATGAGACAGGAAGGGGGTGGGGGAGGGAAGGATCAGGTAGAAGGGGAGGGATTAGTGACATACAGAGCCAGGTGGAAGGGTAATATGACAAGGTGATGCTGGAGCCCCAGGGATTGGCTGGGGGTGGAGCCTCAGGGGTCCTGAACAGGGCTCCTGTGGCAGTATATCAGGCCAGGACACCTTCGGGATGACCTCTTTTTGCTGGGATTTTTCAGATTGAAGAACTCAGCACATCGTTGGCAAGCATTACGTAAGGCACATGGGGTGGTTAGTTCTTATAGGACATGGTGGGCCCAGGCAGTTGGTTTAAATTGTGATTGGTTTTAGATTGATGTGTGTAAGTTTGAAAAAGCCTGGGCTGCAATAACATGGTTCACTTGACCTGATCTTTTCCTTTTCTGTCCAAAAAAAAAAAAAAGGTGTTTACTGACCATGAGTTTTTAAAGTGATATTGTGGGTTCTATCATTCTGTGAGCTAGAAAGGAGCTCTGGTGGCTTGGCTAGTAATCATTGGCCTTGGGTGATGAGGGTTCTGGGTTCAGTACCTTCCCTTTGAAAGCTTGTGAATGCTTGGGCAGGCCGAGCATGGGTTGCTGGTATCCTTGTTTGGCTTACGGGTTTAAATGGTGTTGTGATGAATGCAGGGCTTGTGAGGTTTGAAGAGAGTGTGTTGCATTTTTAACATGAGTCAGGCTTGGCAAGTAGGGTGTGGTTTCACCACAAGGGCTCAGTTATGCATTTGTAAAATGTGAATGTAAGCCAGAGCTCTTTGTGGTGGTGTTCCGCTCAGCATTTCTGTAGAAGTGGCCAGAAGTGCTCAGCTAGGCATTCGTTTGTCAGGTGCTTTTAAGTTGCAGGGAGGATTAGTGTAGCCAACACTAAAGAAGCATGTTTTTCATTATAATATGAAGGGTATTTCAGTTGTTGGTTTAAACTGTGGTTTTGCGGTAGAGCGCGAGGGGAGTGGTGCTTACCAGGGCATTTATGTGGCGATGTACAGAGAGGAAGCATCGCGATGCACATTTGGTTGGTTGTGATTGGTGGTGTGCAGGCTAATTTGGTGGTCAAGTCTGGTGAGGGCCCGCTCAGTCTGACTCGACGGTGTGCATGCCCAGAGGCCACATGGTCCATTGCGACTGGGCAGAAGATGGATGGGTGTTTCTTCTTGCCCTTCTGAGGTGGGGGCATGGGGAGAGAGCTTGGCTGCATCTGTTGGGAGAGAGGGGAAGCCATTGGACAACAGGGGCAGATTGCTCCATTGTGTCCAGGTTAACAGAGAGCCTCATGGCGCCCTGGGGGGACCCTTTTTTCTCCATGAAAAGCCAGGGATATGAGTCAGAAGAGCAGCATTTGCTGTGAGAGGGTTGTTAGACAGGGCATTTTGCAGCCGCACTGAATGTGCGGAAGGGCGAAGATTAATGGGGCAGATGACGTTCGGGTTCCAACAGAGAGGCGTCTTGTTACCAGGGCCTGCTGGTGGTGTAAAATGTTGAGTCTGCAGGAGCGGGCCAGTGTGAGGGGAGTACGCCCCTTGCAGGCATATGGTGCAACAGTCGACACGAGTGGCTTGGGGCACCACATTAGTGTGTTTTTGTTCTTTTAAAAAAAAAAAAAGAGAGGGCACAGATGCCCCCAGCCAGTTTCAGAGAAACGGGGTTGTTTTGTGCTGGTATGGTGGTGTTGAGTGGCTATGCTGGGGGAGTGAGCACATGCGGGCAGATCTGGGGCCCAATTGGGCAGGCCCAGAGAAAAGACAAAAAGGAGGGCGTACCTCATGGGGAGAGACACTGCGCATGACACAGGAGTGGGTCCTTGAGGCCATGAGCGGGGGCATGTAGCAGTCATGGAGTGGTGGCGGGGGTTGTATTTGACTACAAAGCCATCTGTTTGATGTGGGGAGCAGCACAGTGGACCAAAAAGAGGATTTTTTATGGGAATGCAGCAGAAGGGTCAGGACAGCGGCCATGGGGTGGCCACCATTTTGATTCATGCCTTGTGGCAGTGCCATTTTGCACAGGCAGTGTGGCGGCCATCATATATATATATATATATATATATATATAGAGAGAGAGAGAGAGAGAGAGAGAGAGAGAGAGAGCGATAGATAGATAGATAGATAGATAGATAGATAGATAGATAGATAGACACATACATCAGTAATAAAATAACATACTATGAAGGGGTCAAGGGTTTTTTGATTCCCCTTGGGGGAAACACGATGACATAGGAGGGCTAATGAATAGATCAGCATGTTATTGAATAAAGGCGAGAAATATGTTAAAATAAAAAAAAAAAAAATGCAAGGGCGTATACTGCAATGCTTTCAGGATGCGATACTGTGGTCACAGGGAGTGGGATAATTTTGGGTGGGTCGAGCACTGGGTCATGTGACGGCCGCCAGTTTTGATAAAGTATGTGTGGCGGCAGCCGTTTCTGGATGGGGGGTTTAATGAGAATGCTGTAATAAGGCCGAGCCAGCACAGGGGTACCAGAACTGCTTAGTTGTGACTTAATGCTGAGGTATGGGCCTGCTGTTGTTAGGATGTAATCACCTGCAACATTAGAGGAATCCTAAGAGGGCTTTCTCAGCAGCCGATTGCAAGGCCTATCCTATTGAAACAATATAAAATGTTCTTACGTTTCCCACATTTACAGGTATTGTTGGGATAAATGCTTCTTTTGAGGTTGGATTACAGCTATATAAGTCAGTGGTAGAAGGGGATGAGTTAAAAAATTTGGCTGCAAAAGCCATTAGACTCAAACAGCCATTGTTGATAATTTGGATATGCTTTTATAATGAGATGGACTTCCATGATGTTATGGTAACAAAAAAAAAAGGAGAAGATGTATATATATATGATTACAGTCATTAGGGCTATACCATCTGAAGTTTGGAAATGAAATAGCCTGTATGTATCTAACTTATACTTGTCGGATGTGGGATTAACAAAACAGGCTTTACAGTTATAGCTAAGATGATATAGGTACTAATGTAGCTTGGGAAAATAATCAGTGCTAAAATGGACAGCAGGAACTACCTGCTCCCTCCAGGAAGAGGGCTTACATTAGAAAGCATTCTGGATAGCTTTCTCTGGTAAAACATGGGTGAGTTAACCTTTCTTCTGGAAGTCTGTGCAAGCAAAGCCAAGGGGGTGAGTCATAAAGTAATTTACTGTTATGGTGGGTGGCAGACTGCTTAATCTTCAGACAACCATTTTAATATCAGATGCTTTTGAGAATTTTAAATTGATGTTGACATAATTAGGTAAAGCTGATATATCTAGGAGAATTTTAACTGGAAGTCTGATGTATTCATGTGATTTGTTCAATATATTTTGATGGAAAGCACTTTGATGTTTCGAATTGCACTATATAAATAAAACGATTATTATTATTATTATGACTATTATTATTAGTAATTCAGCATGTTCAAGGCAGGTGGTAGTGAACTGGGTAAAACTCAAGGCTAAATGTTGGATTTGAATAGCTGGGATTTCCAAGTTGTAGACAGAGGACCAGGACTAAACCTAGGGGCCATAAAGGGACTGGCAAGGCCTACTAACTATTTCTGTTTTCTCCACTATCCATGTAGTCGATATTTCCCCATCTTGTGTGTGCTGAGGATCCTTGGTCAGTTGGGTTTAGCTCAAAGGTGCTAATTCCAATTTAAAGAAAATAAAGAAGTACATACATACATAAATAAATAAATAGAATAAATAAAAAGTAACAATGTCAATATTACAGTTTACTTGTATTGCGGTAAACAGCAATCTGATGCTATAGCTATCATGGGGTCAGACGGTAGTCAGGCTTGCCAGTGGCACAATGCCACTACCGCTGCCACGGTCAGACTCTCAGCAAGGTAAGTCAACAGGACCAACGTAAGGAAGGGTGTGAGGGCTAACCAGACAGTTTGGGTTTGCTCCAGCATAGATTTGAGGAAGTCCAGTTATGTGGGGATCACATTACTGGAGTTGTTGCAGGTATAGGAGTTATCCCCCACCTGGAAGGTTGGTGCCTAGGTCGATCATTTTGAGACATGATGGACTGATGTTGCAGCCAATTAAAGTTACAGTTGGGGGGTATAAGCCAGGTCAGGTACTAGGTAGCTAGGGAGAGCAATAGTTTTCATAAGAGGGTTGGTTTAACATAAGCAAAACTGAGAGGAACACTTTAGGGGCTCAAGGCCAGCTGGGCCAGCTGGAGAGGGTGAGGAAGGATGCCATGAGTCCAGTGGCATTATGGACAAGAGGGGATTAATATCCAGCATAGAGCATCTCCAACCCCAATCATTGGGGTGCCAGCCCCAACAATATAGGAATGTTTCGGTGGCCTGGCCACAGTCCCATGGTACAGCGATAGTTCCGGTGCTACCGGAGTTGCTGGTTACGTCAAGGCCTGTGAGCTGTCTTTTAGCAGGCACAGGAGGATATGTATCCCCTCTATTTCTAGATTGGGGGGCTAAGGTGGCCGGGTACTGGTGAAGGCCCTTGGGGCTAAGGTAAGCTGAAGGGGAGACATGGATGTGGGACAGGTAGGACAGGATACAGTACCTTAGATTGGTTGGTAGCTGAATTAGTGAGGAGACCGAGGTACTCAGCCTGGAGATGTGGGGAGCTAGGGAATCTCCGCTCCTAACTGTGGAAGCATGGCAATTCCAACGGGATCACCTTGAGGGTGCAGGAGAGGTTACAAGTTCTAAATCAGGAACAGGCTTAATAACTTGAAAAGGATGGGTACGGGAAGCTGGAGGGACACAGCCAGGGTGCTGTACTGGGGTCTCTGGTCAGCCAACACATTGAGGGCCTATGAAGCAGGGTGGGCGAGATTCCAGGAATCCAGGAGGAAGCACGGGTTGGGCAGGGATGAACCAGCCCAGAATGAACAGGTAAGGGGGTTTATAGTGGAGAAGTGGGAAGAAGGGCTGGCCCTTGCCACAGTAGTGGTACACCTGGCTAGCATCAGTTGGGCATGCCAGGAACGGGGTTGACCCGAAGTAGTGGACAGCAGGGTAGTCCCAAGGACACCCAAGGCAGCATGGATTCACAGCGGGAAGGTCATGTCAGACGAATCTAATAGATTTCTTTGACTGGGTGACCAAAGTAGTAGACCAGGGAGGGGCTGTGGACATGGCCTACCTAGACTTTAGCAAGGCATTTGACACAGTCTCACACAAAAGATTGATAGTCAAATTAACCAGCCTGGGAGTGGGTCCCAGGGTGGTAGCCTGGGTAAAACATTGGCTGGACAACAGGACACAGAAGGTAATTTTAAATGGAGTCCACTCTGAAGAAAGGGCGTTACCAGTGGGGTACCGCAGGGTTCAGTATTGGGTCCAGTCCTTTTTAATGTCTTCATCAGTGACATTGCAGAGGGACTGGAAGGAAAAGTATGCCTTTTTGCAGATGACACAAAGATCTGCAACAGGGTTGATACACAAGGAGGCGTGGAAAGGATGAAAAGGGACTTGGCAAGGTTGGAGGAATGGTCAGATGTATGGCAGCTAGGATTCAATGCAAAAGTGCTAAATAATGCACCTGGGAAACAAGAACCCAGGGGAAGAATACACAATGGGTGGGGAGGTAGTAACAACAACAAAACAGGAAAGGGACCTGGGGGTAATCATATCAGATGACCTTAAGGTTAGCAAGCAATGTGAGAAGGCAGTAGGGAGGGCCGGAGGTATACTGGGATGTATAGGGAGAGGCATCAGCAGCAGAAAACAGGAAGTTGTTATCCCTCTGTACAGACAGTTGGTGAGACTCCATCTGGAATACTGTGTCCAGTTCTGGAGACCCCATCTCCGCAAGGACATAGACAGGATAGAGGCAGTCCAGAGGAGGGCAACTAAAATGGTGCAGGGTCTGCAAGAGAAGCCATATGAGGAGAGACTAAAGGAGCTTAATATGTATACCCTTGAGGAAAGAAGGGAGAGGGAGACATGATAGAAACTTCAAGCACCTCAAGGAATCAACAAAGTCCAAGAGGGTAGCATCTTTCAGAAAAAGAGACTTGCAAGAACAAAAGGACACAATTTAAAGATAGAAGGAGGCGGTTCTAGGGCAATGTGAGAAGTATTATTTCACAGAGAGGGTAGTGGATGCATGGAACAGCCTTCCTGAGAGATGTGGGGTCTAAAACTGTGGGAGAATTCAAGAATGCATGGGACAGACATAAGGCAATTCTTGTGGGGGTAGGAAGATATAGGCTGTTTGTTAACTAGGATCTGTGGCCTATCCTGTAGGTAGGGAAATGGGCAGACTAGATGGGCCTAGCGGTCCTTATCTGCCATCAAAGTCTATGTTCTATGTTTCTATGTAGTAAAAAGAATGGTCGCAGGCTGGCAGATGGGAGGCATCCCATCAGAGGGAAGTTTCTAGAAAAAGTACTCAGTGCAACACAGCAGAAGTGCACCCCGGCCCAAGAGGCGGTCCTGTTCCGGGCCGTCTTTGCGGTCATGGCAGCATGGGACTTCTGGGTGGGGGAAGTGGTGGCCCCATGGAAAACAGCTGCTGTACAAGCTTTGCAGCACAAGGACTTCTGGTGGGGGCTGGACAGAGTGGTCATTAACCTGGCCAGGTCCAAGACAGACTAAAGTGGGAGGGGGACCATGGTGTCATTGGTAAAGCAGCCACAGTCCACCAACTGTGCATTGGGGGCTCTGGACGCATATGTGATCACCCAAGGGGGGGCCTTTTGCTGGCAGGGGGATGGCTCCCCGGTCACCAGTTTTCAGGTGGGGTTAGTGCTCAAAAGGGCCCTGTCTTCAATTGGGGAGGACCCAGGTGAATCTGCCCCACATTACTTTAGGAGTGGGACAGCCACAGAAGCAGCAAAAAAAAAAAGGGCTGCAGTGGACAAGATAAAGAAGGTTGGGTGCTGGAAGTCCAGCTGCTACAAGAGGTATGTCAGGGTTTATAACAGCAACTCAAGCCACAGAGACAACAGAAAAAGGGTCTGCAGTGGAAGAGGTAAAGAAGGTTGGGGCACTGGAAGCCCAACTGCTACAAGAGGTATGTCAGGGTTTATAACAGTGACTCACACTGTTTATCTTGTCGCCATGGCAGATTCCAAGAGGAAAGTTTGGATAGTGGGGCACTCGTCCTTCTTCTATTGGGCAAAAAGGTGGGCGATCACCACTTCCAGAGGAGCAGAGTTGCGATACAATACTGAGCACACCAGGGTGCTATGGAAGGGCATTAGGGGTATGAGGTGGGTGCAGCTTCTGCCACTATTGGGCGAGCTAAGGGTGCAGTGGGGCATGCCAGACTGCATTATCATACACTTGGGGGGGCAATGACTTGGGGGTCCTGCCATGGGGGGAACTGGGGCAGAACATCCTGGGAGACTTGGAAAAGATTAAAGGGTGGTGGCCGAGGGTGACAATCAGCTGGTCTGATATCACCTCCTGGCAGGATGGAGGGTGGTCAAGGATGTCCGGCTGATTGAGAAAGTCAGAAAACATCTGAATAGGAGGGTAGCAAGGGCGGTATTTGAAATGGGAGGCGTGCACTTGCAGCACAAGGACATTTCCTTTGACAAGGTTGCGGTGTACAGGTCTGATGGGGTGCATTTGTTGGAATTTGGCATGTGCCTATTCCTGAGGTCAGCTGGGGAGCTAGTGGGAGAAATAGCCAAAAAGGATTGAGATACTAGCCCACAAGGGGGGAGCCCCTCCGTCCATTGCAAGTTGGAGGAGGGGCAGTGGAAGAAGAAAAGGATGGGCAGGGGGACAGGAAAGGGGGGAAGGGTAGGATATATGGCGGGGGACAAGGAACCCAGATGTGCTGTTAAAGTGGGGAGTGGGATAGATCTAGGCACTGGATTCAGAAGTGTCTGGGCCTGGAGGGTGAAGGCTCCGGTAGGTGGAACTGGCCTGGTTCTGGTGTGGAGGAGGGGGCTGGATTCACAGTATCCGGACCCTGAAAAGTCAAGATGGAGGAACAACCAGAGGAAGGAAGTGGCCAGAACCAAGAAAACTTTGAGTGAATTGTTATGTATGGAAACTGAAATATTAACATGGATAATGTAAATATTCTTTGGCCAAAAATAAATATTGCCAATGAGCAACCAAAAAGTGAAATAAGTTGTAGCGTCCATCATTCCTGGGAGGGGTTCAGGGGACAATTGGGCTTGCCATTAAAAGGCAGGCCAGGTTGTCTGATGACCTCTGCCAGGAAGGAGCATGAGGGGGGAAGGGGGTGGGGCGAGGGGGAGGGAAGAATCAGGTAGAAGGGGAGGGGTTAGTGACATCACCGAGCCAGGTGGAAGGGTAATATGACAAGATGATGCTGGAGCCCCAAGGATTGGCTGGGGGGCAGAGCCTCAGGGGTCCTGAACAGGGGTCCTGTGGCAGTATATCAGGCCAGGACACCTTCAGGATGACCTCTTTTGCAGGGATAGCTTCCCACCCACCCACCCTTACTAAGAAAGGTGGTTGGGGGCAAGGTTGGCACAGAGAAAAATGACGGGCAGAGTAGGTGTCCAAGGCCCAGGGCAGGGGACTGGTGTTGTTGGCTAAGGACAGGCAGCTGCAGGTCCAGGGGTTTGAGAGGGATGGGCAGCAAGGCCTGATGACAATTGGGAGATGATGCAGAAGAAGAAAAGGAGGGGTGGGGGGAAGGGAAAGGGGGAAGGGGTAGGATACATGGGCTGGGGACAAGGAACCCAGAAGTGGTGTTAAAGTGGGGAGGGGGATAGGTCCAGGCACTGGATTCACAAGTGTCCGGGCCTGGAGGGTGAAGGCCTGGGTAGGTGGAACCGTCCTGGTTCTGGTGTGGAGGAGGGGGCCGGATTCACAGTGTCTGGACCCTGAAAAGTCAAGATGGAGGAACAACCAGAGGAAGAAAGAGGCTGGAACCAAGAAAACTTTGAGTGAATTGTTATATATGGAAATTGAAATATTAACATGGATAATGTAAATATTCTTTGTGCCAAAAATAAATATTGCCAACGAGCAACCAAAAAGTGAAATTAAGTTGTAGTGTCCATCATTCCTGGGATGGGTTCAGGGGACAATGCTTCTTATACAAAGGCAAAACTACAGCATCCAAAAGTAAGAAAAATCAAACTGCAAGACAAGGAGTGGAAAGAGAAGTGACAGAGAGCTCAAACCAAAGCACCAGGATACAAACCAGGAGAGCAACAAAAGAGAATCAACCTGAAAAGTCTTAAACTTATTAAGACAGGAACTAACTGCTCCACAAATAAAGGTGCTACAGTGGGAACTAAGTTTTATTAATTCCCCATGAGAAGACAAGTTCAATACCTTTGTAGATTTGTTTAACATTTTCCAAAAACTGAACTTAAAATTCTGTTTTGCTGCCATGTGGGGAGAAAATCTGAATTTGAGCACGAACACCTTTTCTTTCACAGATCCCAGCCATGAAGATCTTTCTTTCCTGATAGTTTGGATAAATGAGAATAATGAAATGAATGTTGATTTTGGTAACACTTATTTTCTTGCAGAAGAATTTGATGTTAGACAGAAACATAAGGGATAATGCTACCCCGACCATGATGCAGTAGTTATGAGTGAAAGATGCAGACTTTTTAAAGCAAAGTCTGTGTTGCCCCTAGCACAACACATCTAGTCATACAATTATTTCAGAAAAAATTTAACATGTGAAGTAGAACATCTGCTCAACTCATTTAGAAACACACTTAACAACCTTAGTCCAGCAGAACAGCAAGCAGTAAGTGATTCAATGTCAATGGATAATGTATAGAATAATATATGGGTGGGTGTGTGTAACCAGAATTTTACACACACCCAAGATATTGGATGCTGCATAAACCCCGAGGGCGAAGTCCAAGGGGTTTATAAAAGCATCCCACACCAATGGTGTGCATACATTTGTGGTTTTACACACACTCACCCATGTATTATTTAATTTAATTACTAACCCTTACTTTTTTACGTGAGAAAAAGACACACACACACACACTCACCCACACACACTGCCAATCTCTCTTTTTAGTAAGGGCATTCATTTCCTTTTTTTATTATAGTGAGAATTTCGGTATTGCCAACAGTCATGGTGTGGCTTACTCCACTGCGTTTAATGCTATCACTCTAGCTCTGTCTACCCCGACTTTATCCTGGTGGCTCCTACTACCTCTCGCTACAGCAGTGGTTCAGGAAGGTGGGGAGGGAGTGCTTCCAAAGGCAGGATCAACCAGATATATATAAAAAAATGTTACAATTCGTAACTTTTATGACTGTGAGGGTGAGAGGGAGATGATGAGTGCATTGCTCAGTGCTGGAGCAACATAGCCATCATGTTGGCTGAGATGTTTGGCCTGCCCACACACAGTCTAATGGGCAATGAGGTTTCTGAAGTGCAAGTTTGATTGACAGGTATTAACCGGGTGGCTGTAATGTGATTTAAAACTTTGGTTATCCAGACAAAGCATTTTTTTCATATGGATAACCACGGTTTTATCCAGCGTTACAACTGCCTGGTCGATAGTTTATCAATGTATCTCATGCTGCACTCAACTCAAGCTTTTCAAACTATACCAAATACCACAAATTCAGTTCCTCACACAAGAAGTCAGTCATGGGGGCAAACATTTTACTAGTGAAGCACAAAAATCATAATAAAATTACCATTCTGACAAAACAAAAATATGGAATCGCATTTCAATGTGACAGCCCTTGAAAACTGGGAAGACTTCCACTCTGACTCTATTATTTTTACATTCCAATGTCATAAAAATGATGACCAGTAATTAAATAAAATAAAACATGTGTGGGTGAGTGTTACCAGAATTTTACACTTTGCTCTTTGGGTCAATGTAGCATTCCATAAATTGGGTGCATGTAAAATTCTGGTTGCACACACCCATCCATGTTTTATTCTATATATAATTCACCAAGCTAGTAAAGGGGAAAGGTAGTAATGCAAGAAAGGGGGCCCAATTCCAAGACCAGGTACGCCAGCGTAAGCTGAGATATGCCAAACCTCTTGGAGTATCTCATGATTTACGCCATGCAGTACACCAGCCTGGATTCCAAGAGGTGCCTTGCACCATTTCAGCTGCGGGCTATAACAACCACAAGATATGCCACCTGCTACACTGCAGCCCACAGTGACATGGCACAAGGGTGGGTTACAGTAGCAACTGTGCCCTATTCCAAGAGGGTTGCTGCCATAACCCGCTAGTATGATTCTGAAAGCCACACTGGTGGTACTAAGTTAGAGCAGCCCGGAGCTGCTCTAAGGGGCATCTGACTGGGCTATCTGTTGGTTGCCCACCCCTTGGCACTGTGACAATGGTGCCAATGTGCTTCCCATGCCCCCACAAGCATAATCTTGCCCCACCCCCCAGATGTCAGGGAACCCTGAGAGTCCATTCTCCAGTGCTCCCTCCATACTCCTCTGCCACCTGTCCTGCCCCCATGCCCCCTGGTATGTGCCATGGTGTTCTGGGCTAGGGGGCTTCAGGGGGGCTGCTGTTAACTGGCTGCTACTTGCAACATGTGGGATGTCTATTCTACGCCTGTGGTGTATGCCTCCACATGGAGAAACCTGCATGTCACAAGTACCAGGACCCTGTTGCTCTTGGAATGTGATGTAGGATCCCTGGCATAGCGGCGAATGTTGCAACTCACATATGCCGGTGAGTTGTGACATTCAACTTGGAATCGGGCCCAGGGATAGCTACATTTCCAAGGCTGAAAGCTTGTTGAGTGATAGGTACACTTACATTAGAAAGGCAAAAAAAAAGCATTGAACAGTTCAAAACTGAATTGTAAAATCTATTAGACCAAGCACTGGCTGATGATGCAATTACTCAGCAGGAGTATGAATTCCAAAACATGGGAAGTCCAGCTTTGGTGACCTTTTACCATCTCCCAAAAAAACATAAAAGCCTTATTTCCCCACCAGGTGGACTTATAGTTCTGCATATAGGATCTGTTTCTGAACACCTAAATATATACATAGATTTCTTTTTGCAATCAATAGTACAAAGCCAAAGATCATATACCAAAGACTCCATGCACCTCTTGAGAAAAATAAAAAGTCTAAAATGGGAAAAAGAGTTTCCTGGATAGGTTTAGATTATGGGAAGCTGATCAATTCAAAATTAAGGTTTTCAGAATGTAATGCATAGTGAAATGTTTATGACTAGCAATGAAATGTTCACAGTATAATATTAAGAGAAAGGCAGACATGAAAAGTAATATATCACACATTGAAATAGGTGTGATACATTCTAAAATAGGTACGACATATAGCAAAATGGGTATGACATCCACCAAACTGGATATAACACATATCAAAATAAAGACAGCACTTACTTGAAATAAGTATGACATATGTTGAAATGGCTAGGACACATACTGAAACAGCTAAGACATACCAAAACAAATATGACAAGTACCAAAATGGGTATGACACACACAAAAATGGCCAGGACTCAGACTGAAATGGATATGATATACCAAAATGGGTATGATACATGAAGAAATAATTATGACACATATTGAACTTGATATGATTTATACAGAAATGGTTACTACACATAGCAAAATGGGTATAACATACCCAAATTGGTATGATACACCCAAATGGGTTTGACACAAACTCAAATGGATATGACACACACCAAAAATTGTGTTACATATAGTGAATAATTAATGATAAATACTGAAAAAGATATGGCCTATACTGAAATTGATATGATACAGTACATAGCAAACTGGGTATGACATATCGAAATGTATATGACAGAAACTGAAATGGATGTGATACACAATAAAATTGATATGACTCATACTGAAATAATTATGACACATAGTCAAATGGATAAGACCCATATTGAAATTCATATGACATATGGTAAAATAGTGTAACAAAACTGAAGTTAATATGACACATACTGAAATAATTATGTCAAAAACCAAAATGTATATGACACATTGAAATGGATAAGGCAAATACCAAAATGGGTATGGTATGTGCCAAAATGGGTGAAATACACATTGAAATAGGCATGACACTCACTGAAATGTTTGACACACACCAAAATGGGTATGGCACATACACAAGTTGGTATGACAAACATCAAAATGTTTATGGCACACACCAAAATGTTTATGGCACACACCAAAATGAGTATGGCACATACTGAAATAATTATGACATATGCCAAAGTATGTATGACATATACCAAAATGGATATGGCTGACACTAAATGGCAATGAAACATATTGAAATATTCATGACATACACCAAAACGGCTATGACACAAACTGTAATGGTTATGACACATATCAAAATAATCATGACATATACTGAAATGGATATGACCTATACTAAGATGGATATAACACATAACAAAATGGGTATGACACATACTAATATGAATATGGAACGTATGGAAATAGATATGACTCATAAAGAAATAAATATGATACATGCAAAAATGGAAAAGAAAATACCACATATAACACATAACAAAATTAATAAAACACACACAGTGAAATGCATATGACACATACCAAAATGGTTATGAGATATAACAAAATAATTAAGATACTTATTTAAATTATGATGTGTACCAAAATGAATATGACACATGACTGAATTATAGATTGTATTTATTTAATGTATTGAAACTCTTGATAAATTGTATATTAAATAAATAAAATGGTTGAGAAGTACTGAAAATAAGACATATGTTAGAATGTGTATGTTGCACACTGAAATGAGTATATCATGTACCTAAATGGCAAGGATACTGTAAGCAGAAAGATGAAAATGTTGCATACTGAAATGTGCATGTTACACTTTATAATGCATATGCCACAGCTGAAAATAGTATATTTAACTCATAAATTAATATGTCATATACTGAAATCAAGAGCAAACATACTTGAAATGAGTAAGAAATCCGGCCCGCCGGCGCAGTGGTTGGATTTCACAGGAGTGCTAGCGACCCGTCTGGAACGGACCCGGGTCACTGTGGGTTGGCCAGGGGAGAAGGATCGAGCATCCCAGGGACAGCTGTCCTTCTCCAGGGGGAGGGTAGGGGTCTGGTCCGGCACCTGCTGGCTCCTAGCGGAGGCTGGGAGCATCACAGGATGCATGACCTAGTACTAACTGGGGGAGAAGCGGACGTCGGCGTATGCCATGATGTCACTACGCTGTCCCCAACAGTAAGCCAGGAAAAATTGCTCGCTGGACCTCCAAGATGACGGGTCTCTGTTCCTGGGGGCCTTCAGTGCCTTCCCAGTGCCTCCTGTTCCCCAGCAGCATCCCCGGGCCCTAGACAGAGGACGTTCTGGGGCTGTCCTCCCCCCGGTGCTTTCCCCCTCGGAGGAGAGGGACCCACCCGGTGAAGGGATACACTGGGATATCCCGGGGGTCGGCTGCAATCTGGGGACAAGAGGAGGGCCTGGCAAGGACAGAGGAGGTCAGGAGGAACTTGGTGGAGACTGAAGGAGTGGAAGACCAGTGAGCATGGGGCAGAAAAACAGATAATACAAAAAAAAAAGAAATGAGTAAGAAATATACTTTATTTAGCAAAACATATGTGACATACAGTATATCAAAATATATACAAAAAATACAAGTGCCTCATACAGAATTAGGATACTGCTAAAATCAGTATGATTACAGGCGGTACACACTCCAAAATAAGACTAACACACTGTAATGAACATATAGCAAACTGAATTGTGTGTATGTGTAGCAATAATGGCAAGACATAGAATGAACAGAGTGTACTATGTGCCAAAATGACCATATAACAAACTAAAATGACTGTAAGGCACATCAAGATGATTGTAACACATACTGAACTGAGTATAACACACAGTGAAAAGCACATTACTTTGGTAATCAATAACAATGCTGCATCACTTCTTGAAATGCTGTAGGACTCCAGCAGGTCTTGTTCAGGTTCACTGCAGGTAGAGTTGTGCGAAAAAACTTCCACTGGTGAAATTTCTGCAAAAGTGGAACTTTCACTTCCGTAAAAGTTCAGAAATCAAATTAGCAACTTTTGTAGAAATTCCGACTTAGAATGGTAGAATAAGTATATGAATTGCTGATTATTATATTAAACTGAGGAAAAAACTTCTGCACAACTAATTACTTTCTGTCTGCAGTTTAATACAATAATCTGAAATTCATTCATTCATTCTGCAGTTCAGTGAGTCACTGAAATGTGGCATACAGTAAATGTATTATTCCCTGGTGTCTAATGGTCCCTCCTCCCACCCGATCCCCATCCCAAACAAAGATGCACATTTCTTTATACAGTCCCTAGCAGTTAATGGTACCCCCTCAGCACTGATCACCTGCCCTCCCCCCAAAAAAGAGTAGTCCCTGGCACTAGTGGCCCCTCACTTGCCGGTCCAAGTAAAATTAAAGAATAGTTCATGGTGCCGGTGGTCCCCCCCCCACATGACTGCCAATTGCTGGACTGAGTAAAAATAAAAACATTTCCCTGGTGGCGAACGGTTCCTTCCCCTGCCTGATAACTCAGCAGATATACAAATAAAATGTCCCTGGTGCCCAATGATCCCTCCCCCACCCTATCACCCACCCGCTATAAAAATACATTTTCCCTGGTGTTTAGTGATCCCTTCCCCTACCTGATCACCTGCCCAATATATGAATACATTTTCTCTGGTGTCAAGTGGTCCCTCCCCCTACCTGATCACCCTCCCAATATATCAATGAATTTGCCCTGGTGTCCGGTGTAACCCCCCCCCATCCCGATCCCCTGTATAGTCCAATGAAACATTTCCCTGGTGGTCTAGCAGACCCCTCCCTATCCTCAGTCCTCTGTATGGTGAATGTTAACCTTTCCGTGGTGGTCTAATGGGCCTCCACTCTGGCAGGTAGTGATCCACCACCCCACTTTCCCTTATACCAAACCCGGGCTGGCGACCAGCACAGCCCTCCAACACAGCTGGCCACTAACTGAGCTGTCAATGAATGAGCATATACTTGTACAAGCTTGTGCTCATTCATCGCCAGCTCCCACTCATTCAGTGTGGCAGCTCTGTAGGATGGCACAGACAAGAGCAGAGGGCTCTTCTGGTTGCTGGTAGGGATTGGGATGCAGGGGAATGATACGTTGGAGCCCCATGCCATGCTACCTCTATCCCAACCCCCCACCAGTGATGGAAACAGTCCTCCGGTCTTGTCTGCGCTGATAACAGAGCTACCACACCGAATGAGAGAGCTGATCTGTCAATGAAAAATTCCACAGAACTAATCACTTAACTGCAGAATAATCCAGTGCTGTCATTCCACAGTTCATGTGCATTATGCCACAGTTCAGCTAAAAAATTCAGTGGAACAGGGTGAAAATCTGACAAACATATTCAGAATATTCCTATTTCACTAATGGCAGAAGTTTGGAAAATTTTGCGAAATTTCTGAAATTTCGCTAAAGTTCCCCGAAAGTGGAATTCGCAACTTTTGCCCAGTTCTAACTGCAGGTAAGAACTACTTAAATACTGTGACCCAGGAATATGTACTATGCATATTATTAAATTAGTGTTTTGCTTGTGTACCTGTTTTTTAAAAATTGATCTTTATTTTCAAAAGTTTTCTCTGGCTTCCTACAAATAAAATACTGTTTTTTTGGCACTTCCATGTTGTATTTGTCATATGTATTTTGATATACTGTATGTCACATATGTTCTGGTAAATAAAGTACATTTCATACTGATTTCGGGTATATATGTTACTGATTTCAGCATATGATATATTCATTTCTTTATGTGATATGGGCCAGGATTCACAAAAAGTTTCTTGGGCTCAGACCCGGCTTTGCGTGAGCAAACCTGATTTTGCACCAAGTTGGCATTTACAGAAGCCCGGTTTGCGTGCTGTAACCAGGTTTGCACTCAGGCAAAGTGTGGAGGGGACCACAATGCAAATGAGGGGGAAGGGACCTGACTATCAGCACTGTCAGATTCACAGATCATTTGCTCCACACAAGGGCCTCTTGCAAGGTCCCCTTGCACAGAGCAAATATCACCAACCAAGACCTTGCCTTAATCCCATGACACCCTAGTGGTTGGTGGAGGTACTGTGGCAGCCCCTAGCCCGACCCCAGCACAATAGTCACTGGCATCCAGTGGTCCCTTCCCCCATTTAATGCCCACTTGTGTAAAAAATATGTTTCTCTGGTGCTATGTACCCCCCCAATGATCACCATGTCACATATGAATCAATAGTTTTCCCTGGTGTCTAGAGGACCCCCCCCCTCACCAATTGCTGGCCTGATATGCAACATAAATATTCCTCTGTGTCCAACGGCCTCCCCCAACCACTCATTTTCTCACTTTAAAAATCTAATTTCTCACATGCCCAGTGGTCCCTCCACCACATGATCTTGTACCCAAGATGAATTTAAAGTTCCCTGGTGTCGAGTGGTCCCTCCCCCACCTGCACCCATGCTCAATCTATACATAATATTCCCTGGTGTCCAGTGTCCCCCCCATCCTGCTTTCCTTTACAATACCTTGCTACCATTCTCTGATGTCTAGTGAACCCCCCACCATGGCAAGTCGTGCCCCACCCACACCCCACTCCCCTTCCCTGAAACAGTGACTGGCACAGCCCTCTGATCACCGCCAGGCCTGGCCACCGACTGAGCTGTGAATGAGCGCTTGCTGTATAAAGTATGTGTTCATTGATTGACAGCTCTTCAAAGGACTACACTATGTGCCATCCTCATGTGTAAATGAATTCCAGCTGTTTGTTGACATTAAAAAGTCTTCAGAAAATTACATTTGAAAAAAGTTCTATTGTCACATCCCTACAATGGGTATTTGGAAAAGAACATTATGCCATCTAATTTTGCAATGGAAAAAAGTACAAGCAGTAACAGATTTGGACTCTAATAATGATTTAGAATATGTACCATTACTGGACAATGATTTGCAGGCATTGCAAAGCCTGACTTATGAGAATGAATTACAACAGCTCACAGACAACTACAGATGCATGATGAAAGACCTGAACTGGGGTGAGAGTAATATGGCACTGATTCAGGAGCAACTACTTCAAACTACAAGCAGAACATCAAAATTTAAGCCACCATCTGTGTTTTGCCTTATAGCCATGGGAACCTTGCCAATACAAATGTAATATATGCTGGTATTCCAGGATTTGAAGAAAAAGATGAACTCACACTGGCCACCATTACATCGGAACTTGGACAGTGAGGAGCAACAGGCCTTAACTAATTTTATCTGATGCTGCCATTTTGGGTCAGGTTAAGCAATGGATGGTTCTGATGCCATATGGTGCTAATGGGTATAATGGGTTTTAAAAGAACTGAAGAGTAACCGACTTATAGAAATGAAACCTGCAGTAAAAGGTGGTCTGATATTTGTTATGGACAAAATCAAATACCACATAGAAGTGGTGAAACAACTGAGGTTACATGCTGAAAAAATCACCCCAGAATTCCAAAAATGTATACAATGGCCAAAGTCCACAATGATTAAGATAACCCACCTGGATGTCCCATCATTTCTGATCAGGGATCCTTGACCAAATATATCTTGATTTTAATAGACTTGTTTTGGTGGGAGGAGGCCACAATGTTTACCCATGGCAGTAACCCATACCTGCCCAGGATAGATTTCTAGGGCAGGTACATTGATGATTTTATCATATTATGGGAAGGAAATTGAGAATCTGCACAATGTTTTTTTTTTCCACATGTTTAACAATAATACTTTGAATTTAGAATTCACAGCACACATTGGTGAAATCGAAGTTTTTGTTTTGGGATCCACTGCTCCAAATAAATTCCAGAGGGATTATACATGCCAGTATCCATCAAAAACCATCCAGTGGAAATACTGCGTTAATAGCACAGAGTTCACATCTGCTAACACCATTCAGGGAGTTCCTTATGGACAATTTGTCAGAATCATATGTGACTGCTCTAACCTGTGTAAATATGATGATGATCAAGCAGAGACATTACATCAGAACTTCATGGAACATGGAGATAATGATCAAGCCATAGATGTAGTTAGAAACAAGGCACACAACCGAAACAGATACCCTTTTTGAGACCTAAGAACTGACCACACAATAACACAACTGAGAAAATAACAATGGTAACAGAATTTACAATCTGTCACCACAAATTGTTGACATCATCACTAAACACTTCTTTATTTATTTGTTTATTTGTCAGAGATAGGAATTACAATCCTTTGAGTCATGGACATTTCCAAAGCCTCCACATCATAGTACAAATAAGGGAACACATTAATTAATAAGTACATACATTCACGGTATAGCATAAGAACTGGAATTGTTACAAAGCGCAGTTCCTGAGTTACAACTGTTATAACAGTATTTATGCAACAGGTGTGAACAATAAATGCATGCCATAAATAATGTGTATTGTAAATAAAACCATTTACGTGCATAGTAAGTATGTCATCACACATTTACGTACATAGTTGCTATGTCATCACTCATTTATATACACAGTTGCTATGTCATCAGCCAGTTTAGAATGTTCAGCCTCAGTAGCAGTACTAATCGGATTCAAATGCAAATAACTTTAAGATGAAAAAAGATAGCATGATACTGTGAGCACAAAAGTTGTCCAGCACAAAAATAGCTACAAAATGAGTGGTGTTTCATTTATAGATACCTTTTAGTTTTTGTAGAATTAGCAAACAACAGCAGAAAGTTAAGATTTTTTTTGCACTTTTTTGACAAACAAATACAAATAACTTTAAAATGAAAACTGACAGCATTTGTACATTGAGCACAAAAGTTGTTCAACACAAAATTGTCTACAAAATTAGAGGTGTTTCGGATATAGATGCCTTTTAGATTTTTTTATAATCAGCAAAAAATGGCAGACAATTCAGTTTTTATTTACTTTTTCTGATGAACAAATTCCCCCAAAAATGTAAAAACAAAAGAATTGTGCATAAAAATGCACTGCCCATAATGTAAAGTTGGAGCATCAATAGCAACTGCTTAGTAACCATGATGATAAGCCAAGCTACCCTGGGAAAACTACAAAAAGTCCATGTATGCTAACATGAAAAATTAAATAAACAATTCAAAACAAAACTCCTTACACAATCCTAAATAATCCCTATTGCATAAATGAAATACGTAACAGGGACCTGATGGAATACATGATTTATTTTTACTTGAGCTGTTTGACCTTGGGCATAGCACTCATGGCTTATGCCATTTGTGAGATTACTCAAGGTCAAACAGCTCTTGTGAAAATAAATCATTTATTGCACATGTCCCTGTTACGTATCCCTTATATACATCACAATATTGTAAGTACATGAAAACAGTATATACAGGGGAGACAGTGAGCCAGAAAAGAAGCCTATACAGTGGTGTAACTAATCATAGGGTCACATTGCTGTAGCCATAGTATCAAAAGGATACTTAACAAAGGCAATCTAGATAATAAGACTTTGTCACTGGATTTAACTAGGTCATAAGTACACTGGAATGTGCATGGAGGAAACACACTTCTTTTTGAGGCAATAGGGGATAGGCCTAAGATTACCTGTAGAAGGGGTCCAAATATTAGAGATAAAAATCCCAAATTCTTTGTATTCAAGTCCAGAAACACACAATACGTGATTGCCCTCTGGTAGCCACTGCAGTGGCAGATGCAGCATGTGCAAATATGCATACCAGGAAAGAAATTTAATCATCTGACAAATGTGATGTTGAAATGAGATGGTTCATAAACTGTGACTCTGATTTTATAGTCTGTCATTCAATGTTCATGATCTGTGATTTACAATGGGTGCACTGTGCACCTGGAAAAATATATACTACAACTTTTGTGCTCCATTACTGTAGAAGAACCCAATAACCCATTATAGTGTATAGTGGAATGCTGTCATGCATGAAATTCCTTGCCTGGAATATGCTTGTTCTGCTGTAGTAGTGATGTCACTACTGCAGCAGAACCACTTGGAATGCTGGCACATTGTTGCTTTCCTCTATGTAATTTTGTGGTGACAGTATTCTAGAACCTCTAGAAACTTTTCAAGTCAGTTTCATTATGAAAAAAAGAGAAAAAAAAAAACAATGCACGCATTTCACATAATACTGCTATACACTATAAAAAATACAGGATCAGCAACTTTATGCACAACCTGTGTGTTCTGTCACCTCAGGGTTCTGATTCCCATGGACCTCTCAAGCTTCGCTCTCGAGGTCAGAGGGAATCAAAACCCCTCTGTGGCAGAACACACTAGTTGTGCATAGTTGCCCATCCAGTATTCTATACGAGATACATTTTGTGTTGAAACACAACAACAATCTGGAAAGATTCAGATTGATGGTCATTGAGCATCAGGCAACACCTCTATGAGGTGGAAACTGAGTTAAGTGCCTACTCCAAAAGAAGCCTAAGTGGATTTACTCACAGGATTCTTTATCCCCATGGGGACTTAATGAAAGCTTTGAAATCTTGCCATTTTTATAGAAATAGTAACATGACTGTAAATAGTATCATGGTTTAATCTTGGTACATTAATATATGTATATTTGGATTTTTTTTCCAGGCATGTAATACATTTTGCAAAGGAAAACTCCACAAGACTATGACAAGATTCCAGTGAAAGCCAGGATTTGCTTCCAAGATGGTCATATATGGATGTATGGTTTGGTTATAATATATGTTTATAGGATAATAATAGTAATATGGTTATATGACAGCACAAGTATTATAGGTGCCTAATTTTGGGTTTGATTGAGTATTTATGTGTGGAATAGATTTCTCTTTTGCATCAACATTTTGACATATACAATTAGGTGTAGTCTGAACATTCTGGTATCCCCCCATCAATCTTATTCTTGTCACCTTTCTCAGATCTGATTATAACAAAGATTTTTTTAGTCATTTTTAGTTTTTATAATGAAAATACATTCTGTCATTAAATTTGTGAAAACATTACCTCTCCACTGTGTTGCATATATTTATAAGCAAGACATTTTGGCAAAATTACAACTTTTCAATTTTCAAGATGATTTAGAGCATAAACATCACCTCCACATTGTTTTCTAAAATGCCTCTAATTATTCATAATTCACATGATACTGAGGCAATACTAGGATATTCAATGCAATTTTGCACTGTATGGCACTTCTTACACATTCTCCTTTCTGAATTAGTCAGAACACATTATGGGGGTATATTTTTTCTCTGTTTTCTTTAGCATACACTTTTGTAAGAACAGGAGAGCTATGTATTTGCTTATGTGTTATTCTTCTATTAAATAGTGACAACTTAGCTTTTTGGTATCTCCTGCAATTAACTCCCCTATCCCCAACCCCTCTATATTTCCAGTATAACAGACTATAGTCAGTATTTATAAAATTTACAAAATTGTCATGTGGTATGGATTTATGCTACCTGTAAATATGGTTCTACAGTTGTTTTTTATACAACTGTGGTTTACTTAATGTTTGTTTTATTAACAAAAATTGCTATCTGACATATAGTGAGTTGTAAGTATATACACATAATCACTGTGTCTTTAAGAATTACATTTATATGGCAGATTGATACCTGTAATCCATATCTCCTGATGAAGGGTCACATGAGATACCTGAAGTGCCAGAGTATTGTGCCATGCTCTTCCTTGAGTTTATTGAATAAACCATGAGTCATTTTTGCATTATTTCTGTTTGGACATTAATTATTTCTACTGAAGTGCAATTACTTGTGTTTTTATGTGCTTAATGGTGGTTGAAGCTAGCAGACCCATCTTTCTATGTTGTGTTTACTGAGTACTGTGTTTTTCTATTTATTGTATAGCACTACACAAGGCCCTTCAGCCCCTGCATGGACGATGTAGAAGTCCTGTCTAGGGCTTAGTAAATTTCTTGCTACTATTTTGGTGATTAAAATATTTTGCTTGTGTTGAACTTTGAAAAATGTTCACATAGATGTTTCTGGGGTTTCTTAGTTTTGTTTTTCTAAGTTCAGAAATGCACATACTGCCCATGTGCACTGACTTACAAACTGTTTCCACTTTCTTCTAACTTTTATGTATATCTTAGCCATCTTGACAATTGGAATCAAAATAGACACAATTGGCCAAGTCACCACCTCACCTCACAAACACATATGTGGGACTCTATAATTCTGACCTGAAATTTGTTTAGGGGTTTAAGCCCCAAACACATTTTGGATTAGAATAGAAGGTCCAGTTATGTGGTTATGAGGTGGACTTGATGACTTGGTCAGCTGAAAATTTCAGCTCAACATTGTCAAAATTGGCCAAGATATGAGTAAAAAAGTTACACAATGTCTATATCTAGGAGTACGCACAGTATGCACATTTTAAGACTTATTGTTGGACAATGAAAAATCATGAGAAATTCCAGGACATGTACAGTATGTGCATTTCAAGAATTAGAATTTTTTTTTTACTTCTTTTGTCATTGTAGAAAGATGAGTACATTGAGGGCACTGAGAAATCATGTCAAAGGACATTGAGAATCCACAATGAAGTATCAAACTATAGATACTGGTGTGGACAGGAGGGTGGTATTTTGCCAGATGGTGGGTACTGTAAGTGTGTTTTTTTATTTGTTCCAAAACAATTCACAATTGGAGAAGGACAGCAGAGAAAATGGTGACTAGCCATGGTAAAGGAACGGCTGTGCTGGTCATCCAAGATGGGACCTATAGCTATGTACTGGGATGGCAGTGTGGAGGGAGGAGGGTGGCAGAGCTAGGTATTGCTATTGCTAATAATAAAATGCTACTTGTGAATTTTATAACTTGTCCTGGTCTGCCAATGCTTCCAGACTTATACCTCTATGACAGGGGATTGTTCAATGCCCTAAGTGAGAGGGGGATGCCAGTGGTGGGACTGGGCAATCCTGGAAAACTTGTAATCAGAGTGAGGAAGGATAGGGATACCAGCAGTGGGACTGGGCACCTGATGCTGAGGTTATTATATAGATTGAGTGGCCAGGTGGGATGGGGTGCAGGCCATAAGATTAGGGGCCTGTCACTGATGCTGTTGTTGAGATTGGATGACTGGAAGACAGGTGGGTATTGGAGGCAGTATTGGGCACCCACTACCAAAGCTATAATACAGATTGGGCAGCCAGGAGGGAGGGGGTACCAGCAACTGGATTGGGCACCCACTGCTGATGTTTAATATAATTATAGATCAAGTGGAAGGGGGCAACAGTAGTGAGATATGGCACCCACCACTAGTGTTTAGTCTATTATGAGCTGGGCAGGAGGGGAGAGCCATTCATGTGTGGTGGGTTCAGGGCAGGTGACAGAAAACAGCTATTTTATTTATTTATTTGTCCTTTCTTGAAAAGGCAGTCATGAAGGGAAACAAATCAAATCTTTCAGCTGTTTTTGTTGGTGTACTGCACACATGCTTGATTTTAAAACATTATCAATTTTGCATCATTAGGGGTGGGTCCTGGATGCCCACAAATCCCTCTCATCTTGTTTGCATTATGTTTTCATTAAAAATGATTTTGTACACTGGGACTAAATAATGGGATTCCATCGCTACCCACACCCCCCATTCCAAAAAACTTATACACTCCTACAACTACAGGTTAGGTCATCCCCAATCCACAAAAGGATCACATTCTGGGACTAATCTAACAAACATGTAAAATTTATAATCAACTCAGTGTAATTTCTTTCCTTAGCCTTGAAAATAAAATCTTAATTCTAAAATGTGTACATAATTTCACTTTTGAATAAGTTATGAACCACAAAATGGATTTGTAGCAAATATAACAAAATACCACCCCCTAGGTAGAGATGCAGCAAAGTCAAATTTTACCAGTGAAGCAGCCCACTTCGCGTTATTTTCTGGCTAAGCGAAGTTCCCATTAAAAACCACTACTTTGCCTTGTAATAATGGTGATAATGATGTTGCATTGCTCACTCCGCCTTGAAAGGTGGAGTAAGAATTTACAGGCAGCCCACACACATCACATGGCTTACACAGTCTAGGTCACATGCTTCAGGCAGGCAGGAAGTGAATCATGCTTGAAAGAGAGTTTCACTGTGGTAGCAGCCCCTGGCTCCAACAACACCTGCCTCCCATCTGTGCCTGGTCCTCCCCACATCTCATTAGTGTGGGAGTTCTTTACTACACTGCCTGGGGACAGCAGTGTAGTGAAATGTAATTTGTGTGGTGTGGAGGTGCTCCGTGGCCCGGAAAGGAACTCACCTTTGTACAGGTGATCAGCACACCCACCTGTACAACCACCACTGTGTACAGTGGCAGGCCAAGGTTGCAAGAAAGGGCAATAATGCACCTGCTGGCCCTGCTGAGGAACAAATGGACCACCTGTGCATGATGGTGTGAAGTGGGGGAGGGCCATGGATCAAATGGCTGTTCCACCATCACAACCTGCAGCAGGTGATGGTGGTAACCATGTCCAACTATCTGCCATACAGGCCGATTTGGGCCTGATGTGGAGTGAGTTAGAGGCTGTTAACCACTGTCTTGACAATGCTGAGCAGCAGTTAGAGTGAATTGAGGGGCACCAGCTACAAATTATGGAGATGTTTCAACTGCTGCTGTCCCATCAGAATGTTGATCATTAGTTTTAGATTGTCCTTGCACCCACCACATTCTGTGCAAATAAAATAGTTCCTGATGTTGCCCCTGACCCATTCCCCCCTCTATCTTCAAATATTGGGCCCTTCCTCATGAAAATATCTTTTTCTGGATAATGCTACCCTCTTGTAAGTTGTTGATTCCTTTTCAGTACTTGATATTTCTATCATGCCCCCCCCCCCGGTCATCATCATCATCATCATCATCAACCGGAACCGCTACATCACAACTTTTTTGAGGAGGGGAGGATTTGCCATCAAGAGACCTATACACAGCCACATTGACTTTCTTTTTCTCTGGTTCCCAACTAGAGATGTAGCGAAGTTTTAATCCACCAGTGAAGCATGGGTGAAGTAACCCACTCCACATCCATGTGGGACTACACAAAGTCCGCATTGAAATGAGCTACATTGCCTTTTGTGGCTTCTTGCTACTTCGTGTTGCGATTAGACAAGGTGAAGACAATAAGAAACAAACAGCCCAGAGCCCAATGATCAGTTATCACATGGCTGACTGTCTCTGCAGGTCACATGATTCAGGGAGGCAATTCAATCGGCACTGGAAGTAAGTCAGTGTTTTACTTATACAATAATGACTGAGCTAGTGGTCATTTCCTAGGGATTAATGACCATGTGGGAATTGGGTTGCACAAAATGACCACCAACAAGGTTGTTATTGTAATTACTAGGCTAATCCAGCTGCGCTGTTTTAAATATATATAAAAAATTGTTTATTAAGTTTGATTATGCCATTTGTCTTTGTGGTGTGGTCATGCAACTTGTCAGTAGCTGTGGTTTAGTTATGTATAGTGACACTAAATGTGTCCACTGTGCGGACTTTAATTAGTGTGACCCCATGGATTTGGTGAGGTTCCCATTAATTTTACCTTACTTTCCGTTAGAGAAGCAAATAGAACCGTAAAGATAGTGATCAAGTGTAAAATAAAGTTTAAAAATCAGCTTAACAGTTAAAGGCAGCAGTGACCTAAAAAGCAGTTCTTGTATTTTGATTGTGTTTCCAACTGCTGACTGGAACAGCAGATGGAAACCCGATCAAAATACAAGAACTGTGCTTTTTATGTCACTGCTGCCTTTAACTGTTAAGCTGACATTTAAATTTAATTTTACATTCGATTGCTATATTTGGCTCTATTGGCTTCTTTGTCACCGCATATGTGGAGAATTATCATGGCTCAATTACTTTTACCACATAAGTGGGGAATCACACTCTGTGACTATTCTTGGTTTTGCAGTTCACTCTGCCTTCATGTGAAGTGGCTCCTTGTGTTTCAGAAACATCTGGATCATTCATTACCTGGCCATTAATGACCGATCCAGTAACCAATCAGAGTGCGATGGAGCCTCACTGATATTCTATTAGCCTTATAATTTCACTTTCTCTAGAGGAAAGAGTTTGCAATCCAAGCAGTTTTGCAGTGCAGTCTGACTCTGTTCTGTGTTTCAGAGCTCACAACAAAACTATAGTTCTTTTTTGTGTGTTAAGTCTTCATGTATTTAGTTGTTGTAGTCCTTCAGGAAAGTTTTATTTAATTAGAAATGCTTTTTTTTTGTTAAAAAATAATTTTTTTGTGCACTTCTTTTTAGGTACTGTACTTTATTTTACTAGTACTCGTAATTGTTTTTTTGGTTATTTACTTGATGGACTGTGGATATGGTAGGCCAAATGGTAGCCATTGTGGGCCATGAATGTGGGGTGGCCACCCAGCTAGATTAAACTGGTAGGCTTTGGGGACCCTACCTACAGCCACAGTGAGCCCGGCAGCTGTGGTTGTCATCCAGGAGCAGCAGGAGCAGATGGAGCAGTGGCCACTGCAGGATCAGCAGGAGGATTTGCAGCAAGAGCAACAGGAACTGCAGCAGGTTGTCAGCCCTCAGCCACTGGCAGTACAGCAGCAGGTGTGTCCTGCCCCCCCACCACCTGTACTGGGCCCTGCACATGGCTCTCATGTGTGGGCCATTTTTTCTTCCTTTCCTGATGACTCCAGCATAGTGCTTTGCAGTCTTTGTAACGTGGAGGTCCACAGGGGCCAAAGGGAAGCCACCTCAGCATGGATGGTCAGCGCACACATCTAGCTGTTCACCACTGTGCCCAGTGGGAAGCAAAGCTGCAGCAGGTAGCAGTAATGTGGTACTGTCAAATTCAAATGTTATTTTTTTTAATGGGGGGGCAATATTTAAAAATAAAGTAAAAAAAGATTCATTAATGTTTTGGTCATCTTTATAGGTCTTCAGCGTTTCATCAGAATTGAAAAAAAAATTTAACTGATGTGATTTGTCTCATGATGAGTGACTGGTGTGACATGACTAATGAGCTGTATGCAAATACCTACTGCTGTACTTCTCTGACCTGTACCACCCCAAACACCCTGACTTGAAAACACATGTCAGTGAGTACAATGGTCAAGCTGAGATACTACAAAACAGGGTTACATACAGCTTACAAGCCAAAAACTTAAAGTTTTGTAATTCGTGACTCATCGTGACCGTGAAGATGAAGAACGCGATTTGTCTTGGAGTCATGATGAGTGACTGGTGTGCCATGACTAATGAACTGTACGTAAATACCTACAGCTGTACTTTCCTGACCTGTACCACCCCAAACACCCTGACTTGAAAACACATATCAATGAGTACATTGGTCAATCTGAGATACTAGAATGCTGGATTACATGCAACTTACAACCCAAAAACGTAAAGTTTTGTAATTCATGAATTGTGACCGTGAAGATGAAGAACATGATTTGTATCGTGAGTTACTTGTGATGATCACCCTGACTTAGAAACACACATTAATGAGTACAATGTTCACACCGAGATATGCACCACACCAGTACTCTGAAGGGAAGTCAAACAAACAACTGTGGATGGGGCACTGCCAAGGAACATAGCATGGTGGTCATGTTTTAGTCAGCTCCTTGAGGCACGATCACTACAAGCAGAATAAATAGTATTTTTGAGCATAAGCTCAGTGAAATTTTACTACAGCAGGATGTCAGAAGATAACAACTTCACAGAAATCTAGCCAGAAACAGATTACATTGCAATTTGAAGCAGCAGAAAAGGGTGCAGTGGGCTCTATGGAGGCCCATACTAGGTCTCAGCAAACCTCAATCGAGAGCGCCCAGCAGAAATCTATGGCCAATCCAACTGTGGCTGTGCTGTCTGCTCTAATAAATAACATGCAGAATGAAATGAAGGCTGGATTTATCAATGTGTCCACCAAAATAGTACATCTTCAAAATGTGGTTACGGGGTAACTGAAATGGTGGCAGAGCATGGCAATTGGCTGGTGGAGCAGGAGAGCCAAATTAGCACTATGGAGGACCATATTGCTCATTTGACCTGGGACAACAGACTAGAGCAGATGATCAAGAAAACAGAGGGAGGAGAACAAATATACGTACCATTGGCCTCCCTGAAGGATTGGAAGGTAAAGGCAGAGGGAAAGTGGTCCAAAAGTGGCTGGTGGAGTATCTGGGTATGGAAAGAAAAGCTGCCAACTTTGAAATCTAGTGGGCTCATTGGACTGGCCCGATACTGAAGTCAGGGCAGAAACCCCAGCATTACTTGATTAAGTACCACTGTTTCCCTGAGAAAGAATGTATGCCAAAAGCAGTGAGGTCTCATGGCCCCATAGCAGCTGAGGGTAGCTGAGTGTCAGTCTTTCAAAATTATTCAAGGGACTTACACATCTAGCAACAAAAGTTTGCAGGGGTAAAAGCCTCACTCCATCTTCTGGGATGGAAATTTTCCCTCCTATATTCAGCAAAGCTAAAAATATGCAAATCAGGAAGTGCCCCTAAAATGTTTAACACCACTCAGGAGGCAGTAAAATACGTAAAAAATGCAGAGGTTGCAGAGGAGAAGGGACCTCAAAGGGAAGCTCCCGCTGCAGACAGATAAATAAATTTCAGACTTTGCTCAACAAGTACTGACAAGAGGGGGAGGTTCCGATCAATTGGATGAGGGTAGCAATTGTGTCACCACTGCCTGTACAGTCCACCCGTTGGCCTGATTGAGGGGTCACCCCCAAATTTGCCACACCCTACTGACCAGAATGAACTGTTTCTTGCCAAAGTGTGTTGCTAAAATATAAAGGTAACTTCAGGAGGTAATATTAAAATGTTTATCAGTCTGGACAGGGGTACAGTGATCAATGAGATCAGGCTACAAGATCCAGCCACAAAAAGAATTTTAGAGCCAGCAACCTGGTGTGTTAAAATGGCTCCCACAGCATACCTTTGGTATTTTGAGATGTATCATAGTGAGCTTCGTGGGTGTGTTTGTTCTTCCCGGGTTTGACTTGTGGGGTGGGAGCATGAGATCAAAACTGACACTGGGCGCTCAGCCAATAGTACTGCAGTTGGAAATATGGCCCCACACGTGCCCTCAAGATGGATGTTCCCAGAAGACTCGCAGAGCTGAGCAGCAAGTTTCCTTTTTTATTTACATGACCTGCATCATGGAGGTAGTTGTATTCATCTGAGTGGTACCACAGAGGAGGTACTGTTGGGGAGCTCCTAACCAAGGGGTAAGCTGCTGGCCATTATTTTCATTGCACCAGCGATCAGGATTTAGAACTTAGGTGAGGGAAATGTGATCCAGAGGCCATAGAGGGGTAGTGCCGGCTAGCAGAACTATGGAGGCAAGACCACAACAGATTGACCCATACAACGGGGTGACTTCGACCATGGCTGGGGCGTGTGTATCATCGAGCGATGCCTGAAAAATTTCTCTAATACTTCAGGTGCCATTACTGTCAAGGAATAATAACTTGGGGGGCTGATCAGAGCCTAAGAAAGGGTGCTGAACTCTGTGAGGAAATGTGGGTCACGCAATACACTGAAATAATCTCACCATGAAACAATAGAGGTGATGACCTCATTGGTACTATGGCTGCTGCATGGGAGCTGCCGGAGGGCTGGGCAGTTGGCATTGGGAGGGGGTCTTGTCAGGTAAAAGGGATGTGGTAAATAGGGAGAGCTTCCCCCAACTATTGAAAGTCAGATGTTGTTTGAATGGGCAAAGTGGAATTTCATAGTCCTTATGTTCAAAGTCAGGAAGAT
The DNA here is from genome assembly GCA_016271365.2 of Neoceratodus forsteri. Taxonomy (NCBI): domain Eukaryota; kingdom Metazoa; phylum Chordata; order Ceratodontiformes; family Ceratodontidae; genus Neoceratodus; species Neoceratodus forsteri. The sequence goes on along the minus strand of CM057456.1, from coordinate 582,517,074 downwards.
CTTAGGATATGACCCACCCCTGCTCGGCGGCTGCCAGGCAAATAGTTAAGGGGAGGGCCATTCAGGAATAAACTGTTCTGCTTAGATGACATAGATTCAAGAAAGTGTATAAATGTTACTGTAAGTGCCTAAAATGTTGAAATCCACCAACAAAGATATGGGGAATGCTTGCACTAAGTTAGTGCACCAGGAGGGTGGGAAGGGCAATCAAAGTTTCATTGGGGGTATGATTGCACTGTGGAATGGGGGGGCAAAAAGTTGGGAGTTGCATTGGTTTACAGTTTGTGGAGTATACCAGGTGTGGTTTTATTAAGTTCAGCACAGGGTGTGAGTCACATGATGCAGGCTAACAATTAGCAGAGCTCCGGCATTGCTCCATCCACCTGATGGCAAAGTTACAATTTAAAAGGATTAAATCATAAAAAACTCTACTAATTTTTCAATATCTAGCTACTTGAACTTTGGGAGCTTAAAGAAGATGAACGAAATGGAAGCTGAGATGAGGCTGTCGGCTCCTAAACACACACCGCCGCCTACCCCAGAAAAGGCAAGCAAAAAGGCTAAGGCCCAACCATCGGCCAGAGGCCATTCTTCCACTACTACTACTGCTACAACAGTTGAGGCAGCGCCACTTACTCCAGAGAGGTTCTTATCAGAGTTTCAGCCCTTCCATAAAGAACTAAGAGCTCTCACCACTAAAGTGAAGTACATGGCTGGGGCTTTAGAAGACATATCCAAATGAACAACGGACAGCAAAGCACACCTCATATCACTGGAGAAACATACAGCAAAACTGGAGCCACAGATCATAGTGAACAGACAGCAAATCAAAAAACTGGAGGCTAAGATCGAAGATCTCGAGGGGCCAAGCAGGAGAAACAATGTGGTGTTGATTGGCCTTCCTGAATGGGAAGAGGTGGTCGACACCACGTCATTTGTCCAAAAGTCAATATTGAAACTAGTGGGTCCTTCCCCGTATGGTCCCAACTACATTATCGAGCAGGCTCACAGAGCACTTCAGCCCATGCCCCCACCAGGAGCTAGCCGCAGACCTCTCATCTTTTGGTTTTTGAATTTTCAGGAAAGGCAACATTTCCTTAACAAAATGAAAGAGAGACAAGATATATTGTGGGAAGGGAAAAAAATCTGTGTCACCCAAGATCTCCCAACACCAGTTCGGCAATGCCGCACTCAATTTCACCCCATTGTTTCCAAGTGCATAGCCACTGGTATAAAGTTTCAAATGGCCTACCCAGCTAGGCTACAAGTCCAAATTGATGGCGTATGGCTCTCCTACAAAGAAGTGGATACAGCAATGGAGGCACTAAAGAAATCTCTGCCTGCACTGTTCAGAGAGCGCTGAAGTATGCCAGAGAAGTGGAAGGTATTTTTATACACAAAATCAAAGTAAATTAAGGAATATGCATATTTGGACTGTTTGCTGCATAAAATCCTTGGCGACTCTAACCTAATCTGCAGTCATTGGGGGCTCTCAAGTATCTGCATTCTGCAAAGCTGAAGCTGTCCTGTGATCCTATTACACTGGTATCTTCGCAGCAGAGGTGGACTCCTAGGGGAAGGGGTCCACATGTTTAATAATTTTTTGTTATAGAGCTCTTACAGAACTGAGAGACTGCACCAGAAGAGTGACGAACTGTGCCATGTTTAAGTGTTGGGTCTAAAATATGTACTGCCAACTCACGTAAGCACTGCAGGTTTGTTGGACAAGCCCGGACACAGTTCGGTATGGTTTCTTAGTTCATTTTGCCAGCTCAAATGTTTAGGGAGCATTCTTTTCTATTTTGTGCGGTAAGCGTTGAGTGAATGAAAAATCAAGCAAGACGCTCCTGTTGTATTACAGAAAGAAACGAGAGGGAATGCACGCTGGGGATTCGAATGCGACTGAGTTCACTTTCCAGTTACAGAGAGAGACAATTCATGGACACATAGATTAAGGGGTTCCAGAAGCAGAGGTCTCCTAGAGAAGGCTGATTTGACAATGAGCTGCTCTTCTTTGGAGAACTGGGATCATAAGCTAGCATATCTGGAGAGGGGGAAGAGGATTTTTACTCCTTTCTTCCTGACTTGATGTGTAGTGAAGTGTTTTCATGGTGTTGGGGTTGAAATCACGTTTTGGAAATGTTTTTCTCTAAAAGTCTGGTGGATGGGGGAAGGATGGGCAATCGGACAACTGAACGCCATGCGCCAGATGATGACTATGCTGGCAGGGTGGGTTGGGACAGTGTATTGTTTTGTATCATGATCCAGAGCTTTGGTATGGGGCATTATGGGGTTATGAGGTTTCCAATGTGTTTTGGTGTATCCATTTTTTGATGCTCGATGGGCAGTGTGTTGTGAGAGGGATTATAGGGGGGAAGGTGGTATTGGAGGGCTAAGGGGACATGGAGGTAGCAAGGGTTGTAAGATATGGCACCAAACAAACTATGGGACATGTACTCTTGCTGGGCAATCGGGCTGTATAATTCAGGAAATATCCTAGATTATAATCCATATGGCCAACCCCATTAATGTAGTATCATGGAAAGTAAAAGGAGCATGGCAAAATGTGAAAAGATACAAAATACTTAAACATCTGCAGAATATTAAGGGAGAAGTATTCATGCTTCAGGAGACTCACCTACTAGAATCAGAGGCTAATTTAATAAGGAGACAGCACGTGGGGCAAGTCTTTGCAGCAGGGAATAGTACGTCTAGCAAAGGAGTAGCTGTACGGCTGTTGAGTAACATACCATTTGTATGTAACCAATGTATTAGGGAGCAGCAAGGATGTTACATCTTTGTTAGAGGAACACTTCATAGCACTGATTTAATCTTGGGGAACATTTATGGCCCCAACTCTGATACACCCACATTTTTTTACAGGGCTCATAGTGCTGTTGTCTCCCTTCCCCTCTCTACCAATCCTATTATTGGGAGACTGGAACCTTCCATTTGACCCAAATTGGAACAAACCAGACAGAAAGGGGGGAGACTCTTGCCAGCACAGAGGGCACTACGGGAATTGACAGACTATCTTGGACTATGTGATCCCTGGCGGCTGTTGAACCCATCTGCAAGGGATTATACATTTTGCTCTTCTGTCCATGGAACTTCCTCCTGTATAGATTACTTCCTAATGAGCCAGGTGCTGTTGGGAGGGTCTCCTGAACAGCAGAGTGAAACCCAGGGTGATTTCGGGTCATTCGGCAGTGAGCTGTCACCTCTTTCTCTCCCTCCCTCAACCTTCTGATAAGATATGGAAGCTGAATAATCAGATATCGAAAGAGACCAATGTCATGAAACACATTGCTGCATGTCTGGATGATTTCAAACAGGATAATTTGGGATCAATGGGCAAACCTGACATAGAATGGGGAGCTCTCAAATGTTATATTTGGGAGATTTATTAAATTTACTGCGGCTAGGAAAAGGAGGAGAGAGGAACAGGAGAACTCCCTGCTTTCCCAGATTAGACACATTGAAATACATCTCTCAGGTAGGTCAGAGGATCAAGTCCATCAGTCTCTCATCAAGCTTCAAGACCAATATGGAGAGTTCCTCTGCAAAAAGGTGGAGCTGGCCATACGGAGGACCAGGGCCACATATATTGAGCAAGGGGAGAAAGTCAGAAGGCTTCTTGCCCTTAGGTTAAGTAAACATGAGGCCTTGAGATTTATCACAGTGATACAATCGAGGAAGATGGTTCCCTTAAGACCAATCCCAGGGCTATTTCTGAAAAGTTTGAGAACTATTATCGTGATCTATACAGTCAGATGTTAGATGTGCCTTCACAGGATAGGGTAGATGACTTTTTAGCTCATATTCCTCTCTCCACTCTTTCTGCACTCCAAAAAGAAGCACTCTTAGCCCCCTTCATGGAAACGGACATTTTCACTGCAATCCGTAATTTGCCTTTGGCCAAGGCGCCTGGTCCTGATGGTTTTTCCCCCAATTTCTATAACGTATTTGTGCACCAATTAGCTCCATGGCTATCCATGCTTTTCAAGCACATTCTGACATCTGAACAGGTAGATCAATGGTTACTAGAAGTGATGATAATTGTAATACCTAAGCCAGGGAGGGATCCAGAGTGTGTGGCCAATTACAGGCCTATATTGCTTCTTAATTATGATGTTAAAATACTATCCAAACTACTGGTGGAGAGGGTTAACAGAGTTCTATCATATCTAATTGGGCCAGACTAGGTTGGTCTCATGAAAGAGAGGTCCTCGGTCGATCATCTCTGTAAGCTAGCTCACATCTTCTCTGCGACCATGGAGGCTTCTCACCCTATGGTGTTGGTCTCCCTGGATGCAGAGAAGGCATTCGACCTGGTGGACTGGCAGTTCATTGTCAGTCTTTACACTGATTTGGGTTCCCTGCTCAGTTCATTAACTGGACTTGATCCCTATATGCCAATCCTACAGCACGTATTTATTGTAACAGGGTTTTCTCCTCCAATTTTTCACTGTACGCAGGGACTAGGCAATGTTGTCCCCGTCCCCCTTACTATTCAACCTTTACTTAGAACCCCTTATAGTAGCTTTAAAGGAATCCCCGCTGATACACGGGATAACCCATGGGAGGTGTGTGGAGAGGGTATCCGTGTATGTGGATGACATTCTTCTGCACTTGTCACAACCTAAAGAGTCTCTCCCCACTGAACTGAATATAATAAAAGAATTCAGTTCCTTGTCAAACTATAAAATTAACATGGACCAGATGTCTGTTTCTCCCCTCAATTTAAGAACGCTTAAAGTGAAATCCTGAATATGGGTCTCAACCAGGTCCCCAAATCACTAAAATATTTGGGCATTCAGTTGGCTAGAAGTGAGGCTCAGAGGAAAAAATTAATTTGATGCACATTTGATCACTGTAGAGCGATATTTAGTGTGCTGGAAAACCTTTCCTATGACTCTGTGGGGGCGTATCAATTTAAACAAAATGAATGTTCTTCCTCTCTTATTTTACCCCATCAACCTTTTCAATCAGTGGTTACCTCTGTCCTGGTTCAAGAAAGTCCATTCATGCATTAGAGAGTTTATATGGTTAGGTAAGGTTCTGAGGAGAGCATATTAAAAATTACCAGCCCCTACGTGCCTGGGGGTGCCAGAAGCTACCATATTTCGGGCTCTATCACTGGGCTAGCCAAGCAAGCAAGTATCTTTGATGGCTTATACTGGATGAGGAGCTCGAAACCCCTCCCCTATGTGCCAAGCTGGCTCCAAACTGAAAAAGATATGATAGAGAATAGCGGGATTTCCCCGGAGGCCCTCTTGCATTCTAAACTGAGAGACCTCCCACCCGCCCTACGTTGGACAATAATTGGGAACTGAGTGAGAATTCATTCCCAGATATGTTCTCTACTGAACTACAAACACAACAGATATCCAAAACAGCCCCTAGTTAGGAATACTAATTTTAAAATTGATGGGAAAATGATGCCTTCCACCTGGATCCCTCAACTGGCTACAGTAACAGCAGACAAGTTGCTTAGGGATACTGTAGAATGGCTATCGTCAGCAGAAATTATGACTAAATTTGCCATCAACCATAAAATGGTCTTTAAGGTGTATCAACTTAGACATATGCTGGTTTAGTGTTTCAACCAACCGGTTACATTGCCACTGTCTGGAAGGTCAATAGCAAGTCTCCAACCCTTGGCCTCTGCTCAACATGCTGTATCCAACATATATGCCAACTTATATGGGAAGGTCTATCCGCAGGTGGATGATATCTCATGATATTGGTCCTCTCTATCTTTCCACAGACATTGCCTCACTGGCAGAGGATCTGGAAAGAATGCCACCAGTATATCACTCAAGACAGGTTAAGACTCGTGCACCTCCAGGTTCTTAATGATATGTATCTGACAACATACAAATTATACAAAATGGGTAAGACAGAGACTTCCTTGTGCACTCGGTGCAAGGAGGATATAGATATTTTGAAGCACATATTCTGGGAATGTAATAAAGTAGCCCCCTTATGAAAACTCATTCAGAGTAAAGTGGATCCTTTATTGGGTCTCCAAGATATTTTCACCCCCGAAATCTGCCTAGTGGGTGACTTTGGTGGCATTCCAGCTAAGGCATGTAGATACCACATGGCCATGATTGTCCTCTCGGTGAAGAAATTGGTACTTCATAATTGGATAGTTGAAGAATCCATTTCTTATTTAGAATGGGTCCAAGGGCTACTATTCAGCCTACATACAGAGAAGATGATATCCAGTCTCTATAATCACACCAAAGTATACAAACAAATATGGGAGAAGCTCCACATTTTATAGTCATTATAATGCCCCTATTTCTGACAGGAATTCCACTAGACTCACTTCAGCCTGAGGAAGAGCTTTAGTGCCATGGGAGAAGGGAGGAGGGAGGAGGAGGAAAGGTGGTGGATGGGGAGGGAGCAGGTGGGTGGGAAGGGTTGATGGGGGTTGTATATTTTGTCATTATAAGTTTGATTGCACAATTGTATTTGAATAATCAATAAAAATGGTCATTTCAAAAAAGTTCAGTACAGGGTTGGTGCTAAAGGTTTCAGGTTTAAAAAAAATAAAAGGGCATAAAATGGTAACAGTGAAGAAAAAAGAAACTCTAAGGAGTATACAAGTAAGACAAAGCATTTAGAATAACTCAGAGTATGGATAACACAATAAGTTTCTGTTCATGGAACATTAATGGGCTTAAATCGTACACAAAAAGGAGGAAAGTATTGGGTAGAATAAAACAAAGCTAAGATCGATGTAGCCTGTTTGCAGGAAACCCACATGACCACCAAGGAAGGTGACCACCTGGTAAGGGGGTTGGAAGGTCATGTCAGACAAATCTAATTGATTTCTTTGACTGGGTGACCAAAGCAGTAGACCAGGGAGGGGCCGTGTATATGGCCTACCTAGACTTTAGCAAGGCATTTGACACAGTCCTGCACAAAAGATTAATAAACAAATTAGCCAGTCTGGGAGTGGGTCCTAGGGTGGTAGCCTGGGTAAAACACTGGTTGGACAACAGGACACAGCAGGTAATAGTACATGGAGTCCACAGTGAAGAAAGGAGGGTTACTAGTGGGGTACCGAACGGTTCAGTACTGCGGCCGGTCCTTTTTAATGTCTTTATTAGTGACATTGCAGAGGGACTGGAAGGGATGATACAGATGACACAAAGATATGCAACAGGGTTGATACACAAGGTGGGGTGGAAAGGATGAAAGGGGACTTGGCAAGGTTGGAGGAATGGTCAAATGTATGGCAGTTTAGATTCAATGCAAAGAAGTGCAAAGTAATGCACCTGGGAAACAAAAACCCAGGGGAAGAGTACACAATGGGAGGTGAGATACTGACAACAACAAAAATGGAAAGGGACCTGGGAGTAGTCATATCAGACAACCTAAAGGTGGGCCTGCAATGTGAGAAGGCAGTAAGGAGGGCTGGGGGGATACTGGGATGCATAGGGAGAGGCATCACCAGTAGAAAACAGGAAGTTGTTGGCCCTCTGTACAGACAGTTGGTAAGACCACATCTGGAGTACTGTGTACAGTTCCGGAGACCCCATCTCCGAAAAGACATAGACAGGGTGGAGGCTGTCCAGAGGAGGGCAACCAAAATGATGCAGGATCTGCATCAGAAGACATATGAAGAAAAACTAAAGGAACTAAATATGTATAGCCTTGAGGAAAGGAGGGAGAGGGGGCACATGATAGAAACTTTCAAATATCTCAAGGGAATTAACAAAGTCCAAGAGGGTAGCGTCTTTCAGAAAAAGAGATGTGCAAAAACAAGGGGGCACAATTTGAAGATGGGAGGGGCTCAGAGGTAATGTGAGGAAGTATTTCTTCACAGAGAGGGTTGTGGACACATGGAACAGCCTTCCTGAGGAGGTCATAGAGTCAAAAACAGTAGGGGAATTCAAGAATGCATGGGACAGACATAAGGCAGTTCTAGTGGGGGTAGGAAGAAGTAGGCTGTTGGTTAACTAGGATCTGCAGCTTATCCGTTAGGTAGGGAAATGGGCAGACCTGGTGGGCCAAGCGGTCCTTATCTGCCATCAAATTCTATGTTTCTATGTTTCTATGAGGTGAATGCTATGGCTCTTACTTCTCCTCAAAAGCAAGAGGGGCTGGTATTTGGCTCTGATCCAGATTCTCCAGGGTGGTCACACAAGTTGTAGGGGACTGTGGGGGGAGATATATGTTACTTCAGCTACAATTGAACACTGGACAGACAGTAGCTGTGGGGGTCTAGTTATGCTCCAAACTTAAACAACTCTGAATTCTTCACCCACTTATCTTTGGAAATGTCGAAATTCCAGGGGCCCTGGATACTGAATGGTGACTACAGTTGCATATTGGACAATGTCCTGATAGATCCACACAGATAGCCTTACCACAAATCAGAAGCACAAAGGCCCTATTAGAATTAATGGCTGCTCTAGGCTGCTGGATGCATGGAGGTTTGCACACCCCAAGGGGAGGGACTACTCACACTACTCCCATTCATACAAGGCATACACATGACTAGATATGGCTTTGGTGTCTCAGGAACTGGTCCTAAAAGTGCAAAAGGTTAGCTCTGAACCCATAATTGTTTCTGACCATGCCATGGTGCTGCTTGAGGTGATGGACATGAGTAGTCAGACTAACAAAGGTACATGGAAACTAGACCCAACACTAATCAAAAAACAGAGTTTCAGGAGTTTATTAGGGAGCAAATTAAGTAGTTCCTAGTTGACAACCCAGAGGGAGACACCAGTGCAGCTACCAGATGGGATGCTCTCAAGGCCATCCTAAAGGGGGCAATAATATCATATGTCTCTCGCAAGAGGAGAGAAGAAGGTCAGTACCTAAGGCAGCTGGAGGATAGGATCGAACAGGTAGAAAAATGTCACATGGGAGCATCCAATAGAGAAACTTTTAATGAGCTACAGAAACTAAAATGGGAATTTTACACAGCACATAATACTAGAATAGAGAGGGATTTATTGCTCACCCAGGCTGGGGCATACTTCGAAGCAGATGCTGGAGGCAAATGGCTGGCATGGCAGCTGCGGAGCAGACAGGGGGCAAAAAATGTTATTCAAATACGGGATGTATAGTGCAATCTCCAGCATGGAGATAAGGAAATTGCAGACAGTTTCCGTAAAGTCTATGAAACACTCTACATCTCAGAAGTGTCCCCTATGGACAATCAATGCTCCTCCTTTTTTGAGAGGGCTCTAGTACTAACAATATCAGCAGTAGATAGAGAAGAGAAGGACAGGCTGGTGTCATGGGAGGAAATCCAGGAGACGATCAAGCACCTGAAGGGAGGGAAGGCACCAGGTCGAATTTTTCAAGATATTCTCTCATGAGTTAAAAACAACCTCTAAAAGATATGATTACAGAGATCATGGAGTATGGGGCACTTCCACCCTCTATGTGTGGGGCCACAATCACCATCCTACCAAAACAGGGTAAGGACTGGCACTATGTGCTTCCTACCGCCCCCTTTCTCTGTTGACTGCAGACTATATAATTCTTGCTCATCTCCTGGCAGGGAGGTTGGAAAAGGTGTTACCTAGCATTATACATGAGGACCAAACAGGATATGTGAAGGGCAGGCAGGGCAAACTTAATGCATGTCATACCTGAATATAGTGTGGTGGTGGTCTAAGAGGAAGGACAAGGGGAACCCAAGGATCCTGGCTTTGGATGCTGAAAAAGCATTCGACAGGGTGGAGTTGGACTATCTGTTTGAAACTCTGTGAAGATTTGGGATTGGGGAAAATATGCAGAGATGGATAGGCTCCCTGTATACCAGGCCAATGGCTTGAATTCTGGTCAACAGGATACTACCCAGCCCTTTCACTCTGTCCTGTGGAACAAGACAGGGATGTCTGTTGTCCCCCTTACTTTATGTACTGTCACTGGATCCCTTGGTTGAAATAATCAGGCAGGAAGAGAATATACAAGGTTTGAAAGCAGGGGGGAAAGATTCACAAGGTAGCCTTGTTTGCCAATAATCTGCTTCTGTATATGCGGGATCCAGGGATGGAGTTGCCTGCTCTCCACAAAGTCTTGGAAGAATTCAGCAGATTAGCTGGGCCCAAAATAAACTGGTCAAAAAGTGAAATGATGATTTTGGAGCAGGGGAATGAAACGAGTATGGGTGCATCCCTTCTAAACCTAAATGGGGTCAATGTTTTAAAATATCTGGGGATCATGCTATCACAAGACATATCACACTCCTACAGAGCAAACTATATATCATTACTGAACAACATAAAGGGGGATTGTAAAAAATGGGAAGGGCTACACCCGAGCCTGATAGGAAGAGTGAACACAGTTAAAATCAATATACTACCTAGATGCCTTTTGTGTTTCAAAATCTGCCAATAAGAGTACCCAAAAGCTTCTTTTGGCAATTGAATAATATTTTGCACAGGTTTTTGTGGGCAGGGAAAGCTGCACAGATAAAAAGAACCATTTTGCAATTGCCGTGGAAAGAAGGTGGACTAGCCCTCCCAAACTTCAAATATTATTATTGGGCAACACAACTCTCTTTTCTGGAACAGTACATAGATAGGCAGTCAGCAGCTTGGAGGCGTATGGAGGAGGAAGGGCTGGTGAGTGGGTTGATGCAGGAGATCATGGCCCCAGCCTTAAACAACATGCAGGTCCCTAGACAGCAGAACCCCATGACTAGAGCTCTGGTCCGACTGTGGCAAGGGATACATAAGCATGTAAAGTACCCTCAGCAGAGATCAGCTAACACTGGATTACATTCAGTGTTCTGAGATTGCAAGGGGTACAATTTACAGCTGTGCCAGGCCTTACTGAGATGGAGAAGACAGGGTTTATGTGTAGTTGGGGATTTATACTACGGGGGGTAGAATAAAGGTCTTCACAGAACTCCAGCAACAATTTGGAAACCAATAAGGGGACTTCTTTGCCTATCTTAGAATCCAACAAATGACAGGGGAGCAGAGCACAGAGCTTTCACCGGTTGAGGAGGCTATCCTTAGACCACAACCTAATATCACACTGATATCCTCCCTTAATAAGATCTTTATGGGGGACATGGCCCCCCAATGGTGGGGACCCATCAAGATTGGGAAAGGGACCTGGCACAGTCTGTAATTGATGACATATGAGGGCCAACTATCAGGCATGTTCATGCGTGCTCCAGCTCTAATAGGCTTCAAAGGAGTCAACTAAATTTCCTGTACAGGACTTACCTCATCCCAAGCAAATTGCATAAGTTCACTAACACGAAGTCAGAGGTGTGCCCTAAATGCCAGGTGGAAAATGGAGATTTTCTTTACATGGCATTGACATATCCCAAAGTATCACCCTTTTGGCATGAGGTCCACAGCCTTATGCAGAAGGTACTGGACACTAAACTCCCCGATACCTCATTGGAGTTGATGCTGGGTGCAGAGGCTGTGCATTTCAGAGGCTCTAGTCTAAGACTTCCTGAAGTAGCACTAGTGAATGCCAGGAAAACTGTAGCCCAACATTGGATGAGTTACACCCCCGCCCCAAGCATTGCCCAGTGGCTAAACAACCTGGGTTCCTCTATGTGCCTAGAAACGATCCAGCTCAGTGTAAATGGCCAACAATCCAGGTTCCATAGGACCTGGTGTTTGCTTGAGAAAGCAATTGAAAAAGGGGTGGTGTCACTGTAAGTGCTCTCTGTCACATGATTTGGCCTGCAATTTGTCAGGCACCCAGAGATGTGTATATACCAGTGAATCAAATTGTGGCACTCTTGCTCCTTCTTGCTCCTGTGTTTTCTGTCTTTGGATTGTTATTTGTTAAATATGAACAACATAGTGTAATGTAATGAATTAATTAATAGCAGATCAATTTGTAAGATATAATTCCATCTTGTATGTCTCTGTATGTATGATGCCTTGCTCAATAAAAAATTAAAAAAAAATGTAAAAAAATATGACTTAAGTTACAGATTGAGATTGGGTCCTAAAGAGATGCAAACGCACAGACAGATTAAGATTGTGCTGCACACTCAAGAAATGCAGACACAAAGGCACAACAACACCTTAACCAGTGCTCTCAAGTCACAAATCCAAAATCTGGAAAAGAATACCTTTTGCCAGTTGGGGGGGGCAGTGCACTGCAGTTAACAGTCCACTACCAAGATACCACAAAGCAGTACAAAATAATGCAGATGGATAGTGGGTTCATTGTGCTGCAATTACTGTGTGGCACAATAAAATGTGTCTGACTTGATGGCACATGTCGCACACACACACACACACACACACAGACACACACACACTACAGGTAATGCGCAGCAAATTGAAAACTTCAGTAATATAGCCAAATCTTTTAAACAAACTGAAATTATGCACTGCATCACAACAATCAGCAAAAAAAGTCAAAAATTACTGAAAATATTCCTGCGTGTACATGAACACAGTTATACAAGAAAAATATAACCAAAACAGAAAGACTGCCTTTCTTCCAGTTAATGTACCTCTGCCACAGATACACCCCTTCCCCAAGCACACTTCAAGTGTCTGTCAGTACACAGACTAAATGTTCTAAATTAACATTCAAAATCCACACACAAACAATAAACACTTGCTGATAGGACCACAGGAGGGTTTCCTACAATCGATATACTAAATTTTGAGAAAACAAATGGCTCAAAAAGGCTTTTTGAATGGTTTTTAGAGGGTTTGAATCTCAGTGCTCTGAGAGCAAACTGTCTCCAGCTACCACTACACACACACACACACACACACACACTACACAGAACTGAGGCTGCGCAGAACAATCTAGAACCCACGCGACCAACAATCCCATGAATCACTGCAAAATTCACCTTGGAGCTCACCAACAAGGCGAAGAGATGCGAAGTACATTAATTTCAATGTACTTCACATTAAAATTGGTGTAGAGGTGATTGTGGAAAGGCAGAGTAGTGCAAAGTCATTGTTTCCAATGGACTTCACGATCCTAATTATAAGGCAGAGTACTCCACTTCGCGTTGCGGGTTACTTCGCATATTCCACCTTAAAACGCGAATTGCTTCACGTAGTGGATTTTGCCCACTTTGCCCACCTCTACCCCTAGGGCTGGACCAATGCACACTAAATTCTCCAGTCCCTAGGGCTATGGTCACCAAGCTACAAGCTGTAAAAAAAACTGTTTTGACACTAACACTAACTCACCCCGAACATATAGGCATTGCTGCACCTCTATCTATCTATCTGTCTGTCTGTCTATCTATCTATCAATCCCTTGTGACTCAAGGTCGAGATAGAGTCTCGGGCCACATCTAATGGATCTGCTGCTTCAATCTAACGTTCTTGGGCAGTGCTTCAGAGTCTGTTACTTTATGTAGGGCTTACAGGATTATTAATAGCTTTCTTTTGGTCCTGTGCAATGCAATAGTTGAGTCAGAACATTCTTCACACAAAGCTCCTGACCTGTACATAAAACCAGTTGACTAATGGGCTTTGCCCCTGACCTATAGCTTGGCCTTGTGTCAAAAGGCTAGGATTTGGGGGAGGGTTTGGTGTAAGGGTTGAAAAACACTAACACCACATTTCTTTCCTTTTGTAACTCTGGAACCCTAAAAGTCCAATTACAGTATATACAACTGTTTATTACAACAAATGTTCTTATTTTTTGATAAAGTATAGTCATAACTTGCCTGGTGCAAGGCCCTCCGGGCCCTGTGTGAAGCAAGATATGAGTCCTAATTTATTTCAGGCCTGGGGCAAAGCAGAACATGAATCATAACGTGCTTCACACAGGGCCCTTTAAGCCCTACACAAAGCAGGAGATGATTTTTTATGGGTGATTTTAACTGTAGCACAAAAAGCTACACAACTTTTTTCTTTGTAGAACTGAAAAAACATTTTCACGACTGTTTTTACAATGTCCATAGAAAAACTCATCAACTGAAAAATAACGTCTCTCTTTTTTCAGTCATGTTCTCAACTTTTTTTGTTGCAGTGTTTTTTTTTCTGTTGTGTCTGTGTTCTATTTTTTGTGTATCCACTGAGTTTACTAAAATCCATCTTGATGTTTTTTATAGTGAATCATGAGCATGTTTTATTTGTAATTAAAATATTTATTGTAATAATTTTTTTTTGAAAGTCATATCAGACTTCTCTCATTAGTCTGTTTTCTAATGATCGATGCAACAGATAACCTTTAGAAATAAATATTAAGTTTTGGGCTTTTAATGTTTTTGTTTATGCGTAACTTTAACTCAGAAAAAAAGAAAGACTTCATGTTTTTTCAGCTGTTTGTTCAAACGGTTCACGTATGCACAAGCTTTTAAAATTTCAAAAACCTTATGACTGAGAAACAAACCAAAACAATTTCTTTCCAAAGAATGAAAAAAGCCCTGTTCTACAGTCAGACTAAATTGGTGTCATTTTTTTTTCAGCCCCCACATTTTTGACACAATTTATAACTCAACACTACCATATAGGTGCTACTACATCTGGATACTATGTATTCATTGCAAAAAACTATGTTGATGCAGGTGTTAGGGTTTAAGAATGCAAATCGTGGAAATGAAAAATCTTCAGGGCTTTGAGTCTCTGGATTCTTGGCGAAGCAATGGTGGGGTGTTCCATGGGGTTGTTAACCCTCACCCCCTGCCCAAAAGCTCCTGACCAAAGCCTAAGGTACAGCTTTAAGCCAGTGCTTTATAGTGATCTACTCTTCAGAGGTAGAGAAGTATGGCTTGCCACATGTTGCCAACAGAATCAGTCATAGCTTTCATGATGCCATCAATACATTCTGATACTCATGGATTTGCTACTCATTGCCAGGCTACATTGTTGGCTACATTCTAAAGTGAATAAAAGCTTAGTTATGATCAGCTTATGGATTATACCCTATTTATACAATGCCAGTGGATATAAAAAAGAATTGCAAATAAATATGGGGTACACAATGGCCAGACTGAGAATATGTCATTTATCTTCATGTGTGAGGAGGCAGGACCATAACTAATAAATGGCAGAGCCACAAGCAAGTTGTGAAGGTCCTGTCTTCTCACAAGTGATGACAAATCTCATTTTCTGAGTGAGGCCATTGTGTGTCTAATTTATACAATGCATTTTAGACTGAAGAGCTTTCCGATTAGTTCTTTTGATAAGAAAAAAAAACATTTCTGTTTGATTTTATTGCTCTGTTTTGAATACAGCAGAGGTCATGGTGATGTTATCAGACATTGTTCAAGCTGCTCTCCCATTGGTTAAGAGATCCTTTTGTGACCAAACTAAAGTGATAATAAATGCTGATGACCTATGTAGAATGATGATAAATGATTTATCATCACTTTGGGGCCTTCAGGGCATGGAAATAAATCATTTATGTATAAGGTGCGATTTTCACCGATACTATATAAATTCATTTATTTTCATGGGCAAGGGACCTTGAGTGAAAATATAGAGGATAATGGATGGGCAAAAGTGAGCAACAATGCTGTGTTCACTTCAAGAGGTTGTCTTGACAATCAAATAGATCTCAAGAGTGAAGCTTAAGAGGTCTATGGTTGGAATGGCAACCTTGAGACGTGACCTCAGCGATGTTGTTCACTGTTAACCACCCATTGTCTTTTATAGTGCATGAGCAAAAGTAAACACCAATTGAGCATTTCAGTAGCAGTGCATGCCAAACAAGCAGAAAAAAAAATGATACCATTATAGACACAGTCTCATAATGGAAAACTCATACCATTGATTGGAGACACTCAGGCATCACAAGAGCTGACAGGAATAATTTTTATTGCAGTAGTACAACAGACAGACAGTATCGTAAATATATAGAACTACTATCATTAGAAACAGAATCAAAATTAACAGTAAAGAGTTAATGATTGACGGTCATGTTTAACTGATGGTGGATGTCACTGTGCACCAAAGTTGACTTGGCTACCAGCAGGAAGTGTAGCAAACTGTCAATTTTGCTGGTCTTCTACAAATGTTTTGCAATAACTAAGCTCCGGTTTTGAAAACACTGATGCTGACATTGTGATTGCTCTTTTTCTTAAAATTCCATCTGTCAAAACTACCTACAGTGTACAAAAAGGAAAAAACAAGTTAGCAAGGATGCTGCCAGGGTAACAGGAGCAAAAGGGCATTCTAACTTGTTTCATTGTGGTGACGTTCCGTACTCAAGATGGTACAGAAACATCTTGATGCAAGAACGATAGTACAACAACATTAGGAAATGATCAATTTCAGTTAATAATAACTCTCTCCCATATACTATAAATCAGTTATTTCAACTTCAGCTCAGAGAACAACAGATATTTCCACTCCAACCCCATTATGTTCTGAGCAGAATCTTCCTTTATTCCTAACATTTTGTCTATGCCTGCCAGTTAAAAAACAGCATAAAAAGCAATAGCATCAAACTTATTAGACCCTTGCATTGTATAAATGGCACATGCCATGGGTAGCCTGAAAATAAATTATTTATTTTTGAAAAGGTTGGTTATGACCTCTATAGACCTCACTCATGGCTCCACCACTTATAAGGTCAATAAAGGTCATAACCAGCCATTTTAAAATAAATCATTTATTTTCATGCAGCCCATATGCGTGCATATATACTGTATATAAAAAAGCAATGGAGAAAGAGAGGCAGAGAAAGAGAAAGATAAACAGGTAGATGTAGATAAATGATGGTTCTTTGTTATGGTAAGGTAGAAGCAGTTGTGACTGACATTACTTGTTCTAGAAGTCTATTTGGAATCTCCACCACTTATTCTGTGAAGTAGTTTTTCCTGATATTCTCTTGAATCTTCCTCCTTTTAAAATGTATTGCCCCCTTTCCCCCTTATCCTTGTTCATCTTGAAGAGCTGCATTAGGTCTGATGGTGTTATCCCACTCAAATATTTGAAAACTGTTTTCATGTTACCCCTTAGTTACACATCTGCAAAGTACTTCATGAAGTGGCCCCAACGTCACTTCCCTTATGGCCACACTTTGCACAGTTTTCACCTAGTGAAGTGCCCCGCTTCGCCTGGTGAAAACTACACAGAGTGGTACATTGCTAGTGAAAGTGTTGGTGAAGTACCACTAGACATAACCTCTTTCAGGCAGTGTAGCACAAGTGTCCAGTCAGGTGTTAATATAGGTAAGAACACCATTGTTCATTCCTTCTACAATGTGATACTAAAGAGTGAAGGGATCTTGCTTGGTCACTCCAGCACTGGACAGTTTTCTTTTCTCACATCAGAAGATTTACAGGATTAAAAGTTACTCAGGGGGTAGCAGTAAGTCAGGGGTTAAGAGGGAAGGGAAACAAGGGTGTAAACTCCATCTAGACAATCGATCCTAGGATAGCATAGGGTATAACAGGGTAGACTGGATGGTCAAATTGTCTTTTTCTGCCATTTCCTCTTTGTATATGTTTCTATGCTTCAGGATGGTTTGTACTCTTGTAATTTGGTGCTACAGGGTGAGGAGGGAGGCTGGTTGCCAGAAGGCTATAGGGCTAGGGTTCTTAGCAATTTATGTGACTCAGTGTGGAAGGCACCGGGTGGGGTAGATGGATGATGTCTTTCACTGATGTAACATGGGGGAAGAGATAATTTAAAACCATTTTTGCTGTAAAAATACTTTTGCTATATTTGTTAAAGCAGTAATTTGCGCTAAAATAAATTTGCACTAATTAGAGCTATTAGTATGTTTTCCCATTATAATGAATGTGGCACTAATGCCATAGTGCTAAATTTAATTTGTGCAATTACAGTTGCATTTGGGTTTCTGCTAAATTGACGTTATGCAAAAAAAAAAGTTTTACAGTATCTTCAGGTCCAGATATTCAGACTGCGCCTGACAGTGGCGCAAGCCTGGGTGCAGAGCAACTGGGATGTGCCGGGGCTAGGACCAGGGGCTATTTAATGGTGATGCGCCATGGCACAGCACCATTAAATATGGCATGGACTGCACACAGTGCAGTGGTACTGTACCAGCGCAAGCATCAGACAGGGAGCATGGGGATGCACCAGCGCAAATGCAGTTGTGCTGGGTGCATCACCCATGATATTCAGCTGAGGGCATGCAAATAAGGCCATAATATATGCAAGGTGAAAATGGGACCATTTGCATGTCATTATGGCCCAATTTCCATGCCTTGTGCAGGGCAGTCCGGCGAATTGCACCTGGTGCCCTGCACAGCATGATGTGTACACAGTGGGGGTCCTGGGGCATCCCACGCCCCGTAGCTGTGATCATGGTAAAATGTCTTAGAACATTTCCCTGGTAGTCTAGTGGTATCCCCCTCCCTCCCATGTCCCCGATTGCTGATACTTGACTGTAATATTAAGCCCTGGTAGTCTAGTGGTAGTCCCCCACCCATTGCTACAATCATGGCAATGCTCCATGAAACAATACCCTGGTGATCCAGTGGCACTCCCCACCCCTCTCACCCACACAGAACACCCTACCCACTTTACCCCTGTCTTCAGCGGTGGATGCAACCCTCACATACGCCCAGTTGCTCACTGAATGACAGGTACAGTATGGGCTGTAAGCCCATTGGTCCACAGTGGGATCAATGGTCTTGCAGGGCATACTGTACTAGACAGTACCAAATATGTGAATGAAGTCATTCACATATTTGGGACTGTCTACTACAGTATGATCTGCAAGCCCATACTGTACCTGTCATTTGGCAAGCAGCAGGATGGTATGTGGGCAGGTTGCAGCTGCCCACTGAAGATGGGGGGGAGGGGTGGGCAAGGGGTTCTGTGAGGGTGGGAGGGGTGGGGGGTCCACTGTACCACCAGGGAATTGTTTTACGGAGCTTACCACGATCACGGCAATCAGCAGGGGGTTACAACAAGGCTACCGGGTCTTAATATTGCAGTAATGTACCGTGATTGGTGACACGGGAGGGAGGGGGTTCCATTGACTACAAGGATTAGTGTTACAGAAAGGTACCGCGATCGCGCAACGGGGGGGGGTACCACTGGATCACCAGGGCTTTTATTCACGGGAATGAACGGCGATCATGGTAACGGGAGGGAGGGAGGGGTGCCACTAGACTACCAGGGTGTTATCGGTACTTGTGGACAGTGTTCTGGTGGGCGGTGGCCACTCACGGCTGGCAGCTGCTGTGTTGCACCATGCAATACAGCAGCTCACCTGTGGGTTTCCAGGAGTTATTCTCCGATTCACGGGCTCAACTTTGAGCCCCTATGTGGCACAATGCAGGGCTGTACCAGCATCTGTGCTGCACATCCCGGGCTGAATATCGGGATGTGCTGCATATGCATGGGCATGCCCCCTGCATCTGCGCTGCATACAATTACATTGTGCCTGGTACACCGGGATTTGCACTGCACCATGCAGCCTTTCCAATATCCCACCGGGGCACAATGCGGGGTTACGCCGGTGCAACTCTCTTGCGCCATGCGCAACCCCTTTGAATATCCAGGCCACAGTATATAAATACTTTGCTGGGACAGTGGAGTGGATCAGGCAGGTAAGTTCTAGAAAGTGGTGGGGTAGGGCAGTTCATTTGAAAAGGTCTGGGTTGTGTGAGGGGGTGGAATAGTTTGTCCTAGTGAGTGGGAGAGTGTTAAACATTGAAAAACAGTAAAAAAGAAAACAAAAAAAAGGACTTAACTATGTGAAGTTGGGGTGTTTGGATAGCTTTACCCTTGTACATGATTTCAGAATGTTGGCAGCAGCACAGTGGCTGTGTCTATGTGGAGCTCCCATAGCTAAGTGAAAAGTTTCTATATTTTTTCTAGTTTTTAAATATTTTTGTGTACAGTTTGTGGATTGTGAAGAATGGTATTGTTGCCTACAGGAGGGTGTGAGATTTGTATATTTCATGTCGGTTGGGAACAGAATAGTCAGCATGTTTGTTCTGTGGGAATAATATCTTGTGTAGGCTTCATTTTGTTTATATACAGTAGGTAGGCAATTTGAGATTTGTGTGGGGTTGTCCTTGTCACCAGAAGTAGCTGGCTTGTTGCTCTGTTGTGGTCTGTTGTTTATGTGGTACTGTGACTTTGTTACTATTTGATGGGCTTTCTGGGCTGATCATATCTTGTGTAGGTTTCATTTGGTTTATATACATGTAACCCCTCACCCCTGCTTTTTTGCCAAAACGACAGGTGGCATGCTGTTGGTGCTGACAGCAGTACCTGGTGGGGACTTGGGTTCGGGGAGGATGAGGTTACTCGGCACAAGGGGACCTAGGTTTGGCTACTCTGCACAGGGGCACCCAAGTCAATCCGAACACAGGAAGCAATAACTGTAATGTCCAGAACAAGGAATGGGATTCTACAGTGTGGCTTTTATTCACAACTAGCTGAACACAACAAAGCATAGATGGACCCCATGGGGCTACATTTACTGGTAATGCAGATTAGAGACTACAACGCAGTCCACTTGAAGAATGAATCAATTATACTGTTTTCAGGCTCTGGACCCACCAGGTACACAGCCTGGACTTGCACGTGCTTTGGGTACACAGCCCGACTGGCCTGGCTCCCCCGCCAGCCACTTGATCCATGGTCCATTGGAAGAATGAACCAATTATCTTGTCGTGGCTCCCCACACCACTTAGAGTCTGCGACTCCTAGAGAGATTTTCCCATTTGCAAACCACGTCTGGGTACTTCCCTCATCACTGGCCAAGTGCATGAGGCAAAGTAGCAACCACAGCAGAAATCCGTAGAGGTGGACCTGGTTACTAAAGATGGGGGGTGTTCCCACCTCCAGCTCCCACAGCCCATACCAGGCCATTTCTCTGGAAAAACTGAAACTTCTGAATGTAGATTAAATGGTAGATGAACTGTCACATCTCCTCTACAATATTACTTGAATTCACACAGCACTCTAGCTTTTGACACTACTCCATTTGTTTGACCTAGTCCTATAGGCTTCCCAAATAGTAGTTCAATTCCTAGATTTCTTCACATATCACAGGCTGAAGAAACACATTTTTTGCCCTCTCATGTTAGAGCAAACACTCACCCTTTTGTTGCAGGTGCCCCACAGGCGAATCACAACTCTTCCAACTTTCCAAACACAGGCTGAACTGAAATAGGCAGCTTTTTCCTTCTCCTTGCAGAATTAAGGGGATTGCCCCAGGGATCTGCATAGTGATCCTTACACCACCCCCCCCGAGGGAGGGGCACTGTGACCCGAACAACGGTCTCCACCACTTAACACTGGCTTCTTCACTTGAAGGCAAAACTGGAACTGCTCCTTCTTACTTGAAGGCAAACAGGAGACTGACTACTTTGAAAACTCCCAATGTTCCATCTAACTCCCTCTGCTGCAGATTCCAATGTGGCTTATGCAGCTGTGACAGTTCTATTGGTGATGTCATCATTCAGTCTCAGCTGAGACTGAGAACAGAGTGAGACAGTGTGAAACCATTTAACTGGAGTTTCACAAGCTGCCTTTCCTGCCTACCACTAGGTCTTACTGGGATTCTAGTAACTCCGGGTAACAAGGGGTTACATACAGTAGTTTGCAGCTTGTGATTTTTACGTGGTTGTCCTTGTCACCAGGATTTGCTGGTTTGTTGCTGTGTGATGGCCTGTAGTTTATGTGGTACTGTGACTGGTCACTGTTTCATGGGCTTTCTGGGCCGATGATTTAAAAAGCATTCATTGAAAATATATTTTGAGCTAGAATCAGGCTGGTGCTAAGAAACAGCTTCCCTGCAGTAGTGTTCTAGTTCTGATAGAACACTGGAAGCAGCAGCCCTGTGAGTTCTAGAATTCTTAGATTGTTATTATATTTGGATGGTAAAAGTGAATTAGAAATTTATGTATTTTTGAATTCTGTAATTATGCATAACTGGAGGCTAGGAGAAGCTGGGCTGGGAGGCTTTGGGGGAATAGATACACGTATGAGAAGTAGGAGATTGGTAAACTGCAATAGTTGTAAGGCAGCAGTCTTTCTGGGGGTGATGTGGAGTAAAGGGGACTGTTCTGTGTGTAAGAGCCCACAGCAGCTAAGGGCTGAAATAAGGATGCTCAGTTGGGAGCTGGGGAGGATGGTGTGGGAAGTCAGAGGAGCAGAGCAGTGGAGGTGTGATGGTCTAGTGTGGTGCTCTGATGAAGGTGGAACGAGTGAGTGGAACACCAAGGTCCAAATGAATGTGGATAAGATGAAAGTTACCCAGACGAGGAGAGGCAGGAGTCGTCCAAGAAATTCGATGCCCGCAGGGCATTTATTCAGTACCAGTGGGTAGAGAGACACAGTCACAAGAGGGGTATGCAATACAACAACAGAGTGATAGAGAGAACAGGACTGCTTTTATCTCACACTGCTAAAATAACTACCAAAAAGTATTTTGAGGTGAACCTCGGCCTATTGCCACTATACTTTCCTAGCAGTAAGCTGTACGTAAGACTAGTACTTATACAAAAATCAGGTTCTATTCACTACCCATAGTATCTGGATTTACAATGACCACAGAATCATAACAAAGTCCAACTGTCTGAAGCCTTCATGCACACCGTTGATCTCCGTTGGTAGCTACAAGAGAAGTAAAACAGAACTGTAGAACACTTAGACACAATTCCCAACATGGACCTAGTTAAGGCCAATGGGGTGGTGAGAGGTTTTGTAAAACAACCATAGGTTTCTCGGCAAAACCCACCCTCTCCAAGGCTGCCGGAAAGAAAGAACCAGAGAAGCTGGTTCCTGGAATGAACCCACTTACGGGTTGTTGGATTCAACACTGGATGCAAAGAATTCCTCAGCCAAAACCCACTTCTAGGGCCACCAAGGATGAAGAGAAACCAGGAGATATGTGGTGATGAATCCACTGGAGGACTACCATGACCTGGACGATGCTGCAGTACTCCAAGGGCCAGCAAGAATTTGAAGGATCTGAGGTAAAGATGGATCTCTGATGCAACCAGGAACCAGAAGGATCTGAAGTGAAGATGGTTGATTCTGAAGGAACATCACAAGGAACTGGAACAAAACAATGAAATGGCTGATGCGTCCCACACTGGGATCTGACTGACTCGACTTGTGGCGAATGACCAGAGGGCACAGACCAGGTTTTCCAGGATGTGCACTCTCTTCCGCGGAGGGCAACCAGCTTCGGGAAATCCAGATTAGGAACCAAACGAAATGACACTGGCACGACGGTCATGATGCACTTGAACTTCGGTGAACGTAACTTTGAATTGTAGGACAGAAGAAACAGCGGGTGCGACTTGTACGAAATGTGATGAACTTGACTTCAACGAACAACACTGACAGAGTAGATGATCTGATGGTCGGACACTTTCTGGTGAAGAATGATGATTGAGACATCTTCCTCTGGGTAGAGACTGATTCTGGATAGGTAGAACAGCAGACCTCACCATGGAACATCAATGTGGTGAAAGACTGAGTCTGTTCCCATAAGTTGGCAACAATGTAGCTATTAGGCACACCTTCTCACGATATCGAGAGATCTGCTGGATGACCAGGTAATTTGCCAGGAGAAGGGGTAATTTATCAACTTTGGGGCAATTGTTCAGATGCCAGGGCAACTGTTCATATGCCTGGAGCAATTGTTCAGATACACAGGGCAAACATTCATATGCACAGGGCAATTGGTCAGATGCCTGGAACAATTGTTCAGATGCACAGGGCAATTGTTCCAATGCACGGGACAATTGCTCAGATGCCAGGGCCAAATAACCACAATCCTAATGTCACAAGGCAGTTTCGGTGCTTTTAGCAATTACACAGTCTTTCAGAATGCTGTAGCAATAAATAGTTGTGTAAACAATACAGTTGTTCACAGTCTCTTTGCAGCATATTGTGAGCTAAGCACACTTGATTGGACTCTTTTTTTGACTTTAGGGCCTTCTTGGGTAGGATCTAGCTACCCCTGAGTGCTTTATTATAAATGCCCCAATTACTACACTAGGGTGTACCACTTGCCACTATACCAAAAGCCCTAAATAGGTGAGGATTCAATGCCTTAGTTCCTGTTGGGCTTGAATGCCCTAATTACCACTAGGCTGGCTTGCCCTAACTCGCTGGGTCAGGGCCCTTTATTAAAACAGGCCTGGTGCCCTCTTTTAGTCTGGGCCTGGTGTCCACTCTAAATTTGGGCCTGGTGCCCTCTTTACTTCATGCCTGGTAGCCCATTTCACTTTGGGACTGGTAGCCCTGCTTTGCTTTGGGCCTGACTTGCCCTTTTAAACCGATGGGCCCCTTTAAATTTTGCAGCCCTCTGAGACTGCTGTCACTCTGTCCCGGGTCAGCTCCCTAATCCCGCCCTATCATGAATATTCATAGGCCTCTTCACTTGCCTTGCTAGCCTGGCCCCTCCCCATGGGCTTCACTAGCCTGCCCCCTTAATGAATATTACATTTTGGTCCTATCCCTCCGGCCCTCCTGCAGCGTCCAGACGCTCCGATTGTGCCTCATGCTCTAACAATAAATAAAAAATACAGTCTTTTCTTTCGTTGGATGGCCAGCACTCATATACGTGCTACCGTCTGACTCATTGAATCACAGAGAGATTGAGGAGGCAACCAGGAGGCCGGAGGAGCTCTGGCAGTGGGAGGGAATGACTCGGGCAGCAGGGAGGATGTCTGGGGGGCCTTGTGGGTATCTCAGTGACCGATGCCATGGCTTTTCTATGCCACCGATGAGAGACTGGGGAAAACTTTAAACTGGGCACAGAAAAAAAAAAAACAGGGGTGTACAGAACCCATAACACAGCAGGAGACTGGGAGTTTTTTCCTTTACGGGGCAGACCACCGGACTCGACCGCACATCACAGGAGGAGCAGCAGGAGCACTTGACAGAAGTCTTCACTGACTGGAGGAGGGGAATCACTATGGAGTCAACAGGACTGGCTACACAATTCCAGGTAAGCCGTAAGTCCCTGTTGCATTCCTGTGACCCTCTTCTCTCCACAGCCAGCCTAAAACTACACAGAAATGGCTAAAACCCCATTTGAAAAGCGCTCGGGGTTCTGGTTCTAGAACCCCGAGCTCACACCCACACAAATGCCAGGGAACTTGAACAGGGCACCACACACTGGCCAGGGACAGCGGTCCTAGCGTGTGGATGCCCACTTTCCTGCTGCCTGCTCTGGGGATGGAGCACGCAGGCAGCAAGAAGAGAGAAAAAAATACTCTTCTTTTTTTTTTTAAAATGATGCTCTGACCGACAGTTTTCTGGAGTGTGTGTGTAAAGCACTGCACAGGGACTCCCACCACTAAAGCCCTCATGCTCCCAACTCAACGGGGCTCTTGAGTATCATAAACCCCCACTCTTTTCTGTGATGTCCCCTTCTATTCTAACCCCTTACTTTGTGGCATTACAGATTGAAGGCAGAGAGGTGGTGCCCAAGGGAGGGAGAACCATCAGGCAGGGCATGGGAGTGGGGAGGACCACCCAGTATACAGGAACATCTCTCCCTCTGAGGGCCAGGAAGCCCAGTTTGGAGGAATGGCAAGTGGTAAGGGTAAGGGGTGGGAATATGAGGGTAGCATCAGAGGTGGGACATTCAGAAAGGGTGCCTTTATTGAATAGATTTGCACCACTGTCTGACAGGAGGGATGGGCAGAAGGAGGTGAGGTAGGAGGTCAGGTTGAGCCAGGGCTCAGAGTAGGAGTACAAGAGAGGGGAGAGGGGACTAATCAGGGTGGTCAGGGAAAAGGAGACAGGCAAAATGGATTGAAGGATGGGGGAGGGAGAAAAAGAAAAGGAAGAGGATAGGAAAACTGAAAGCAGATACAGATAGTCAGAAGATAAGGGGCAGAGTGATAGATGGAAAAACAGTTAAGGGGATAAATCATGGATGTGGAGATAAGTTCACCAAGGTACAGAGGGAGTAGTTAGGTGCGGAAGTAGCTAGTACTGAAGGTAAGAAGGGAAGGACGGGAAGTATGGGTGCAGAGGACGGAAGGGTGGCAATCATAGGTGACTCCATAATTAGGGGTGTTCACTGGGGAAAGAAAGGGGACTCAAACGCAAGCAGTAGGGTAGTTTGTATGCCAGGGATAACAGTGTGGAAGGTGGGCCCAAGAGTAAGTTCTTGCCATTGCACCAGCTCCTGATAGGAGCCTAGTGAGAAAGAATAACCATGCTTTTGCACTGTGATGTTCTAATACTGCAATTATAAATGTGTTGTTGTCATAACTGTAACCTGAAATAACGCTGTCTCACTGTATTGTTCTCTTTAACTATGTAATCCCAGGTCACCTCTGAAAAAGAGACCTCTGGGGCTCAGTGGGCTTACCTGGTCACCAAAACTTAATAAATAAATAAATAAAATAGGAAATAGTAAGGGAGGTTGGAGGAAAACCTAATTTAGTTATACATTTGGGAACCAGCGACCTAGCTGGGGAGGAGGTTGAGGTAGTGCAAAGTAGGTTCAGGGAGTTAGGGAAACAGAAACATAGAATCTATTGGCAGATATGGACCATACAGCCCGCCTAGTCTGCCTATTTCCCTACTTGGTTTGGCAATCCCTATTCTTATCAGGACTGCCTTTCCCCCACTCTGCTGTACAGCATGGTGCCTTTATGCTAATCCCATGCACTTTTGAATCCCCATACTGTTTTTGTTTCCACCACCTCCGCTAGTAGGCTGTTCCATGGATCCACCACTCCTTCTGTGAAAAAATACTTCCTAGTATTCCCCCTAAGCCTCCCTCCCTCCAGCCTCATGTTATGTCCCCTCGTCCTTGTGCACTTTCTTCTCTGAAATATGCTCCCTTCCTGTATCCTGTTTATTTCTCTAAGGTATTTGAAAGTCTCTATCATATCCCCTCTCTCCCATCTCTCTTCCAGTGAATAGATATTTAGTTCCTTCAGTCTTTCCTCATAAGGCTTGTGGTGCAGTTCATGTATCATTTTTGTTGCTCTTCTGTGGACTGCTTCCATTCTGTCTATGTCCTTCCTGAGATGTGGTCTCCAGAATTGGACACAGAATTCCAGATGAGACCTCACCAGTGATCTATACAGTGGCATCACCACTTCACTCCTTCTACTGGTTATGCCCCTCCTATGCAGCCCATCATTCTGTTTGCTTTCCCCACTGCTTTTTTTGCATTGTTTGGCTGACTTCAGGTCATCAGATAGGATAACCCCTGGGTATCTTTCCTGACTTGTGATGGCTAAAACCTGCCCACCCATCCTGTGTTCCTCTCTTGGGTTTCTGTATCCCAGGTGCATTATCTTCCACTTCTTAGTGTTGAAACCCAACTACCAAACCCTTGACCATGACCTTGCCTCAAGTAGTCTTAGGTCATTTCTGATTTTATCTAGCCTCTCCTGTGTGTCGACTCTGTTACAGATCTTAGTGTCATCTGCAAACAGGCATACTTTCCCCTCCAGTCCCTCTGCAATGTCACTTATGAAGACACTGAATAGAACTGGACCCAGCACTGATGCCTGTGGTCACCTCACCCTATTCTGATTTTATGCCATTTACCACCACCCTCTGGTTCCTGCCTTTTAGCCAGTTTCCAAACAATTTTACCACTTTAGAGCCCACATCCAGATTCCCCAATTTGTTAAGCAACCTTCTATTAGGAACGGTGTTGAAGGCCTTACTGAAATCCAGGTAAGCCACATCCACTGCCCCGCACTGATCCACCACCCTGGTCACCCAGTCAAAGAAGTTAATAAGATTAATCCGACAGGACCTACCTTCAGTGAATCCATGATGCCTTGGGTCTTTTGCACCGCTTGACTCCAGGAACTTCACTACTCTCCCCTTAAGCAGGTAATCCATCAGCTGCCCCCACCATTGAGGTCAGGCTTACAGGTCTGTAATTGCCTGTAATTGCCTGCCTCCTCCCTACTTCCAGTTTTGTGCAGGTGGGCCACCTGTGCCCTTCTCCAGTCTCAAGGTATCACCCCCGTCTCTAGTGATTGGTTGAAGAGGGTTGTCAGTGGACCTGCTAGGACTTCCCTGAGTTACTTTGACACTCTAGGGTTTATCCCATCTGGCCCCATTGCCTTGTCTGTCTTTACTTTTCTTAGTTCCTCCAAGACTCTATCCACCAAAAATGGGATAAATGGGATGATGTTCACCTCTTCTCCTGTACATCTTTCCTAGTGAGTCTTGGCCCCTCACCTACCTCTTCCTTGGTAAATACTGAGCAAAAATATTTGTCCAGTATCTCAGCTTTTTTAAGGTTGTCCTCCACCCACCCTCTCCCTTCTTTAGCCTTACAGTATCATTTCTGGTCTTCTGCCTCTCTCTCTAATATAATGGAATAAGGTCTTGTCCCCCTTCTTAATAGCCTGTGCTGTTCCTTCCTCCGTTCTTGCCTTAGCCCCTCTGACAGCTTTCCCAACTTCTCTCTGCTTCTCCAGATATTTCAGTCTATCTTCTCCTTTCTGTGTCTCTTTGTATCTCCTGAATGCCTTACTTTTTTCTCTCACTTTCTTGGCTACTGACTTAGAGAAGCACAGTGGCTGTGTTGCTCTTTTGCTTTTGCTAAGCAATCTGACACATTGACTTGTCACTCCTGCTATGGATCTCTTGAGCCTAAGCCACTGTTCCTGTACCCCTTCCCCATGTTTTCTGTTGCCAGGACAATTTTGAGCTGTTCCCCCATCTCCATAAAGTTGGCCTTCTGGAAATCTAGGATCTTAATCTTTGAATGGCTTTCTTCTGCCAATATGTTGACTCTAAACCACACAGTTTTGTGGTCACTGGTACCAAGGTGACTGCCCAGCTCAACATCCATGATTCTGTCCCTATTTGTCAGCACTAAGTCCAGTATAGCTTCCTCCCTGATGGGCTTAACCACCAGCTGCCTTAGGTTTGCCCCATACATGGCAGACATAAGGTCCCTGCTCCTAGATGTTCTTGCAGTCTGGGTATTCCAATCTGCATCTGGCATGTTGAAGTCACCCATTAGTAGTACTTCCCCTTTGGCTGCCATATTATGGATGATTTCCACTAATACTAGATCTATGTCCCCCGTCGAGAGGCCTGTAAACTACTCCAGCACAGATGTTTGTTTTGTTCCTCAACTCCAGAGTGACCCACAATGCCTCTGCTTCTTCCCTGGATCCCTGAGCCTCTGTAGCTTTAATCCCTTCCTTTACATATATAGCAACCCCTCTTCCCCTCATCCCCTTCCTGACCTTTCTAAAAAGTGCATACCCTGGTATAGCTGCATCCCAGTCATGGTTCCCTGCATACCATGTCTCCATAATAGCCACAATGTCTCAGTTTGTGTCTGACATCAGTGCCGTTAGGTCTAGGATTTTGTTTCCCAGACTGCAGGCATTTGTGCACATGACCTTCCACTCTGTGTACCCCCTTAATGTTCCTTGTTTATTGGTCTTTGCCCAGCACCTCATTAGTGATGTACCTTCTGTTCTCTCCCCCATTGTAACCATGGTAGTTTTACGGTAAGATAGTATGCTAGTTATTGGGTCCTCACTGCTTTCAGTTATGTCCTGTGGGGGGGCTATGATAATCCCCTTGACTGTCTATGCCTCCCCCTTGGCAAGTTTAAATGATCACTAAGAATGCACTTAAACTTCTCAGAGAGGATACTTTTGCTTCCCCTGGATAGATGCAGGCCATCTGGAGAATATAGTCCTTCATTCTACCAGGTGTGATTCCAGTCCCCAATGAAGCCATACCCCTCCCTTTTTGAATCCAATGATGCAGATGTCCCTCCCTCCCTTCCCCTTGCCATGGACAGCACCTCTGAGAAGGTGAGGAAGGAAGTTCACTGGGCTTCTCAGAGGTGATACCAGTACCAAGGGCCAGCACAGTCAGGAGACTAAGAATAGGATTTTAATGACTGGCTGAGGAAATGGTGCAGGGAGGAGATGTTCATCTGTACTGGGGACTGGAAGGAGACCTGGTCAAACAAAGCACTCTTTACACCAGACAGGCTACACCTCAGTAGGGAGGGTTTGAGGGTACTCAGGGACAAACTCGGGCAATATATAACCACTACACTTAATTTAAACTCCTGGGGGGGGCACTGGGCATGCAGGCCCACAGACTGTGACAGGAGGAGGTCAGTGAACCTCCCCCTCAGTGATGGAAGAAGTCTGGAGGGAGGACGTGGAAGGGGTGAGAACACAGCAAAGGGTGGAGGAGATGAGAAACATATAACAAGGGTACGTGGAGGAGTGCACACAGAGGGGATAAATGTGAATAGTAGAATAGAGGGAAGAGAAAGAAGGTCATATTCTAGGTGGAGGGTGGTGTCTCTGAATGTGCGGAGTCATGGAAACAAGATGGATGACCTGCAGGCACTATTAGCAGACAGGAGGGTGGACATAGCTGCAGTAACCGAGACTTGGGCAATATCACACCATGACTGGGACCTTGCAATCCCTGGATATAAACTGTACAGGAGGGACAGGGTAGTCGAGAAGGGGGGAAGGGTGGAAGTTTATGTCAGGGAGGGAATAACTTGCACAAGGGAGGATCAGGAGGAAGGGGAGGTGGAGACATTATGGGTTCAATTAAGGTCCAATAGAGGGAGAAAGGTTAGGTTGGGGGTGGTTTACAGACCACCCAGTCAGGATGAGGAGAGGGACAGGGAATTGAGCTCACAAATGTTGGAAGCTGCGGGGAAAGGAGAGGTGGTAATTGTGGTGGACTTCAACCTCCTCAAGATGGACTGAAGCATGGCGTCCACAACATGTGCTAGGAGTCATGTGATCCTGAGAGGACTGCAGAGTGGGTTCCTGACTCAGGGCTTCACAAAACCAACAAGAGCTGAGGCAATTCTTGATCTGGTGCTCACAAATGGGGAGCACGTACAGGAAATAATGCTCAGCTCAGGGAGCTACTGGGTGGAAGTGACCATTGCACGGTGTGGTTCCAGTTGGATATGGGCAGGGAAAGCATCCTGACTAAGACCAAAATCTTGGATTTCAGGAGGGCGGACTTCAGAAAAATGGGCAAAGTGCTAAGTAGCCACATGGCAGGCATCAGAGCAGATATGGGGTGGACCAAAGGTGGTCCATCATTAAGGAAGGAATACTGGTTGCCACAGATGTACTTTAGGCTCTGGTGGAAAACCACAAGGGCCAAAGCACCCAGCTGGTTCAGTTCTGGGGTTGCCTAGGTAGTAAGGGAAAAGATGTTGGCCTGTAGAAAATTCAGGAAGACCGAGAGAGAGGTGGATAGGGAAAATTACCTAAGGTTGGCTAGCAGTGAGGCAAGTGCGGAAGTCCAGTGAGCAAAGGCACAGAAGGAGCTGCAGAAAGCTGAAGGAATGAAGAAAGGGGAGAAGGCTTTCTTTCACTGTATAAGTGAGAAAAGAGACAAGAAGGAAGGGTTGTTAGGCTTCAGAAAGGGGAGGAGTGGGTAGAGGATAATGGGGAAAAGCAAAGATACTAAATGAATACCTCTTTTCTGTCTTCACCAGGGAGAAGGATGGGCCAGTGCCTTCAGGAGGGAAAATGGAGTTGGGGGGAAGGGAACACAGATGTAGTGATGGAGGAGGCTAGAGTGAGGGAGGGGCTGCTGGCATTGAAGGTGGACAAATCGACAGGCCTGGACAGAGTACATCCAAGGGTATTAAAGGAACTGGCTAAGGAACTTGTAGGGCCACTGGCAGACCTGTTTATTAGTTCACTGGAGTTAGGCATGGTACATGACTGGAGAACAGCACATGTAGTGTCCCTTCACAAAAGCGATCCCAAGGATGACCCAGGGAATTACAGACTATTTAGTCTGACCTTCATTGTGGGCAAGCTCATGGAGACCATACTAAAGGAAAGGTTGGTGGAATATCTAGAGGAGCATGGTCTCCAGGATGTGAAGCAGCAAGGGTTCATGGGAGGGGGGGATCATGTCAAATGAATCTGATTGACTTCTTTGACTGTGTCACTAAGACAGTAGACAGGGGCCAAGCAGTAGACATCCTCTATTTTGATTTCAGCAAGGGCTTTTACTCTGTGTCCCATAAAAAGTTTATCAGGAAGTTGGTGGATCTTGGGGTTGGGGAAAAGATGTCCAGATGAGTGGAAAACTGGCTGAGGGACAGAACCCAGAGGGTGGTTGTGGGGAGAGTTATCTGGCACCAGAGAGGTATCCATTGGGGTCCCACAGGGCTCAGTGCTGAGGCCAGTGTGGTTCAGTGCCTTCATCAATGACATTGGGGATGGCATTAAGGGCACAATGTACCTTTTCGTGGATGACACCAAGCTCTGCATAAGAGTAGACACAGCTGAAGGAATACAGGACCTACAGGATGATCTGAAAAAGCTGGGGAGGTGGTCCAGGACCTGGCAGCTTGGCTTTAATGCCAAGAAATGCAAAGTTCTGCATATCGGAGCCAAGAATCCCAGGGCAGAGTACTACCTGGGTGGAGTCTGAATATCTGCATCAGAGGAGGAGAAGGACCTGGGAGTGATGCTCACTAGTGACCCGAAGCACTTCACACAGTGCAAGAGATCAGCAGCAAAGGCAAACAAGATGCTGGGATGCATAGCTAGGGGGATCAGTAGCAGGAGAGATGAAGTTATACTTCCTTTATACAGGTCCTAGGTAAGGCCTCATCTAGAGTATGGAGTTCAGTATTGGTCCCTACACCTCAAAAAGGACATTAACCTGCTAAAGAAGGTCCATAGGAGGGCTACAAAGATTATAGCGGGTCTGCAGGGTAAGGCAGTTGAGGAGAGGTTGAGAGCACTGAACATGTACTCACTGGAAGACAGGAGCGAGAGAGAGGGGACATGACTGGGACCTTCAAGTACTTGAAAGGGATAAATTAGGTGGATAAAAAAGAGTCACTTTAAGCCAAGTGGCAACCACAACATGATGGGGTACAGTCTATTTTTTTTTATTTAGTAAACTTTATTAAACTTTTTCAACAACAGAAAGAACAAGAAAACAAACTCATATACCCAATACAGAACATGGTCCACTGTGCACATGAAAAGGCTGGAGTGAGGCAAAACTAACAATGACAACAACCATCCTGCTCCACTTACTACCACCCCCCTCCCTCTCGTCTGCTACCCTACTATGCTATAAAACCTCAAAGCAGGATAGTTGCCTTCCAGTTTCACAAAGAACAAAAGGCCAAAGGGTCAAGGGGAGCTCTAGGAATCCAAGAGGGAAAATAAAATATAGAGTTACTCCCAGGTGCAGGAAAAAAGCTGAGGTCTTGTTCGCATTGATGCTATGTGTTTCTCCAATTGGAGAGCCAATAGAATCTCTCTGTGCCACTCTAAGAAGTGTGGGGGAGCATCGTCCTTCCAGTGTCATACAATAATGAGCTTAGCTGTGGCAGCCACAAGAGATAAGTGGGCTTTCCTAACAGTAGGGGTACCAGGAAGAAAAATAGCCAATAAACAACTCACGGGGATAAATTGGTCTTTCAAACCCAAAAGGGAGTCCAGGGCTTGCTGGATGGAATGCCCAAAAGGCCTAATCTTGACACACTTCCATAACGTATGAGAAAGGGAACTGGGGACCTCTTGGCACCAGGTGCACAAAGGTGAAGGTAATTTACCCATTATGTACAGTTTTAGTGAAGTAAAGTAAAAATTGTGCATGATGTTAAATTGCACCAGTCGGAGTTGATCCTGCTTTATAAATCTATATAAATTTCTCCAAGGAGTCCTCCAATAATCCTTATCATCCGATAGTTGCAGAATGTGGACCCAGTAATGACAAACACTGATGGGGAGATGGGGGTCTATAGACTGAAAATGCTAGTAGAACATGGACACTGAGTGGGACTATATAGCAATGGACAGGAGGGAATCTACCCCATCTGACTGAGTCAGGCACCAAGGTTTAGGACACAAGAAGGCAGTAACCCCACCTCTAATCTGGAGGTACTTAAACAGGTCAATTCCCCTCAATTTAAACTGAGCCTGCAAAACCTGGAAGGGAACTAACCCATCTTCATGAGAGATGTCAGCCAGCTTGCAAGTACTCTATTGGGGGCAAAAAGAAGATGAAATAGAACGGACATCTATTTTAAAGTGAGGGTTTTTGAACACAGGCTGGGAGGTTGCCATAGTCTATGATACAGACAAATAAGATTGCAGTTGCACCCAGGCTTTAAGGGACCACTAAATAGGAGTGACATGCAGGGGATGGGGAAGCTGGGACAACCTGAGGTTGAGCAGATTGTTAAGAGAGCAACCCTCCCTATCAGCAAGAGCCCTCTCAATGTCCAGCCAGAGAGGACTATATGCAGAGGGACCAGACTGAGTGCACTATTTACCCCACCAAAAGAACTTACTGGCATGCTGGGCACCATAGTATGAAAATACCAAAGGGAGCAATAAGCCTCCATTCATCTTGGGAACAACCAGCTTAATATAGGCTCTATGAATAGCTGAGGATATCCAGAGGAATGAATTGAATAACCGCTGCAAACGGGAAAACCAGTGCTTTGGGAGATGAAATCCAAGCATCCCCAGGGGGTATAACAAACGGGGCAGAACATTCATCTTGAGGATGTTAAGTCTCCCCTATAAGGACAAAAGGAGGGTGGACCATCTGTTTAGGTCAGACTTAATCACATCAATAAGCCTAGAAAAATCCTCCTTAACCATGGTCAACACTGACTGGGAAATCTTGACCCCCAGATATGTTAACACACATGGATCCCATGAGAGACCTTGGTTCAGGATGTCCCGCTTAATGACCAGACTATTAAGGTGAAAAACTTTTGTCTTAGAAACATTCAGTTTGTAGAAAGAAACCTGGAGAAAGTGGAAGTCTCTTGAAGTAGGGCCGTGATGGATACCAAGGGGTCCTCCACGTATAGAAGTAGTTCATCAGTGTATGCAGACAGGATGTAGCATGATCCAGCTACCTGAATCCCTTTGAGATCATTTGAGTTGCATAAATGCCAAATGAGTGGCTCCAAATAAAAATTGAATAGCGAGGGGACAGGGGGCACCCTTGCCGAGTGCCACATTATAAGGGAAAGGGAGTGGAAAGGTGACCATTACACCAGATGTGGGCAGACAGTGCAGCGTACAAAAGTTGCACCCACTTAATAAAATCCAAAGGGACTCCAAATCTGTGGAGGGCGGCAAACAGGTAGTTCCCAGTGACCCGATAGAAGGCCTTTTCTGTATCCAGAGAAACAAGACCATTGGGGATTTTCTCTCTCTGGATATGGAATGCAGGTGTAAGAGTTTTCTGAGATGATCCATGGAAGACTGGACGGACATAAAACCTATCTGCTCATGTCCAGTAACAGGGCCCATGACAGGAGCTATCCGGGTAGCCAACATTTTAGAGAGGATCTTAATGTCTGAATTCAAGAGGAAAATGGGACCATAACTGTCTGCCAGCAAAAGGTCTTTGCCAGGCTTTAGTATAAGTGTAGCCAAGCCCTTCAAGATAGCTGGGTAACCCATCCCATTCTTGAACCAGAAATTAAAAGCTTCTGCAAGCAAAGGTTTAACCTCAGAAACACAGGCTGTATAAAAATTGTTAGTCAGCCCAACAGGTCTGGGTGCCTTATCCTGTGGCAGATGTCGAATGGCTCCCTCCACCTCTGCCACAGTAATAGGAATACCTAGCGAGGTCACAGTTGGGGGGACAGAGTTGGGAGAGGGACAGAGTCCAGAAAGGCCATAATGGTTTCCAGAGAGGGATCTAGGTCTTGGTCAACTGCATACAATCTTGTGTAATGGTTACAAAAAACAGCAGCCATCTCCTTGGGATTAGTGACAACCTCGCCTTCTGGGTGAGGCCATATCCCCGGGATAAATTTAGCCATTTCAGCCTGAGGCAGCCTCAAGGCAAGAAGCTTCCCACCCTTCTTTCCAGTGTCCAGATACTTCATCCTGGTACAGTGGAGTGCTAGCTCAGCTTTTTGATCCAGGATTTCCATATACTGGAAGCAGAGGGAGTGCAGCCTAACCCAATCCGCATCCAGCAAAGCACAGGACAGAGATCCTTCCAAATGTTGAATGTCACTAAGAAGCTGCTCGAGTTTAACCTCGCCAGCCTGGGCCCGGACCGAGGAGAGCCATATGAACTCCCCACTGAAAGCACATTTAAGGGCTGTCCAGAGTGTGTCCACATGCTGAACTGAGCCCCTATTGAGATCCAGGAAAATGGGGGGAGGCACAGTCTTAAGCTGGAAGGTGGGGGTTTAGGAGTGAGGTCAGGAAGCATTTCTTCACAGAGAGGGTGGTGGACACTTGGAACGCATTGCCAGAAGAGGTGATCTTGTTGAAGACAGTTTGCAGCTTTAAGATAGGCTGGGATAGGCATGGGGAAGGTAGGGATCATGATTAGGGAGGATGGGAGGAGTGGGGAGGGACGGCAGGGACAGTAGTTCAAGCTGTGGAACCTGCAATATGAGCAGTCTAGATAGACCAAATGGCCTTCTTCTGCTGGTTTCTTTGTATATTCATATGTATGTTCATATGATGTAAAGTTCCCGACTTCACAACACCTTCACTAGATACATTTAATCATGCTGTATCCCTACCCCAAGTTTCTTTTCCATGGAGAATAGTCACAGTTATGCAGATTTGCCTTGATGACACATGTTTTTTGGGCCTTGAAGCAGTGTTGGTCATTTTCCTCTGCATCTTCTCAGTGCTGTCAGTAGCCTTCCTCAAAGCTGGGGACCAGAACTGTACACTGTAGTCAAGATGGGGCCTGAGCAGTGAACTCTGCAGGAACATTACAATATCCCTTAATCTGCTTGTAACGTTTCTCTTGATGCATGCCAGGATTTTATTTTTGCTGCTAGAGTCTACCCTGCACTGTTTTCCTGAATTAAAGCTGATCATTACCCCAGGTCCTTTTCCTGCTGAGTTCAGTAATATCCGTGTTGTTTAGGTAGTATAATACTTTAATGTTATTCTTACCTAAATGTTCACCAGAGTAGGGTAACATGGACTGAGGTCTCTATGCTGGTGAGAACACTTACTGATGGCACCAAATCAGAACATTTTCAAAAGTTCAGCTCCTTAATGGCTTTTATTCAACTGACATTTCAAAACCCACACAGCTTTTTTTTCCAGCTGCACGCCAAACATAATCTTTTCAGGAAGACCCCAAATGGCAGTCCACTTCTAACTCTGGTTCTCTCTCAGTGCACTCCAGCAAGGTCTCCACCACTGCAAATCAGGTTCACTCTCAGCCATCAGGGTTCCCACACTGAACTTGGGTTGTCTCTTCACAGCCCATATTAGCTATGACTCCCTGCTCCACAGCAAGGTCTAGGTCTTCCTTTTTCTGGTCTGAGGCACACCTCTTGACCTGCTGCTTCAGTGCAGCTTGCCCCAATTACTCAATCAAGGGCTGACTGCCCTTGCCCAGCCCTCCCAACTCATTGTGATCTTTAACACAAGGGACAGAATTCACAAAGCTTTCTGAAGGTGCAAAACCTTCCCTAAGTCCTTAAAACTTCCGTAGCTATGGAAAAAAAGGGGAAATTGCTCTGGGTGCTATTCACAAAAACCTCCACAGCTGTGGAAAAACATACACTACAGACTGTGGAAAAAAGTCCAGCTGTGGAAGTTCCTGAGGAAACAAGGTAATTAATAAGTATGGCACAGCCACTCAAAGGTAAAAATGTTACACGCATTGGAGTGAGGCATAACACTCTCTCAGCAAAATGCAGTAGTGCCCCAACAATTGAAATACAATTAAAGTGGAGGTCAGGCACAGGTAATAGCATCCCAGTGGATATAGCAGTAGCTGAAGTTACAGCAACATTAGCACACATTGCCGTTGAATGGCAACAAACAACAACCACCAGACCCAGTGCAGCCCATGAAGGAGCCCACAGGCAGTAGAGCCTGAACAGCCTGCAGAGAGTGTTACTCCTGCAGGCAACAAGAACACTCCAGGGAGGGACGACCAGCAGTGACAGACAGCCACTGTGGTACCATGGTATTGCTGGTACCTGTGGTGCTGCAGTGGTCCCAGTTGAGGGACTGGTTGCTGGTCTCTCTGTGGGTGCTTTCATCTTCATGCTATGGCAGAACAGTTAAAGTCTGCTGCTCCAGCTAATTAGGTTCACTGTTGCTGTGCCTCCTGAGCCGTTTCTGCAGCTGAGGATCCGTAGTTGTGGATTTTCAGCTTTTGCTCAATTTCCGCAGCTGCTAAATTTCCACAACTGCAGGGATTTTTGTGCAAGTTTTCTTTCAGAATATCTCACAACTGCATTTCCGCAGTGCTGCAGGCTTTTTTTCTGCAGCTGCGGGATTTTTGGCCCTCTTTGTGAATCCTGCTCAAGATCCACAAGTTATGCAAAGTCCTTAAAGTGACCTCTATCTCTATTTGTTTAATGAGCTTGGCCTATCCATCAACCCAGTCAAAAACAACTGGGGGTACAGGAAACTGATAGGGATGGCAAAGGCAGATTTACCCCATCACAATGCCTTTGCATCTTTCAACTTTTTATTTGCAAATATATTTTTATTAAAACTGGTCTGTGCATACGGTCTATATCAATAAAAGTGATACATGGTATACATTTGTGGAGTTGGATTTTCTTTACAAAACTATGGTAGTAGTCAGTCATGATACAATGTTACAGCCTGATCAACCTGACCTCCCCAATTTGTTACAGCTCAAACAGGGACACCATCTCTCTAGTAAAAGCATGCATTCACTTCATTCATCATGTACAGTAAAAATACTAGTAGTCTAATGCAAGCCTAGCCAGGCTGGTGGTGGGGGGGGGGCAGAGGAGGATGGGGAGCCCAGAAGGTTGGTGAGCCCAGTCTTTTAGGAAAGGGATTGGCAGGTGTAGAGGGTTCCCTAATAGGGACTGAATGTAGGTGTAAGATTATCATGGGGAATCTAAGAAGTAAAGCAAAGTTTTGCTTTTAATGGACAACATTTCTATCCTTACTCACAATGTAACTAACCAGTCCATCTTGAGAGCACAGCTCCACTCTGTATTTCAGGGACTGTGTGATTTTTTTTTCCCATTCGGTATATCTGATTGATTGTATCATGCCATGAGACTATGTTCGGAATCCATGTGGTGAACCAGAGCCTGGTGGTGTTTTTTTTTGCCACCGTTAGCTGGATACCCATGAGGTATCAGGCATTAGGGTCACATAATCTCCTTGGGAGATGAAGTAAGAGAAAAACCTCTGACGTGAGAGCAATGGGCCTAACAGAAAAGTTCCTCTAGTTCACCTTCCAGATCTTTACAAAAAGGGGGCTGAGTTGAATCACGTTACATGGGTGAGGAGGGCATTGGCTCACTGCAATGTCATCAGAAAAATGTGTCCCTCATCACTGGTAGTATGCTGCGATGACTGGGGTTTGAAAGAGCCTTATTAAGTGCTTCCTTGAGTACTGCCTCCATTGGTGGGAACTTGTAACTCTAGAGGAGAACTGTCATGTTTTGTTCCACTACAAGGCTGGTAGTGGGATGGTTATGGGATGGTTAATTCCTCCTCCTCCCACTTCATGGCAACGTCCACTAAGGCATCCCCAGAGGCATCAGTTAGCAACCAGTACGGATAAGATATTAAATGGGCTGTCATCCCAGTCTGATAGAAGGAAATAAAATATTGGACTATGGATAGATGGGTATTTGAGGAGCGAATACTCAGTGGTAGTGAAAACATATAATGCCTAAATTGTAAATATCCATATAAATGTACAGGATGGAGACCATAGCTCTCCTGCAACTCAGTGAAGGATTTAAGGATGACCAGGCCATTAGTTGATGCATTTATATTGTAAGGGTTAGTGCTCCCAGTTACAGAATACTGGGTCAGTCTCAACAGGTTTGAAATGCTCTAGTCGGGCACTGGTCAGAAGAGGGAGAGGAAGTAAGTAAGCAAGAGATCTTTCTTAAGGGAGTGCCAGGTCCTTATCTTTCTCTTGAGTCTGGCAATAAGGGAGGCCACAGATTCAGAATGACGCTGAATTTTGGTGTAGTGCACTAATGAAAATGTGGTTTGGAAATATCTCTCTTTAGTTCTCAAGCAGATAGCGTAAATACTGACCAAGTGTCAATGGAAGATATAATGAAGGTGAACTGCACAGAAGTATAACTTTACATTGGGTAGAGCCAGGCCACCTGAATCTCTGAGGAGTAATAATATCCACATTTTGATATCCGGTCTGTGTCCTGCTCAAATGAATCAGATGATTTCCTGATTCCATTGTCTGAAAATGGAAAGAGATAGAGACAGTGGAACATTCCAGTACAGGTATAGTGCCCTGGGGAGAGTTATCATATGCAAACTTTGACCCTATGGGAAATGCTGAGGGGAAGTGCATTCCACCTCGAGAGGTTCTGAATCAGCAGTGTGGAGAAGTGCACATAGTTACAGTATTTGCATAGGTGCTCTCTGAATGTATATTCCTAAGTATTTAGAAACAAAAAATGTTTCAGTTTGTCCAGCTCCCAACTAAAGGGGAAAACTTCTTTAAGTTGCTGGTAAGAAATTAAATCCGAGGGGTTCAGTTTTCATGGTGTTGAACTTGTAGCCACACACATGCTCATAAGCCTGGAGAATTTCAAACACCAATGGGAGGGAGGTTTCTGGGTGGCTGAGGTAGAGCAGGACATTGCCTGTGTGGAGAGCTATGCCGTGCTCCTCACCACCCAATCATATACCCCAAAAGGTGATTGTTTCTCTTATGGCCTCAGCCTGCATTCAATTTAGATGGCAAGTAACAGGGGAGATATAGGGCACCCTGGCTGTGGCGTGTGCCCCTCTGGAGGGGAAACCCCTCTGACTGATGGCCGTTAACTTTAACATATGCTTGGGGAGAGTGGTAAATGCACTGCAGGAGGTGTATGAAAGGAACAGGAAACCCTGCCTCCCCAGCACCAAGTACAGGAATGGCCAAAAGCCTTCTCAGCATCAAGGCTGAATAGGGCAGAAGGGGTGATTGAATGTTGCATTTTGTGTACTTTGTGTAGGGTATGTCTCGTATTATCAGCTGTTGTTCGGGGCAGACAAACCCCATTTGTTCTAGTCGTATAAGCAGCGGATGCATTTTGTCCAGCTGATGAGCTAGAATGGTATAAAGAACTTATAACTGAGGTTAAGGACCAATATCGGTAGTTAGGTACGACAGGGCATAGTATTCTTATCTCGATTGGCTACTGTCAGACACAGACCACATGGAGGAAACACCACCCCAGTTTCTAATCCATTGCATTATACAAGTGATTATGCCTCAGATCTCTATTTTATGAACTAATCACTTGTGTGGCACAACACTGAAGGTTTTGTTAAAGTCCAGGGCTCCCATATTCAAACAGGTAGCACAGCACTAATGGGGTTAGTGCTGTGCTACCCATGAATACTGCTGGAAGTTGGGGTGGGCCATATTATGAGGCCCCCAGAGTGTCGGGCTAACCTGGTAACATGACTGCACAGACTATACCACTGTGCCTATGCAAATGAGGGATGCTTCATGCATAAAGTTCACAATGGCATATTCATAGATTTTGGAAGTGTTAAACAGCTGCCATTGAAGCACTGTTAACACCGCAGAAACTCTGCCCTTTTACTGGATACTATAGCTGTGCCCTGCCCAGTACCCATGTCATTGTGTTTCCTAAACTTTCCTGGTGTTTGGTGGTACTTCCACCCCAGTCACCTATGGTGATATATACATCCTTTTAATAAATAATAGTAATAATAATAATTTTATTTGTATAGCACCTTTCAATATATCAAGGTGCTGAACAGATTTAAAAACAATTCAAAGCTCTAAATAAAAATCATAAAACATCCATAAAAAATCAGCATATCATCAAATAGCATATTTATAATAAAATCCAAACATTAGTAAAATGACTTAGTTATCTAGAAGGACATATTCCATAAGTACGTTTTCAAATCTTTCTTAAATAACTCCACGAGGTGACTGCATGTAACCGGTATGGTAGAGAGTTCCAAAGAGTGAGTGCCACATGTGAAAACGCTCTGCTGCCAGAGGATTTTAGACTCACTCTTGGGATCTCTAACAACCCCATGTCGGCCGAGCGGAGTGATCGGTCAGGGCAGTAAGGAACCAGGAGGTCTTTCAGATAGGCTGGACCCTGATCGTGAAGGGCTTTGAAAGTCAATAAAATGACTTTAAAGGTAATCCGCCACTGCATAGGAAGCCAGTGCAGTTCGCGCAGCACAGGAGTGATATGACAGGACCTACTTGTCCCAGTCAATACCCGGGCTGCAGCGTTCTGCACCAGCTGTAGGCGACGGATTTCAACCCCAGAAAGCCCAAAGTACAGGGTGTTGCAGTAGTCCAGACGTGAAGATACAAAAGTGTGCACCAAAGTAGGCAGGGAGTCAGACGGAACAAGGTGTCTAACCCTGGCAATATTCCTAAGATGATAAAAGGAAGTCTTGACAACGGCTGACACCAGAGATTTAAGAGTCAGCCTGTCATCAAGAATAAACCCAAGGTTACACACCCATTCTGAGGACGGGAGAGATACTCCACCAAGGAAAATTCCAGATGGTGCACCAATACACAGCCTCTCAATCCGACCACTTGGGTCCACTACCAGAACCTCTGTTTTCTCCGAGTTCAACTTTAGCCAACTAGAATCCATCCAGCCTTGGATCTCCCTCAGACAGTTGTTAAACACCGAATGAGCCCCATCCTGGTCGGGTGCAAAAGACAGATAGAGCTAGGTATCATCTGCATAGCAGTGAAACCTCAGCCCATATCATCTTATGATACCTCCGAGGGGCAGCATATACACTGCAAACAACATGGGTGACAGCACAGATCCCTGAGGCACTCCACACAACAAAGAAATTGGGTCAGAGAAAAAAATTCCCGACACAATTCTTTGTGATCTCCCGGTGAGGAATGACGTGAACCATTGCAAAACGGTTCCAGACATTCCACAAATTTTCCCCAGGCGAGCTAATAACACCATGTGGTCCACAGTGTCGATGGTTGCAGAGAGATCAAGAAGAACCAGGATGTAGCATCTCTTCTGATCCCTCGCCATCAGAAGATCATTTAACACCCGAAACCAGCGCAGTCTCGGTGCTGTGTCTTTTCTGGAAGCCAGACTGGAAGGATTCGTAGACATTATGGATGGTTAAATGGTCATCCAATTGAAGAGCTATGACCTTCTCAATAACCTTCCCAATAAAGGGGAGGTTAGAGATAGGCCGGTAGTTTGAAAAACATTCTGGGTCCAAGGAAGCTTTCTTCAAAAGAGGAGTCACCACTGCCTTTTTCAGGGAGCAGGAAAACTCACCTGACTCCAAGGAGCACCAGACTATTTGCGCCAGGACCGGACCGATGATATCAAAACAACCCAGAATGAGGGAGTCGGTCCAGGATCCAAACCACAACTTGTGGGACGCATAGTATGGATGATCCTCATAATGTCCACGAACTCAGGTCGACGAAAGGAACTCCAGGAGAAATGGGGCACTGTGATCCCACGCTGTCCAAAAGCATCACCCTTAGAGGCTGCCAGACCCAGGTTTGCCTTGATGTCGGCCACTTTAGTTGCAAAGTATAGAGCGAGCTCATCGCACTCTACTTGCAAAAAAGCTTTCCGAACTTGCAGGCAGGCTGGGTTGCACAGTCTGTCTACAGTTCGAAACAGCTGAGCCGGTCGATTCTGAGCAACTGCAATCTCCCTGGACAGGAATTCTGCCTTCTTATGGGTGATTGCAGATTGATAGCTAACATAATGTTCTATCAATCTAGAGTGGTCGGCATCAAGGGCGGACCTGCACCAGCGACGCTCTAACCTTCGCCCCTGTCTCTGCATCTCCCTCAAGGTCCTGTCAAACCATGGGGATCCGGGGCAAAGGGATAGGGGGTGCTCACGAACAGGAGCAATAGAATCCAGGGCCGTCGTGATGGCCTTATTATAGGCCAACACCAGTGCTTCTGGACTATTGCTCACTGACACGAAGGATGATAGGTCAAGGACTTCCGCTAGACCTTGTGGAGTAACATTCCATAATGGGCGGTACCTGACCATCTCCACAGAGTCTGGTCTTCTCAGGGGGGGTGCAAAAATTGAACCTCATGGTGTAGTGATCAGACCGGGTGACTGGTTCCACCCCCATGTCGGATGCATCGATCCCTAGAAGGAAGAATAAGTCTAAGGAGTGTCCAGATTTATGTGTAGCAGTGGAAACCACCTGTGTGAGGCCCAAAGAAGACATCAATTGGAGGAAGTGATTACCAAATTTAGAGAGTTCATCGTTTACCCAGGCGTTGAAATCATCCAGAACCATTAATCTGGGTGACTCAAATGACATGTCGATGAGGAAGTCTGCTACTTCCTGTAAGAAAAGTCTCCCATCTCCGGGTGGATGGTAGATGAGTACAATTCGAACACCTACACCTGCTACGACTGTGCACTCAAAGGACCCAGCCTCACCTACTACTACATTTGTGAGACCCAATTCAGTCTTAAAACAGACTGCAACCCCCCGCCCCTGCGGTCCAATCTCGGGCAGTGTATCACTGAGTACCCGGACGGAATCATGGCCTCCAATATAGGGCCAGAATTTTCATCCAGCCAGGTCTC
This sequence comes from Neoceratodus forsteri, assembly GCA_016271365.2. NCBI lineage: Eukaryota > Metazoa > Chordata > Ceratodontiformes > Ceratodontidae > Neoceratodus > Neoceratodus forsteri. The sequence continues at coordinate 582,472,650 of CM057456.1, read as the reverse complement.
GGTGATGCAAGCCAGGTCAGCCGAACCAACAAGATCTGCAATAATGGCGGTCTTATTCCTAACAGACCTGGCATTGCATAACACCATCCGAGTTGGACAAACTTCGGAGGTTGTTGAGCCTGTCTGCCTACTGAAATCAGTAGTGCCCTTGGGTATGGATACCAGACAAGGTAAACCTTGATCTGGATTCCATTTCGCCCCAGGGCACCTTCTGTACCTGACTACCCCGATACGATGAACCTGCTCATTCATCCTCCCCTGTTCACCAACCCCCCCCCCACCACTCTCCCATGAACAATACCCAGCACTCTGCAGCGCTGATAGGTATCAAATTGAAAAGTAGGAGTAACAAAGGGGCAGAGGTCGTGAAGGGAGGAGGATGAACAGCGCACCGCCGTGGGGGCTAGAGGCCCGCACATGTTGCTATTTAACTACAATACACCAAAAACCCCAAAACAAACTAAATTAACAACCAACCAACAAATAAAACATAATAAATATAACCTTAAAGGAAAAAGTCTTCCCCTGAACTATTCCCTGCCCCCCGGATTGCCCTCACCACTGGGAGGAAAAGGGAAAGGCACTCTCACTGCCTAACCATCATGGGAAATAAAAACAGAGGACAAAGAACTAAAACTCCTCCCAAGTTCTCTCACAACTGGGGGGTGATGTTATTTGTTCTTTCCCACAGCCAGGAAGGAGACAAAATTATAAATCAAAAGAAAATAAAAGTAAAAATAAAATAAATAAATAAGCACATAAAACTTAAGGACACAAAGTCCTCTCGCCACCTAGTTTTCGCTGGTGTCTAGTGGATCCTCCACACTCCAGATTGATTGCCAACCCCTTTGCCCATCCACTTATTTAGGACCACCTCACCCTACACTCCCTCTCACCCTTGTCATCGGTATTATGTACAACGATGGTGACCAGTACAGCCCTCCCCTCACCTCTTCAGCCAGCCTCCACCTGGCTGTCTATGAGTTTGATCAAGAGTATTGTGAAAACAGCTGTTTCTACATACTTGTGAATGTGCTCATTGACAGTATGATGGCAGCCTGCTGAGGAGATAAGTCATGGACTGCACCAGCTGCTGTCATTGGAAGTAATATTGGTGACTGAGGTGAGGTGGGGTGCATGGCAAAGGGTCCTACGAATGTGGTGGGGGTTTGCAATCTGTCAGGTGACAGGGGGTTCACTGGACACAAGGGAAAATGGCATATACTGTATACTACAAGGACACCAGGAAAAAGGAATATATACTGCAATAGGTGATTGGGAGTGGGGGTCCACCAGACTTAAGGGAGGTCCTGTTAAGAAGCTCAGCATGGGTAGTGATGCAGCAAATTTAAATTTCACCCGCAGAGTGCTGGCGGAGTGGTCAAATCCACAATGCGTATCACTTCGTGAAATTGTCCCCCAGAAGGCTAAAATTCACCTTACCTGGTGTGGCTAGTATAGTGGTCCCTCCCGCCCACCTGTCCCTGTAATAATAATTCTCCATGGTGGCTAGTGGTCCCTCCCCTCCACCCGGTAATCCTCAGAAATGTCCAACCCCCCCCCCCACTCGCATCTCTCTGTATCTCCTCCTTCTCCAATTTCTTTAAAAAATCAGTGGTGGTCTAGTGGTTTTGGTAATGAAACTCCCATCCTGAACGATCCCCAGTTCAAAATAAATCCCTGGTGATCCAGTGCCCCCCACCCAGCCCTACCAGCAGTGAAATGTCCCTGCCACAACCCCAGCTTCCATTCCCATCCTAAATCACACTGGCAGTGGCAGACTGGCACAGCCCTCCTCTCTTCTCCATGGCAGGCCCGCCGACAGAGTTGTCAATGAAGCCCTCTACACCTAAAGCACTCCCTCCAAGGAAGAACCGCTCCAGCAGCAAGCTGAGGACTTCCATCACATCTGAAGCAAGCAGCAGTTCTACATACAACACACATGTGAAAACCTCAAATAGGTACTCGCCACTGAGGGACCTAATTCCTACACGACTACCACTGCAGGATGCTGAGCCTAATCATGAGGGCAATATGCAACTGCCGCAGGACATTTTGCCAGACTGGTCTCCCCTCTGCACTGACTGGTCCGACTGCATTATCGAGCTGACTGAAGGCCAGGACATCATTCTAATGGGAGTTTAGTCGGGGAAGAAACCTGGTCAGAGAAACTACACACCGTTGTGATGACCTCTACAAGCACTGGACTTTATGTGTAAAAGGTGTCTTCTTAGCTGAAAGCTAAGGAGGCTCTACAGGTAAACTGGGGGTTAGTCTCTGTTGAAAGAAGCTCCCTGTAATGTCTTAGCAGAGTGAAACCTACCACTCCACTTGCAGGTTAGACAGTTAGATGACATGTTGTATGTAAGTTCAGTAAAGTTGAGTTTTAGAGAAATGTGCATAGGTTAAAAAAAAAGGAAAAGAAATAGTTTAAGAAAAAGATAGAAAATAAGGGTATTCCTACATCTTAGTGTGTGCTTACTGGTGAATTTCCTGCAAGTTTAAAGCAGATGTCACATCGAGAAACCCCAGATGGGATGTATACGATTTTTGTGCTCCCCTCCCATCTCGCACCAAGGGCATTTTTCCCTATACAAGGAGCGAGGAAGAAGGGAGTAACAGGCATGATATCCATAATGAGGATCCAGAGATAGCTGAGTCAAACAGAGCATGCCACACTGTTGAAAGTCGGCAGAAATCTGACCGCCCATGAGGGGGGTAGAGCGGCTGGAATAATTGAGCCCTGCATTATCCAGGGATCCCTGATATGAAACACAGATCACCTGGGAAATGGGGAGGTGTAAGATGCAAACTCTCTTGGTAAAACAAAGGCTCCCCCTTAGCCCATCTGTAGACCCACCCCCTACCCCATTACAGTTTAGATTTCCATGAAACCTAGCCGAGCTGTCCCGGGGGGCATGACACCAATAAGTACAGCACCTAGCAGGAATTAGGGAGGGCTGGTAGGAGCATCACCCCAAATGCACCTCAGCTACACACAGAACTAGAATGGACCATAATTGAGGGGAAGTGCACCGGTATGTAAGATAACTAAGATGCCCAAACTACAGCTCACAGTGACAGGAGTCTCACGTGACAGGTGGCTGCATGAACACAACATAGCGGTCCAGAAATATCTGAGGTATGCTCGGGAACAAAGGAAAGTCACTGGACATAAGACACTTCTTTATGCAGCAAAGCATAGCAAGGCTTAGGGAACTGAAGACAGACATATAACTCACATTAAAACCTACCCTCCCCCTTCCCCCCAGGGAAAAACCTACTCACCAATAAGTGGCACTGGAGAATAGACAGCAATCCAGCCCTTACAGCTGATATGGATACAGTATGACATTCAACTGTCATATTGATATCAGGTTTTGCAGCGTGAAGTGAACCACTTAGGCAACATGGCCTCTGCTCAGGTTGGGCAGAACAATGACAGATCTCCACATCTCTTTTTTTTTTTTTTTTTTAGGAGAGTACTCCCTCCGGATACCAGGCATATGCCAGATAAAAACTTCTGTGAGTTACTGCTCTTAGGTGGACTCAGCCTTAGAGATGATGTCATACCAAACTTACTGAAAGTGCTTTCTCCCCCCCCCCAACACCATAGACTGTGCTCCCTGGCCATTGGAAAGATACCATAAAAGTATTCCCTCCTGAAACAATAGAGTGTCCTCGGTCTCAGAAAGTGAGTCAAGGTAGGTTGCAGACCTGAAGGGTAGTTAGAGGATCTGCATACCCTCCCCTACAAAGTAAGATACACAACAATATTGGTTAAAACAGTTACAGTATGTTGATCATTATAAAAACTTTGCCATTGTTGGTCACCACGGGCTTAGGCCTCACTTGGGAGAGGCAAATCCCACAGATGGTGCATTCAGATTATGTCTATTTGGATGAAGAAAAGTTTTCAAGTATATGTACAGAGGCCCCAATACAGAAAATATATGGTTTACTAGGAACAGGTGTAAGAACAGAGGATAAGGCTGGAGCACAGCTGATCACTGTGGAGAAGCACAAAAGGAACAATTGCAGGCAACCCCTCTGGGGTCCTCCAACCCCCAGAAAGGATAACGGGGTAGCATACCTCTATTTATACTTGTACAGTCATGGATAAACTCATTGCAATTGCCACGTGGAATGTGAAGGGACTAAACTCCTCCATCAAAAGTAAAAATGTGCTAGCTAGGCTACAAAAGCTAAAGACCCAAGTAGCCCTTTGCAAGAAACAAAGTTCGGACACAAAGAAGTGCTCAAGCTGAAAAGAGAGTGGGTGGGGTGGGAAGCCCATAGTACATCAGGGGCTACTAAAGGGGGTGTGTCTATCCTGCTGCACAAAAAGGTAAGGTGCTACAAGACAAGGATTTCAAAATAGGGCTTAAAAAATAAATGACAGAGTTGTCAATGAAGCTCATTCATTGACAGCTGAGCTCAGTTGGAAGGCCGGCTGTTGAGGGGAGAGGAGGGCTGTGCCGGTCTGCCACTGCTGGTCTGATTTAGGATGGGGTGGGAGCTGGGGTTGTGGCAGTGACATTTCGCTGCTGGTGGGGGCTGGGTGGGGGGCACTGGATCACCAGGGATTTATTTTGAACTGGGGATCGTTTGGGATGGAGGTTTCATTACCAAAACCACTAGACCACCACTGATTTTAAAGAAATCGGAGAAGGAGGAGATACGGAGGGATGTGGTTGGGGTGGGGGTTAGTACATTTCCACGGATAATGGGGTGGAGGGAGGGACCACTAGCCACCATGGAGAATTATTATTACAGGGACAGGTGGGGGGGGAGGGACTGCTAGCCACCAGGGATCTTGTTTTAAGTTTATACATTTTGCCTGTGGACGGAAGGCGAAATGTCACCATGGAAGGCGAAATTTTGCCGCGGAAGGTGAAATTATGCGTTCCACCAGGTGAAATTTCGCCACTCCACCAAGTGAAATTTAGCATTTTGGCTACTTGAAGTGGGTGGCATTTCGTGGATTTATCCACAAAGCGAATTCTGCCCACTTTGCCCACCACTAAGCATGGGTGATCAGGGCTGGAGGGAGCACTAGAGACCAGTGATAGGAATAACATCCATATGGGTGATTGAGGGGACTACTAGACACCAGGGACTACCTTTCCCATCTCTACACATGACCAGTATGGGCACTATGGGGTTGCATGGCATACAAATGAGCCCATAATGGGCATGCAAATGGTCTCTTAGCACCTTGCATACCCAATGGGCTTATTGGCATACTAGGGCTGAATATGGTTCCCAGAAACCCTGACAGTATCCCATTTTGGCTGCACTATCACCAGTAGGCTACCCTGTGAGTCATATTCATCCCTGGGCTGTGTCAGTGCAGTACATATTCAGAAAGGTAGCGTGCTCTATTGGAGGGCAGTAACTGAATATTGCTCAGTGAAGGCTATGTGCCATTTGCTGGGCAGTGCTAATGGCTTTACAGTGATAACAGATGGCTCTGAATATCAGGGCCTAGGTACACAACAGTTCCTTGTTGACATTGTCAAAAAATGCAATTCGATTGGTCTGCCACAGTTTCCCCATGTAGAATTTTTTGTGGACTACCAAGTTCAAGCTATTTGTTGTAAGTGTACAGTTTTCAACAAAAAGAACTCCAAATGCATAATAAAATCCTAGCACTTGAGTTCAGCTTTTAGAATGAAGGCAAGAAAGCAGCCAAGCATGGGAGCAATAGTAAAGTGGCATACTTCAACTACAAAACAGCCAGATTCTAGGAATGCAGCTAAGTCAGATACTAGGAATCCACTAGGACATGACAGCCAGGAGGAAGCAGCTGAATTCTCTGAAACCTGTTGACATCAGTGGTAGTGGTTTTCTAGTGATGTGGTTTTGCAGCTTGGGTTAACTTTGCTTTGACAAATATCTTGTTTTGTACTGACAGTATATATATATATATATATATATATATATATATATATATACTATATATATATATATATATATATATATATACCTATACATATATACAGTTGTACCAAAAATATTGGCACCCTTGCACTTTTTCAAATAACTCACAATTTCCTGTAAACATAAGTTGAAATTAACAACAATACGGTATTTGGTCTCCACAATTCTTTACTTGTCTGTTAATATTACAGAACCTTTGTTTTTGATTCAAAATTTAATATATACTTTTAAATCAGAAAATGAGAAGAAATGGCATTGACAAAATTATTGACACCCTAGACTTAATATTTGGTAGCACAGCCTTTGGTCAAAATAACTGCAATCAACCGCTTCCTATAGCCATGGATGAGCTTCCTGTACCTCTCTAGTGGCAGTTTGGCCCACTCTTCTTGTGCAAACTGCTCCATTTCTCCTAGATTTGAAAGGTGCCTTCTCCCAACTGCTGTTTTCAGATCTCGCCACAGGTTTTCAATGGGATTTAGATCTGGACTCATTGCTGCCCACTTCAGAACAGTCCAGTGTCTTGTCTTGAACCATTCCTGGGTGCTTTTTGAAGTGTGTTTGGGGTCATTGTCCTGCTGGAAGACCCATGACCTTCGACGGAGACCCAGCTTTCTGACACTGGGTTCAACATTGTACTCCAAAATGGCCTGGTAATCTCCAGATTTCATGATGCCATGCACACGTTCAATGCACCCAGTGCCAGAGGCAGCACAGCAACCCCAAAACATCACTGAACCTTCTCCATGTTTGACTGTAGGGAAGGTGTTCTTTTCTTTGAAGGCTTCATTTTGTTTTCTGTAAACAGAGATGATGTGCTTTACCAAAAAGCTCTAATTTGGTCTCATCTGTCCACAGGACATTCTCCCAGAAGGATTTTGGCTTGTTCAGGTGTGTTTTGGCAAACCCCAGTTGGGCTTTCTTATGTCTCTCTCTCTCTCAGCAGTGGGGTCCTCCTGGGCCTCCTACCATATAACCCCCTTTCATTGAATTGGCGACGGATGGTGTGAGTTGAAACTGTCATACCTTGTGTCTGACGATCAGCTTGAATCTGTTTGGCAGTTGATCGAGGTGCTTTCTCCACCATTCGAACAATCCTGTGCTGCAATCTTCGATCAAGTTTTCTCTTGCAGCCACGTCCAGGGAGGTTGGCTACAGTGCCATGGGCCTTAAACATCCTGATAAAATTATGTACAGTGGAAACAGGAAAATCAAGGTCTCTGGAGATTGATTTGTAGCCTTGAGATTGTCCATGCTTGGCTACAATCTTCTGTCTGACCTCCTCAGACAATTCTCTGGCTGTCTTTCTTTTCTCCATGCTCATTGCGGTACACACAGTGACACAAAACAGGAGAATGAGTCCTTTCTCTATTCAGACTGGTTGAATGAGTGATTTTTATATTGCAGGCACCTGCAACTCACCACAGGTGAGTTCAATTCCAAAGTGAAGGAGAATCACCTGCTTGAAATCTAATTATTTCTAACTACTTCTAAAAGGTGCCAATAATTGTGTCCGGGCCATTTAAGGATTTCTGTGTGGAAAAAGCTAAGACTTAGTAAATTTTTCTGCTTTTTGTGTTTTATTCCACTGCAAACCAAAGAAATACATATGTGGATACCAAAATATTTTTTAATTTCAACAGTTTTCCGGAAGGAATGGTGCATTATTAGAAAAAACTGCAAGGGCGCCTAATATTTTTGGCCATGACTGTATATATATATATATATATATATATATATATATATATATATATATATATATATACAGTATATATATATATATATATATATGGGTTACATGATGGGCAGGAATACAATATGGAAAATATTCTCACCATGCCTCATGATGCAGGAGTGAGAATATTTTCCATATTCCACTCCTGCCCGTCATGTGTTTGATTTATGCAATAGACAACAACTGTTTCTGTATGGTTTTGCTATTTAAATATTGTGTCTGAGGTCTGTTTTGTTGTTGTCACTTTTTAAGTTGGTGTTATTACTCAGTGATTTGCCTGCTGTGTGATAGTCTGTTCAACTGTGTGATAGGGATTAGTGATGCTTTGGAATCCTCTGTTGTGATTGGTTTGATATGGTGTGTAGTCGTGTCTTGGTTGTGCTGGTAGTGGATTCGGAGTTTATTTTTTCATTGGTGCTATTAGGTGTGTGTTGGGGAATGAGTGATTTCATTGGTTTGCTGGAGTTTGTGGGCGGGATGTGTGTGGTATGTTTACTTCCATGACCATTGATGAAATGGGACTGTTTATTGTTTTGGTGCAGCGTGAAAAACATTTATTTATTTATGAGATTTTATTTTATATTGTGTTGGTAGTGCTTAGTGCAACAGTAATTTAGTTCTTTAGCCCTCTCTGCATCACAGCTTCTGAGAAGGGATATCAACATTAAGGTATTGATGGAGGTGGAGATGTGGCACAAATATCCCAGGCTCACAGAGAAAAACAGGCACATGTGGGACAGAGGAGCTTCACTGGTTATTCAGAGTCTGTGTCACTTGTGAGCTGCTTTGAACACTTTCTGGGTGGAGACTTGTAGTGTCAATGTGTGCAAAAGAAGGTAGAATATTTATTATTTGTTTCTTTCTGATGGGTCTAGCAGTGGCTTCTTATCCTACTTGGACTGAGAACAGCTCAAGAAAATCATTGTTTTCAGTGGATGATATAATTTTAGTTTTTTCATCCGTGGTGCTTCTCAATGTTTAGGAGTTAATTTTGAAAAGCTCATTGTACAGAAATACTGTTTTTAGTAAAGTTTTTGTAATTTGTTTTCAGTGCTAAGTACTGCTCCAAGTGTAGTGCTTTCAGTTTCTGGCTTTTAAGAAACAGCAAGTAAAAGTTTCACACTATGCAGGTGGTGTGTAATTAGGTAGATTGATGATTTCATTTTCAGTTTTAAAAGAAGTTCCAGCTTGTAGTGCTTAATTGGTGCTGCAGTGAGAACATCGGGTGATGACATAGCTACTATAGGTGTAAATGGATTTATTTTCACTTCAGCTATGTCATCACCCAATATTCTCACTGGGGTGAGAATACATGCTTTTATTCTTAATGAATACACAACATCCCTATTGTATAAATATATATATTTTCAATGAAAAGCTTGATTGTATCTTATCTGTGTTTTCCCACATAAACAAATGTGTATTAGCAGGACTCCACAGAAAACAAGTTATAGCTTCAAGCTAGATTGTCCCAGGTAAAGAAGTTGTGAAAGACTAGAAGTAGCCTCCCCCCCCCATCAAGAAAACAAGATATTGCATACCTGCTGGACTGTTCAGGTAAATGCATTTTTGAAATGGTTTGAAGCAAGACCCCATACAAAATAAATTATTGCATCTCAGCTGGGCTTTGCTAGTTAAGCAGTGAACATGTGTAAAAGCAGAACAGCACAGAATAACAGGCTTCATCTCAACTGGGCTATCCATGTGAACAAATGTTAAAAATGGACAGAAGCCCACATAAAATGAGACTCTCCAATCAGCTAGACTATCCTAAGTGAATAAAATATTAATGGTGGGTAGAAGCAGGAGCCCACAGAAAAAAAGATATGGCATCTCAGGTGACTGTCCTAGGTAAATGAATTTTGACAATGGGTAGAAGCAGGACCAACAGAAAGTGAGGCATTGTTTCTCAGTTGGGATACAACAGGTAAGAAACTGGAAACATGGGTAAAGATAGGACCCCACAGAATGCAACATATTGTTTCTCGCCGGGTCTGTGCAGTGCATGATGAAATCATTGACATTGGCATGACCTGACCTCATCTACAGCCTATTTAAGGCTGCATGTAGAAGTGTTCATGGCAAAGATAAAGTACTGCTGTTGCATGGAGCCCTGTTTAAAGAGAGTCGACTCACCCTCAGTCAAAAAAGTACATTTTGTTATCTTTGATTGCAGATAATGTAGGAACAATTTCTGCAGTTGATTTGTTTATTAAGGGTTTTTGTCACATGAACAAAGGCAGAAATAAGGACAAAAATATTAACACCCTGAAACTGAAATGGGAAAACAGAGAAGTAAGCACACAGCACAGATGGGATCCAGTGTGCAAAAGATAAATATAGATACATTGTGTATGGTAGTGTGACAGCAAAACAGTGCTGTATTATGAGCATTGTATCAACTGAACAAGATGGGTGCACAAGTGACATGATTTAAATGCAACTTCTGGAAGAAGGCAAAACAGAGTTTGAAAGGGGAGACCCTCGTGGATAGAAAAAAGGGCCCAAAGGTGTCAAATGCAGGGATGGAAGGTGCTCAAGGGAGGGGCAGAGCAGATCCTTGCCATGCCTGACTGGGAAACGAGGATCCACCTGGTAGAGCAGTCAGGGCCAGATTAAGATAACCGAGGGCCCTAGGCCTGAGAAAAATTTGGAGCCCCCCTCACCTAGGCCACACCCCTTTTGCCATGGTAGCACCCAGAATGTCCAACTCGACTCCCTAGTTCACTCGTTTACATGAGTTGTTGCCACAGGAGTGCATAACACTTCTGCTGGGCTATCAGACGGCCCATCAAACCTCATATTTTTAACTTAACTGCATTTCTTACTTTCTATGAGGGATTTTTTTATCTTCCTACAGCTTTGTGCTGCTCAGCTGCTGCACAATGATTTGTAATTACTGTGACAAAACAAAATAAATTATAAATACCTTTTGAAGACACAGTTGATTGCTGTTCTCTTCTGGACTCTTCCTCCTGCAGGTACCATGAGTGCCACTGCTTCTCATCTGCCAGGCACAGTGCCATGTCATGCAACAGATGATGGATTGAATGGAAAAATGGAAAATATTGGGTAATTTTTGAGAATTTGCCCACATGACTAGCACCGCCCATGACGCAGGGTGGAGCAACATGGCACAGGACACCACCATGTAGGCAACACGAAGCAGGCCTCTCTCCAAACCAACTCCCCTACCCGAGTTTAACAAGGCAAGAACCTTGTGACAGAACCTACAATGGATAATGAAGCTCAAGTAAAAAAAGATATAAAACTTTTTTCCTCATTTGAGATGATGACTCCCAAGAAAAAAACAAAGCAAAACCTCCCTGCCTTCAAACCCCATGCATATAAATCTTCAGAGAAGGCTACCAGAAAATCACAGCAGACACTAAACAAACAAAAGACAATGAATATTCTCACAGAAACTGCAATGCAGGAGGTAAATGTAACACCAGATATTTTTTCTTTGTTCCAACAAGCTTATAAAGCTAAAGACATTAAAAGTAATTCAGCTGTATCTTTAAAACCCCAAATGGAACACGCTTTACCTGTTACACCTGAAGCACATTTAGATAAACCTGCAGAACAAAACAGAATGTCTCCAAAAAAAATCACTACACAATTTAGAAGGAAATAATGGAAATAATGGGACCCAGGCTAATACACAACTGGAGTATGCTGGAATGCACCCTCCAATACAGTTATTAGAAGAAAACAGCATTTTAGCTCATCAGAATGTTGCAGCTTGAGTCCCAGGTTAAAATGCAAGTTACATAGACCCATTGAAACATAGAAGTTGACGGCAGATAAAGACCACAAGGCCCATCAGGTCTGCCCATTTCTTTTTCCTACCTTATAAATGTGTCATCGACCTTTGCTCTGTTAATGGCCTATCTATTCATATTCATCTCTATTTCTCCCTTATGCCTATCCCATGCCTGTTTGAAGCCCTGCACTGTATTCATATCCACCACTTCCTGAAGTAAGCCGTTCCATGCATCCACCACCCTTTCTGTGAAAAAGAACTTCCTCACATTACCCCTTAATCAGCCTCCCTCTAATCTCATGCTGTGTCCTCTTGTCCTACTATTTTTCTTATATTGAAACATGTTAGACTCTTTCACCTTGTTAATGCCCTAAAGGTGTTTGAATGTTTTGATCATATCACCTCTCTCCCTCCCCCCCTTTGCTCTAGGGTATACATATTGAGCTCCGTTACTCTGTCCTCATATGTTTTCTGATGCAGTCCCTGCACCATTTTGGTTGTCCTTCTCTGGACTGCTTCAATTTGGTTAATGTCCTTGTGAAGGTGTGACCTCCAGTACTGCAAACACTACTCCAGATGGGGCCTAACCAGTGTCTTGTAAAGAGGGATTATTACCTCCCTCTTCCAACTTGTGATACCCCTACTAATACACCCTAACATCCCCCTAGCCTTACCTACTGCTTTAGAGGTCTGCTTGGATGATTTCAGGTCATCTGTGATGATGATGCCCAAGTCTCTTTCTTCCCTTGTAACTGTCAGCAACTCCCCTCCCAGCCTGTAGGTGGCTTCAGGGTTTCTCTTCCCTATGTGAATGATCTTGCACTTCTTTGCATTAAACCCCAGGTGCCACTCTTCTGACAATTTTGCTAGTTTATCCAGATCTCTTCTCATTCTTCCCACCCCATCTGGATCATCTACTCTGTTGCAGATCTTGGTGTCATCTGCAAACAGACAAACTTACCCTCCAGTCCATCTGCAAAGTCACTGATGAAGATATTGAAGAGGCTGGACCCAGGACTGATCCTGAAGTACCTCACTTGTGACTTGCATTCTTCTGACTGTATACCATTTACCATCACTCTTGTTTTCTGCCCATCAACCAGTTTGCCACCCAGTTGACCAACTTCTGACCCACCCCAAGCCTACCCAGCTTATTAATCAATCTTCTATGTGGAACAGTTTTGAAAGCTTTGCTGAAGTCAAGGTATTTGACATCAACTGCTCCCCCTTGGTCCACCACTCTGGTTACTCAGTCAAAGAAATCTATGAGATTAGTTTGACAGGACCTTCCTTTTGTAAACCCATGCTGTCATTGATCCTGTGCTCCTATGGATTCCAGGTGTTGCACTATCCTTCCTTAAGGAGTGCCTCCCTAATCTTGCCACCACTGAGGTAAGACTGACTGGTCTGTAGTTCCCTGCCTCCTCTCTGCTACCACTCTTGTGAAGCAGGATCACATGAACCCTTCTCCAGTCTTCTGGGACCTCTCCTGTGCACAGAGACTCATTAAACAGTTCTGATAATGGCTCTGCTAGTTCCTCCCTAAGCTCCTTTAGTACCCTGGGATGTATGCCTTCAGGTCCCATTTCCTTGTCCACCCTGAGCTTATCGAGCACTTGTAGGACCCTTTCTTTTGTGAAGGGACTAGTGCTCACCTCCCTCCCCCCTGTGTCCATGGTGCTGAGCTGTGGGCCTTGCCCTACCTTATCTTCAGTAAATACTGAGCAGAAGTATCTATTTAGGATAGATGCTTTTACATGGTCCTCCTCCTCACATGCCCCCTTATCTCCTTTTCATAGCAATACCTCCCTCTGGACTTTCTCCTTTCACTAATGTATCTATAGAAAGTTTTGTCACCTTCTTTTACTGTCTGTGCTAGTGTTTCCTTGGTTTGGGCTTTTGCCTGCCTTACTGCCTTCCCTGCTTCCCTTAGGGAAGTTTGGTATGCCTCCCTATCTTCAGCTCGCTGTATGCCCCTATATTTCTTGAAGGCCAGCCTTTTGGCTCTGTCCTTTTCTGCCACTGTTTTTGAGAACCAAAGTGGTTTCGTTCTTCTTTTGCACTTCCTTTTCTCTCTAACACAATGGGATGTTGCCTCAAGTATTTCATCCTTAATGTTTGCCCACTTTGCCTGTACCTCCTCACCTGTATTTCTTTTTGCCAGGGCTAGCTTAACTCTGTTGGCCATCTTATCAAAGTCAACTCCTCTGAAGTCCCATATTTTTGCCTTGGAATGGGATGATTTAGGTGTAGTGGCCACATTGAACCATACCATGTGATGGTCACTGGCCCCCAGGTGATCTTCTACCTGGAGATCTGTGATCCTTTCCCTGTTAGTCAGTACTAGATCTAGGATAGCCCTGTCTCTTGTGGGTTGTTGTACCAGTTGTTTGAGGCCTTCCCCCTGCAGGGAATACATCATGTGTCTAGTTCTGGTAGATGTTCCTGCTGGTATTGACCAATCTGTATCTGACATGTTGAAGTCTCACATTATCAGAACCTCCCCTTTAGCTGTCATGTTTTGTATATCTTCTAACAGTAATGTGTCTATGTCCTCCCCCTGGTCTAGGGGCCTGTAGACAACCCCAGTTCTTATGGCTGTCCCATTTCCTGTTCCAGGGTGACCCACAGTTCTTCTGGCTCCTTATGTATATTCTGAATTTCTGTAGTTTTGATATTTTCATTGACATAGGCCACTCCCCCTGTTTTGCACCTCTGTCTCTTCTGAACAGTACATAGCCAGGTACTGAAGTCTCCCAAGTGTGGTTACTGGTAAACCACATCTAAGCTAATTGCTACTATGTCCAGTTTAGCCTCTGCCATTATTGCCTGCAGGTCTGGATCTTGTTTCCCAGACTGAAAGCATTTGTGTACATGATTTTCCATTGGCCAGAATTTAGTGTGCTAGTTGTTGGGTGAGGTCTGGTATTTCTCCTGTGTGTCATGTGGGGAGCTGGACCTTTTTCCTTACCTGGTGATGCAAATGAACTGCAAACATGCTGAACTCCTGTTTAACCACTAGCTGAGGGGGGGATGGGTGTTCTTCCCATTCAACGTATGGGGTGCTGCACCCCCTCCCCATTTGCTAGTTTAAATATTCTGCAAAGACATCAAACTTCTGCTCCAATGCACTGACTCCCTCCTTAGTCAGATGTAGTTCATCAAATTTAAAGAATTTTCTCTCCCAAAACTGTTGCCAGTTCCCTACAAATTTGTGTCATTTTTCCTGGCACCAGTCCTTGAGCCACATGTTTAGTTCCCCTATCTCCCCTTCTCTGACCTTCCATCCATCTGCCTCCCTATTCCAGACTGGCAGGTTCTCAGAGAAGGAGATGCCAGATGAAATAGATGATAGTTTGTCACTCAGCCTGGTCAGATGTTCCTTGGTCTCCACAACTGACCAGCTGGCAAGTCATTAGTCCCTATGTATACCAGGATGTCAATGTTTCTCCTGCTTCCTGAACAATTTTAGCAATGTGGCCAGTGTCTCTCCACGCTGATTTATCTGGGAGACATCTGACCATTACCCTGGCTGGAGATAGGTATCAACTCCCAGAATCACGGAGTCTCCTATGATCAGAAGTTTTTGGGATTTCCTTTTTCCTTTTTTTAGTTTGGTTCCTGTTTTGGGCATGTTTTGTTGTGCTAGCTCCTGTGCTGCAGTGTCCTGCTCTGCAGTGTCCTATGCCCCTTTGTTTGATTTCGGAGATAGCGGCAGATACCTGTTTGTAGTTTTTATATGGTTTGTGGAGGTAGTATGTTGGAGAGCAGCAAGTGATGGATCACCCAATTTGCCCCTTCTAACCATCTGCCAACCTACCAGACCAACTACCCTCTGCAGTCGAGGTGCTTCTGTTGAATGTTTTATATGGTTTGTGGAGGTAAAATGTTGGAGAGAACCGAGTGATGGGGCACCCAATTTGCCCCTCCTAACCAACTGTCAACCTCCCGGACCAACTACCCTCTGCGGTTGAGGTGTTTCTGTTGGATGTTGGGGAAATGGCTGGTGGTTCTTATAATGTATTTCCTCTTGAATATGAAATTTGAGGTGCACAATCTCTGCCCATGCTGCCTGGAGCTTAGCCCTAAGATCTCCAATGGCCCAGCATGTAGGACATTGCTCTGCTTGAGTCAAATATCAATAGGACCCAGTCTAAAACACTAAATGAATGTGCTGGAATGCCCCCACAGTCAAAGTTATTAAAGGGAAAAAGCACTGATTTATGCCAAAAGGAACCAACTACTGGGACTCAAATAATAACACTAAACATGTGTGCTGGGGGGAATAGAAATAGTTGTTCCACAAATATGAAAAAACAACTCACCAGAGAACAGTTGGATACAGAGACTGAAGCTCCAAAACCCTCTGAGAGGGATCAGTGCCAGGTTGAAAACAGCAAAGCCAATATTTCAACAAAGCTGTGCAAACCTATCTTTTCGCCACTATCAACTGAGGGTCCATAAGCAAGCCCAACACTGATTCAAGACGGTCAAGCTGAATTTGAACACTTCCACCTTAGTGAACAGACAATGTTTACTCAGACTTTGGACCCCACAATGTCCATGCTAACACTCAGGGTAAGCAACACTAAATTGAAATTGTCGGGGGAAAAAGATGCATTAAAAGTGGGTGATAAAGCAAGTAGAAAAGAGATCTTAAAAACTGGTTTGGAGTTTACATCAGGCGGTGATACAGAACCTATCCAAGAAACAGCAAATGCAAACAGGTGAAAAAAATTCTAATCCACAAGAGTCTTAACAAAATAATTTAAGCTTCAAGGAGAATTCAGAGAGTGAATCTTGAATAGAGAGCAGTGAGGAGGAGGAAACTGTTACACCTCCCAGTGAAAAATTATATTTAGACAAATAAAAGACATCTCAACACAAATGGAAACAATGATTACACAGCAAACTAACATTGAATAAATATTTTAATTTAACCCAGGACCTGATAAAAGAAAATAAAGAGATGAAGCAAGAAATGACCGATTTAAAACAAGCCCTCTCTAAACTGTTTTACAAAATGGATGCTACTCCAAGACAAATAAAAAATCTTGAAAATGCAAACCTGGAACTTAAAGAGAAGATTATTAATAATGGATTATGAGCTAGAAGGAAAAATATACATATCCTTGGGGTACCTGAACTTTGAGATAACAGCAGGTCCTTAAAAGAAACATTCAGCCAGGTTGCCACAGCCTTTATGGATGTCCAGACCACAGAAGTAAATTTTAAAATTGATCAGATACATTGAGGGCTGCAAGCCAAACTATCTGACCATTCACTTCCCAGACCTATTGTACTGAAGTTTCTCCATTCAGGAGATAAAGATACATTGATGTCTTCAGTTTAAAAAAAATCAACTTAATGGGAGCAAATATAACCATCTATAATGATTTACCACCAGAAATCATACAAGCATGAAGGAAATTTGATCTGCTTAGAAACAAACTATGGCTCATGGTTATCAGGCCACTATGACATTTCCTGCAAAATGAGAGTCATAATCAATGAAAAGACATGTGTATGGAACAGTATAAGAAGATATTAATGAATTAAAATCAGATTGCCAGAAATGTTTTCAGAAAAGAAGATAAATGATGTCTTGGAATAAAAAGTATGAAAGGGGGGAGGCAGGGGAAGTAAAAAAAAAAACTACAAGAAGTATTAGAAAAGTACAAGTTGAAATTAACATGAACCAGTAAGGGAAGAGTTAATGTGGGGTTAGATATCATAAATTTATATCAAGAATTTAAGAAGCTACAAGGGTCCTATAAAAGATTTGTGAAACAAAAACATGAATTAAGAATCTTATATAATAAGTTTATTCTCCAGAAATTATGGGCAGATTCTATCTTTTTTTTTTTAAATACAGCTCTGTCACCTCTATCATTGACTACGGCCTTGCCATCTATGGCTCTGCCTCAACAAGTGCCCTCTGCAGGATCTCAGTTTCTCTCAACAAAGTCTGTAGCCTACTAACGGGTGTGGCCCGACAAACTCACACCTGTGACCTCTATGCACAGGCCAGCTGGCTACCCCTACTCAGCAGAATACAATACCAGACCTGCTTACTTACTAAAAAGATTCTCCTCGGTCTCATGCCACCTGGTGTTAGCTCACTCCTTACTACCTACAGTGGCACTCAACAAACACATGGTGCCCAATCTCTAACCTTTCAGGTTCCTAGATGTCGTACCTCCATGGGTCAGCGGTCCTTTATCTATAGAGCCGCTCAATGGTTCAATTCCCTCAATAAAGAAGAACTTTCCTCTACTACACTTGGACCCTTCCAAAGGAATCTCAAACTTTACCTCACCTCTACCACTCAATGTGACTGCTTCTCTGAACAGAGATCTCTCTAAACACCTCCCAGCTCACTCATGTCTCACAGCCCACCCTTTCCCAGTCTCATTCCCTCTGGCACTGGGCCTTCCCTGTGACTCCTTTCCTACTTCGCATCTCCACTGGTACAAGACATTTCCACCACCATCAGACAGTGGCCCATTAGCCTGCCAACTTCCTCTCCCGGTCGCACACCTGCAATACTAACTGCCTATGGTGCCCTCTATCTCTTATTGTTACCACAGCCAGCTGCCTACTCAAGCTGCTCGTTATATGAATATTATCTCAAAGTATGTTATAACTGAGTATCTTTATTTTTTCTTTTAGTTGTTTTGGTTGTTTATTGTGCATTCTTTTACTACCTCTGTATGTATGTTGACCCTCATCCTTTGATGTGGAACCTTTGTAAATGAGCAGTTTCTGCTCAAAGGTATTTGTAATCTGAGAATTTAATAAAATAAAAATAAATCTGCTCTAGGAATGAATATAAGTATTCATAAATAAAATATAATGAAGACGTACCCTTCAGGTGAATGTTTTTTGTTTTTAACAAAATACAGTACTATGGGGGAGCAGGGGGAGTGGTGGGGAGGCAACCTGCTATGTGTCACAAGATACAGGGTATGCTCATTCACTGTATTAATGTTGATATAGTAATAATTATAGATTATCAGAAGGGAAGGGGGGAAGTAAAGCTAAAAGATGGGTATTGAAGTCAAATAATGTAATAAGTATGCGAAAGTTAGTTTGGTGTGCTTCTCCAAGCATACAAGGGACAGAGAAAAAAGAACCATGTGATTCAGGAAGATATGTATAGGCAAACTCTAATACTGGAACCACTGGGAGTTATCATGAAATACAAAAAATAAAATGATGGACCTGAATAAAATAACAATCTTATCACTAAATACGAATGGTATAAACTCCCCAGTTAAAAGAGTTAAATTACTAACATATTTTAAAAAATCTGATGCACATATAATGTGCTAACAAGAGACCCATCTCTAACCATCAGAATTAATAAAATTAAAAAATAAATGGATTGAACACATACTATATAGCACAGGTACCAGAAAAGGGTTCAAGTCAGTAACATCTCAGAACAAAATAAAGTGGACAAAAATAAAGCACCAAAAACAGTGTCACCATCAATATTGGCAGAACAAAATGAAGTGTGCCAGAACAATGCAGGCCACACAAAATGCAGATAGCAAACAATGTCCACTGCATGGAGACACTACACTAGAACCACAGGGGCCAGGAGCACAAGCAAGCATGCCATCTCCCCTGTCCTGTGTGTTGTGTGTTGCTGGGGACATGCTGGCTTGTGCTCCTGGCCCCTTGCATTATACATGGCCATCCACATGGTGGCCATGGTCCACCTGTCCTCCAATGGTTACCCCAGCACATGTTCTCCATCACTCAGCATTCTGGGGGGTGTACCCCACCATCTGGGTGCCTGTGCCATTAGATTACCATAGTAAGTGTCCAGTGGCCTGCTTCCCCCAGTGGTGGGTGCTCCATGCCCTGTTCCATCTCCCTGCACCCCTGTGCAGTTCCTGTGCATGAGTGCCTGCTGCTGTATGTTCCAGTGCAGTACCTTCATGTGATGGACATTGTTTGCTATGTGTGTGTCATGTGGCCTGCATTGTTCTGGCATGCTACATTTTGTGCTGCCAGTATTGATGGTGACACTGTTTTTGCCGCTTTATTTTTGACCACTTTATTTTGCTCTACAATGTTACTGACCGGAACCTCAGAAAAGGTAGGGGAATAGCAATAATGATAAAAAAATGTATTGACTGTAAAGTAGTGGACTAATTCTGTGATAATGAAGAATGAATCATTATGGTAACTATTCTAATAAATAATCATAAAATAACTCTGGGCTCAGTGTATGCTCCATTCACCAAATATTATTCTTTTTTGTCAGAAATAACAGAAGGTAAACAAAAATTTCAAAATGATAATACTATTGTGGCAGGTGATTATAATGCTTTACAGAATCTGTTTATGGACAGAACAACACCCCCACCTAAAGGAAACATATGTATTTCAAAATGATATAAGTTTTTTTAGAAACCTAACTACTTTGTGATGTGTGGAGAAATTTTAACCCTTCTTTATGAAAATTCACATGTTTTTGATAAAAAAAACCAAAAATATTTATGAGAATAGACATTTTTGTTTCAATGAACTTAATAAAAAATACATCAGAAATAGACATATATACAATTCTAATCTCAGATCTTGCCACAACAACCCTTACACTCAATATAAAAAACTATGAAAGGAAATGTACACAAATATGGTCCTTAAATAACAAGTTACTAAAAGATGAACAATTTATCCAAACAATAAGACTAGCAATAAAAGAGTTTTGGTACTTTAATTATTCTGGCCAGTGTACAATTTTATCATTATGGGATGCCTTTAAGGCCACAATAAGATGGGCTATTATAAGTTATCGAATGAAAGTATGGAAAGAAAGGAATAAAATAAATGAAGAGGTCAACACTAGATTAAAACAATTAGACAATCTAATTTTTACAGGACTATACTAAATATGAAAAAGAATGGTATACATTATGGAATAAAAAACAAGAATGAATTTACATTGAGTCCCAAAGATTATCAAATAAAATCAAATACAGGTATTTTCATACAGATAAATCAGGGGAACTGTAGCTAATCTGGTAACAACAGAGAAATAAAAAATATAATAAATGCCATAAAAGACCCCTATGGTAATATACAAAAACTGATGGAGACATTGCAAAATATTTTCTGAATTATACAACTATTTATCATATTAAATTTTCCCCAGATCCAGAATTATTTGCAAACTTCATGAAAAAGTCAACATTGCCGCTTAACTTATTTTTCATTTTCTCCAGAAAACAACAAGAAATATATTATATTATTAATAATGTAGCTAGGAAAAGTCATCCGGTCTTCATAGACTTACCAACAAATTTTTAAGATATTATAAAGCTTTAACTCCCTGGATAGAATAAATGATAAATGAACTACTATAAGATTTACCAAATAGAGATATTCCACAGGAGGCAGTGAGGAGGCAGTATAGCACAGTGGTTTGGGGCTCTGAGCTGCAAACCTAAGGACCTGGGCTTGAATCCCACGCCCCACTTGCATACTGTGTGACCTGAGCAAGTACTCAACTTCCTTGTGCTCCCAGGTCACACTTGTAAACAAGCTTTCAGCTTAGTGTCTCTCTCCGTAAAAACAAAACAAAAAACAGTTAATGCAAACAGCAAAAATAATACTTATCCATAAACAAGAGGCTCCAGAAAACTATAGACCCATAGCCATACTGAATGCTGATTACAAACTTACTGCCAAATGATAAATTATAGAATTCAAAACAATCTAAACTCATTTATTCATTCTGACCAGTATGAGTTTATGAAAATTAGGAAATATCACAAGCAAATAAAGAAATTCAATCAATGATTCATATATTAAACACCAAAAAGAGCATAAGTTAAAAGCTATATAAAATACATTAATGAGATAGTAAATTAATCAATTCATAACATCAGATTTAGCCATGGAAAATAGAGTTAGGCAGGGCTGTCCCGTCACCCACATTATTCACAATATCTTTAGAACCTTTGCTGTTAGTAATTAGAAGTGGCATACAAATTCAAGGAATAAAAATAAATCAAGAAAACATAAAATTAAGCACTTTCTCTGATGATATCCTTTTAATAATAAAAAATATTTAATCATCTTTAGGAGCATTTCTAAATGATATCCAATTATACTCCAAAATCTCAGGTTACCAAATGAATAAACAGAAATCGATAATAATGAAACCATTACAATTAGAAAAAATAGATAAGGAATTTTTAAATCCCAAACTTTATAAAATATTTAGGTACACGTTTAACTCCCGATTAAAATACAAATGTAAAAGTTAACTTTGATAAAGCAAAAATTACCATTGAATCCCTTCTACAGAATTGGATGAATTTATCATTATCCATATAGGGAGGATAGACACAATCAAATGATGGCTATGCCACATTTAATATATGCGATGCAGAATTTATTGGGGTCACCATCTCATCAGTGGTTCCAGGATGTAAAAGAGTATTCTCTAAGTTTCTATGGAGATGGGGGAACCTCAAATTGCAAGGGATAATCTAAAAACCCCTTGAGAGCAAGGTGGCATGGGTTGTCCAGACCCATTATTATATATGGAGGCTCATATTATAGCTACATTTTATCAATGGTCTTTTTCCCTGATGAAGACCAACATTTGTACCAGGTCTTATTAAACCCTAATAATGACAATAGGAATAAGTTACAGAATATTTTCCTGGACCCTAGCATTTTTAAACAACCAAACAAAAAAAAAACATATATTAAACTCATGGTGCAAATTAGTTTATAAACATATAAATAACCCTAAACACCTACAGCTTCCTTGTTTATATTTTAAGATAGGCTCCAATACATGAATTTGGGGAGAAAAATATCCTACGTAATGAAAAAAATATACATACGTGGAAAGATTTAATAGAGGAACAACAAAAGATAATTAATCATTAAAAATGAAATCATATTCACTACTACTCTCTATGAACAAATTTCAAATAATTAAAAAGATATTTAATAACAAAAACACAAAAATCTCAACAATGGTGAAACAATAAAATACGTGACCAGCCAAAATGCTTACTAGAATGCACAAAATAATAGCAGCAGGAGATAAAGATGTAATAAATAAAGCAAATAATACAAGGAATAAAGAATTAAGTCAAAAAAATAACACACTAGAATTGGGAAATGCTGTGGGTCTAGGGAAATAAAAATGATGCCTCTGCAAAGAACAAATCAATGCAGAGAAACATTTTTGACAGGGCATATTTACACCAATAAATATCTCAAAAATCAACCCAAACTATTCCGAGTTATGTTGGCACAACTGTGGGGAAAGGGGCACTTTATTTCACTGTTTGTGGGACTGTTCTGGTAACAAGGAGTGGTGGATTATTATGAAACAATCATTGATTAAAATATGAGACTAGATTTACCATTGGAACCTGACATATTCTTATACAACAATTTTACACCCATACATTTAAACACTATTCGGAGTAAAATAATAGTATTAGCAACTATGGCACTTAAACGCCTCATATTGGAAAATTGGAAAGAAAAATATTTTCCCAAATTTAATTACTGTAAATGGTCAAGTAACCTTACAATTTGAAAAATTAATATATGCTGTAGATCCTGAATATGACAATCCCAATGGTACATCATGGAGAGAAATACAAGATAATATAACTCCTCTCATGACATTATAAGACTTAAGCTAAATGGATAGCACACTACACTGCACAGGTACAGTATAATAATAAAGACATTAATAATATGTAATGTAAAAAATACTCTTGGAATATTTATTTATGGATGTGGGTGGGGGAAGGGGAGCGGGATAGGTTATCGTATGTGTATTGATGTTTAGAATACAAATTGAGAAACATGATTAATGTATGATTTTAAAGTGCGTATCCAGAATAAAGAAGTATCACTGGTCAAAATATATCATGTGACCGCGTATAAAATCTGTTTCATGCACAGTCATCCTGGTCCTAAACCACATCACACAATGAGCAAATCAGTCCGCCTACAACCAGAACTATCTTCTATCAGTCCCCCTACAACCAGAATTGAGCTTTCATCACAAACATGGTTGCTGCCTTTACACTGTAAAAAACCTTCAACTGGGCCCTGAAAATAAAACTACCTTAAATAAAAAAATGAAACAAATTAATTGAAGGTTGTTTCAATGATTATCACACTTTTCTTACACACATAAACAAATTATAAACATTAAGTATTGTTTATAGTTTTCACTACAACTGTTTCTTCACTGACAATGAAAAATCCCCTTCTATCTTTACCTGCTTATCAGGGAAATCTTTTCTGCTTGTGCTGACAGTGAGATAATTGAGTCTCTGGCTGTAACACAGGCCTTTGTGTGTGTGTGTGTGTGTGTGTGTGTGTGTGTGTGTGTGTGTGTGCAGTATGTTAGGAGAGAAACATTCTGCTAGTGGAACTGAGCAGAATTTTGAATCCATGTAATCCATGAGAAACACTATATGATAAACATTCCATATCTTGATTCTTGATGCCAGCAAAGGATAAACTTTGTCTAGTAATACAATGACATCATCTATGATATCATTTACAGTGGGTGAAGGACTATTTTATCATAAATGCCTGCAAGTAAATCTATTATATTTACATATAAACATGCTTTTCCCAAGTGTAAAAGTTAAAAAGGAACCAATTTTATAAGCGCAATAAGCCTCTCTGGGGTGTGTACAAAACATATTTTACTACATGTCCAGTAGCTGAAGTCACTTAACCAGTGGCCTTGTGCCTCACCACACCCCTGGCCATGCAGTAAAATATGTTTTATACACACCCCATTGTGCCTTATTGCTTACTGAATTGTTACTATAAAAATGTTGTATGGAATGTTAATACAATAAAAAATATATTTTAAAAAAAAAGATGACAGATGATGGATTGACTTCCCTGAGTCTTGCTCTGGCTCCTTCCTTCCACCAAACACCAGAGCACATCCTTCTCATTCCAAGAGACTGACACTTCTCCAGGCCAAACTCAACTGCTTCTACACACAAAGTCTATAACAAAATGTCCAACCTGACCACCTCGATACCAGTTCCCATTCCTCCGCTCATCCACTAGCACCCATGTGATCCTTTCTCCTCATACAAGTAATAAATACCCTCTCCTGGCATATACCTTTTAGAAAAGCAATCATGGATTGGATACATGGCACATCTTCCCTCCACCATGCCTGCCTGCCTTAAAGTACAGAGAAAAATGCAAAAAAAAAGTTCTAAATGTGGTAATCATTCACCAACAGGACTTTGCTTTTTCAATGTTTTTCTTTAGCCCAAATATTCAGGATGCAAAGTTGCATCTCCTTATGACTACATAAGTGAACCTTTGTAAATCAATCAAAATATGCTTTTGGGGTCAAAGCATCCATAGACCAGAATCTTGCTTTGCATGTGACCCTGTATGCCACTCACATAGCAGCCACATCATCACATACACTGCACCACACCTGTATAAGACTTTTCAAGTGGCCTTGCAGGACACTCATGAAACAGCGCATCATCAAATGCATGACACCAGACCTGTAGCAGACTTAGCCAGCGGGATGGCAGGTTACTCGCAAAGCAGCTGCATCATAATATGCATTACCCCAAATCTACAGCTTCCTTTGTTGATGGCCCTGAAAAGCCATCTATATGTTTCTCATTTTGTGACTGTGTCAGTAAAGTCTGAAAGCACAAGCCACAGCTCTTGAAAATGGGTTTATGCCTCAAAAAAGCAGGCCCTGTTTTCATGGCAGTGAACTATCTAATTCCATTAATGTTGCTAATAGTACTTTTTCCAAAACACAACACTTGAAGTATTAGCCTTTCACTCCACTCTGTTCATCAAATAAGTTTCAGAGTACAGCTCCAAACATTTTTGTGTTACTAATGCTTACATTCACAAAACTGGGATTAGCAGTCACCAAAGCAGGTTTTTGACTCAAGATACTGGCCTATTTTTGGGACTGTCAGCTGACTATTTTAATATAAAAAAAAACAGTTGGAGAATCTACCTTAAATCCCACTCTGTTGACGATACAAGCTGAAGACTACAGCTCCAAGAATAGTTTTTGTTTTTTTTCTATGCATAGTGTTTTCTCCACTTTTACCCACTTTTGTTACCATTAAGACTCATGAAAGCTGAAGTGTTATCTCTGAAAAATAGATTTTGCCTCAAAAAATGGAAACTACCATTATGCAACATTTATGAAAAAATGAAGAACGCATGTGCAAAAATTGGATTTTTTATTTTTCTAATAATTTAAAAACTGCAAAGTTGCCAGTAATGCCACTTATTAAACAATCATCCTCTAACCAAACTCTAACTAAACCAAACATTTCAGATTTCAATTCACAGCTGTTTTTATACTATCAGATTCATGACTCACAAATGCAGGGTCTGTTTTTGTAATATGCAACAGCCTAATAGCATTAATATTTTAAAAAGTACATTTTTTTAACCCAAAAAGTTAAAGAATTAAGCATACACACTACACTACTCTATCAGCCATATATGTTTCAGACATTTTCTTGTTTTTGATGTTCAAAGGTTTATTTTTCTTTTCCTACTGTGTCTGCATATATATATATATATATAGATACATAGATACATAGACAGTGTCGGCAGATAAGGGCCTATGGCCCACCCGGTCTGCCCATTTGAGTTTGCAAGTTCAGTTTATGTTTTCCAAGAAGTTTGCTGCCCCTAACCCCTGACCTCCAGAATTCCTTTATGTCTATCCCATGCATTCTTAAATCCATTGATTGTTTCAGCCCCCACCACTTCCTCTGGCAGGGTGTTCCACTTGTCCACCACTCATTCTGCGAAGAAATTCCTCCTCACGTTTCCTCTGAATCATCCTCCTCCAACTTCATCCCATGCCTCTAGTTCTGGAACATCTTTTTCACTTAAAATTAGTGTATTCCTGCACCCTGTTCCTCCCTGTAAGATACTTGTATGTCTCTATCATATCACCTCTCTCCCTCCTCTCCTCCAGGGAGTACATGTTCAGTTCCTTCAACCTGTCCTCATAGGACTTGTGATGCAATCCATGCACTATCTTTGTTGCCCTCCTCTGAACCTTCTCTACCCTGTCTATGTCCTTACGTAGGTAAGGTCTCCAGAACTGCACACTGTACTCCAGGTGAGGCCTCACTAGTGTCTTGTATAGAGGAATTATCACCTCCCTTTTCCTGCTGATGATGCCACTGCCTATGCATCCCAGCATCCTATTTGCTTTACCTGCTGCCTTGTCACACTGTTTCCCTGCCTTGAGGTCATCAGAGATGATAACCCCAAGATCCCTTTCCTGCTTGGTGCATGCTATATCCTCACCCCCCCCAACTGATATATTGTGCCAGGGTTTTTGTACCCCATATGCATTATCTTGCACTTCTTTGCATTGAATTTCAACTGCCAAACCCCTGACCATTCTTAAAGTTTCTGCAGGTCCCTTCACATTCTTTCTACACCCTCTGGTGTGTCTACTCTGTTACAGAGCTTTGTGTCATCAGTGAACAGTGAAATATATTTATTTATGTATATCTATAGCTATATCTATATCTATATCTATATATATATATATATATATATATATATATATATAAATTAGAGCAAAAATTATGTTTAATGCATCGGTTAGGGGTTGTTCCACAGTGACAAAAGCGAGGAAATTCGATGTTTGGGTTGAAACCCCCTTTGCACCCCTCCAGCCCACCCACCCCAAATGGAATCGGGGTGTGCATTGGGTCATCGGCCCTAAGTGTCACCCCATCACATGTGGAAAGAAGCTGAGGAATAGAAGAATGGGGTGACAGTTAGGACTGATGATCCCAATGCACAGCCCAATTCCATTTGGGGGGGTGGGCTGGAGGGGTGCAAAGGGGGTTTCAACCCTAACATCGAATTTCCTCACTTTTGTCACTGTGGAACAACCCTAACTGATGCATTAAACAGAGTTTTTTGCCTCTAATTTCCCTTCTTTTTGAGAATGATAATGAGAAATAGCGACTGTAATGCGGTGGCGGGCCCCGCGCTCCCGCCACGTGATGTCTTGTCACATAGTAACATTGTGCCCATAAATGCAAATCGTAATGCGCATGGTGACACAAAGCGGAACAGAAAGAGAAACAGTACTGTAGACAGAAATGTTAAAAACAATGCAAACGCAACCGCAAATGAAAATGCAAAGGGTAACCCACATGGTGGTGTAAATGTGAACGGTAAGTGAAACGGGTATGGAACCGCAAGCAGAAACGGTAATGGTAACAGTAATGTAAGTGCACAGGCTGGTTTTACCCAAAAGCTGTATAGAGAAAGACAGTGAGTACAAAGAATGTATGCAAAATAATGAGTTTTGGAACACAAAAATGAGGACTTGGAATAGTAAATTGCCTATATCTCAGTAACCGTATGACACAGAAAAAAATTAAAAAGTCATATGAATTAGCACTTTCTTGGCTAGTTTTTTACTTAGTCCCTCTAAGGGGACTAAGAAATTTTTTTGACAAAAAGTCTGTATCTCACACCGTTTTTGAGATACAGGCCCTGAAAGGTGTGGCGAATGACGTAATGTTATCCTATGGGAAAAAAACAGAAGTTCGGACTGCCATAACTTTGCCTCCCTGTAATATTTTTTCAGCAAACCACAGAAAGGCACATCTGTGGGATGTTGTCTGTGTTCCCTGCAAATTTCAGCCCAAAAGACCAAACTGTTATTTTGCAGCAGGGCGCTAAACGATTGCTGCAATGCATCGTAAAACCATAATGTTATCCTATTGGAAAAAGCATCAACTTTGGAGTACCGTAACTTTGCTGCCATGTAATATTTTTTCAACAAAATACTGAAAGGCACATCTATGAGATGTCGGCCGTGTTCTCTCCAAATTTCAGCCCAAAACTCCAAACCATTCTTTTGCAGCGGAGTGCCAAAGAATTGCTGTCATTTCACCACAGACTAGAAAAGTACTGTCACAATTTGTGAAAGCTTTAACAAAAATTTGTGACACTTTTGTGAGCACGAAAGTACTTTGTGAAAGTACTTTTTTCAGTAATTTGAAAAACATATTTCTGGGGTGTTTTTCCCCAAAATAAAGACATGGCTGGCATCCTCAGGGTCTGACTAGGTGAATACAAAAATAATTAGGTTGCTAGAGGATCCCAAATTTAAATGCCAAGCATTTTTCTGATCACTAACTGAAAACAAGATGGTGGATTTGCGAAAGTAAGAGGGCCATTTGCGAAAGTAAAAATGCATTTGCGACTCCTGTTGAACTTTTAACTTTTCCCATTGACTTATAATGGGAAATTGTTTTTTGAATAACTTTTGAACCATTTAATATTTTTTCATGAAATCTTTGAAAGGCACATTGGGGACCCTGGTCGCACATTCTCTGAAGATTTTGGGCCAGTCGTGCAAACCGTGTGACCTGTAGGCGCGACCGTAGAATTCCAAAAAAAGCGTAAATGCACGTGCAGATCATGCTTAATAACTCCACAGCCGTATATCTGACCAGTATAAAACTTGGCAGATCCCAAGGTGTATGGGTCTTGATTGTGTATTCCAAATTTCAGGCAAATCTGTCAAATGGTTGCAAAGTTATTGAGGTGCAAAATTTTGGGTTTAACATGTAAATGGCTCCTCAACCCTAACTAGGGTAGCACTACCGTGCTACCATAATATAAATATGTATATATATATATATATATATATATATATATAGTTTCAAATAATCCCTGGTGTCTAGTGGCACCCTCCAATCTCTGGTTCCCTACCACTTAATGTTTTTCTGGTGTGTAGTGGTACCCCCCCCACCCTCAGGTCACCAACCCCACAAAGCCATTTATTATCATTTGTGCCTAGAGGTCCCTCCCCCACTCGATGCCTTCCCAAGAGTAAAGACATTTATTGTTTGTGTCCAGTGGTCACTTCCACCACCCGATGCCCACCCATTTGCAAAGATATGTTTCCCTGGTGTCCAGTGGTCCCTCCCCCACCCAGTCCCCATCCCTGCAATGGGAACAGCCACCCAGTTAGACAATCCCCCACTTAAATTTCCAGCTCACCACTGACATGCAAGATTCCTGGTGCAAGTAAGTTTCCCAAGACAACACAACCCCAGCCTTTCCGAAACAGTGATCTTTGCCCCAACAGCCCATCCCTCGTTGGTGTTCAGTGACCCTTTAGCTACAACCCACCCTGTGACTCCCTTGCTCGAAAATTGGTGCTGTGGTGAAGCAACAACCAGTGACACAGCCCTCCATAAACCACCTTGGTCACCCACTGTCTGTCTGAAGCTGGGACTGCACTGTTTATGTATAGGGTAAGGTTCCCTATAAATAAGCAGCATTGTCTCAGGTTTAGTCAGATAGTGGCTGGCCAAGGTGGTGTGTCATGGGCTGTGTAGCTCACTGTCACTTCACCACAGCATTGATGTTCAGGTAAGGGAGACCAGGGAGGTGGATTGTCAATGCTATGGGAGGGGAGCATTGAACACCAATGAGGGAAGGGCTAGAGGGCTGAAAATTACTGTTTGAGATGGGGCTGGGGCTGTGTTGTTGGCTGTATTGCTGGGAGGGGACTTACTTGCACCAGGCATTCTGCAGAGCAGTGACAGGCTGGCAATTGCAGTGTGGGGGATTGTCAAACCAGGGTGGGCTTTTCCCATTACAGGGAAGGGGATTGGGTGATGAGCAGGACCACTGGACACCAAGGAAATGTATCTTATAATTGGGCAGGCATCAAGTGAGGAGGGACCACTGAACACCAATGACAAGTGTATTTACTGCCAGGTGAGCATCAGATGGGGAGAGGGACCACTGAACAGCAACAAAACATGTTTGTCCAGTCAGGTGGGCATTGGGTGGGTAAGAACCACTAAACACCAATGAAATATTAAATGGTAGCATGGGGGGGATGCCTCTAGACACCAGAAGAATATTAAATGGTAGGATGCCAGTGACTAGAGGGTGGGTGGGTGCCACTAGACACCAGGTGAAGTTTTCTTCTATCTGAAGTGTGGAATAATTTCATGAATTGCAATTAGAGCTACAGTTCAAGGGTATTTGCCATGGTTCAGCAAGAAAATTCCATGGAACAGGGTGAAAATTCATCAAACACATTTTGAAGATTTCCGATTCCATCAAAGGGGAAAGTTCAGAAAATTCTGAGAAAGTTGCAACATTTTGCAGAATGGAACTAACATCTTTCACTCAGCTCTAATAGGGGTATATGTGCTAAGCTTTGTTTATTTATGTTATAATGACTGAAAAAACACTTTAATTTTAGTGTTTAAAATGCAGATGAGCAGAGTAATGCAGCTACTTACCTAAACTGATCAATGAGTGTAACAACATGTTAAAATATCAATTTTGTTTGCTTTTCAGCACAGTATGAGAATACTTTAATTCCATGAATTGAAAGCACTGCATAATGGGAATGCCAGTGATATGGGCTGTGCAACATCTCTGCCATTCCCTGAGAAACAAAGTACCAAATAGTAGTACATGTGAAAGAAATAAACATTAGCGCTTATACAGTATCAAAAGCAGGGGCACGCTTTCAACCAGGAATTAGGAGCTGCACAAGAAAACCCTCTACTTTGCATTTTCCAGCCTTGTAGTTAGGTAAGAATGTCAAATGGAAAAAGAGAAAGGTAGAGAGTGAGAGAAATTAGGTTGGAGAGTCACTGTTCTGAAGTTGTACTAGGAAGAAGACAGTCACACTCCTAAAAGTCCACTCACATTTTAGACTGATATAAATATGTTTGTATGCTTTGCAAGTGAAACATTTTCAGGTTTCAACTGACAGCCAATGTGGCACTATCCATGTGTAAAAAAAAATACATACATTTTCCCATTTTCAACCTTCCAAATCTTTTAAACTGCTGAACTGATCTTTACCAAATTTTCCAGATCCAGAGATCTTGGTACCATGAATGCTCATGCCACATTTCTATATTTCTCAATTTCACAACAAGATGGTTCATTATTGAAGATCACTTTTAATTTAGTAGATCCCAATCTAATGACCAGTTTTTCTAATTTTAGTAGAACTGAATATTTAAACTTCTGTCTAGAACTTTAAGCATTTGCACATGTACTTTTAGGCATTTACCTGAGCAAACATAGGGATTTATGAATTACCTAACTTAAATACATGTCACACTGCCACTTTTAAGAATGATGTATAACATTATGCACCTTGATGCTTGATTCCATACCCTGATGAAGAGGCAGAGTAGCTTAAAATACTGGAATCTTTAGCATCTTATATGCTTTGATAACATTTCTACTGTCTTGCTATTTGATGTGCACTGTTCATCCTGTGTTCATTTAAAGCTGCACTATTAGGCAAGACAAGGCAAGACCATTTTATCTCTTTGGTGCCCTTTCTCTGGGGATTAGGGTGCAATACAAAGAAGTACATCAAGACAAAAATACAATAATATAAAACAAATGAAGTAAACTAAGTAGATCACATAATAAATAAAATAAATAACTAAATAGAATTACTCAAAGAAAAACATTAAAACATATACTTCATTGGCAGAAAATGATTGGGAGGGCCATCTAATCTTCCATTTTTCCCTGCATATTCCAACACCTCTAACCATATCTGGTCACTGGCATCCCTTCCAACTCCCTTTTCTCTACCTAATTTGCCCTTGTGCCTATCCCACACATGCTTGAAGCTCTCCACAGTCTTTGCCACCACTACCTCTTCTGGCAAGCTGTTCCAATCATCTAGCACCTTTTCCATGAAGAAGTATTTCTTCACATCCTTCCTAATCCCCCCCCTTAGCTTCATTAGATGTCCCTTTGTTCTAGTGCCTTCCTTCCTCTGAAAGAGACACTCCACCTGTGCTTGTTCACCCCTGTGAGGTACTTATAGGTCTCAATCATGTCCCCTCTTGCTGTCCTCTCCTCCAGGGAATACATGTTGAGGTCCCAATATAAACAAACTCTAGCCAGAGAGGATAGGACTGTTAAGGGCTACCAAATGACCAAAGTTACAAATGTGCATAGAAATTATGTAACACCTGGGTGTATCTTGGCCATTTTATGGACGTTTTGCACCAAATTTTCAACATGGCCTTTTTGGGACCCCTCCTCTTGAAGAATGGCAGTGTCATTTTGTTCACTTGTCCTGAAAGGTGATTTCACAGAGTGAACATGCTATTTTTTAATATTCAGAAATTGGTAGTGAACTTGATATGAGGTTGGGGAACTTCAGAAAGCTTCAGGAAGTGTGACATTCCCAGATTTTTACCAACATCACTGGCAAACTACACATTTACAATATCTTCAATACAAACACATTCCCTTTTTCAGTTTTTATTTTGAAAGAGATTATTTTTGCTGTTGTACATGACATGGTCACAACAACAAGTATTAACAGTATTTACAAGTTGAATATTTAAAATGCACACTACATATTGAAGTAATATTATATGACTATTAAGAAGCAATGGTCAAATATGGAAACCACCATTTATTAAAAAAAGTTTCCATACTTTCACTCATATTATTTTGGATAACCATTTCAGATAGCAATTTATTATTTTCTTGTTGGTGCCATATAGTGCTGTTCAGTCACAATCATCAAAAACTGGCATGCTGCTAATTCAGTTCTCTTGAATTTATTTAGTCAGAGTACATACTGCTGTGTGTGTGTGTGTGTGTGTGTGTGTGTGTGTATGAGTGTGTGAGCATGTAACCTGTCACTGTAGTTAAACAAAATTCTATCGTCCCCAGTTCTGGCAGTCTCTCACCATTCACCAGGACTAAATATAGACAGTGTGGAAACCAAGCACTTACACTTCCTCCACACTGTAGCTGTCTCTGAGGATTATCCAAGGGTTTAAAGCTCAAGTGGTGTCAGTCCCTTACCTCTTACCAGCACTAAATCCATCACAGTGTGGGTAAGTTTCTACTGAGCCTGCCCCACATGGTACTGTACCTGTGGATAGACTGAGGGCTTTATCTATTTTTTATCAGCACTAAATTCATTACAGTGGGTGAGTGTGAGGGTGTGTGTGTGTGGGGTGCACAGTACATGTCCTGTGAATAAACAAAGAGCTTTAGTTTACCATCTAGAACTATCTCAATTTATTATTTTCTTGTTGGCGCCATATAGTGCTGTTCAGTCACAATCATCAAAAACTGGCATGCTGCTAATTCAGCCCTCTTGAATTTATTTAGTCAGAATACATGCTGGTGTGGGTGTGTTTGTGTGTGTGTGCGCAGGCATGTGCATGCGCGCGCGTGTGTGTGTGTGTGTGTGTGTGTGTGTGTGCACGCAGCCTGTCACTGTAGATAAACAATATGCTATAGTCCCCAGTTCTGGCAGTCTCTCACCATTCACCTGGACTAAATGCAGATAGTGTGGAAACCAAGCACTTACCCTGCCATCACACTGTAACTGTCTCTGTGGATTATCCAAGGATTTAAAGCCCAAGTGGTGTCAATCCCTTACCTCTTACCAGCACTAAATCCATCACAGTGTGAGCAACTTTGCACTAAGCCTGCCCCACATGGTACTTTACCTGTGGATAAACTGAGGTCTTTATACATTTTTTACCACCACTAAATCCATCACAGTGTGGGTAACTTTGCACTAAGCCTGCCCCACATGGTACTGTACCTGTGGATAAACTGAGGTCTTTATCTATTTTCCACCACCACTAAATTCATCACAGTGGGTGAGTGTTAGTGGGGGCTGAACAGTACCTGTCCCTGTGGATAAACAAAGAGCTTTAGTTTGCCTTCTAGTGCTATCTCAACTGTACCTTGTATGAGCATTGAGCAGAAAAGTCAGCAGTGAACCTTATTCTGTGGATAAACAGGTGTTGTAAGTCCTACATTTCACTAGCACTGATAGCAAATATACAAAGGTTGTATCAAAAATATATATAAAAAAACAGAAGAAAATGGTCTCAGATCCCAATACATGCCCATAGAAATGAGAGCGCTAACAAAGCTGTGGCTGGATTGTCTGTAATCTGACACTGTAGTCTGTTTGACTGTTTCAGAGCTTCAATAAATTCCAGTACAATAGATAATGAGATAACCCCTAGGTTGCTGAAAGAAACAGAATACATCTATTAGATGAGCTGGACAGATGCTCAATCTGCAGCCCTGCAAATGTTAAATTGAGGGGCTAGAAACAGCAGTTTGAAAAGTTTTTTTTTTGTTAATATCCTGAGAAGTTTGGAGGTACAATACTATAGCATCCTTCCTCCCTTCAGATGCCTTTAACATAGAAAAGCAAATAACAAAAATCAGAGGGTGTGTGCACTGTTTTGCAGCTGTGGAGGAATATTTCCAAATGTCCAAAAAGGGAGTTCCATGATCAGCCATTTTTAGAGCTACAATCTGATCCCAATAAGGCTGTAGGCTCCACCCACAGCTCTAAAAATGAAGAAACTGCGCCGACACCAACGTCCAGCTCTACTGATGATTCCATTGTGCAAAGGTCTGAGTGTCAGTGCCTAACTGAAACACTTATGTATCCCATAAATTTAAAGTTTACTTTATTGATCGACCATAAATAAAAGATCATTACAAAGAATGATAGAATTAAAATATAGTCACAAACATTTTAAAAGATACAAAAGTCAATATCAATAAAATCACTTAACTTATTTTCTAAAATAATTAAAAGAATTGTTCATAATATCACAATTCATGTACATTTCCAATGCATACTGCATCAACTCAGTTATTCAGAATTAATCCTCCACTCCCTTGGCTATTACATTATTCAGTAGATTTAATTTCTGAAACCGTTCTTTCTTACTTTACCAGCAGTTAAGAATACATTTACTACTTTACTTAGGGTCCATTCATCTTCTGTCATTAAAAGGATGGTTGTAAATGCAGCCCTATTTATATCTCTCCAGGGTTCTATATAAGGTCCCAACCAGTATTGCCTTGCTTTATTATACCATGCACAGTACCACATGACATGTATTAGGTCATCTTTACCTTTATGAGAGCAACAACAATGTGTATCAGTACTGGAAGTTTTATTATACCTAACAGCTCAAACATTACTGTCAAATAGCTCAAATTTGTTTTTTTAAGAACGCCCTACTTAATTGGGAGTTAGTGAGGACATCAAGATAATGATGATAAACCCTTTGTTGACTGCAAACCACGTAGAGTATCTGGATCTAGTAATAATTTCCAGGTTTAATTTTGTCCAGAAGTTACTGATCTTTGTCTTGAAATATTTTTTTTATATTTCAAGCTAAGGGTAACATTCTTTTCCAGATACCCACTAAGCAAAATCAAATAATATTTATTCAGTGTGGAATTAAGATCTCTAAACCAGGTAGACCCTCTACCACACAATAATAGAATTTGATTCTAAAAAATGGTTATACCATAGAATCACTTATGTGACAATTGACTAAATGAATTTATTTTGCTATATGTTTTACAGATTAATCTCATTTACAAAGAGTAACAGCCATTGCAACACAGGGTATGAAAATGCTCTAGTAATGAAGGAGCACAAGTTTATTACTGTGTTAAAATTTATCACTCGCTACATTTTTCTCTTCCTTTCTCCTCTAAAAATGCCCTTTGTGTTTTGTTTGCAAATTTTAGAATTTAAAGAATTTTATGAGGAAATTTAAACCAGAGAACATTCTGGTAATATAAACTAATTTAAGAATTGGTCACAAATGTATGTGAAATAGTAATTGTTTAGTTGGGAAACACCATATTTAGCTCATTGTATTAGTATTAAACTATGATTTATTCTATATTTTTTTAGATTGCTTTTTCAAAAGAATTGCTAAAGATTGAAAATATACCCCGTGAATGAGGCCAAGAAGTGGGTGAAATGTAGGGGATGAAATAAAACAGAGATTCAAGTGACTGGAAGTCTGTTGTTTCTCCTTTAAGGTTTCAAAAGGGCCCCCCACCCCATTTTTTACATTGTCTATAGAGTCTCTTATGGGGGGGAGGGCTGAAGATGTTCTAGAAATACCTTATCGCCATTTCCCACCAGTATTTGTGTAGACCCTCTACATTCTAACTTATGCCAACTCTTTCTTTCCTCAAGGCACATATTTTGAAATCCGTGTTTTGGCATTCTTGTTATCTGAAGCTAATAACTGATTTTTTTTAATATCCATAATTGTGATAATATTTACAAAACCAGGCTCCAATCTGACATACTGTAAGAGGCTGGCATGGAGTGACCAATCTAAGTAATATTAATGCTGGAATAAATAGTTTTCTCTATCTCTACTATCCCAAATTTCTACCTCATGTAGTAGTTAAAGCTAAATATTTTGTTGTTATAACATTCAACAAGGGTCTTAAGGTATATCCACCATAACAGTAATTAAATTTCTTTAGGCCTAAGACTGTTTTCTTGGCCATTTCCAGCATCATTTCAGTATGTTTAGTCCACGAGCCATTTGAAGAAAAAAGCAAATATAAGTAAACATAGATTGAGACTATTTCTAAACTACAAGCCCCAAGGGTCCAGTTCCCTTCAGGTTTTTTTGAGCCAAAAGTTACTACTTGCATTTTAGTGAAATTAACCTTGAGTTTTAATTACCTTCTTTACATTTAAGAGGTTCAGTTTTCTCTGTAGACTCCTTTGTTAGTGACAATAATGTATGATTATCTGCATTGGCCCTGGCTGGGCAATGTGAGGCATTGATTTTAGTGGAATCTGACTCAAAGTTTATGATGTCTTTCAACAAACCATCAGTATATAAATAGAAAAGGGTAGGGGCCAGAACACCCCCGTCTCAGCCCTTTATTTGTGGGGCTCTCACACGAGATCTGCCTCCTTATCCCAAGCCTTAAACAGGGAGTCAGGCAAAAAGTGCTACATTACAGAATTAGAATAAGCATACCCCCAATAAATGTCATGCCAAAAATTAGGGTTCTGTGTTACTTCATTTTGAAGTTATGAACTATTTTGTAACCCGGATTTCACTCCCTGGTCAAAAAAGCCAGTTTCAGTGAAGAGTCACTGATGATGTCATGACCTGAACTCATAGTCTAATCCTCCCTGTCAGCAACCTTATAGGACCTGTTTCTCCAAAGTTTAAGAAACTGTAGCTGTAGTAATCATTAAATAAAAATAAAATAAAAACTGACATAGGGTTGGCTGCAGTGCTTGCATTTCCAGAATGTAGAGATGTATGGTACTGTACTTCAGAATTCCTCAGGAGGTGCTTTTGGGATGTAGCACTCAACCAAGGTATAGAATGTCAAGGTGGTGTAAGATGTTAAAATATTTGAGGGGGGGCACATGCAATCTCAGACTGTGGTAGGGATGTTCCATTTCAAAATGTGGTGGGACACTCAATCTCGGAATGCAACAGGAACATATATTGAGGAATTTGGCAGGACTGGCAGTTTCAGAATATAGTGGGGATGCACACTGTCAGAATGTGACAGGACATGCCATTTATTTTGAAATTGCTTTTCCCTGTCACATTCTAGAATTGTACGCACCCACCACATTTAAAAATTGTGCATCATATCCCCTCCACATTCCAACATTGTGTGTCCCAGCAACATTCTAAAATACGCATCCTTGCCACATTCTGAAATTGTGCATTGCCACCAAATTCCAAAATTGCACATCCCTGGACACATTCTGAAGTTGTGTTTCATTGCCACATTCCAGAAACTGTGCATCACTGCCACATTCTGAAGTTGTGTTTCAATGTTACATTCTGAACCTGTGTCACAGCCACATTCTGAAACTGTCACAGCCACATTCCCAAACTGTGCATCACCACCACATTCTGAAATTGTGTCTCACCTCCATATTCTGAAACTGTGTGTCACCACCACATTCCAAAACTGTGAGTCACTGCCACATTCCAAAGCTGTGAGTCACTGCTACAATGCAAAACTGTATGTTACCACCACCTTCGGAAATTGTGCTTCACCATCACATTCTGAGATTGTGCATGACTGGCACATTTTGAAATTGTGCGTCACCTCTACATTCTGAAATTGTGCATCACCACCACATTCAAAAACTGTACCTTCCTGCCACATTCCAAAATTGTTTGTAAACTTCCACATTCCAAATTGCCTATCCTTGTCACATTCTGAAAATGTGCATCCCCACCATATTCCAAAATTGCATGTCCCTACCACAGTCTGAAAATAAGTGTCATTGCCACATTCTGATAAAGCATGTTCAAGTCATATTCTAAAATTATGTATTCCTGCCTCATTCTGAAATTGCATACGACTACCACATACTGAAATTGAATCACCGCCACATTTTGAGATTGTGTTCATACCACATTGTGAAACTGCACTGCCACCATCATCTGAAATCAAGCATCCCAACCACATTTTGAAATCATGTATCACCACTACATGTCAAATGTATACATCCACAACACATTACAAAATTACATATCCCTGCCACCTTCTACAAGTATGTGTCCCCCATTTCAAAATTCCTCTGCCACATTCTAAAAATATATGTCACCACCACATTATAAATTTTAGTGTCCCGCCACATTCCAAAATTATGTGTCCCAGGTACTATATTTCTGAGATTCTGTCATTTCTGCATTCCACAGTTGCAACTTGGTGACATTTCAAAATCTCATACCTGCAGTATTCTAAAAATTGCAGACCACATTATTATTCTAAAGCTGTGTTTACTATGACTCTAACCTCCATCACATTCTGAAGTACTGTACCTGCACATTATGAAAAATGCATGCGCCATCTACACAGTGTCAATTTTCCTTCTTCAGATGTTTAATACAACGGCAGTTTTAAGTAACATAGGAGAAATAAGTCCTATAAGGTTTCTTGCAGGAGGACTAGGCTGCAAGTTCAGGTTATGACATCATCAATTGCTCTTCACTGAAATTGGCTTTTTGAACAGGCAGTGAATTTAGGGTTACAAAATGACTTGTTACTTTTAAATAAAGTAATTTAGAGATCTCATTTTGGCAAGAGGTTGATTGGGGATATGCTGATCTAAATTTGAATTTATTGATGCCAGAAAGTTTTGCAGACTCTTTAATTATGCCCAATTATATCTACACATAAATAAATAATAGAATCAGTACAGGGTCAATTTCTCAATCCCTCAAAATTACTCATAAGGTACCTCTTGATAATGAATCAAATGCAGATGTAAAATCTACAAAAACAGCATACAATTTTTGTTTCCTAATAAGCATATATTTTTCTATTAGATGCCAAAGAATAAAATAGTTATCAATAGTAGAGTACCCATTCCAAAAACCTGCTTTCACATAGCCCTCCCAATAGTCTAATTTGCTGGTTCAGGCTTTCCAAAATGACCTTAGAAAAAATCTTCAGGTTTATATGTAGAAGATTTGTTGGTCTATACATAGTGTTGTGCAAAACTGAAAAATTTCACCCAGTGAAATATTTCATGGAATTTGTGCATTTTAAAAATATTTCACCAGTATGAAATGTGACATTTCACCTATGGAGTGAGTGAAATTTCACTATTTTCTTCAGTACAGTGATTTAAAAGCTCCCTGGTGTCTAGTGGACTCTCCAGCCACTCACTGGACCAAATTAAAAATAAAAATTTCTCTCTAGTGCCCAGTGGTCCCCTGCCCCCCATCCACTCACCAGCCCAATTTAAAAAAAAAATATTTCTCCCTGGTGTGGTGTCTAGTGGTCCATGGCCAATCACTGGCCTAAACTGAATAAAGCCCCCCCAATTACCCTCATGCCCTTCTGAAAAAAATTCACCATCCCCTGAAGTCTAGTGGAACCCCCACCCTCTTATCATTCACACAGTGCCCAACCCCCTCCTCCCAGTACCATTATTGGGCCACCAGCACAGCCTCCACTACTTCACATGACCAGCAGCCCAATCTGAGCATTTCAATATATGAGGGTATGCTTTGTACAAGCACGGTGCCATTCATTTACGTGACTACTGAGCTACTGAGCACTTCAATGAACAAGCACGTGCTTGTACAAGCATACATTCATTCACTGAAGTGCTCTAGTCCAGCTGCCAGCTGTGGAGGTAAGTGGAGGGCTCTGCTGGTGGCCTGATCTGGGTACTGGGGGAGCAATATGGGAGCTGTGTGAAAGATGAGGGGATGTAGGGTCCACTAGACACCAGGGAGTGTGGATTTTTCAGAAGGGCATGAGGGTAACTGAGGAAGCTTTTTGGCCAGTGATCAGCTGGGGGTTAGGGGCCACTAGACTCAGGGAGAATTTTTTTTTTAATTGGGCCAGTGTGTGACCGGGGACCACTAGACACCAGGAGAAATAATTAAATTGGACAGGTGAGTGTCTGGGGTGGACCACTAGATCCCAAAGAGATACAGATGCCCTTTGTGGGAGGGTGAAACTGCAGGCTACTTTCACAATTTCGCCTTACTCTCGTGAAAATTTTGCAGGCAAAAATTTATTTTAACATCTCTATACATACTGAGATTAGTGTCATCTCCGTTCTTGTGAATTGCCATTATTTCAGCCCAACCCATGTATCACCTCAAATCCTGACAAGGCCTCATGATTTGAGACACTACATAGGGTATCAGCCAGGCACAGACATGCAGCACTTGCACAATAAATTCAGTGCTTGGTAATAGTGTATAGTGCTTGTATGAACTTAACTTTGGCCTTTCTCTATTCCACCCTTGGTACAGGAGCTGGGCAGTGAGAGGAAATAGAAGGTCCAGCGCCAAGGGAAGAAAGAATGCTGGAGGAGGAGGAGGTGGGAAGGATGGAGGGTGATCAAAACACTCTGAGCCATGGTTGCTGGGACAGAATGGATTTTAACTGACATGTGGGAGAGTTAAATTCCTCCACATTGAATCATGGGCAAAAGCCCTCCCAATAATCAGTAGAGCTGAAGTTTGGTGTCTGTGCAGTTTCTTTATTTTGTTTGTTTTGTTTTGGTCAGGTGTCTAAACTGAAGCACCTGTGCAGGCATGTGGTGTGTGCTATGCCTTTCTGCATTTAACACCAAGATTTCACAGTCTTTCATCATGTCTTTTTGTGCAACCCTGACACCATTTTGTTTTCTCTCCTCTGTACCACTTCCACCTTGTCAATGTCCATGCAGAGGTGCGACTTCCAGAACTGTGCAGAGTACTCCAGGTGGGGTCTCTCTAGTGAGTGATACGGCGGCATCACCACCTCCCTCCTCCAGCTAGAAATCCCCCTCCCAATGCACCTCAGCATCCCACTAGCCTTTCTTACTGCCTTGTCACACTGAAAAGATACCTTGAGGTTTATTAGATATAATAACCCCAAGTTCTCTTTCTTGTTTTGTGACTGTAAGCCCCCCCTCCATTTTATAAACAGCTCCTGGGTTTCTCCATACCAGGTGCATGACCTTGCACTTTTTGACATTTAAACCCAGGTGGCACACCCTAGACAACTTCTCTAGTTGCCAAAGATCCCTTTGCATTCTTCTCCACCCCTTCCTGAGTATCCATCCTGTTGCAGAGTTTTGTATCATCTGCAGAGACACGCCTTCACCTCCTGCTCCTCAGCAATGTCACTTATGAAGGCATTGAAGAAGACCTGTCCAAGCACTGAACCCTGTGGCACCCTACTAGTCACTGTTCCATCCCCTGAGTGTCTGCCATTTACCACCACCCTTTGTCTTCTATCCTTCAACCAGTTTGATACCCAGCTTACAACTTTCTCTGCCACCTCCAGCCTGTTTAATATCTTAACTAGCCTCCTGTGTGGCACAGTGTCAAAGACTTTACTGAAGTCCAGAAAGGCCACATCCACGATTCTCCCTTGATCATCTCGCTGTAAACTCAGTCGAAGAAATCTGAGATTTGTCTGACATGATCTTCGCCCAGTAAAACCATGCTGCTGGTGGTCATGCAGTGCAACCCATTAACCTCCAAATACTTTATGAGGATCTCCTTCAGTAGGGTCTCTATTAATTTCCTTGAGATTGACTGGCCTGTAGTTCCTATACTCCTCCCTGTAGATACTTTTGTGCAGAGTGACCACATTGGCCTTTTCCAATAGTGTGAAACTACCTCCCGTCTCCAAAGGCAGTCAGCACCATGCTCAGTTCTTTTAGAGCTCTTTGGTGAATCCCATTTGGCCCCAACCCCTTATTCTCCTTTAGAGATTCCAACCCCTTCCAGAGTCCCTCTTCCAAAAATGGACTTGTGTACACTCCAGTCTACTGGT
This sequence comes from Neoceratodus forsteri, assembly GCA_016271365.2. Classification (NCBI taxonomy): domain Eukaryota; kingdom Metazoa; phylum Chordata; order Ceratodontiformes; family Ceratodontidae; genus Neoceratodus; species Neoceratodus forsteri. The sequence goes on along the minus strand of CM057456.1, from coordinate 582,430,012 downwards.
GCTTGTTGTTGCATGCTGGCACCCCCCCCCCATGAAGATTGAGCAGATGTAATCATTTAAAATTTTAGCTTTTTCTTGATCTTCCTCTGCACAGCCCCCACCCTTCTGATTCTCAGTATCCCTCCTTTGTTTTTCTCATTTCACTCAAGTACCTGAATAAGGTCTTGTCACTTTGATTGACCTCCTTAACTATCTTCTCTCAGTTTATGCTTTATCTGTCCCTCTCCTTCTTCATGCCTCTCCTTCTTTCCGAAATATACCTACCTGTCTTCTTTTGTACAAGAACAAGACATGTTCCAGCTAGCCACTGTTTAAACAAAGATTTTAAATGCTAAGTCAGTCAGTAGGCAAGTTTAAAAATATGGTATTTCATGGCCCCTTTAGAGGGCCCCACTGTGCTGGCAGATCTAATGTGAATAGGCAAAGCATTTCACAGTGTCAGTGCAACTACAAAAAAAGTCCTGTCCTCAGAAAACTTTTACTGGGCTCATGGGACAGACAGTAGGCCAGCATCAGTACAGTGAAGAGGTAAGTGGAGTCAGTAAATCATTTAGATAGCCAGGATCCAAACTACTGTATGTATGGCCTCATATACCAACAAACATATCCTGAAGCTAATGCACCACAGAATAGGCAGCCAGTGCAATTCATGCAGCACCAGAGTAATATAATCTCTACGGGATGTTCTGAAGATCAAGTGCACTGCCATATTCTGCTTCAGAGGCAGGAGGTGCATCAGACTCTCAGACAGCCCTAGGTAAAGAACATTACAGTAGTCTGACGAGGTTATAACCGAGGCATGGACCTCATCACTAGGTCACAAGGCACTAGAAATGGTTTGAACTGGGAGATGTTTTGAAGATTTTCATCTTCAAAACATCACCCAAATGAAACCATTTCCAGCCGCTATGGACAATCACAGAGACCTGGTACTCCAAGATCAGCCAGGAGTCCATAGTAACTCACAGATTTGTATTCATAACCCCAGCTCCAAGGGCAAAGCCATTTAAAGATGGCAACCAGAACCAGGTCATCGGCACAGTGGTAGCCCTACCTCATGAGATAGATAGATAGATAGATAGATAGATAGATAGATAGATAGATAGATAGATAGATAGATAGATAGATAGATAGATAGATAGATACTTTATTTTAAAGCACCCATTTCCTTAGACTCTGGGAGCTGTACAATAAAATAATACAATTAATCATATTAAAATGCAAATATAAAATCAGTATAGCTGGGAGCAATAATCTATCTATTGAATTTAAATAGTACACTATTAATCAATCAATAAAAGCTTGCAGGAACAGAAATGTTTTCAACCCTTTCTTAAAGGCTTTCACCAAGGGAGTCTCCCTTAAGTATCCAGGCAGTGAGTTCCACAGGGTACGCGTGGCCGCAATGAATGCCGTATCTCCAGAATGTCACAACCTAACCCTGGGAACTCAAAGGAGGTCTCTCCAGGCAGAACGAAGTCCCTGGGGCAAATGGTAGGGAACAAGGAGATCTTTCAGATAGATAGGTCCCCTTTCATGCAGGGCCTTATAGGTCAGTAGCCCTATCTTGAAGACAATCCTCCACCTAACTGGCAGCCAGTTCAGTTCATGGAGGACTGGGTTAATGTGATCATACTTTCTATCTCCCGACACAAGTATTGCCACCGCATTCTGCACCAGCTGCAGCCTGTGGAGGTTGCCTCCAGATAACCCTATTTATAGGGCATTATAGTAGTTCAGTCTGGTCATGACAAAAGCATGTACCACTGTGGCCAGGTCTTCAGGTGGCGACCCAGGTTCGGGAACGAGCCCAGATTGTTGGGGACTGGCTGGGGAGACGGATTGGACATCTCACATGATGCTCTCCCTCTCCTGGTAGGGCTGAGTCCCCTCCTTCACCACAGTACTGCCACTTAGGTGATTACAGGGGACAGTGTGGACAGAGTGGGTGGCACTCTGTGGGCATCTGACGTGACTGCACTCAGCATGAAACAATGGCCCTTGATGCCACTGCATGATGATGTCCCTGGGGGTGAGGACAGAAAATGACTCTGGCCCCATAGGGGAAAGACCCCAGTGCATCCTAGGCTGTACTCCACCGATCTTCAGATTGGGATTGTGACATATTAGCTGATGTCTGTCTGTACTCAGGGAGTAATGCAGGGAGGCACATAACTGAATATGGATACGCAAGGAATCTCTTATTGGGGTGGCTACTAGTTTAGAGGGCAGAGTTCTTAGAGAGGAATAGAGAAGAACTTTCCGGTCTATGCCCACTTCCTTTATCATTTCCGTTTCCAATTTGACCAAAGAGGGTACATAAGGCAATAACTCCAAATCCGTGGAGGGCATGAACCATCGTAAATATTTACAAACATTACTTGCCCAGTAATATAACCCAAAATGTGGTAGTCTTAACCCGGCTTTCTCCCTGGGGTGGCTAGTTTATGATAAGCTCTACGGGGAGATTTCCCTCTCCAGATAAAGTCTGAGATAGTTGAATGTATTGCTTTATGCCATTTTAAAGGTAACCATACATTGAGCATATTTAGGGGATAGTAAATCCTAGGTAAAATATTCATCTTGATTATATTAGTCCTTCCCCAGAGAGAGAGAGCAGAAGTCTACCCCATCTGTCAAGATCTTGTTTTATATTGTTCTTAAGAGTGTCCAGGTTAAGTCTCATTAATTTGGAGTCTGTTCTTGCCAGAACAATTCCAAGATACTTCAATGTGTGTGGAGCCCACTGTACACCCGTGTCCACTACCTCTGACTTATAGACTTTCATATTAAGAGGGTATATCTGGGTTTTTCCTACGCTTATTTTATAGTTAGATAGCTTGCTATAGTCCTCAATAACATCAAGCACTGCCGATACTGAGGTTTGGGATGGATGATGTGAAGTAAAATATCATCTCACGATATGAGATCTTAAACTCCTGCGCCAATTTTATCCCCATAACCCTAGGATCCTGTCTGATTTTACATAAGAGGGGTTCTAAATATAAGTTAAACAAAAGGGAGGATAAGAGCATCCCTGTTTGGTGCCGAAAACAAAGGAAAGCTTTTAAGAAAATACTAATTGCAATGTATTTTTCATGGAGCAGAGATCTGAATAAAGGCAAACACACTTTTGATGAAGGGAAGCGGAAAGCCAAATTTCTCCATAGTCAAAGACAAAACCTCCAATCTACTCTGTCAAATGCTTTCTCAGCATCGACTGACATCATCCACATGGAATTTACTGTCCTTGGATGCTGAGAAGATGTGAGATAGCTTGGAGATGGTCTGAGGCCATTCTACCATTCATAAACCCACCTGATCCTGATGGATTAACCAGGCAGGACCTTAGCTAACGGACCGCTAAAATTTTCACTAAAATTTTAACATCATAGTTGATTAACGATATAGGCCTATAATTTGGGACCTTATCTGTCTCTATCCCTTCTTTGGGGGTAAGCACTATCAGGGATTCAAAGAGGTGATTGTTGACTATGTCAGAAGTGAGTATACTATAGAATAGTATTTTTAGCACTGGGCGTAACTGGCTCGCAAAACATTTATAAAAATTCAGTGAGAAATCATCCGGTCCTGGGGCTTTATCTGTTGAGAGCGTCTGAATTGCCTTTAGGATTTCAGTCACTGATATGGGGGAGGAGAGCATTTCCTTCTGATCCTCCGATATCAGAGGCAAATTACAAGAGGAAAGAAAAGCCCTTACTTCCTCACTACCAGGCCGGGTGGACATAGGACTATATAAATCCTTGTAATATTTTTCGAATTCTTGAACAATCTCATGGGGGGTGGTTTTAATGAACCCATCTGTCAGGGAGGTGATACTCTGAATAATTCTGGATGTTTTTGTTGCTTTTAGTCGCACAGCGAGAAGATGTCCTGCTTTCTCGCTTTGATCTAAATATAAGGCTTTGTTTTACTGATGGCATATTCTGCTTTATCTCTCAAAATCTCATCATATTGATGCGGAGTCTGACTAATGTTTCCTAGTCTCAGCGGTGTGTTCTTTGAGAGTGTTTTCTGTTTCTCTGATCTGGATCAGCAACTGTCTGGCCTGGCTCTCTCTCTCTGTTTCTTCCTAGCTGCAGCAATCTGGATACGTTCACCCCTTAATACACATTTCAATGCACTCCATTCTATATCTCCCCTACCTGTCGAATTGCAGTTTTCTTTCTCGTATTGTGCGATTCTCTGGATTATACCATCTCTAATCTCAGCGGAATGGAGAAGCTGGTTATTTAATTTCCAGATAGTCTGCCTAGGAATATTAGGGGCAAGGTTAAGGGTGCAGCTGACCATAGAGTGGTCCGAGATGACCCCTGGAATGATTTTACAATCTGTCAGACCGGGGAGCATAAACTGGCTCATCAAAAAATAATCAATGCGAGACCTGGTTTTGTGAACTTCCGATAGGAATGTGTGCCCCTTATTGGAAGGGTATAAAACCCTCCATGGGTCGCACAAGCCCAGATTATCTGACAGGTCTCTGATGGCTCTCTGGGCTGGAGAGAGGCCCCTGCCCCGCTTGCCTTCTTTATCCATTTCTGGATTAAATGGTAAATTCCAGTCTCCACCCAACATTATAGGAAGGTGAAAAAATGGGGACAGGACATTTAGTAGTTCCGTAAAAAAGCCGGGTGAGTCACCATTTGGGCCATACACATTACCCATCGCTATCCTTGTTTGGTTTAAGAGACCTATTACTATTATGTAGCGGCCCCAGGATCTTCCAGTTTTTCCTCACACACAAAAGGAATATTCCTAGTTATCAAAATAGCTACCCCCCTTCTAGCTGTACTATATCCCGCAGTATATACCTGGCCAACAAACTGATGCCTCAGTACATTAGATTCCCTTTCCAGTAAATGTGTTTCTTGCAAACATATTATCTGGCCCCTTTGCAGCTGCAAATGTCTCAGAACCTTATATCTCTTTATTTTCTTCCTGGCCCCTTTGATATTCCACGTGATAAATTTGTGTATACTACCCATTACCCAAGTGCTCCGTATAGTACCATCGTATGCTAGTCCTCATCATAGCTCTTCCTTTTGCCACTAGCACCACCTGATGAACAGATCTATCCATGCGGTTTCCCTTTGGCACACTTTTACCTTGCCCCATCCATCATCTCTATTCCCCTTTCTGACTCCGAATATTCCCCTTCTAAATCCCTTATCCCCCCATACCTCTGCTACCTCGAACCATACATTTTCCCGATAGAATCTTTCCCCCTCCCCTCCCTCCAACAAAACCACCTTACGGCCCATGAATTCCCAAGTTGCGATCCTCCTGATCTCCCTCCAGCCTCCCCCTCCCTCTGACGATATAAAACTGGCTTCCTGACCGGTAAAAGCCTTTCATATTACCATACACTTAACCCACTTCCCCCAGGAACCTAAAACTATGAGTCAAAGCTGGAGAAAATCGACCCAGCATTCCCAAATAATTCCCCCTAAGGCGAATCTTAACCATGAACTGCAAAACATCAGATCTTAATATTGAATGATTAGCCACCCTGATTGATTGCGGAACTCTAGGAGACCAGATCGTCATTACTGCGTTGGCAGAGAAGTCAATTTCCTAAGCTCCATTTTTGTCCCTTTAAACCCCTGTATAGCAGAACATCTAATCATTCAACAAGTGTTTTTAAACGAACATATAAACAACACCGCTTATTAACCGGTCACAATGTGCATTAAATGAGACATACTTATAGTAAGCAATCTAAGATATTGTACCCCCCTTTTCAAAAAAGTGAGAACGATCGAGGGAAAAATAGTGTCTAGCCTACCTGTATGTCTTTCCAGTCACTGCTACCTCTAATCACAGCTGTTCCCGAGCCATCATTTGGGGATACTCTTTATTAGGAAAAAGGAAAAATAGAGAGGGAGCGAGTCCAACCAGTTCTTCGGCCCCCACTGTCAGAGTCGCAGAAAGAAAAAAATGATGTGGGAGCTCCCTCTTGTGGTTGAAGCACAGTATGTTCTATTATCGGTTTAGCAAAGTAACTAAAATGTTCCCAACCGAAAGGCTCCGTGAGTGGTACCAGCCCCCCTTCTGGCACCAAACAGCCACGTGATGCTGCTGGGGCCACCAGGAAACTCCCCCAAAATCCTTCTCCAGGGTACCCTAGTGACTAGTTAGATCAATCACCACGAGCTCCATAGAAAGTGAGATCCAGTCAGGAGTACCAGTACTAGCCACCAGCAGAGAGGCACCGAGGTCTTACACAGGATCAGGAGCCTTAACAGTAGGAAAAGTACCCTCCAGAATTGCAGATTGAAGAGAGGTGAGGAATATACACCTCTGCATTTACTTTAGATGTTGAGACCAGTTTACAGATTAATACAATGTGTTAGGGTCTTGTCCAGCCCAGCCAGCCCTCGGTCTTCCAGATTTCTATGGGGTCCCATTGAATTGCTGTCCCAATCTTGACTATCGCTGTCACTCAACAAGCGTGCAGTGTATATAGTACATGCCCAGTGGCAGCTCAGTCTGCAACTGGCTGTGGCAGTGAGCAGAGGGCTGTACTGGTCGCTGATGTGGGATTAGGATGGGGCAGTGGGGTGGTGAAGCACTACCTGCCTGGGTGGTGCATCTGCTAGACACCTGGAAATACTTTGTAAAGTTACGGGCATGTGTTCAGGTGGAGGGAGGGATCAGCAGCCTCCAGGGAATAATCTTGTACATGTTGGGCATGTATTCAGGTGGGGAAGGGACTGCTATCCACCAGGGAATAAATCTTGCATACTACAGGCATGAGTGCGGGCTGAGGGTGGGACCTCTAGCCACCAGGGAATACTTTCAGATTCTATGGGTATGAGTGTGGGTAGGGGGAGGGACAATTAGCCACCAGGGACCAATGGTATATTACATTGGAACGGCAATTGGTGGTGGGGGGACACTGGCCACCAGAGACTGAGCTGTGTCAACAGTGGGTGGCAATCAGTGATCGGGGGAACCACTAGACAACTGGGAAACATGTTCTATATATTGGCCTGGCAACCACTGGGGGGACACTAGACCCCAGGGACACATTTTCTATATATCGGACCAATGATTGTTGGGGGGCACCATTAGACCCCAGGGCATCATACTACATTACATCGGGCTAGCTATTGGTGAGAGGACCACTAGACACTAAGGACCACTATGTTGGGATGTTGGGGGGACTCCACTGCACTTCCTCAACCAACTGCTAAGATTGCACGGGAGTAAGTTGTGGTTTCAATCAGTGGTATTTGCGCTGCCCAAGGGGATCGAGCAAAGCAGCCTTGGGTGGTGCACGTACACTGAATATTGGACTATGCCAATATTCAGGTCCCCACCCCTTCATTTACATTGTGCCTCCCTCTGACTATTGCCTGGGAGCAAACCAAGTTTGCCCGCACTAACTGGGATTTTCAATATTGCCCATCTATGCAAAACCCAGTTTGCATGGGCAAACTTGGCTTTGCGTATGGACAATGTTTTGAATATCAGGATCCAGAAGCAGAAAAACATCTGTAAGTTGAAACATGAAACTATTAAGATTGATACAATGGCTCAAGGCTGACTGAAACATCTGTAAATTTTAAATTGTTCGGAAAATAAAATGTCATTTCCACAGAAGGGGAAGGGTGGAAGGGAGGGACAGCTGCAGAATAAGGGGTGCTAGCTGCACATTCGAGCAGACTTGATAGGCCTCTAGGCCTTTATCTGCTGGCAAATTTCGTATGTTCGTATGGTCGTATTTTTACAGATATTACTGGATTTTTGTAAAAGTGACATTTTTCACTTTTGTGACTCAAAATCTATTTTAATGAGGTAAGATTACTGGCTTTGGAAGCCTTAGCAGTCAAGAATGTGTGGAAAATAAGATAAATGTGCACGTAAAAACAAGAACATTAATTTAAAAAAAGGTTTTTAAAATGTTAATGAAATTAGACTGTTGCAAATGACAAACACAGGCCCTGCTTTCATGACTCACAAACCCACTTCCATGAGGTACTGTACTGTCTCCACTTTTGTGACACTAAGGGCATGATTTTAAAAGATCCCTAGGATCGCGACAATTTGTGGTGCTCTAGGGCTGTGCCACATTCTGGAAGCATCAGGAACAATGATCCCGATTCTGTAACATTGGGCAGGCCTGCGCTGAAGACCTGGGAGTTGCTGTAACTGCAGGGCTGTGCCAAATTTATGAGCACACCAGTGGAGTTTCATGAAGGGATCCATCTTCCCCCCCTTGCAAGCATATGGGACCACTAGAGGTGGGGATGGGGTTGTATCTCTGGCTGGAGGGTGGGAAATGAGGGCTGTTGGGGCACCAAGACTGCCATAGGGCATGAAGGGGCACAGCAGCAGGTATGGAGTGGAGGAGGCTTCTGGCAGAGGTGCCATTGGGCATAGCAATACACCCTATTGCACCTCTGCCATGTGATTTCTCCACTACTTGTACCTACCACCATGCTCCCCCCATGCCCTATGGCACCCTTAGTACCTCAGCAGCCCCTGTTCTCCACCTTTCCAATCCTGTAGCTCATTCTCTTCCCTGCCAATCAGTGGTGCAGGGCCATTGGACTACATTCTGACTGGTCTAACCTGACCCCTCTGTTGTGGACATGGTGGTGCTTACGCAATCCAAAATAAAGGAATGGTGCAGCCCCGCAGTGGTGTAAGCCACCTTGCTATCTGGCGCTGGGACACTTTTGCCACAAGGATGGTGCAGGAGGGCTTTGATGCAGGCATCCTCATTTCAGTGCAGCCGGCATTTGAAAACTGGGGTTACTGCACACTGTGACGCAAGATGCCGCTTGCATGATGCGCCTTTGGCGCAGACACCTTGCATCATATAGATTTTCTTTGAAAATTAAGCCCTAGTCTCAAAAACCAGAACAATGTAGATTGCGTTGTAGGTCACAGAAGTGGTAAAACAATAAAACCCACTTTGCACATCAAAAATATGAACATTTGTAGGAACGTAGGTCTGCAACTTGTTTATTTAAAACTATTGGATGCATATTTTATTCTTCCAGTGTGTTTTTTTTTTTTTTTTTGTTAAGGCACACGTTTTTAAATTATTTATTTATTTTATTTAAATTTATTTATTCAATTTTGGTAACTGGTAGGCCCACTGAGCCCCAAAGGTCCCTTTTTCAGGGGCAACCTGGATTTAGTTACAGAGGTATACAGGTACAGTATTTATTACAGAGGTGAATTGGTACAGCTTTTAGTCACGGAAGAGTACAGGTACAACAAAAAACAAGTACAGAGCAATTCAGTAAATACATGGATAAGACAGTGCTGACAGTGTGCCATAATTAGATTACAGGGGATGACAATTACAGGGATATGCTTGGGTAGGAGTGTAGAAATCAGGAGGGATGGTAATACTTTATACAGCAATGCATGTCTAGGCTAGTGAGGGACTGGCCTGAGGTTGGGGCCCTCATTGACAGGAGCAGATGCTAGCCTCTAATAGGTGAGCGAGAAGTCCCTTATGGAATTTTTCAAGGGAGGTGGTGTCCTTAAAGAGGGGAGGAAGCTTATTCCATAGAGCAGGGGTCATGGTGGCAAAGTATTTGCTGCCAGCAGTGGTCCAAACTCTGGGTTTAACTAGAAGGTTATGGCCAATGGTTTGTAGGGTACATGCTGAGTGCTTGGGAACCAGGAGACTGGCCAGGCAGACAGGGGGGATTGTGGTGTAAGAGCATGTATGCATTGCACAGCAGAGGGTACTGGAGTCGACCATCTAGGGAGGGCCATTGTAGAGCAGCAAGGGCTTCACAGTGATGCCATCTTTTGTGGGACTGTGACGCAAACCGAGCAACTTTGTTGTAGAGAACTTGTAGCCTATTCATCTCTTGTTTAGCCAATCCCTGAAGAATTGGGGCAGCAAAGGTCAGTGTTGGCAGGAGTAGGCTGTTGGCGATGGAGATTCTAGAATTAGGGATAAGCTGTTCATTCAGGAGGTACAACAGGCCCAGTTTGCAGTGTATGGCTATGGTTACTTGGTCTAAATGAGATTTAAGGGAAAATCCCCAATCCAGGGTTAGCCCTGGTACTTGAGGGAACTCACAACCTCAATGCGGCAGCCTGAGGATGAGGTCAGAGGGAGCAAGGTACTATGGACTGCGTTTAGGTTTCTCTGACCAAATAGCATTGCTTTGGTTTTTGTGGTGTTTAGAAATAGTTATTCCTGGTAAACCAGGACTCTAACTTAAAGTCAGCTTGGAGATGGGGTCCCAGGTCAGATGGGTTGCTCGGGGACCAATAGATAATAGCATCATCTGCATATTGAATGACCGAGCTGCCACCACAGTGGGATTTAAGATTGTTGATGAATAGCGAGAAGAGGAGAGGAGAGGAGAGGAGAGGAGAGGGCCAAAGATGGAACCCTGAGGCACCCCCTCACTTAGGGGGAGTGGATCTGAGGTCACAGACTTCCACCTGACCTGCTCGGAGTGACCAGATAAGTAGTAGGTGAACCAGGAAAGGGAATTTTGATCCAAGCCAAGGGTAGCTAGTTTGGATAGCAGGAGTTTGCGGTCCACTAGGTCTAAGGCTTTTGATAGATCGATAAAGATAGCTCCTGTAGGGAGTCCTTTGTCCATGGCCCCTACGATGTTGGTTGAGCATTTTATGAGGGCTGTATTAGTGCCATGGTTCTGCCTAAAGTCGTGTTGTGTGGAGACTAGTAACCGGTTAGCCTCGAGGTAGTCACAGAGTTGGCAGTATACTAGTCTTTCTTGAATCTCGGCCAGGGCACAAAGCAGTGAGACTGGACTGTAGTTGCCAAGGGATTCCCTAGCACCTCCTTTGGGGATAGGTATTGCAATGGCTTGTTTCCAGGTATAGGGTACTGTACCTTCAAACAGGGATCAGTTGATAATCCATGTGAAGGACAATGGCAGGTGCCGCCACCTTTAGTAATTTAGAGGAGATGCCATCTGGACCCCCAGAACCTTTGTCTTTGATGGTCTTTAAGAGGGGGGAGTATCTCCTTGACCTTTACTAATTGAAGGTGAAAGAGCGGCCATGTGGGGCAAGGCATCTCAGAGCAGGAGGGTTCCAAAGGGGTAGGTGTAAAGCTGGACTTGAGGACATTAAGGTTGGTGAAGTAACTGTTGAAGGCAGCAGCAATTTCGTGGCAGTCATTAGACATAAGGCCATTTACTTTGATATGGCCAGAGGAAGGGTTCTTGTTGCCTTTTATCAGGCCACTGATATTGGACCAGAATGACCGAGGGTTGGTCAGAGTAGTTTGCTGGAGATGCTTGACATACTCTCTTTTTGCCAGCTTAGAGGCATGCTTGCACTCATTCCTTAGTTTTTTATAGGACACAATGTCTGCAGGCAACCTGGAGAATTTGTAGCACTTCTGTGCCTTATCCCAGTTTACCATCAGAGATTTGAGCTCTGTGGTAAACCATCTATGGCACCTTCTTTTAGTTCAGAGTTTCCTAAATGGGGCGAACAGGTTAGCTGGAGAGCAGAAGGAGTTTTGGAAGAACTCCAAGGCTTCATCTAGTGTTGGGAGGAGCTGAATCGGGGTCCAGTCAAGGTTGCTGGGGGTAGCCATTGAAGGCGTCCTCTGAGGAATTTGGGTAGTCTCGGTAGAGGCATGGTGGTAGGTACAGGTAGTCTAGTAATGGTATTTCACAGGAGTTTTATGAAATCGTGCCCTGCATTTATCATTTGTGAACCTATTTTAATGCCTTGCTAACCCATTTTACTTTTTTTATGCCTTGGTAACCTGATAAGGATCACTACACACAAGGGCCTGTTTCAGTGGCAACCCTGAAGCACTGTTATGTAACTTGCTTAGGGTCACACAGTATGCAAGCGGAGGTTATGCAAATCAAACCCAGGTCTGCTCAAATAACCTAGGTCATTCACAGCTTGTTACTCATGTTGTCTCATATGAGCTGCAAAGTTTTAGGAAAACTAATGTTAAACAGAAATACTGAAATTGTGAATCCCTGTTTAGAAATAGGGTGACTTTCATTGATGAATTCATTTTATTTTGTAAGACAGTTATCAAAATATGCTACATATTAAGTTCCCCCTCTTGACCTCACTCTTGTTAACAGCAGGGTGACAGAAGAAAGTGGCTGTTCTGTCACTTGTACTTTTCCCACCCACTTGCAGTCCCATCCATTACAAGTGACATCCTTTGCTGTAATGTACATCCCCAACTCCAGTTTGCAAGGAGTACAGTTCAGTCAGCAAGTGTGCTCATCCGTGAAGTCCAGGTTATTTACTGTTAGTGATGCCAAACAACTCAGGCAGGCTTCAGTGTGCATCAGGGAATTAGAAAAGAAAAATCAGCACATCTCTTCTGCATCAGTAAATTGATGGTGTAGTCGGGTCTGGCACCAGAACTAAAAATAACTAAACACACAGTTAGGTTACAGGAACTTAACTTTATTAACACTGCTTGGACCTGAGGGGAAAGGAAGCTTAAGTGACTATCTGCTTTTCAGCATAGTGTCTTCCTAGGATTTGTCTAGCTATCGGAGCTTACAGTTAGCTGTAGCAAAACATTTCCTTCTTGGTATTACTGTGTTTTATCTAAAGCATTTTAGACAGTATATTTTACATGTTGAGTTGTTTTCTGTTTACTTCATATAAAAGCAAAGAGATAAGCAATTCACCAAAGCATTTAGCTCCTTATACTATCTCTAAGTATAAACAGAATTGTGTCAGCTATGGTTTTTGTCAAAGGTTTTTGTATCTGAGATGATTAGCAACCCATTTATTTATTTAGTTATTTATTTTTTGATTTAAAATTGTTTGGCCAATAGGATAGAATGAGCTGCACACAGTTTATTTCCAGGTGAATCATCGGAAAGGAGTAAGTGTGGCGGTGTGTGTGTAGTGTGTGTGTGTATGGGCACACACACACACATATATATAAAAGTAGGTAAATGTATTTCTGCCTACTTTCAAATACTGAAGGCACTGTATATTAAAGTAAACATTCAATAGAACAAATAATAACAATAACATTCTAAAAACCATCAGAAAAAGCCTGATAAAACAAATAAGTTTTAAGCTCTGATTTAAAATTGAGATGGTCAGGCATTCCCTCAACCGACGAGGCAGAGAATTCCACAGGGTAGGGGCAGCATGAGAAAAAGCAGGTGCCCCAGATGTTTTTAACCAAACCCTGTATATGTATGTATATAACCACCCAGTCCCCTGGGGTTACTAGAATCCCATCAGTGGTAGGTAGGGAAAGGCAGCAGGTGAATAACTAGTCAAATGGGGTTTTCACTTACTCACTCTCTTGCTTACTTGGCTTCAGCTGAGATGAGAGAGATGAGGTAATTTAGAACTCTCACAGCAGCATAAGCCACAGCTGGCTATGAGTAGGGAGTCTTAGAATCTTGGGAGATTAATCAGTTGGAAGTCAATCAGTGGTGTCAGCAGTTGTAAGTGGAGGAGTGAGTTCTGCAGCTGTGGGCTTTGAGAGGAGAGTTTGTTTTCTCACCTTAGTCCTGGTATTCTCCAGTCTGACAAGAGAAGTGGTGGAAACCGTTGTCTACAGCAGGATCTCCTGATTTTCATCCCCAGAGGGGTGGAAAGGACAGCTAGAGAATGAATCCTAGGGGCAATCTACTTTTTGATCCAGGACAATTTGAAGCTGCCTTGGTGTTTCTCTGGCTAAGAGAGAGAAAGGCACACCAGTTCTGTTCTGAAGTTTGGGACTGTTCTCAGTTTAAAGTTGGCAGACAAATGTGGGGTCCCGATGTATGACCAATTCACGTTGTTTAGGACTTTAATTTCTTTCACTACTAATGTAGTGTTTTTTAAATGCTGGATGCAAAAGTTCATTCAAAAATCCATTTACCCAAGTGTGTTCAAGATGTTTAAAGTGCAACTCTTAAAGAATGGCTGGGTATGGATTTGGGAGCAAAGGGTAGGCACCCCCTCATCTGGAGTGACCAGTTCAGAACTACAGTTTCCGTAAGAGTGCCTGGTTACTTCAGACACAGTGGCCAATGTCTGAAGAGAAGTTTGCCCCCTGGAGTGGGTTGTGCTAGTAAGGAGTCCATGTGTGCTCAGTTGTGACCAGTGCCACTGAAAAAACTTCAAAAGTCCTATGCCATACTTACAGTATTTATTTACTGAAAATTTCAGAAATTGCCTTTGAGTCAGAGACTCATTTTCAAAGTCTCCATGTCATGGTACAGGCATTAGACATAACATACATTATACAATAATGTGATATACAGTAGATGACTCATTACAGAGGGAACTCTTCAGATGTATAGCATTTTACACTGTATATACAATCACACAATTAACAAAGGTACAGGTACGGAAATAGGCAAATGCAAGAGCTTAACAGGCATTTTACATTAGACCAGGTGCAAGTAGGCATAAACATGAGATAAACACCATGGGTAGGATATTCAGACTACGCCAGGCAGGGGCGCAAGCCTGGGTGCAGCGCAACTGGGATGAGCCAGGGCATGGACTGGGCAATATTCAATGGTGCTGCGCCATGGATCAGCACCATTGAATATGGCACTGAGGGTACACGAACAGCACATGGCACAGTGGCACTGTGCCAGTGCAAGTGGCAGCAGGGAGTAGATGGCTGCACCAGTGCAAGTGGTTGTGCTAGTGCAGCAACAGTGATATTCAGTCATGAGCATGTAAATGAGGCCATTATGCATGCAAGGCACAAATGGAGCCATTTGCATGTCATTATGACCCCATTTTCATGCGGTGCACTGATCCATGGTGACTTGCGCTTGGCGCCCTGCCAGGCTGCAGCCATCAGGGACAGACACCCCGCTGACCCTCGGTGGGCACCGCTCCCATTTGTCCAATTGCTGGCATGTGTAGATATATTCCCTGGTGGTCCAGTGGACCACAATCCATTGCCCGATCATGGGCATGTGTAATAGTAATCCCTAGTGGTCTAGTGGACCGCTATCCCTTGCTCGATCGTGGACATATGTACAAATGATCCCTGGTGGCCCATTGGACTGATCCCCTTAGCCCACTCATGGGCATATGTCAGAACTCCCTGGTGGTCCAGTGAACCAATCCCCAGTGCCTGATTGCAGATGGAATGTCCTATGGACACCCTGGTGGTACAGTGGTACCCCCTCCCCATCCACCCACTGCATCCCCACTATCCTGCACCCCCAAGTCAGTAGCAGGTGGCAGCATCCCGGCTGCAAGCCACCCGGCGGAAACGACTGACAACATACAAGTGAGCTGTATGCGATTGGTCCACTATGTGGGTCAATGGGCGTACAGAACCACACAGTACTACACAGTCCCAATTGCAAATCAGCAGTCGTTCACATTTCAGAACTGTGTAGTATAGTATGGTCTGCATGCCCATTGGCCCATGCGGTGAACCAACAGGCATACAGCCTACTGTATGTTGTCAGACGGCGGGTCCGGGCGGCTTATGACTGGGTGCTGCCACCCACCGCTGAAGTGGGGGGGTACAGGCAGGGGATGCAGAGGCAGGTGGGGAGGGGGTTTCCACTGGACCACCAGGGATTTGGGAACCATGCCCATGATCAGGCACTGGGGATCGGTCCACTGGACCACCAGGGTGCTGTGACATATGACATGTAGTAGACAAGGGGTTGGTCCACTGGACCACCAGGGATTAGTATTACACATGCCCATGATTGGGCAAGGAATAGCAGTCCACTGGGCCACCAGGGTTCTTCGGCATTTGCCCACAATCAGGTGAGGGGGGCACGATGCCCCCTGGTCAGGGGGCTTGTGGACTGTGTCCAGGGTGGTCAGGTGGCCACCCACAGCAGGTGGCTGCCATGTTGTGCCTTGCATTATGGCAGCTCACCTGTAGGTAGCCAGGACTTGCTCTTGGTTTTGCTGGGCACATCTTTGTACCCCCCTGTGCGGCGCAAGGTGGGTATGTGTCAGCATATGCGCTGCAGATCCCAGGCTGAATATCGGGATGTGCCACATATGCATGGTCACGCCCCCCGCACTTGTGCTGCATACATTACTGGTGCATCCTGGTGCATCTGGGGTTGCGCAGCACAACCTGCCCCATTGAATATTGCACCAGGGCACATTGGTGGGTTGTGCATGGTGCAACCCTGTTGCGTCATGCACAATTCCTTTGAATATACCACCCCAGGAGTACATATTGAAAAAATAGAAACCTCCCTGCATAATTATAAACTCCTCACTGAGTTAACTTATGTAACAAAAGACATACTGGTAAAATCCTACTATTAGCATGAGGAGGGAGTGAGGCAGGGAGGGGAAGGAAAGTGAGAGAGGCAGGACATGGTCCCTTGTCAAAAAGATGGGGATAAGAGGGGAGGGAGAGCAGTAGATTACAGCGATAGACAGGTGGCTCAGTAGCAATCACATACACTTGCAGATTGGAGGTAACCCCGAAGGATGGCCTTAAAACTGCCAATCTTATTTTCAGTTGCAGTGAAGCTGGAAGGGCATTCATCCAGGTGGGGCCCTGTCACAAGGTCTCTGGCCAAAGGGAGGTCCAGCATCTGGGACACTGAGTAATGACGTGGTAGAGCTACGCATACTCCTGATAATGGGTGCAGGATTTAGAAGGGCTGAGAGACCTGGGGGGAGATCAAGGGAAATCTTTTTGGCCATAAGACAGGTATGGAACCTGAGCCTGTCTTCAAGATTAAACCAGTTAGTGTAGCTGTAAAGGGTGCAAATGTGTGTGTTTCAGTCACAACATAGAGTTAAGTGACAGGCTTTGTTCAGTGATAGGCGCAGTCTACTAAGGGCAGTAGTGTCAGCCACTCTATAGATAATGATCCTGCAGTCAATTAGGGAGAGGACTGAGGAAGAGACAGCTAGACGGAGGGCATAATGGGTGAGACAGTGTTTGTGCCTATGGAGGAGGCCAATTCTGGTGTTGATGACAGTAGATAGGAGATAGATGTGCTGTTAGAAAGAGAGGACGAAGTCGAGCGTGATCCCCAGATATTTAAACTTGTCAACATACTCAAGGGGGATCTGCTGGGAGTTAATGATTTAAGGGTGGGAATTTTTGTGAGGGTTCTGCTGGTGGGAAAATGTCATGACCTTCATCTTTTTATAGTTCACAACTAGGCAGTGGTTGGCTAACCAGTTCTCAGCCTCCATGAAGGAGGTTTGGAGTGATTCGCTGCAGTGAGAAGGGGTCAGGTTGGGAGGAGCAGAGGACAGCAGCATCTGCATAGAGCAGCAGGTTTCCAGAGCATGCTGCAGGGAAGGCGTTTAGATATAAGCTGAATAGCAGGGGGCCCAGAACAGAGCCCTGCGGCACCCCTGGCCTAACTGGGAGCTTGGTGGATAGGGTATCACCAATCTTGACTAGCTGGGTTCTATTGGTAAGACAGTTGGCAAACCAGTTGATAGTGTCCTGGGAGAGACATAGCAGGGGGAAGGAGGGGGGGCATGATTTGCAGTGTTGAATGCCTTCGACAGATCCATGAAGACAGCCCCGGTAAGATGGCTTCAGTCAAGTGCAGAGTGCACAGAGGAGGTACATTCAAGGAGTGTCGAGGTAGTGTTGTGGCCTTTCCTGAAATCATGTTGCTCATTATAGAGGAGATCATATTTTGGGAGATGCTCAGTGAGTTGGTCAGACACAATGAATTCCAGGTCATTGGGAGGGATGGATATACGGTGATAGTTGCCAGGGGCTGTGCAATCATCACTTTTGTGTATAGGGGTAATGGTGGCAGCTTTTCTGTGAGGCGGAAATTTGCCTAGACAAAGGGAGCAAATAAGTATATTGGTTAGAAGGTCAAGGACTTCCTGGAGGGTCAGGCAGAGTAGCTTTAAGTCCAGATAATCACTGCTGAACTGGGTTTAAAGTCCTATGTCATATGGGAATGCCAGTGCAAGAAGTACAATGTTCTATGAAATATGGGAATACGTAGAGTTTCTGCCAGATATCAGTAGTTTTGTTGTTCTGCCAATTCCTTGTGCCAAGATGTGTAAACCTTGGGGTTCCACCCTTGCTTTAGAGATTATCGTTTGGAATAAAGTCACATTCCAGAACCCCAGCTCTGGTTTGGACATTTATGTTTTTGCTTCCAGTGGGTACCCCTCCAGAAGAATAGGTCTAGCATAGCCCTAGCAAAAAGTTTTCTCCTCAGGACCTGGTTGTCTGTAAATACCTTTATAGGCCACGGTTTTGCTTCTGTACAGTCCCACCCCTTTTTGACCTCTAGAAGTAGTGAGCCTGGTATACATTTCCAAAGTTAGGGATGGTATCATTTCTGAAGTAGTCTGTGCCCAGTCAAGGGTACCAGGGGTAGCAAACTGTGTAAAGTAGCCGGGGGTACAAAAATTAGGGGCTCATCCGGGGATGTTTAATATGGAAGAGCACCACAAAATGTGGGCTTGTCTGATGTTTAAATTGGAAAGAGAACCAGAAAAGTTTGCTGCGGTACAGTATGTCTAGCATCTTTCTGTCTGGTAGTGGTGTAGCCCAATAGAATGGAAGCTTTGGACAGCAGGAGTTTTGCCAAGAAAAGTGCCTTCCAAATGTGTTGCTTGTATGCCCTCTAGAAAAGTAAAAAATAGAGTTCTGCTGTGTGATTTCAACTCTGACAATAGACAGTAAAGCATTGAAGTGTGTGTCCTAGTCTCTGCATCAGAAAGTGCTTAAGGAACTTTTAAATTGCAATTTTCAAATGCCAAAAGTAGTGTGGACTTTAAGGAACAGACTCAGATATGTGCCCTGAAAGTATCATGTGCTTTGTGTGCAAATTGGGGGAATCACTAGAGAAATTGTCCAGAAACTGTGGAGAAAATGGTCAAAATGGCTCTCCGCCCTGGAATTGCAGCCGAGAAAAATTACAGTTTGCAGTTTCAATTTGCTCCTGCTTGATGATCGCCATGAAGAAAGAGCAAGTGAGATGAGAGGCTTATTTGCATGGCAATGAGTGACTGGTTTGAATGCAACCAGTTCAGCCCCGGAGCAGTGTCTGTGCACTGCAGAGTGTTCAAGGAGGAAAGAGAGAGTGGGGTGCCATCTGATTACATCAGGGTCAACCATCGAGGGGCTTGTAAGCATTCTAAACTGTAGTATATAGACTAGAACTGTGTAATTTCAGGCTCAACCCATTCTCTGACTGACTGGAGAGTGGGTGAGGCGTTCATGGCTATGATCGGCGGAACTGTCAGCCTGTTTCACCCCAGAGGCCTTCCCAGGATTGGCACCAGGTCAAAAATTTCCATTATAGGGAACCAACTACTGAATTCAGTGAGTTAACAAGTAAACTATACAAACAAACTCTATGTGATTATCAAGTCAGCTAAATCTGTATGCAAGCAATGTAATTTTTTTTGCAAAGATGGGCTCGACTTTATGAGAGCAAGTGCAATAAACTAAAATTCTGAGCATAGACTGTGAGCAGTGATAATGGTTTCAGCAACAGTAAATTCTTCTATGCAAAAGGGACTGTGAGTTGTATAGGGAGAATGCAGCAAACAGGCAATCCTATGCAAAGAAATACTGTGAGGCTTACAAGAGACTTTGAGCATGTGTGAATAGTTTTCCTGAATTAATGCTGATAGTAGTATAAGGGATATAACTTGTCAAATGTTAAATTTCAGCCAATCAGAAGCGTGCCATGTCATTTGACAGGTGGTTTCCATGGCAACACCTCGCCTCCAACCGGAAGTCCCGCCTTCCCAGCACCATGGCAACGCCCCGGCCCCTTCGAGCCACAGGAAGTGACGTGCATTTTGGTCCTCGAACCCGGAAGTCCTCCCCTTTTCTACGCTGTACTTGCCTCCTTCTTCTTCCCCTCCTCTTGGATCCTTGCCACGGACTCGCACCGAGTCCCACCACCTCCTCTCCCTTCCCTCACATCAGAGTGCTAGCAGCTCCTCGAACCCCTCCCCTCGGACCCGGTTCGGCATCCTAGCTTGCACCCGGGTCCCTCCCCTCACATCGCAACCCAGCCGCACCATCCTAATTCACACCAGAGTCTCCCTCCTCGATCCACCACCGCTTGCACCCGAGTCCCTCTTCCTCCACACCACCCTGCTCCCTCTCGCACCCCTGCTGAAACATCCTAGCTCAAACTCGAGTCCCTCTCCTCACCACACACCCCTGCTCCCTCCTCCTCCCCCCACCCTTTTGCAGTCCTGCTCTCTCCTCCCTCTCCTCGATCCATCCACCTCTTGCACCAGAGTCCCTCTTCTCACCACACACCCTGCCCCCTCCTCCACCCCTACCACCGTGTCCTAGCTCAAACCTCGAGTCCCCCTCCTCCATTCCCTTTCCCTCAGACTCCTGCTCCCTCCTTCTCCTCCCCCTTCCCATCGCACCCGAGTCCTAGCACCTTCATACACCCTACTCCCTCGCTATTCATTCGCACCCCTGTCGGTCCGGGGATATAAGGACAGGATGTGTGTAAATGCATTGTGACTTGGAAATCTGTACAAGGAATGCATCATCAGGCATCTCTGTATAGATAGGTTTATGTTTTTGGTGATTTTGTAATGTTTGTAATTATTTTTGTCTTGCTGCCTGTATGTTTGAAATGAAATGTCCCTGCTTTTGCTACTTATAGAAACATAGGCTTTGATGGCAGATAAGGACCGCTTGCCCCCCACGTCTGCCTCTAACTATTGGAGATGCTGCAGATCCTAGTTACTGTAATCATCAGCCGACTTCCTCCTACCCCCACTATTAATTGCCTTATGTCTGTCCCATGTATTCTTGAATTCCCCACTGTTTTTAACCCCACAACCTCCTCAGGAAGGCCGTTCCATGCATGCACAACCCTCTCTGTAAAACAATACTTCCTCATGTTGCCCCAGCTGTCCCACTTCTGTCTCAAATTGTGACCCTTGTTCTTGCATCACTTTTCTGAAAAGATGCTATCCTCTTGGACTTTGCTGATTCACTTGAGGTACTTGAAAGTTTCTATCATGCCCCCCACCTCCTCGAGGGTACATATTAATCTCATTTAGTCAATCTTCATATGGTTTCTGGTGCAGACCCTGCACCATTGTATGCCTCCTCCTGACTGCATCCATCCTGTCTATGTCCTTGCGATGATGGGGTCTCCAGAACAGCAAGCGTTACTCCAGATTGAGTCTCAACAACTGTCTGTACAGAGGAATGACAACTTCTTGTTTTCTGGTGATGCTTCTCCTGTGCATCCCAGTATCCCCCCCCCTCCTTACTGCCTTCACACATTGTCTGCCTACCTTTAGGTCACCTGATATGACCACCCCCAGGTCCTTTTCCATTTTTGTTGTAGTTAGTACCTCCTCCCAATTATGTACATATGCCCTGAGTTTTTGTTTCCCAGGCGCATTTCCTTGCACTTTTTGCATTGAATCTAAACTGCCATACTTTTGACCATTCCTCGAACCTTGCCAAGTCCCTTCTCATCCTTTCAATCCCCTCACCTTGTGTATCAGCCCTGTTGCTGATCTTTGTCTCATCAGCAAAGCGGCATACTTTCCCTTCCAGCCCCCAATGCAATGTTACCTATAAAGACATTAGAGAGGATCGACCCCAGTACTGAACCTGTGGTATCCTGCAGGTATCCCCCTTTCTTTGGAGTGTAGTCCATTGACTATTCCCTCTGCATCCTTTGTCCAGCCAATTTTTTATCCAGGCTACCACCCTAGGACCCACTCCCAGGCTGGCTAATTTGTTTATTAAAGTTTGTGCATGACTGAGTCAGATACTTGCTAAAATCTAGGCGTGTCCTTGTCCATATAGAAACATAGACTTTGATGGCAGATAAGGACCATTGCCCCCCAGTCTGCCCATTTCCTCTACCTAGAGGATAAGCTGCAGATCCTATTTAACCAACAGTCTATTTCTTCCTATCCCCCACCAAAATTGCCTTATGTCTGTCCCATGCATTCTTGAATTCTCCACAGTTTTAGACCCCCACAACCTCCTCAGAAGGCTGTTCCATGCATAGTCCCTCTCTGGTCTACAACTTTGGTTACCCAGTCAAAGAATTTTATTAGATCAATAGTTCTTAGACTTTGTCACAGTGAGCCTCCCAAATCCATGGAAAGATTTTGAGCCTCCTTCAAAAACTGAAATAATCTTGGGCCTCCCAAAGTAAAATAACGCACTGTACTTACGCAGTACACCATGAATAAATTGAAACCCTTTGAGTACTTTGCTCACATTCAGTTCTTTGTCTTATACTGACATGGAACCTTTGAAAAGAGGTCATGTGCTCAAAGGTGTTATCTGAAAATAAATAAAATAAACAAATATTATTCGCTTATTGCTAACCCCATGACCAACCTACTTGCTCCTGCATTTTCACTCTTGAACCATTGTTACCCTTGTTGCAGTACCTTCATGGGTCACACTACTTTCTCAGTTTCCACTCTACATGAAATAACCTTCCCACATACTTTGCCTCTCCCCCTCCTTCTCTGCTCCTAAGCAACTTCTCTGGGATTACTTTGCTCCTTCCTGCTATTGTTCTTAGCACTTTTATGCTCAACCCTTGTATTTGGGCTGTTCTGCCATCAGTCTACAAATTGATCAACTACCACCACTCATTATTAGTTTACTGTTCATATTTGTTTGTACTATTGTTCACTGAGTATTTCTTGATTGTTTTGTGTTATCTTTGAAATGGTATCTACTCCTCCCATCCCCGGTAAATCGGAATGAGCCTTTGCTCATTCAGCTTCCTTGTCACCTATTAGTAAATAAATACATACAATTCACCTACTATTATCCTCTTTCAGTTTGCTTCATCTCTTCACACAAAATATATAAAACTCAAAATTTAAATACAGTACTTTTCAGACTTGCTTGAGCCTCCCTGGAAGAGGTTGGGGCCTCCCAGGAAGACAGGCCTCACGTTTGAGAATCCCTGTATTAGATTAATCTGACATGACCTTCACACTGTGAATCCATGCTACTTTGTGTCATGTGCCCTGCTGGCCTCTAGGTACTCAACAATTCTTTCTTTCAGAAGTGATTCCATGATTTTCCTAACACTGAGGTCAAACTAACAGTTCTGTAGCTTCCTGCCTCGGCCTTGCTCCCACTTTGTGAAGGGGAATCAGATCAGCCTTCCTCCAGTCCTCAGGTACCACACCATACTCCCATGATTTGTTAAAAAGGGTAGTCCATTGAGTCACTAGCTCACCCCTTAATTCTTTTAGAATTCTGGGGTGAATCCTGTCAGGCCCCATTGCCTTGACCACCTTGAGTTTTAGGAGGTCTTTCGGGATCCTTTCTTCTGTGAATGGACTTGTATCACAACCCCTCCTCAACCCATCCAGAGTGCCTATATTGTATGGGTATGGTATTGTATATATGGAAAGTGCAATTAAGTGACCTCCTTGAAAATGAGTTTAGCTCAATAGAGCTCCATCTCTGTTCATAGTTTGTGAATAAAAATGTTTGATACTTGCTAATGTTACCTATGAATGTCCAGTTAACATTCTACAGAACACTGTATGTGTGTGTGGGTGGGGGGACATAATTTTGAAGTACATGCAGTAGTTAAAGGAAGACCCATCTAGTTCTATGAAAGGCTGTCTAGCATACAAGTAATATCAGCACAATACTCCAAAAAGGCTCCCTAAACTGAAAATAATAACCAACATTTGAATTACTGTGTTTAAAAACATCATGGGGGGACAGAAAAGCAATGACAGTCCATCCAGTCTGCCAATGGTTAGCTATTTAACTTCAAGATCAGGATTTCATGCAAATGTACATATTTGTGTTATCATCTTTTTTTCTTGAAATCTTCACTGTGTGGCAATCTCGATGGTATAACGTGGCAGTGAACCAAAATAATAAGTAATGATAAGCACATTTGTTATATTGCTGTAGCGGGATCAAAATTTCATGCAAATGTACAAAAATTATTTTTATACATGTGTTCATGGAATCATGCTTATAAGTGATTGTAAATACTGATATATTGTTGCATATGACATTCATTCATTGAGAAACATTAATTACTGACTTAAGTGCAGTAGGAACAGAATTTCATGCAAATGTATTTGTTGACGTCTTTTCATGAAATCTTGATTAGGTGTTAATCTCAATGGTATAACATGGCTGTAAATCACAATAGTAGATTAAAATAATGAATTTGTGACACAGTTGTAGTTGGGATCAAGAATTCATGCAAATGTCCACACAGTATTTTCTTATAAGTGTATTCATGGAATCGTGATTATATCCTAATGGGAATATTGATATATTGTTTAATGTGACAGTCATTCATTAAGAAATATAAATTACTGATGAATAATGCTAGAATCAGAATTTCATGCAAATGTACACGGGTTTGGGGGGTCATTACATGAAATCTTCATTGGTGGCAATCTGAATGGTATAAAGGGTTGTGAACCATAATAATAAGTTATGATGAACACATTTGTGACACTGCAGTAGTTGGGATCAAAATTTCATGCAAATTTCTCTAACACTTGTTTCACATTTTTCCTTATCATTAGAATATACAGTCTACCATTTTCCAACAACCTCTCTGTGCCAAAGGAGTAACAATTTTGCACAAATATCCTCATTTTAGACCAATTTTAGACCAAACTTTAATCAGTCTCATTGGTCGTTGTGAGACTGGACCAGCTCTTGAACAAGCAAGATCTTGCAAATCCTCATCCCTTACTACCATCCTTTTAAGACCAACTCCTACCTCTGTAAATTCCTGCCTAATATCATCATCATCGATGCTTCTACCAATGTCTTGTGTTCCTACATGTAGTACTGCATCTAGGGTCACTACCTGGCTCTTTAGTACATCCACAGTCCTGCCTGTTTGGCACAGGTTATATGGTAGCATTCTGTGGCGTCTCTGGGTATCTGAATTAGTACAACTCAGCAAAGCAACAAGGTTACCAGCAGCTCTCACAGATGAGGATGTTGCACTGACAAAAGTGGGCATCTTCATCCGATTGTGGAAGAGCAAGATGGACAGTATGGCATGAGGGTTCTGGTGTTGTCTCAGTTCTCCACAAGGAGTGCAGTAGGAAGTCCTAGAATATGTGATCTGGAGGACCTACCACGGCATAGCATTCTTCCGCCATGACAACGGGTCCCCAGTCACTGTCTTTCAATTCAGGTGAGTGTTGAACAAGAGCCTGGAGAGGTTGGGTATGGACTTGACAGGGTTCAACACCCAGTTCCTTTCAGATCAGAGCTGCTTCACATGCCCGGGCAACAGGGTTCACAGATGAACAGATACAGGCTTTGGGCAGATGGCAGTTGCAGGCATTCAAATGACATGTAAAGCTGCACATGCTTTAACCTTTTTTCTTTGTCTTGACAGGTCCCTGGTCCCAGAAAAAGCTGATTTGGGTATGTGGGCACTCCTCTGTGCATTAGATGGCTAGACATGCAGGCAGGAGCCGCGGTGGAAGAAATTTACACTTGGACCCACTTGCTTTTGAAGTGCAGTGGATGGACCGCAGGGGCATGTGTTGGCACGGTCTGCACTCAATGGTTTTATCACATCTCTGTTTTTCCTCCCCCATGGAGCGGATCTCTGTGATCCCCCAGCCACCGACACCCGCACCCTGTGCCCAGTCTGGCACCCCTCAGAGCCGCCATTAATCGCCACGCCTGGAATGTAGGATCCCTTGGCACCGGGGGTGCCGGGTGCGGCCATCAGCCACCAAGATCACGCCGCACCATTTTCCATCTGGTTTTCCTTGCTCCAGAGAGCTGGATGTGCAATAGTGTGCAAACATATGTATGCTGAAGCCCACCACGCTCTCCCACCTCTCTACTGCTCACTGCTGTAGTGCTACTGACCTCCGCCAGTCACTGCAGTGCGCCAGCAGTGCCCCAGCCCTCCCAGAGGAAGGAGATCAGTCATGGGATATTCGATCCTTCCTCTCCCCTGCCAATCCCCAGCAGCCCAAGTCTGTTCCTGAACCTGGGTCACCAGTGTGGCGTGAGCTGTGGCATCCAGCGCCTCAACCCTCAGCGCCACTGGGCCGGCACATGCCCAATGACTTTAGAGGAAGCGCGATGGAGGGGTCCACCACAGATCCTGATCATTCATCTGTGGGGGAATGACATGGGTGCCATATCATCCATAGACCTGCTCAGACAGAGAAAAGAGAACTTAAAATATTTGAACTCTATATGGCCCGAGGTTCATATAGTGTGGTCAGAAGTGATCCAAAGAGTGCAATGGTGCCACATGCGTAACCCCAAGGCCTTGAAAAAGGTCCGATGCTTATACAATTCAGCCATGAGGGCATTTATAGGGAGCATTGGGGGGACCTCAGTCAGACATGAGGGCATCATATACAGGAAGCAGAATTGTATGCCAGAGATACACAGAGGTACACTTGTCAAGTTAACGTTTTTAGAGGACATACGCGGAGCACTGGAGAGAACTGTGGCTTGAAGTGCTTATGGGAGGTTGAACCACTACGTGGTGGCAAGGTGGTAATGTTTGGTTGATGCAGAGGGAGTAATGGGGGCTCATGGTCTTGTGCAGACAGATCATCCGGATGCTGATGGGAGTGCTGGGCCACCCAGCCAGGGATCACCACTTTAAAAATATAGTGGCAGCCAGGATGGCAGCCTCTTCGGGCAAGAGCCCAAGGCGTTAAGGCATCCCTGGATGGGGGGGCACCACAGCAGCTGGTCGAGAGCCACTCCTCATCCCCCGGAGGCTGTGTCCTTCGCCTGGGTTTGCAGTATAGAGCAGCTTCCCTCAGTTGGGGGAAAGGCCCATGTTTTGGCTCCAACATAAACCAACCAAGACCAACTGGCAGCGCACGTCTAGCCGACTGTATTTATGGTTATATAAATGAATAAATGCATGGCTGTGGCCATTTCTGTTGGTTGGTGTGTGTTTCAGTTTGTTTAGGTGGAATGGAGGAAAATGAGCCCTATAAGACAACTGTAGAGCCCACAATGCATAGCAGGGTGCAGATCTCTGTCTGTGGGCATGACCCCCCCTAGAGTGATATCTGGGCAGACACGGGAAGGGGGGAGAGGGGATGGTAGGTGTAGGTAGTGCTGCCCATTAGGGGTGGCGACAAGTTCAATCAGAGGTATGTTCCCAGGGTAGGGGTGGTTAGTAACTGACCCTTTTTACTCTTCTCTCCTCAGATGAAACCCACCTTTACCCAGCCTCATAAAAGCAAGGGGGAACTGCAGGCAGGTAGGGACTCGCTGTTCCACTGGGGGGACCGCATTAGGGGTCGAGAAAGAATTTTCCTGTTTTTGTCCCACAGGGTTTTCCAAGTTTTTTCGCTTTCTCCAGTGATGACAGCATAGAACAGGGGCCAGTACATGATGTCACAGTCATGAATGTAAGCCATGGTGGTCATGGAAGGTGAATTTAAATTAGTTTGGTATGGTATGGTGTGGTATTGTTTGGTTGATGCAGAGGTGGTAACAGGGGATCATGGTCTTGTGCAGACAGATCACCCAGAGGCTGACAGGAGTGCTGGGCCACCTTGCTGGGGATCACCACTTTATAAATATGGTGGCAGCCAAGACGACAGCCTCTTCGGGCAAAGGTCCGCACCATTAGGGCATCCCCAGATGGGGGGATGCCACGGCAGCTGGTCAAGAGCCACTCCTCATACCCCATAGGCAATGTCCCTCACATGGGTTTGCAGTATGGAACGGCTTCCCTCAGTTGGGGGGGAGGCCGGTGTTTTGGCTCCAACATAGACCAACCAACACTACCTGGCAGCGCACGTCTATCCAACTGTATTTATAGTTATATAAATGAATAAATGCATGGCTGTGGCCATTTCTCTCCATTGCTTGGTGTGTGCTTCAGTTTGTTCAGGTGGAACCGGGGGGATGGCCCTATAAGACAATTAGAAAAACTAAAGGTGTAGATACTGATAAGAATTGCAATACAAAAAATGCTCAAGAGGGCTGGGACAGGAAGAGAGGAAAAACTGCAGGTAGAAGGGTAGCGGGGGGGCAGAGAGAGGAGTAGAGGAAGGTCAAAAGAGAAATGGGGATGGGGATGAGGCCATTCTTTTTCTAAACACATGGGGAGCTGCACAATCAAGCAGACTAGGTGGACCATAAGGCTTTTATTTGCTTGCATGTTTGTACGTTTGCAATACTGTCTGGGACACTTCAGCCTAATTACTATAACAAATCACTGCTGTTCCAGCATGTATGAACACCTCATTAACCAATTAACACCTCTGAGTATATAACTGGCCATCTGCCCCACCTAGAAAGGCAATTTAACTTGCCTGCCATTGCTGCGGTACCAGTTTCAACATAAACTTTTGAACACTCCTGAAAGATGAGCCCCATTTCCCAGCTACAGTAGCCAGTCTGAGGGAGACAACAGCAGTGCTGCAGCAGTTGCTTTCCACTTGCAGTTTCCTGCCCAGAGCTGACATTGGCATCCTCAGTCCCAGCAGCTGCTAGAGCCCCCAACTCAAGGGTCCTCAGTCTGACCCAGTGCAAGCTATCAATCTTTAACTTAGGAAAATTGTTTTTAATTATTTAGATCTCTTACTGTGTCCTGTGGAAACAGCACACAAGGGGGAGTCTTATGGCAACAAAACAAGGGAGGGAAGTCGCTTCCTGGAGAGCCATGTGTGCCCATACCGTAAGCCTTAGTAACAAGATGGAGGACCTGGAGGCAGCCATGGCACAGTCAGACCTGGATATTGTGGCATCACAGAGACCCGGTGTAATGATAACCATGACTGGGAGATGGCCATACCAGACAACAATCTATTCAGGAGGGATAGGGCAGGCTGGAAGGGGTAGAGGAGTGGCGCTGTATGAGAAAGATAACATAAGACCACGGAGATACAGGGGGAACAAGGAGGGGAGAGATACTGTTGGTTAAGCTTGAAAGAAGAACAGGGTCAGCCACCCACATGGGGTAATTTACAGACCACTAGCCTGGGGGGAGAAGACGGATAGGGAGATGATGCTGGCTATCCAAAGGATGGTGCACAAGGGGGAGGTAATCCTGGTTGGTGACTTCAATACTTGATATGTAGACTGGATCCTCCCAGCAGCAATCTCAATCAAGAATAGGTTTATCCTGGACTCCCTACAGGGAGTGTTCCTTAAACAACTGGTCATGGAACCCACACAGCAGACAGCAATACTGGACCTGGTGCTCACAAACGAGAACAATATAACAGGGATCACAGTAGGGGAGCACCTGGGAAACAGTGACCACCGGTCAGTGTGAATTGACATAACTGAAGGGGCAGACCCCAGCCACACAAAACACAAATCCTTGACTTTAGGAGAGCAGATTTTGGAAAATTGGGGAAATGCTTGGAAGAGGCACTAGCTGGAATAGGGAGGAAATTAGGGGGGAGGAACAGTGAGAAATATTCAAATCAGAGATTACAAGGGCAGCACAATTATGTGCAAAACAGGTTAGCAAGGGGAAAAGGAAGAGGAGACCATTGTGGTATTCCAAGGAGGTAGCTGAGAAAGTGAAAGCCAAAACAATGGCATTCAAACAGTACAAAAAGACACAGGCAGAAGGGGACAGGGAGAGGTACCAGGAGAAACAAAGGGAGACAGGGAGAGCAGTAAGGGAAGCCAAAGCACAAACACAGGAATGCATTGAGATGTTAAAGGTTAAAGGAGACAAAACCCTTTATAAGTATATCAGTGAAAAAGGGAAGGCAAAGGGAGGGATAGTGAGGCTGAAAGGGAGGACGTGAGTAGAGTGGATGATGACAGTCGAAAAGCAGATATACTGAATGGATACTTCTGCTCAGTCTTCATTTATGACTTTGGAGGAGGGGTCAGGAAATGGGCCAGAAGGGAGTAGAAAGGGTAGGAAGGGCACAGAAATCGATACAAGTCCTTTTCCATGGGAAAGGGTCCTAAAGGAACTGGAAGGAATAAGAGCCGATAAAGCTATGGGGCCAGATGGGGTGCATCCCAGGGTGCTGAGGGAGCTAACAGAGGTGGTGGCTGAACCTCTGGCAACCCCGTTCAGCCAATCACTGGAAACAGGAGAGGTACCCAAAGACTGGAGAACAGCTGATGTAGTTCCCCTATACAAATGCGGGAACAGAGAGGAAGCGGGAAACTACAGACCTGCCAGCCTGACCTCAGTAGTGGGGAAGATCATGGAAACACTACTGAAGGAAAGAATAGTAGAGCACCTGGTTGCCAATGGTCTGCAGGACCTAAGGCAACATGGTTTTACTGGGGGGTCCATGCCAGACTAACCTCATTGAATTCTTCAACTGGGTGACAAGGGAGGTGGATCGGGGGGCAGTGGATGTGGCCTACCTGGACTTCAGCAAGACCTTTGACACTGTGTTGCATAGAAGACTGTTAAACAAGCTGGGGAACAAGGGAGTGGGTAGAATGGTGGCTAGATGTCAGGACACAGAGGGTAGTAGTAAAATGGCTGTCACTCTGCAGAGGGAAAGGTGACCAGTGGGGTGCCACAGGGATCAGCGCTGGGTCCAGTCCTCTTCAACATCTTTATCAGTGACATTACAGATGACCTAGAAGGGAGAATTTGCCTGTTCGTTGATGACACAAAGCTCTGCAACAGGGTGGACACACCGGAGGGTGTGGCTAGAATGAGGAGAGCTCCGCAGAAGCCTGAGGACTGGTCAAGGGAGTGGCAGTTGAGATTTAACACAAAGAAATGCAAAATAATGTACATGGGGCACAAAAACCCAGGAACAGCATATCAACAGCGGGGGGGATATAGAGTGCTCCAAGCAGGAAAGGGACCTAGGAGTTATCATCTCTGATGACCTCAAGGTAGGGAGTCAGTGCAACAAGGCCACAGGAAAAGCAAACAGGATGCTGAGATGCATAGGCAGGGGTATTACCAGCAGGAAAAGGGAGGTCACAATTCCACTATACAAGACATTAGTAAGGCCACACTTTAAGTACAGTGCCCAGTTCTGGAGACCTTACCTATGTAAAGACATTAACAGGGTGAAGACAGTTCAGAGGAGGGCAATGAAGATGGTGCTAGGATTACATCACAAAACCTATGAGGGCAGGCTGAAAGACCTAAATATGTACTCCCTGGAAGAGAGGGGGGGATATGATTGAGACATATAAGTACCTCACAGGGAGGAACAAGGTGCAGGAAAACACAGTTTTTCATAGAAAAAGATGCTCCAGGACTAGGGGACATGGATGAAACTAGAGGAAGGGAGGTTCAGAGGGAACATGAAGAAGTACTTCTTTACAGAGAGGGTGGTGGACAAATGGAATGCCCTGCCGGAGGAGGTGGGGGGCAGAAACGATTACAGGATTTAAGAATGCATGGGATAGGCATAAGGGGATCCTGGTAGTCGGGAGAAGGGGATAATCTAGTTCTAGGGAAGCTTGAAGAAGCACAGTTGCGCAAATGGGCAGACTAGGTGGGCCATAGGCCCTTATCTGCTGTCAACATCTATGTATGTATCTGGGAATCAGTGAGTTAGGTAGAAGCTTTCAGAATGGCATTACAATGACCTGAAGATGTCTACACAATAGAGGGGTAGGGCCCTCATGAGACTAACCTTGCTGGGGGCCCAAAAATATAAGATTGCATTTGTGCCAGGCTGCTTGAGTTTACATGCAACTTTAACTGTGGATATCCTCTAGTTCCAAATTCCTGTAAAGATTCTTTATCATTTAGTAAGTTACAAGGTATCATTTATTTTTAATATTTTAGGTTTACAAGGGGAATGTACAGAGCTAACACCTACCTATGGAAGGAATAGTTTTCCAAGCTCTATATGAATCAAGCCATGGATTTGACAGACTAGAAAAAACTATTGGATAAGCAGCTGCCTGCTGCTGCTGCTTTTGTTGCAGAAGTAATTGAAATGCATACTGTGACACTTAAACAGCTGGTTCTGATAATTTAAAATGTAGCGTGCTTGTCTGAAATGACAAATCCTGTGCCTGGATGACCCCCAAAAGACAGGATATATATTAAACAGCAGATCTCTGTGATGAGATTAACTCCTAAGAACTCACATTGTATAGCCTTATTTAGGATACGGGTTGTTTGTAGCTAAGCCCTGAAACAGCCATTTTATGGCATCCTCAGGAAGGTCAGTAAATTGCAGCTGGTGTCAAAAGAATATTAAACCTCAGTGAGAACTGGCAGAGAGAGAGAGTCATAAAAAGTTCTTTCACTTCTTTGTAAAGAGCAGGATGCTGCTCATGGATGAAAGAAAGGACTTGGAAAATTACAGACTTAATTGGGAAACCATATGGGGAAACAATTTTTTTTTTTGCTGATGTCACCTATTAATTTACCTCCTGACACAAGACATCCTGATTGTAAAATTTTAATAAAAAAAGGAGGAGCTGGGTGACATCATGTAGAAGGCAGGTTCAAGACAGTTTGTTAATTATGCTGTGAGTGACCAGTAGAGACACACACATTTGGACTCTGAAAAAACAACATCAGGCACTGTTAGAATGTATACATTAGAAAAGACAATTCTAAGTGTGTGGTTGGCAGGAGATTTTGTTTGCACTTTAAAACTTGTTTTTTTAAGTGATTGTAAGGTTTTGTGATATATGGTTCTGTATTTACATTTTACAGTTTTATCTATTTTTAAGTAAACATTTCATTTTTTAGAGACTACTTGGTGTGCCTTTGAAATTCTTTGATAAGTGAAGCATATATGGTTAAAGCTGACACTGGGCATAGCTTACTGGTTTACCAAACTGAAAAAGGTAAGAGTTTATTCTGAGGTCTTTAATAGAGTTGTTAAGGGTTCATTTTGTACGCCTGGTTAGGTGCCCATAGGCAAAAGATATCTGGCCCCCCGAAAAGCAGAATTATCTGAGCCTGTACATTGGGAACGCTAGCAAGAGGTTCACAGTTTGAATCCCTCCAAGAACTTGAGACCAAAGGTTGATTAGAACCCACAAAACAGACAGGAGGCTTACCCTGTTGACACCAGCAACCCGGGTTCGGGAACGGACCCAGGGAACTGGAGGGCCAGCTGGGGAAGAAGGATCGAACGCCTTTGGGCTGCTCTACTTCTTAGTGGGGAGGCTGGGAAGAATGTCCGAGTGCGTGAGGACTCCTAGCGGAGGCTGGGAGGAATCGCTAGCGCTGGCATCCGAAAGAGGTAGAGGGGCGGGACAGATGCATGTCGTCATTGCACGTCTCCGTCCCTCTGGGAAAAACAAGAAAAATACAGCTCGCGTCCACCTCTGTGAAGCCTGCCCCTGCCCTAATCAGCTTTCAGGGACGGCTCCACGATTCTAGTCCCATAAATCTCAGCACTGATACCCCTAGGTGTTGCGACCCCACCCCGAGAGGGTAAGCCGGGGGTGTCTGGAGTCAAGGCCTAATGAAAGTGGGAGTATAAGGGGTCCGTAACCAGGCAGATCCTTGGCAGATATGAGCAGCAAATATACAGAATTAAAAAAAAAATCAGCTTGATGGACTATTAATAAAATGCAGGCCACACAGGGTCTGCCTGAATTTGAAAGCCCTCAGTGCCCCCTGTCCTGTGATGAAAATAAATAACCATACTGTATAGGATGTAAAAAACAAAAACAAGGCGCTGTGTCAGCATGTGGTCTAGTAGCAAAACAAAATAGTTATATTGAATGCACCCTGAAAATAGAAAATAGAGTTAAAAATCTACGTTTCAACCTTAGGTCTTCTTCAGAAAATATCTAAAAGAGAAAAAAAACAAAGTTAGTGTAGAGGGGAGGTAAAATGAGGGATATATATGTGGAGAAAGAATAAAGAGGAGGCTCAGGGAGAAGAAGAAGTGATAAATGGCAAGATTAAGAGAGAATCTGTGAAACAAAAAGTTAATGATGGGAAAGATAAATCATAATAGAAGTGAAAAGAGCTAGAGAAGTCCCCAGGTGGGGACTAATTAACAGGGCCTAGTAAGAAGGCTGAAAAGAGACAAAGGTGTGGGAAGGAGACAGAGATGGAGACTTAAGGTGAAAATGAAAAAGAAATTAAATGTGTAAAGATACAAACAGACTTTAGGGAAAATAAGGGGTGGCTGAAAGATGTTAGTGGAAAATAAGTCTATCATTTAAACCAGAGGGCTGCTGGGAGCTAAGGCGGAATGAGTCGGGGCTCGACTAGACTAATTGGGATAAAGTATAGGAGGAACTACCACAAGGTAAGTTAAATCTGAAGGGAAAGACTTGGAAAACTGCTTGACTTACTGGAATGTTTGTTGTTTAAAAAAAGAGTGTTTCTTGTTCCATTTGCTCCAGATCCTTATTCCAAGATCTGAGCAGGACTGTCGGAAATGGTGGCACAACTAGGTGATGGGATAACAGGTGCAGATTGGGAACCGGACAGGAGCTGAGTGAGATAAAAGTCAGAAACTCTGCGGCATAATGCCGGCCTGCTACTGCAGTGACAGGGGTGCACAGGCAACCCAGGTTTGACTACGCTAGCTATCCTTAGCTCTCACCCCCAGCACACAATCCAATATAATACCACAAACTCAGTAATGTTTGACCACTACAGGAGAGCGCACATACCAGAGATTGCGCAGATTTAAGAGGTGCTTTGGTAACAGGTGTGACACTGGTTATACAAAAAGGGTCCACATTTGACTACTGAATTAGAGACTGCACTTCAAAGTTATTGTATTGATGAAGGGTTCTCACCTGCAGTGCCGGGGCAAGTGGAGTGTGGTGTGTTTAGGAGACGCACTGGACTATCAGCAATAAAGCTGTTTTATTTGCATCATTTTGCGAGTCAGTGTGTTTGTTGTGGGACTACTGGAGTGCAGAACTGTTGGATTTTATTGTACTGATCTCCTGGCTCCATAAAGTTTCTCTTATTATCAAGCATAGCACTGCTATGTGGCTGAAATCACAGGAATAATACAGTATAAGAATTTTAAAAATTCAGCCTCAACTGTTTTTTGTGATTGCCATTCCTAAGCTGTTAACTGTGGGTTAGCTGTTATGTATTTTTTTGGAGTTATAGTTTCTTTAATTTGTGTATTTGACACATGACTGCAGCACCATACGGTCTCTCATACAGCAACCATGGCACTAGCATGTAGCTGAAACCAATCATATGGCTCTCCACTAAAGGACATGGCCCTGTATACAGAGAACCCTGATGTTTCTTGGTCCTAGGACCCCAGATAACCTTAATCTGGCCCTGACTTGAACAACAGATGTCAGTGGTAGACAG
Source organism: Neoceratodus forsteri (assembly GCA_016271365.2). Taxonomy (NCBI): domain Eukaryota; kingdom Metazoa; phylum Chordata; order Ceratodontiformes; family Ceratodontidae; genus Neoceratodus; species Neoceratodus forsteri. Next base: position 582,394,892 of record CM057456.1, on the reverse strand, counting down.
GAATGTTTTTTACCGTCCCCGTAATATCACCCAGATCAAACTGCATCTAGTGCCAGCTGACTTGGAGACGGCAATCCATGCCTTTTTAACCTCTAGACTGGATAATTGCAACGTTCTCTACTTAGAGTTATCTGGAGGTTTTATGCACCACCTGCAGCTGGTCAAGAATGCTGCGACTCAGCTGGTATCGGGAACTTCTCGGAGGGACCACATCACGCCGGTGTTGCACAGTCTGCAGTGGCCGCCTTTTAGGTGATGTATCACCTTCAAGATATGCTGGTTATTCAAGACCCTACACGGATTGGGTCCAACCTACCTGATAGACCTTCTGATGTCCTACACACCTACCTACCTGCCCCCTCCTATCCACTGATGCTGGCTTGTGCAATGTCCCTTGTTCACGTCTTTAACAATCTGGGGACAGGGCCTTAGGGGTTGCTGCCCTAGTTCTCTGGAACTCCTTGCCAGAGACTGTGAGATCTGCCTGTACAGTGGAAGCCTTCAAGCACCAATTGAAGATGTTATTTGTTTGCACAGGCCTACTCAGACACATTTTTATGACTATATACTGTTTATTATATTTATTTGATGTAATTGGGTTATGCTGTTTTTATTATTGTAAGATGCTCTGAGCCTTTGGATAGGGTGCCATACAAATTGCCTTGCCTTGCCTTGCCCTACCTGGGTATTCTGTAAAACTGTATATGTAAATAGTTGTAATGTCAGATTATCTTTACAGGATCAAAATTGTAAACGTTAGTTCACTCTTAGTCGTGAACTTTAACCTAAATAAACAAAATAATAAAGCTCCAGATTTAATACAAGTGCTTCAATCATCTGATTAACTGATTCAGTCTGCCACTCCACAGAGCTTTCTCTGATGCAATCAAGTACTGCAAAAGCAGTGTTCAAGGAGCAAACAAACATGCAAGTAGTTGGTTCAGAACACTGCAAGTGTGGAAATAACATCAGTGTGTTGGTATAACGTGCCACACTTTAATTTGTTGCCATTTTTGTGGGTAGTGCTGTATGAGAGTTTGCCATAAGAATCCATACTCTTTTGTTAACTGTTATATTGTGGTTCTGCACCATACACAATTTTCTCCTGGTCAAGATTCTGCTTTAATGGAATTCTTTATTATGAATAGGACAATAATGCCACTAGATGGCAGCAAACACTAAGGGTTGGATATTTACAAGTATAGTGGGCGGGGAATATGCAATCCTGATTTCCAGCAGACTAAATTCAGACTTTATCCTTACATTTATGTTGAAAACAAGTCCATAAATGATTCAAACTTTACATAGAGGCTCACTCATTTAATTTCAGTTTGGTGTCTTTTTAGTTCTTACATGTATGTTTGTTGCAGGGATGCAGCTAGTAAGGTGGCCACTTATTTCTAGTATATGCTATCGGAATCCAATACCCTAAAAGAAGCAGCAGCAGTAGTAGTAGTCGTAGACTTTATTTCTTAAACGCTCAATCCCAGAGGCTCTGAAGGTTTGTAAATCATTTCAATATTTTCTGTTTGTCTCTCTTGTCACAATTTAATCAAGAGTCTTTGTTTTCCCGATTTCCTTTGCCCAAGGAAATCTGGACTGCAGATCATTTCCTGGAGTAACTCATGTCTTGGAATGAGTTACCCCAATGGCTCCATAGGAATAGATAATTTAAATCTATATGAAAAAAGGTTCATTAAACACAGTCTGATCGAAAAGCCTTTACCAGGGGCCCCTCAGTGGCCCAATTGTTAGGGCACTGTTGACCTGAATTCAGGAGTGAACCTGGGTCACTAGCACCACTGTTGTCAGGGCTGGGGAAGGACTGCCCACAGCAGTGTGTCTCGGCCCAGGGAGAGAGCTCTGCATTCCACTGATTCAGCGATCCTATGTACTCAGTATGGCTCACATTGGATATGGGTAAGGAAGGAAGGAGTGGAATCTGGCACAATAGTGCTGGACTTTAGGAGGGCCAACTTTGGGAGGATGGGGGAAGTGGTAAAAGGGTACCTGCCCAGAATTCTACCTAGTATGGGCACTAACCAGAGGTGGGAGCTCATAAAGCTGGGGATAGTGGAGCAACAGAACCTGCATCAAGGCTCAGAGTAAGAAGGCTAGGGCTAAGAATCCAAGCTGGGTGAGCAAGGAGGTCATGGAAAATGTAAGGAGGAAAAGAGCTGCCTTTAGAAGGTACAAAGAAAACAGGAGGGGGAGGACAGGGAGGAGTACCTGAAGGAATCGAAGGAGGTGACAAGGGCGGGAGAGCTAAGGCATCTCACAGACTCAGGCTGGCACAAGGCATTAGAGGGAAGGACTTCTTTAGGTACATCAGGGAGAAAAGGAACTGTAAGGACCACATAGTAAGGATTAGGAAGGAGGGGATTGGGTGGAAGCAGGGTGCGATTAGGCAGAAGCACTAAATGATTACTTCTGCTCTGTATTTACTAAGAAGAAGGGGGGGGTGATACCCAAGGGGAGAGGAATGGCAGAAACAGTGGGGGAGGGGGTGACAGATGGGGAATTCATGGAGGGCAGAGTTCTGGAGGGTTTGAAGGCACTGAGGGTGAACAAGGCGCCAGGCCCAGATGGCATCCACCCCAGGGTACTCAAGGAGCTGGCAGAGGTCCTTGCAGGACCTTTGGCAGACCTATTTAATGCCTCACTACACTCAGGGTGTGTACCTCAGGATTGGAGGATGGCTCATGTGGTGCCCCTCCACAAGAGTGGCCCCAAGGATGAACCAGGGAACTACAAACGGTGAGCCTCACATCCATCAAGGGTAAGTTGATGGAGAGTATCCTGAAGGAGAGGCTGGTGGGCCTCCTGGAGGCAAAGGACTACAGGACAGCAGACAGCATGGCTTCATACATGGCACATCCTGCCAAACCAACCTAGTGGAGTTCTATGACTGGGTAACTAGGCAATTGGACAGGGGCCTTCAATGGATGTCCTGTATCTGGACTTCAGTAAGGCATTCGATTTGGTGCCACATGGGAGGCTGGGAAGTAAGTTAGAAGGCACAGGGGTGGGTGCAAAGCTGGTGAGATGGGTAGGGAACTGGCTTCAGGGAAGGCAACAGAGGGTGGTGGTGGGTGGGGAGCTCTCATTCCCAAGGGTAGTGACGAGCGGTGTTCCACAGGGCTCGGTGTTGGGACCAGTGTTGTATGGGATATTCATTGCAGACATATCATTGGACATCAAGAGCAAGATCAGTCTGTTTGCTAATGATACCAAGATGGGAGCAGTGGTGGACGACCTAGGTGGATGGCAGGGGTTGCAGGATGATCTGGCAAAGCTGGAAACCTGGTCAGACACCTGGCAACTGGGGTTTAATGCCAAAAAGTGCAAGGTGCTGCATTTTGGGGTGAAGAACCCAAGGAGGAGTTACCAGCTGGGGGGAGTGCAGCTAGCCCAGACAGAGGAGGAGGAGAAGGATCTGGGGGTGCTCATTACAGGTCAATGAACAACTTGGCACAATGTATGAAGGTAGCTGCAAAGGGCAATAAAATGCTGAGTTGCATTGCAAGGGTATATCCTCGAGGAGGAAGGTGATTCTGCTGTATAGGTCATTAGACTGCAGCTGGAGTACTGCATGCAGTACTGACACCCGTATCTGAAGAGGACGTTAAGCTACTGGAGGGGTGAAGGGTGACAAAGATGATCAAGGGGCTGGGGACTTATCATACGAGAGGAGGCTGAGGAGTTGAACATGTACTCGCTGAAAGAGAGGAGGGCGGGGGGGACATGATTGAAACCTTTAAGTACATGAAAGGAATAAACAAGACAGGTACTGAGGGGCTGTTCAAAGTAAGGAGGGAGGAAACCGGGGCCATGATATGAGACTGGAGGAGGAAGGTTCAGGAGGGAGATGAGGGACACTTTTGCAGAGAGGGTGGTGGCTGGGTGGAATGCATTACCTGCAGAAGTGGTATCCAGTAGAACAGTGGACAGGGAGGAACAGGGTGCAGGAAAACACTATTTTAGCGAAAAAGATGTTTCAGGACTAGAGGGCATGGGATGAAGTTGGAGGGAGGACTATTCAGAGGAAACATGAGAAAGAATTTCTTCACAGAATGGGTGGTGGACAAGTGGAACACCCTGCCAGAGGAAGTGGTGGGGGCTGAAACAATCACGGGATTTAAGAATGCATGGGATAGACATAAAGGAATTCTAGAGGGCAGGGGTGAGAAACAGACTTCTAGGAAAACAAACTGAACTACAAGCTCAAATGGGCAGACTAGGTGGGCCATAGGCACTTATCTGCCGACTTGCAGATCTATAAGCATCTATGTATCTATGTCTAATAACTATGTATCTATGCTTCAAAGGGGATGGGACAGGATAAGGGGAGGGTTAATGAAGGGAAGGGTGTAAGGAGGGCACTGCAGAATAAGGGTGCTAGCTGCACATTCGAAAGCAGACTTGATAGACCTCTAGGCCTTTATCTGCTGGCAAATTCATATGTTCATATTTGACCAGGGAGCTTGGTGCAGGGTGTGTATCTGTGTGCATGTAAGAACATAATGGGGTATGCTTTTTTTTTTTATTTGGTAACCAGGAAAGGATGCATATGGCACCAAGGGTGGTGGGATAGAAAGGTTTGGAAGTGGAATTCCGGAGGAAACCCAGCAGAATGAGGGTGCCAGCACTCACGTTCCCTTTATTCCCACTGGTCCCACATGCCAGATCCTGATCCAAGGTGAGGCACCTTTCTGGCAGCCTCACCATGAGTGGAAAGCCATGAAGGACCTACAAAACCAGACATGGATGTTTTGGTTTCAGAGGTAGCCAGGCAGACAGATGGGGCCATTCAGCCAGAAAATAAACATCTATATGAGGAAAATATATTAAGCGTGCAAAACAGCCGTGTTAGAAAGAAGTGCCTGTACAAAGCTGTGATATCTAAAAGAGGAAAAGTGCCACATTTGATAAAATGGTTGTTCATATAAATGTGATATCTTCCTAGGAACAGAGGAAGCATTTGAGATGGGAGAAGCTTAGACTGCACATCAAGCTTGCTCCCTCTGTTAAAAGCCATTATACAATGGCAAGAAAAAATCCTGGACTCTGATTGGTCAGTCTTGGGCTGGACCCGTGATGTTAATCAGTACATCACGGGTCTAGTCTCAGCCTCACTGTGAAACTGCAGATGATTTTTAGGATGATTAGGGGTTTTTTTGCATCTCCTCTTAAGAAACAAAATTATTTTTCCACACTAATAAAAACATTCTTTAAAATAATTTGTTTATTTTATATATAACAACGAACCATTATAATGTAATAATGCCCTCAGGGTGTGTGTCATTTAGGATAACATCACGCCTCAGTTGTTGGATGCACTCGGCCAGCGGCCTCGTGCCCAACCACCTGAGGCGTGACGTTATCCCAGCACGACACACACCCTGTCGGGCATTATTGCTTAAGTATCCATTGTTGCAGTAAGTCAGATAGCTTTGCATTATCCTACTGAATACAATGTACATCATTTACCAACAGTATCGCTGTGATATTAACTGTATTGTTCAATACATACTTGAAGTAATACTTGGATGTCACAGACAGCAGAAGACACAAATGTCCCTGTTACACTGCACCATTACATCATGTAATAATGGAACATCTTTTTGGAGTAATACTTGGACGTAGAAGACAGCAGAAGACATGAATGACCATGTTACACTGTTGTAATGGTAGATCCAGAAAATTGCTAAGGCAAATAAAAACTATCAAGCAAAAGATCCAAAAGATTATAGATTCTAAAATAGAACAACACCTTCTCTACTGGAAACATAATCACTACGAGGGAGGAGCAAAGGGATCCTGCAATTTGGCCAGGAAGCTGATCCAGGCATACTCAAGCCATTGTATAAATAAAGTATCTATCTGTTATACAGCATCTAATTGACACTGACACAGGTGTGTTGCATACCTTCCCCACCAAGGTACAAAATGTCAACTAAATTATTTTTTTTTTAAATACATTTTTATTAAATACAGACAGGAAATCACACGGTCTCAGACATATAGTGATTGTGATAAAACACTACACAGCTGCTCTATAAACAAGATTTGCTCAAAAATACATGCCAGAAAGATTTGCCACTGTGTCGCAGGGGCCCTGGGTTCAGGAATGGACCTGGGATGCTCGAGGGCCAGCGGGGGGGCAGGGGTGGATTGAGCAGCCATAGCACGCTCTCCACCACCATGGGGAGGGGGTGGGGAGTAGTGTTGGACTCCAGTCCAGTGCTCCTGGGTGACCACGGAACACACTGCGACTGGACCACCTGTGAGCATAGCTCTGTGAGGGGGTGTCGGATACATGACATGGTCGCATCATGGCATCCGCATTGACATGCGCCCCCTTACAAAAAGGAAAAAAATGCCTCTGATGTGCCTCGTGATGCCTCCCACCCGTAGCAGACTTCGGGTCCCCCAATGCATCTGTTAACAAGCACCAATGGAGTCACACTGGAGGAGGCTACGAAGACTCTGCCCTGGGGGTAATCCAGGGGGCACTGAGCTCAGGAGAAGCCAGGGACCATCAGCGGTGGTAGAACGGCTGATGGGGATTAGCTATCGGAAGAAAAAGCATAGTAAGTTAAAAAAGAATACACGCCAGGCATAGGTAGAGTAGGGGTAGAAACATGCAAAGAATACAGTATTCACATAAACAATGACAGAGTAATAATGGGTCCCTTCAAATTACATAGCTCTATCCCTGTACAGCATTATGACAGGTTTTGGATGCTGCTGCAGACAAGACAGAAATTAACAGTTCTGAGGGTCCTTGTGAAGAGAGTAGATAGGGAGTAGACGAGAGAATGTCTCCAGTGTTGTATTGGCAGGCTGCTGATGGCTCAGTGCAGTTCAACTGGGCTTATTTCTTTTATTTATTTAGTTTTTGTTAACCAGGCAAGCACACTGGGCATTGGAATGATGTAGGAGGTTACAACCAAAATGCAGGCACTAGAACTACACTGTGTTGCAAAAATACAGTGGAAAGAAAACAAAACATAGAACAGAGCAAAGCATCTATAAAGGAAATATATAATTTGCAGTGCATTTAATATACTCTGGAGGGAAGACAAAAATGAAAATTACGTACCTACCGTGATTCTTGATCTTTCTATGTATCTTCACCACTCATCACAGTTGGGTATGTGGCCAGAGATCACGGACCCCATGGAGCTCTTTTTTTCGATGGGTGGAATTGACACACTTTGGCATTGCCCTCGAGACCGCTGCATTGCGTGGGCACTCACGGGTTGACCATTAGGTGTCATGGGCCCGTCCTCCGCCAGTTCTGAGTTACCATAGACTAAGAAGCAGGGTTGGGAGGGTGGGACAAGAAAGTCCAAGGGACAGACAAAGGAAAAGATATAAGAACTAAAAGGAGAAATAATGACTGAGAGGACAGATGAGGGAGAGAGAGAGAGAGAGAGAGAAACTAAGGAGATTGGGAGGGGCCCCAATCACTGGAAGAAAGGAAGGAAAGAAAGGAAACGTTAAGTGGGAGAGGAGGGGACAAACTGATGGCCCATGGTCTGGTCCCAATTTTGAAAGGACTAGATTATTGGAAGGCTTGCTGACCAGGGAGTTGTAAGCCTAGATAGGCTGCCAAAACCACTGGCAAGCACACTGTGGCAGGGCGACACAAGTCAGAGCATAAGAATGACTAGGAGCTGAAAGCTGTCCTCTCTTCTGACCAACCAAATAGGAAAAAGGAGGATTAGACATCAGATCAAGATTTAGAGGAGTAGAGGGGGGGCAGCTACCACCATCCCACCCCAAGGGATGGAAGCCAAAGCGATGAGGGGATAGTCCCCTCCCACTCCTCCCCTCTTCCAATACAAGGGGAAGGAAAAAATTCCCCTGTGTGGCCAAGGTCACCTCACTCCTGACCAATGGGGGGGAAGAAAAGGGCACACAGAGGAAGGGGGACCAGAGACTGAGACCCCAGGGGGATGGAGGGTGGTACTTTGTGATGAATGGTGAAGATATACAGAATGATCAAGAATTACAGTAGGTACATAATTTTCATATCTTATCTGTGTCAGTCTTCACCATTCATCACAGTTGGGTGAGTACCAAGCCCCCCGAAGGAGCTGAGACCCTAACGGACTAAGTCCCTTAGCTCCCAGTGGGGGAGAGAACACTGAGAGGGAGAACCCCTATGGGCCCGGTGAGGCCTGAGACTGGGGAGACTGATATGGGGACCCCCCAGAGGGGGCAGAAGGTTGCCCCAAAAGACGCCTCCTTACTCTACAGGAGAAAAGGTGGGTTCTCTGGTAAGCGGAGGAAATCACCGGGAAAGACACAGCCATGCTGTCCGCCTAGTGCAGATCACTTTCCCTACGACCATGGAAGTTACCTCACTGGTGTCGTAAGATGTCCTCGCTTGGTGCCTTGCTAGCTCCAGACCACGTGCAGAGAGTACAATGGCTTGTCTGGTTACCTCTGAATCAGGCAAGGAGGCTAGGAGTTGACCCAGCCTGGACCACAAGAACATATCATAGGAAGCATAGTGGGCCTGATGAGCAGAAATCAACAGCAACAACCATGCTGAGTAGAAGGTCCTCCTCCCCCAGAAGTAAAAATCCACGGAATCTTGATCTGGGGCCAGTCACGGTGGAGGACATGAAGCCCATCAGAAGTGTCCAGCTGCGTCAGTCCTGACTGAAGATGAGGCATATGATCTGGAGACTCCAGGGGGCACAATACCTCTGGTTCAGGTCCCTAGGGGCTGGGACTCCAGAAAAGGGTCATTATCAGAACCACAATGACACCTGCTGGAAAGAAGTAGACCAGGCGGGCACCACAAGGGTTGCCGCACTGAAGTCCCCTAAAAAGGCACACGTTGAATGCTCCGGATTGTGCTGAGGAGTGGGTGGGGTGATACGCAGGTCTTCCATCATCCTCACGAGGAAACGCTGATAGTTGGTGAGATCAGCAGCAGGGGAGGTGTGGACAGAAGGTTCCTCTCCCCCAGAAGAGGAGGATGAGGAAGCAGAAGACCTTGGAGATCCAGAGGTTTGCTGCTCAGGGGAAGGGTGGAACACCCGCTCGACCATGGCCCTGACATAAGTAGGGAAGTGAGCAACCGCACCCCTGAACTGTTCTCAGGAGAGAGGTCCCATAGGACCATGAATGCCTGGGAGAGCAGGAGATGACAACAGAGGAATGGGGTCATGTCTACAATGGAAGAGGACCATCCTCTGTCTGGGCAAGATAGCGCACCGGAAGCCTCTAAGGAAAGAGGAGTTCCGGGGAGCCCAACAGCCGACAACTGATCAACCATGCTGGAACTGCCTAGACCGTGCCTGGAAGAATCCCCCCATGAGGTGACTGGGACCATGTAAACTGAAAAGGATGGTCCCTTCCCTCCAAAGACCAGGGCCCTCTCAAGGAGGCCAAGAAGGAAGGGTGGGGGTCTGCACTGCAACTCCTCCCTGAACCTGGGTGAGTCCCAGAAGGGCCGCCTCATCGAACCCTAGCCCTCAACCCCTCAGAGTTTGAGAGAGCCTCTGCCTTAAAAACACCAGCCTGGGCAGCTGGCAACCCTGGTCTGTCCCGAGGAGATCACCAGGAGTAGCACCTCCCCTCCGTGGGCGCTCTGGTCAGCCCTAAAGTTGGGCAATCCAGGCACACCACATGAGAGGTATCCCAACTGAGGGACAGAAAACCCTCCAAGCCTAGGCTGCAGGGCACTAGTGGACTGGACCACTGCCTGCTGGTCAGCATCCCTGACCCCAGACTCGGAGGCTACCGCCTGCTCCTCAGAGGGAGGCTGGTTCCAGTCAGCGAGTAGCTACCAAAGGTGTCCAGTGGGCTGCCAACTCAAAGAGTCAGACAGCGGGTCCGAACCAGACTCAGAGTCCACCTCTGAAGAGGTAGAGACCATAGTCCGTGCCAGACCATACACGGACACCTGCTCCTGTCCAGAATGAGGGAGGAGCCAGTCCAGGTGTCTGCACCAGAGTCAGCACCGAACTCCCCATGGCACCATGAATGGTGCCCGAGGAAGAGCAGACAGCAGCAGAACCAGAGTCGATGTCAGCCATGGCACCTCCCCACAGCCGCCGAACAGTACTAGGGTCAGGGACAGCACGGAGCGGTGCTGCCAGCCCCCCTGGCACCTGCCAGCTGCGCTGAGAGTGAGAGCAACACCTCCCACAGTGCAGTGACCCCACTTGATGCCGCAAGCAGTGCCAGAGCTAGACACGGCGCCGTCCCCAGCCTCGGCGCCCAGAAACAGTCGAAAACGGTGATGTAGAACTTCCTACTGCACTGCCAGTGCTATCAGCACCACAAACAATGTCGACAGCATAGACGGCACCAAGCGGCAGATCGGCACCAACCACAGCACCATCAGGGTCCACAGCACTGCGAATGGCACTGAAGTCCAAAACGGCACTGGTGGATGGCATCAAGGAAGGTAATGACCCAGACTTTCCAGCCCAAGGAAATGACACCGGGGGAGCCTACCAAAAGGGCAACAGCCGGAGTGGTGCCTCCACCCACCCGCCCCACGGGAATGGACTGGGCCTCCTGCACTGCGGAAGGGGCTTCTGCCATGGTGAGGCTACAAGAAGCAGAGCTCCCTCCTCCGTGGTTCATATAGAACCAGGAGGGACCCGAAGGAAGGCCAAGAGACCACGGCTTGGCCCGATGAGTCGCACCATCCCCAAAGTCGGCAGAGCTCATCCAACTTTCCACATACGCTGTTCCAGGACACGACGATCCACAGAGAAACAGGCATCACATGAATCCATGTCGTGAAGTGGGCCAAGACACATAAGGCAACGATCATGTTGGTTGGTAATGAAGTACTTGCTGACTTTTTGCCCTCCGACCTAGACATGATCGACGGTAAACAAAGTGAAAAAAACAAGACTCAACGTCACTGAAAATACTAAAGGAACAATCTTACCAAGCAGCGGCGTCAAGTAGGGTGAATCGGAACCGACAGGTAGATAGGCGTCGACAGGCGAAACTAGAGCCAGTGCTGGTTGGCAGAAGTTCCTCACAGTGCGATCTCTGGCGGGAGATGAAGAACTGGCGAGAGGGCGTGAGGTCGACAACACCTAACAATAACCCGTGAACACCATGAAGTGCGTCGGCCTCGAGGGCGACACCGACGGTGCATCAACTCGGCCCATCACAAAAAAAAAAAAAGTTCCTGCAGGGTCATGACCTCTGGCCACATACCCAACTGTGATGAATGGTGAAGACTGACACAGATAAGATCATGAACATAGAAATGTATCTGTAACAGAAATACAGAATTTGCAGAGCATTCAGTAAGGTACATTGAAGTACAGAAATTGCAGAACATTCAGTAAGCTACATTGAAGTACAGTACATGAACTCTGAGGGGCAGTAAATAATTTTAGACAAGACACATCATAGCAGGAAAAACAATTTAGAACCAGTATTCATGATCACAGAGAGTACATCGTAAGGCATGAAGGGACAATGCTGGCAGTAGAAAGTCTGCCTATTCTTCTGACTTTGTGGGTGCAGGTAAATCTTCAGTGAAGCTGTCCACTAGTGTGCCCAGTGTTTCAGTTTTGTATAGCTCCACAGTCTTTAAAGCTCTCGTTTTATCTTGTAAGCATCTGTTGTGGTTTCTGCCGTCCTCTTTGTCTATGGATATGTAATTTGGGACTTTGCTCTTTCTTGTCTTAGCCTCTGGGCAATACCTTTGTAGCTTTAGCGGTATTTTAAATATAGTTGGTTTTAGCTTTCCTATAAGCTAGTTCTGTTCTTGTTTTAGGTTTTCACTGTATTTTGTCTTCACTTTTACCCAGTTGTTCCAAGCTTCATCGGTATTGTCCTTGGCTATAACATCTGCTTTTTTATCTCTTCCAACAACTTGGATCTCTTTTCCAGTTATTTTTTCTTGCAGAGCATCTAGCTATGCATTTTTCTCTTACATGGCACTTTTTTTGTAATTTATATGTTATTGAGAATTTTATAATATAAGGCACACCTTTACAAATGCAGCTTGCCAAAGCAATTTTCAAGTCCTGGCCTGAACAGATGTTCCTTAGATTACAGACTAATGCCAGAAAATAAAAAGCAACAACATATCCAAAATAACATCCTTGATGCCATTCTATGGGAATTGGAATGGAGCATGAGTTCTTTATCACTGGGATGTGTTATCCTCCATGTACGTTTTAGATTGTTTTCTTCTGGGATATCTGTAGTTGTTTTTGCACTACGTGTCAAAATTTGCCTTGGCTTCATACTGTCTATTGCCAGGTCTAACATAAGATTCATAGCTCTCCCAGTGATCCATATGTAGTCTGAGAGTTTAACAAGGTGCTCCATGATGCTGCAGAAGAACTCACTCATCTGTATTTGGCCCATATATATTCATTAATACCACCTTTGCATGCCCTATTAGACGGACAACTATTGGTAGCCTACCCTCAGGATGTTTCACACATATTCTTCCATAAAGTTTAGACTCCTATGTATGAAGAATTGTGTTCCCCTTCCTTTTTACTCCTCAGCTCCATATGCTTTCCCTACCCATACTCTTCCCATCATCTGAGCATCCGCACTCTTCATGTGTGTTTCCTATAGAAAGGCAACTTGTGCACTGTTTCTCTTGATAAGCTGCAATACATCTTGGCTTATTTGTCCCTTTAACTTTCCAGGTTAGACAGGATAAATTATTGTCACCCATAGTTGTCTTCATTTGACTTTTTTCTCTCTTTTTGCTGTCTAGCTCATTGTCTATTGTTGCTATAATTACCCCTTGGTCTTGTTATGTTTGCATTATACAGGTCCTTCTTTATTCCAGCATCATCCAGTGCACTATCACATCTGACCATGATCTCCTAGAATGTGACCTTGCTCTTGCCTCCTCCTCTCCCTCCTTGCTGTATGTATTTATAAAACAGTACTCAGCACTGAACTGTAAACATGTAAGGGTAATGATTCCCTCCCTACAGCCTTTGTGAAACACACAGATGCATGTAACTCTGTAATTTCTAATAAAGAACAATCTTAAATAAAATAATGATAACTGATGCATCATAATGCAGCTTCATAATAGCTGCTGGGTTGCTGATCTCCTTTTTGTGTTGCTTGCACACATGTGCAAGAAGCACATTCGTCAGTCAGCAGTTAAAGGGCAGCCACAATGCATCAAGAAATTGACACATCCTGCACGCAATCAGCTGTTTGGTGCATTACAAGCTACTAAAACAGCTGATTGCGTGGTGTCACCATAGTGATGGCTTCTCCGTTGGCCTCTCACAGTTCCTAGGAAGCCAACAGAAAGCCCCCCCCCGTTCAGTGTGCCTTCCTGGTGAAACATCTGAATAAATAAAAAAAAAAAAGCTGATGGGGTGCCCAATCCCCCTGTCGGCATGATCCTGCCCAGTTCATTTGCTGACAGGGTAGCACAATCCCTGTCGGCATAATGCACCCCACAATGGCTCATGCATCCCCCCCAGCACACTGTATGGCTGACAGGGGTGCCCAATCCCCCAACCGGCTCCACTGCCCCCAAACAAACTTCCATCTGCCACTGGGAGCCCACCCCAAGCGTGTAAAAATCTCCTCGACCCAGGGGGTGACCAGTCCCCATCGGCTCACTGCCCTCCCCAAACAAACTGCCTTGTGCCCACACTGGGAGCCCACCCCAGCGTGGCAAAGTCCCTCATCATCTTTAAAAAAAAAAGACCTAGAAGAAAAAACAGTCCCTTATTGATTCTCTTGCTCCCTCCCCGCCCAGCCCACCCTCTGCGTACCCCACCTCCCACCCCTCACCCCATACTTACCCCAGAGCCCAGCACAATGATCTTCAGTGGACCAGGAACACGTTGCACTCTTCAAAGCCGACGCAAACTGAAGAAATACGGGTAAGCTGTATAATGGCATAAATGTTTTTATTTCAACCTCGGAGCATATCTCGCCCATTTTGGGGAATTTTTTCACCAAATTTTCAACATGGGGTTCTTGAGACCCCACCTCATGAACTCAGTCACTGTCATTTTGTTATTCAGTCCTGAAAGGTGATTTTGAAGTCACTGCACAGAACCACCTTTTAGGACTGATTAACAAAATGGCAGTGTCACAGTTCATGAGGTAGGCCCCCAAAAACCCTGCGTTGAAAATTGGGTGAAAAAATTCCCCAAAATGACTGTTTAATGAGCGTGCATTGCGCAGTTCCTAGGCACGCTCAAAACTTCGAGCATTTTTAATATTTTCACTCCAGATTTTCAAAATTGCCATTTTACCACACTTTCTTATGAAGAGTATAGCTGTCATTTTTCACATCTTGCCTGAAATGTGTTTTGCACATGTAGCGCATAATGGCAAGGTCGGTGTGCAAAATCAATGTTCGGGACAGATTAAGACTATCACAGTGACACTGTTCATGAGGTAGGCCTCCAAAAATCCTTTGTTGAAATTTGGTGAACAAATTCCCCAAAAATGACTGTTTTTCGATCGTGCGTTGCGCAGTTCCTACGCACGCCCGTAACTTTGAGCATTTTTAATATTTTCACTCCAGATTTTCAGCATTGCCATTTTACCACACCTCCTTATGAACAGTACAATTGACATTTTTCACATCTCACCCGAAATGTGTTTTCACACATGTAGCGCACAGTGGCGTAGTCGATGTGTGAAATAAATGTTTGGGACAGATTAAGAAAATCACAGTGACACTGTTCATGAGCAGAGATCTTAAACTGGCTATGTTGAAAATTTGGTGACAAAAGTCCATAAAATGACTGTGTTACGAGCGTACATTGTGCAATTTCTACACACCCTTGTAAGTTCACGAATTCATAATCTTTTCAGTCCAGATTTTCAACATTGGCATTTTTCGACACCTCCTTATGAACAGTACAGCTGTCATTTTTTACACCCTGGCCAAAATGTGTTTTTGCACTTCTGGTGCAGAATAGCACAGTTGCTGTGGGAGATCAGTGTTCGGGATAGATTAAGAAAATCACAGTGACACTGTTCATGAGCAGAGGTCCCAAAATGCCTATGTTGAAAATATGCTGTAAAAAATCCCAAAACAAATTACACTACAGGTGCATGTTGCGCAGTTTCTACTCACACTCGTGACTCCACCAGTTTTTTTATATTTTCACTCGAGTTTCAACATTGCCATTTTTTACACCTCCTCATGAACAGTACATCTGTCATTTCTCACATCCTGTTCAAAATGTGTTTTCGCACCTGAGGCGCCAAATGGGACAGTCGCTGTGCAAAATCACCTTTCGGCTAATGAACTGAGTGTCACTGTTCATGCGGTGGGATCACAAAAAGCCCACGTTAAAAACTTGGAGTAAAAATACAAAGAAACACCCAGGGTGCTAGGGTTTTCGATCATAACACAACCCTGTTGGGACTGACAGCGTCAGGGTGTGACTTAGGATTGTCGACAGTAATGCTCATGCCATTCCACCCCACCGCAGCCAGTGGCAGGCATCGAGGTGCGCCTTTGGACCTTTGGTCACAGATTTCACCCCATTCTCCTATACCACACCCATCTGAGCATACCTCTCAACCTCTTGCCTTATAAGTCAGGGACAAGGCTTAAAAAAATCAGGGACAAAGGACCAGAATCAGGGACACGTCTTCAAAATTGGTGATATCCTCTCAGGAAGCTGGTAGACTAAGTGGCTTAGTGTAAAATGCATTTTCTAAGGAAGAACACGTCTGTAGCTGTAATGTTTGACATTATTTTGTGCTTACAACTCACACTGTTTGCTCAAGGGAACACATTTTTTAGGAGGGACAGCGTAAAATTTTAAGGTAAAATCAAGGACATCCCTGAAAATCAGGGACAGTTGAGAGGTATGCATTTGAGTGTATTTCCTTATGGAATGAGGTGAGTGTAAAGCCCAAACACTTCAAAGCACACCTCAACAATTGTAAGTGTCTGCAGGGTAGGGTGAGGTGAAATGTCGTGACCGTTATGGGCGACAACTCAAAGGCACACCCCAATGCCTGTCCATCTCTGCAGGATGGGGGTGGAGCTGGCATCAGTTCAATACTTAGCTGCCATTCCTATACTGCATCTGTCTAACTCCTGCACGTTCACTGCTAATGCCAGCAAGCAACACTTGGCATTGACAAATGCTTGTTCATGCTTGCATCATACTTCTTCCTTAGGTAGTATTTAATGCATGTAACTGTAAAGATTCTAACAAAAGCAATCCTGAGCAAAAACGTTAACTTGTGACTCACTGTGCAACTTAATTAGATATGAACATACAAAAGAGACAGCAGAAGAAGGCCAAAATGGTCTATCAAGTCTACTGATTAGTAATGCAGTGTCCCTGGCTTACGCCATTGACCCTGCCCCTTCCCCCGTCAGCCCTTCCTTCATAACTCTCCCCCCAGGGTCTCATGGGTTCCCTTTATGCCTATCCCAGGCCCTCTTAAAGGCTCCCACTGTCTTCACTGAGACTACCTCTTCTGACAGTGCTGCATTCAATTTGTCCACCACCCTCTCTGTGAAAAAAATATCTCCTAACATCCCTCCTAAACCTCCCCCCCTCACCAACTTCAGACTGTGCCCCGCCATGGATCTGTTGTCCCTCAGCTTGAAGAGACCATCCCTATCCACTCTGTTTATTCCCTTCAGGTACTTAAAGGTCTCTATCATATCCCCTCTCTCTCTCTCTCTCTCTCTCTCTCCTCCAGGGAGTACATTCTCAGGGCTCCCAGCTTCTCCTCGTAAGATGTCCCCTGTTGTCCCCCTTATCATCTTGGTTGCCCCCCTTTGGACCCTCTCTAACAAGCTGATGTCTCTCTTATGATATGGGTTCTATTACCTTACCCCATATCCTAAATGGGGTCTCACCAGTGACCTGTACAGGGACATTATGACCTCACTCTGCCTACTGCTGAATCCCCTGGCAATGTACCCCACCATCCTGTTCACTTTAGCTACTGCCCTCCTGCATTGCGTGGAGTGTTAATTGTTAGGATACCAACCCCTTCATCTATCACACTGGCATAACATTCCATTATGGCAATCTGTGACCCCTGAGACAGTAATGTATTACTTTGTTCCTCCACCCCTACATCATATCCCTCATGGCATAAAATCATCATGGCAAGTTAGTAGTCATGCACATATCTACCCTTATTAAGTTTATAATTGAGCTTATAGAGATATTTGATATTAGTAGGCAGTCTCAGATTTCAGTTTTAGGATATGTACACTGATTTAACACACTCACACACCTACTGCACCTGGGAATCCTGCTTCCTGGAAATATCAATCTTTGAGTTGTCTTTTGTTTTGTTTTTGTTTGTTTGTTTTGTTAAAAAAGGCAATTGTGCTGGCCAGTGGCGTGGAGGGCTGAGGCATCATGCCTTACCTCCTGCCATGCCTAGTGTTGTACAAAATTTAAATATTTCGCCTGGCAAAATATTTTGCATAATTCTGCAATTACGCAAAATTTTTCACCTGGGCAAAAAGAAATTTCGCCTGGTTTTTCAATTTAGCGTAATGGTGAAATTTTGGGTAAAATGCTTTGGTCAGCCAATTTTACCCATTAATGCTTAAAATTTCACCTTGTGGCGCAATTTTGCCACCAAAAGTTTGCTCCAAAAGTGAAATGTGCAGTGCATTGTGGGTAAATAGGCCAAATATCACGTGCGGCTTGTTTACATTTCACTCGCTGCGTGTTGAGTCGGAGAGCAGTCTGTTATGGTGCATCAGAACCAATAAATCCTTCTAAAACCTCTTTAAAACTTGTTTTTGAGAGCTAACTGAGCCAAAATATACAGTTTTTTCCTAGCACTGCTAGGGAACATTTTCTAATTTTGTGGATTTTCGCATAATACTTAGTTTAATTAGGTTTTACTTTTGCCTGTGTCTTTGAAGGAGTTGAGTGGGGTAGGGTAGGAGTCCTGGCTATTTTTTAGCCTTTTACAAACAGATTACTCACAAACTGTGAGTTATGTGTTACTGTAATTTCTTATTAATTTTGTTATATTTTGACAATTTTTTTTTTTTTTTCTGAAAAGTTACTCCATCCTGTCTGAGAGTTCATGCTGCTGTAGCCTGTGTTATATGTTCCATTCTTCTGCTTTTAGTTGCGATTGTGAATTCTAACGTTTTGAACACACAGAGTGATCCATTATTTAATTTTTATTTGTTTGTGGTTAGTTCGCTTGCTGGAGTGTTAACTTGTGTCATTTAAACTGTGAAAATCAACAGTTCTATATTTTGTTGTACGGCAACTTAAGTACTTTTACTTGATCACTTGAACTTGTCCATTTACAGTCGCATTGCTTTGTTAATTGCTCCCTGTATTTTATTGCTGGAGCTTGCCTCTGCACATTGTGCAGTGTTCCTCTTTTCGTTGACTTACCCTTTCCCGTTATAGCATTGTTTGTTTAATACCTGTCAGCGTAGTATAAAAACAATATATTAATACAGCAGTTTTCAGAGATTACTTACTGATCCTAGCCATCAAACCACTACCATATTCGGTACTTGCCTTAGTCAATGTTTTATGGTTGTCTCTGCCTTATATATTATAAAAGAAAATGTTGGTATTAACTAAGTAATAGCACATTACAGTACTTTATTGCCTGAACACAGATGATCTGTATTTAAAATTAGGTCATTTGTGCCTTTTCCCCTGTATTTTATTAGCTTTAATTCCTGTTTGGGGAAAGAAAAGTTACCTTTTTGTTTTTCTAGAATAGGCTACCTGCCATATCACGGTATTAGTTGTTCTCTAAGTGCTGCTACCTGTCCTGTCCTGATAGTGTTTGGACTTGTAAGGAAGCCAGTACTGTAGAGTGTGACGTGTGAGGTGTTATTGACGCAGTTAGCAATACATCCATTCTTGATTTACTCCCAGAGAAAGGCAAAGCTTTGAAGCAGCAGCCAGCAAAAATGCCTGCTACGAGACGGCCCAGTGCAGGGGGGAAATGTGGCTGGGGGGATGCGGGAGCTAAAGTCTGCTGAAAAGGTACAACTTCTGTTCCCATTCCCCATAGCAGTGAAAGCACACTTTCTGTCTTCTGCTGTGGGCTCGGTGGTGTGTAAGTACCAACAAAGGAGCTGTTAGGCTCTGTATACATAGAGTTTTATGGGAATTTTAAACTTGTACTTGAGATGAGAGATGATGGAACTGTTGCCCTGCCCCCGCCACCCATAAACGCAAACCAAAACATGTGTTGCCCATCACAAAGACATTGCTTCACCCCCATTTCATTCAACAATATGTAGTAAGCCAATGATCATAACAGAGTCACATTTAATTTTATTTAACACACACTCTCAATCAGACAGAAGTTGGCTGACTTTTAGTTACAGTGTTTAGGATACATTGTGATAAGCCTCCCATACCATATCAAGGTTGCCAGCCTTAAAGAAGTCCATTCACACTAGCACTCTGCATGCATACTTGATTGGGTCACCTACAAGCATAACCTCTAACTTTAGCACTCATACATCTTCCACAGATGATTCACAGACTCACACTAAAGCATCTAAAAGGGGAAAACAGTTCTTTGGGTAGTACATCAAGCTCTGTTATGTTTGTTGCTCTGGCCTGAGGCTCATGCTGCCCTGGATCTTCCAGATTTTACTGTACTCAGCAGAGTACATTGAGTATGCCTGCCGACACCCATGCCCATGTCTTACTTTTTTAAGGCTCAAACTGTTGCATCCATGTTGGTGGGGGATGATGACATGAGAGGATTGGGAGGCACTGAAACCGCACAGGAACAGTGGTCCAGGAGGAGGGTGATAAGTCTGTTGGTGTGACTGTTCTTGTTCCTGCAGGAGTTGGTGATGACAGTGTTCAACCAGAGTCTGATAATCCTGGAGATAGGACAGTTAGCCCCCTGAGATTGTTGTAGAGAAAGAGAAAGGTGCCGTGCTGCAAGAAGATAGTGATAGGGAGGAGGAGGAGGAGAACATGGACATCATCGCTGTTGGTGGTGATGACATCTGGAATGATATCCTACATGGGAGCCTGAGTTAAAAAAGGTCAAGGGTGATGTAGGCCATTTACATGCACAGCCTGTGGGTCAGTTTGTCACCAAGTCTATAAGCAAACCTCCAAGCAGTCAAGTAACCCCCCCTCCCAAAAGTAGTCTCATAGAAGTGATGAGAGCAGCCCAAAAAACACACACTTCCACATCTATTTCTGAATTATCACAGTCCCAGAAGCATCTGAAGCCTAGAGATCAAAAGTCCCTAGTTTGGGACTTTTACGTGCTTGATCCTGCTGAGACCATAGCAATATGCCAACTTTGTCAAGCACGCGTTAGACAGGGGAAAATGTGAAACCACATAGGCACTGGTAGCCAACATGCTCACCTGAAAAACAAGCACCCGCTGAGATGGCAGCAACACCAGAAGGATGACAGAGCTGTTAGTGGCATCTCTCTTGGCAAGTTAAATGTAGTAGAGCAAGAGCAGGAGGAGGGAGGGAGGGCAGAGTGGGTCGGTGGTGGAGGAAAAGGGTGAACAATCCTTTGATCTCTTGAGTAGTGGGCACAGCAGTGGAGGTACCAGTCCCAGTCCCTTGAGTCTGAGAGTACACCACCACACTGGTTTCTTGTGGTCTACACAGCCCCAAGAGTCAAGTGTTACCCCTAAAAGAACATCATTGCTGCCACAAGTACAGCGTTCTAGTCGAACAACCCCAAAGATGCAGCCCACTCTGAAGACCATCTTTGAGCGGCACACAAAGTACCCCCCCCCCCAATCATGCTGCTGCACAAGAGATAATGCTGCCACTGCTGAAATGCTGGTGAACGATCTGTTGCCATTCTCATTTGTGGAGAATGCTGGTTTCTGCATTTTAATAGCCTGTGCCTGCCCCTAAATGGCAGGTTCCATCAGCTAACCTATTTTTCTAAGCTTTTCATGCCAGAGCCAACAGTAGAGTGGCTGATTCCATTAGACATGCATTGAAGCGTAGTGCATCAGAATGTATCTATCTTGGCATGGATATGTGGACCAGTGGACAGACAGGAGCAAGCTCATATCTATGCATAACAGCACACTGGGCACAGCTGCCTGGGGTGGTACTGATTTGGGGCCTGGCAAAACCTACATAAATTAAAACTGTGGTGGTAGCAACACACCTGGTATTTGGCAGCATGTGACCCTGAGTATGGCAAGTGTTACTGGTTCCTCACAGCTGAGAAAATGCTTAATGTTCTGCTGTCAGAGATTTATGGGTGACTTCACACAGTCACTCATAGCAGGATTCCTCTCAAGTGATAATGGCTCCAATGTAGTGAAGTGCATTAGCGATGGTGGTTTTTTCAGGGTGCCCTGTCTGGCATACTGCCTTAATCTTGTTGTACAGCAGCTTCTCAACCATGCGGACATTAAGGAAACAGTTACTGTCGCACATCACATCTGTGTCCACTTTGCCCATTCTGCAAAGGCCCATGGCCATCTACATGACCTACAGCGCAATAACCATCTGCCTCAGCAATGGATGAAGTTTGATGTTGTGACCAGGTGGAACTCCACACTGTACATGCTTGAGCGGCTGTATGAACAGTATAAGGCTGCGTCAGAATACCTGCTGGTGAACACCACCTGTGACAGTGCTGGAGTGTCCATTGCTCTAATAACAGAGCAGTGGTGCCAAATGAATGAGCTGACACATATTCTCCATCCATTCGAGCATGCTACACAGGCAGTGAGTGGGGGCACTGCTTGTATAAGTCAATCCATACCTCTCATATGCATGCTGAGGCAGACACTAGTTAATGTGCGACACCAGATGGAGACAAGTGGGGATCATGGCAGTTGTGATGTAATGGATCACATGCTCCACATGCTGGACACAAATATCCATGTATCCTGCATTTTACAGTTGGTTGACTTTGCAATCACCACCATGCTGGATCCAGGCTACAAACATGGCCTGCCTTCTATATTTGAAGGAGGTCATCAGCGAGTACAAAAGTTGACAGAGAACCTCATTAGAATGGTATGTGCTGCACACATGAAAAAAGCATGCACTGTGGCAAAACAGGTTGCTACCACCACCAGCAGCTCACAGGCAACCCAATCAGAGAAAATGGGCAACGAGAGCAGAAAACAACAAGCAATCCCATTTGGGATGTTCTCTTCAGGTGGGAGTGGAAGATATGGAGGAAAAGGAGGAGGAGGAGACAGATGAGGCAGCTGTACTCAGGGCAGCCGAACAAATGGTGGAGGCCTACATGGGGGGGGGCACAAAGCACCTTGCCATTACTGATGAGCCATTTCTGTACTGGAGCAACAAAATGACTGACTGGCCAGCACTAACATCAGTTGCTGTGAAATACCTGAGCTGCCCACCATCCAGTGTCAGTGTGGAACAAGTGTTTAGTGTGACTGGGGCCATTGTGAGTGACCGTGAGGACCAATTTGTCACCCAAGAACGTGTCCATACTAACATTCATCAAAATGAATGAAAGGAACATTCCACACAACACAGTGATGTCAGTGGTGTTGCCCCAGAACTGTGTCTCGTGATGAGGATGATGACAATCCCTTGACTAAAGCATCCACCAGCAGCAAGGTGGATGAAGCAGCAATGGTGAGAGAATGCCCACCTGGTGACAACTCCAGTCTTGAAGACTGAGGGTGCTTCTTGGATGATGTGGAAGTGGACAAAGGCTGAGTCTACTCAAGGCCCCCCCCCCCCAAAACCACTTTCCGCTCAGTATAGCGGTATAACTTATTTTTAGCTATGTACCATTGTATTGGTTATGGTTATGTGTTATCTGCTGCAGTGTGAATCACTTTCATTTGATCACCCTGTGCTGTAAAATGTTGTTTGGTCCCCAGTCCCCAGCCTATATATACTGTAAAGCAGCAGCAATACATAACCATAAATCATAAAGATTTTGCATGATTACAGTTATAATGTTCTGCAACAAAAATATCCAGATACACATGTTACCTCTCGGGCTGAGGAGGAGGTTGCTCATCTCAGGCTGAGTTGGCCAGGATTTGTGGGACCTCCTCTTCCATCCAGGGACCACCAGTGCCACTGCGTTGCCTCAGAGGTTGCCAAGAAAGAGGCGGTTGGACCACAGTGGGCTCCAGGGAGGGTGAGGTGGTGGAACAGAGGCGCATCCCTCCAGTTGTACCTCTCCACAATTCCTATGCCATTCTGGCAAAGTGTGGTTCCTCTATGGAGGCACCCACACTGGAGACCAAGGAGGATGCTGGGAACCTCCATAAGGAGACCCACAGGAGGGTGGCAGGGGACCCTGCAGGAAGAAACAACTCCTGGTGGGGACTCCATTGTTAGGAAGGTAGAACTGGGGAGGAAGGGAGAGGGAGGTAGGGTGCCTGCCCTGGCCATGGCTTGGAGGGACAGGAGCGAATCCTCAGGATTGCCGAGCAGCTGCACAGGGAGTGAGCTGGATGTCATTATCCACCTAGGGACAAATGACCTGGCTAAGAAAGGGATTAGAGAAGTGCAGGAAGAGTTTGTGGAATTGGGGAGGGCCTTAGTCAAGTAGCACGCACGGTAACCTTCTCGGAGAGCTACCCATCTACTGCATAGGGAGGCTAGGGTGTTCCGCACTCATGATTCAATCAGTGGTTGAAAAACGTGTGGAGCTCAGGGATTGGCTTCATTGGGGACTGGGGGTCCACCTGGAGTGATGCAAGCCTATACTGGCATGATGGGCTGCATCTGTCTGGGAGGGGAACCAGGATCCTAGGTGATAGGTTTAAATGCTTAATTGGCAAGCTTTTAAACTAGCCAAGGGGAGGCACTGGAAAGGAGCAGGAAAATCCTAGCCCCCAAATAATCACAGTAGTAAGTGCAAACACCAACATAGAGGTGTCGATAGGGAGAAGGGCAGGGGTAAATGGAGAAAGTGACAAAGGCAAGAAGGACAGGGATGGGGCAAAGGAGTAAGGCCATCAGGAAATGGAGGGTAATAGTACCAATGCCCGTAGTCTGGGCAACAAGCTCCCTGAGCTGATGGCCTTAATGGAAGAGGATGCCTGGATATCGTGCAGTCACAGAAACATGGTACACAGAGAACCATGACTGGGATGTTAACATACCAGGGTACATAACCTACAGGAGAGACAGGCAGGGAGAAGAGGGGAGGAGTAGCTCTCTATGTAAGGAAGGATAAAAGCAACTGAACAAAAGAGTAAACAGGGAGGAGAGGAGGCACTGTGGGTCACCTTGGAGACTGGAAGGGCACCACAATCCACACAGGGTTGTGTACAGACCCCCATGTCAGAGGAAGGAATGGACAAGGATATGATAGAAGGCATTCTTAGAATGGCAGAGAAAGGGAGATACTGTTGATGGGAGCCTGAATATGCCAGATGTTAACTGGAGCACATTTGCTGCAGCCACATCCAAGAGCAGGGCCATTCTTGATGCCCTACAGGTGGCAGGCATTAGACAGCTAGTTTCGGAACCCACTCGTGAGGGAGCAATCTTAGACCTTGTACTCTCAAATGGGGCAGTGAGAGGATCTCAGATCTAGAAGTGGGTTGCCATCTGGGGACAAGTGACCATCAAACAGTGTGGTTCACGTTAAACTCAGCTACAGAGTCAAGCCATACAAAAGTGAGGGTACTGGACTTTAGGAGGGCTGACTTTGGCAAGATGGGAGTGCCTCAGAAAGCACTAGCAAACAGGCTAGAAGGAGGTGTGGAGCAACAATGGGGAATTATCAGAACTGCCATCACAGAGGCAACAAGCCTTTGTGTGAAGCAAATAAACAAATCAAAGCGAAAGAAAAGCCACTATGGTTCTCAAAAGAGGTGGCTGTGAAAGTCAGGAAGAAAAGATAGCATTCGGAAGTATAAGGAAACACAGAAGGAGCAGGACAGAGAGCTGTACCAGTTAAGGCAGAAGGAAGCAGGAGGGAAGTCAGAATAGCAAAGGCCCAAACTGAGGAAAAGATAGCCAACTCAGTTAGAAGGGGATAAAACCTTTTATAGGTACATCAGTGAGAAAGACAAAGGGAGGAATAGTGAGGCTGAATAGAATGAACGGTGGGTGGGCAGAGGGGACAGTGAAAAGCAGGAATACTGAACGAATATTTCTGCTCAGTATTGCTAAAGAGGAGGGGAGGCCTAATCCAATTAACAGAAGCACTCTTGATAGGGGGTCGATCCCAGTCCTTTCACAGAAGAAAGGGTTCTGCAGAACTCCTAAAACTGAAGGTGGACAAAGCAATGGGTCCTGATGGAATTCACCCCAGAATTCTAAAGAATTAAGGGAAGAACTAGTGAAACCACTGGCTACTCTTTTAATAAATCATGGGAGGATGGTGTGGTACCCGAGGACTGGAGGAAGGCGGATGTGATTCCCCTTCACAAAAGTGGGACCAAGTCAGAGGCAGGAAACCACAGACCTGTCAGTCTGACCTCTGTGGTAGGGAAAGTGATGGAGTCACTTCTGAAGGAAAGAATAGTTGAGTACCTAGAGGCCAGTGGAGCACAGGACCCAAGGCAGCATGGGTTCACAGCGGGAAGGTCATGTCAGACGAATCTAATAGATTTCTTTGACTGGGTGACCAAAGTAGTAGACCAGGGAGGGGCTGTGGACATGGCCTACCTAGACTTTAGCAAGGCATTTGACACAGTCCCACACAAAGATTAATAGTCAAATTAACCAGCCTGGGAGTGGGACCCAGGGTGGTAGCCTGAAGTAAAACATTGGCTGGACAACAGGACACAGAAGGTAATTGTAAATGGGTCCACTCTGAAGAAAGGGGGTTACTAGAGGGGTACCGTGGGGTTCAGTATTGGGTCCAGTCCTTTTAATGTCTTCATCAGTGATATTGCAGAGGGACTGGAAGGAAAAGTATGCCTTTTTGCAGATGACACAAAGATCTGCAACAGGGTTGATACACAAGGAGGCGTGGAGAGGATGAAAAGGACTTGGCAAGGTTGGAGGAATGGTCAAAAGTATGGCAGCTAGGATTCAATGCAAAGAAGTGCAAAATAATGCCTGGAAACAAGAACCCAGGAAAAGAATACATAATGGGTGGGAGGTAGTAACAACAACAAAAAGGAAAGGGACCTGGGGGTAATCATATCAGATGACCTTAAGGTTAGCAAGCAATGTGAGAAGGCAGTAGGGAGAGGCTGGGGTATGCTGGGATGTAGGGAGAGGCATCATCAACAGAAAACAGGAAGTTGTCATCCCTCTGTACAGACAGTTGGTGAGACCCCATCTGGAGTACTGTGTCCAGTTCTGGAGACCCCATCTCATAAGGACATAGACAGGATAGAGGCAGTCCAGAGGAGGGCAACTAAATGGTGCAGGGTCTGCAAGAGAAGCCGTATGAAGAGAGACTAAAGGAGCTTAATATGTATACCCTTGAGGAAAGAAGGGAGGGGGGACATGATAGAAACTTTTAAGTACCTCAGTGGAATCAACAAAGTCCAAGAGGATAGCATCTTTCAGAAAAGAGACGGCAGGAACAAGGGGACACAATTTAAAGATAGGAGGGCGTGTTCAGGGGCAATGTGAGGAAGTATTATTTCACAGAGAGGATAGTGGATGCATGGAACAGCCTTCCTGAGGAGGTTGTGGGGTCTAAAACTGTGGAGAATTCAAGAATGCATGGGACAGACATAAGGCAATTCTTGTGGGGGTAGGAGGAAATAGGCTGTTGGTTAACTAGGATCTGCAGCCTATCTTGTGGTGAGGGAAATGGGCAGACTAGATGGGCCTAGCGGTCCTTATCTGCCGTCAAAGTCTATGTTTCTACTTTTCAATTTTGCTTTTAACCACATCTTACAGCAAGATATGATGTCTTGATGTCCTTAAAGTGCCCATGATGGCACATGCCACGCCGCCCCCCTCCTCCTTCCCACTACCTGACACACCCATGCACTCCATGCGACCCAAACAATATTTTCTGCCACTTACAATTCGTGACATGTTGAAGAACCCTGGCTCCTAGTACAAGCTGCATATGACTGTAATATGCTCATTCAACGTTAACACCACAAGCTGAACACATTTTAGAAATGGTGAATGGCAGCCATCTTTAATGATGCTAGTCATTAATTACAAAAGTAATCATGAAAAGGCTTAGCAACTTACAGCATCCAGTTACCCCAAAAAAGGTTACTTATGCAATACTACCAGGTTAAAGTTCTTGTACTGAAACTGTGATGGCTCTGGGGGGTATATGCTGCCCTCAGCTTGGCTTCCAGATTTTCATGATTACTGCAGCTCTGCCACCTCAAATGATTAGACAATCCATTAGCCTCCTCCACCTAATTATTTACTAAACACCATCTCAACCATCCATTTCCATATAGTTTCTCCCTGGATGTGGGTGGTGCTTACTCGTTAATGGTATGGACATCAGTGACCAATGTCGCAGTTCAAGCAACACCCTCTGTCTTGCATGCAAATTGCAGGACAGCTCCTGCAGGGCCTGGATGGATGTAGTCATCACACAGAGATAGGATGAAACCTCAACATAGGAAAATGATCTAGACAAGACCAAGGATAAGGAAAAAATTACGAATACTCATCGATCTGCATTCTGCATACCCGGTTTTAGCAAGCAAATTAGAACACACGTATAAAAAAATGTATACTTACCATACCCCATGATGTCATTAAACTCGTGGAATTGCCCCAGAAGGAACATGCTGGGTAGTGCACATGATTCCAGGCCATGATGAAGCACAGTAGCAGGCACTTCCCTTCCTAACAGAACTGCGTGCCTGGAAATTAGATAAAAGAAGAACAAATTTCGAGCATTGTAAAAGTTTCAGCCCACCCACCAACATCCTCCCAGTCCCACCCCCAACCCCAGCCCTCACCCCTACAGAAGACCATAATAAATGAAATACTTCCCTCAGGGACTGTGAAAGTAGGACCATGGCACAATTAAATAAATCCCCAGATCTGGTTGAGCAGCAGGCGGCAGCAGCGGGGCGAGACTTAACTTAGCTGGAATTCCTGGTGCTGATAAAAGCAAACAATAACATAATTACTATCAAACTCAGACATCCAGATGGCAGTAACAGACATACCCACAACTAATGAAAAATTAAATACTTACCGTCTGCCTTGGGATTGGAATGTGGTTCATTCCAACATCCCTAGAGCCTAATCCTGGCCTGGCATGATGATGTCATCCACAGCACACTGAAAAATAATATTAAAGCAGTACAGACATATTAGAACTCAAGACGCCAAAGTACCAACCCACCAACACCCTTATCTTGCACAGGAAAAAAAATTAAGACAAATACTTACGTGTTCAGCAGCAGCAGTATGGACTGTGTGAAGATAATCCACCAAGCATCAACCATCCAGAACAGTAGTTCTTGTGGCAGCTTGGCAAGTAATAGTCAGAGACAGCAGCAGGCAGCAAGCTACGGTGCCCTGAAATGTCATTCACACCCTCCCCACCACCGGCAGGCAAGCTACAACCACAGAGTCGGTCAACACAGCCAATCAGAACAGCAGCATAGGAAATGATAATTTACTACATGTCTATCCCAATCAGTTGAAAAAGCAGCAGCAGGAAGAAACAATTGTGAGTAGCAGCAGCATTTTGCAGGATGAATTCATTTTCACTGCATGGCAATGGCACCCCTTTCAGGACCATGAGGTGGTGGTACAGCATTTAACATCAGGACTGACACCAGACCATATTTCAGTCTCTATTATATCTGCCATTTTGCTGTCTCATTTCTGGACATGTACAGCCTGCCCTGCACTCGCATAACTGAGATTCAGCACAGATGACTTGTAAACAGTGGACCACAGACCATGTATTGGTTCGGTGGTGGCTTAGGCATTATGACAACATGACTGAGACCTGATTTCTGTCTGAATTTAATGTCACATTTTTGGGAAACATTTCTGGACTAGTAGGCCCAGTTTTGGCATGATCAGCACCAAGATTCTGGCTGAAATGCTTGGCAAACAGGCCCAAACCCTCCCCAGGGTCTCATGGGTTCCCTTTATGCCTATCCCAGGTCCTCTTAAAGCCTCCCACTGTCTTCATTGAGATGACCTCTTCTGGCAACACATTCCATTTGTCCACCACCCTTTCTGTGAAAAAATATCTCTTAACATCCCTCCTAAACCTCCCCATCAACTTCAAACTGTGCCCCTCATGGATCTGTTGTCCCTCAGCTTGAAGAGACCTTCCCAATCCACTCTATTTATTCCCTTTAGGTACTTTAAGGTCTCTATCATATCCCCTATCTCTCTCTCTCTCTCTCTCTCTCTCCCTCTCCTCCAGGGAGTACATTCTCAGGGCTCCCAGTCTCTCCTCGTAAGACTTCCCCTGTTGTCCCCCTTATTATCTTGGTTGCCCTCCTTTGGACCCTCTCTAACAAGCCAAAGTCTTTATTATGATATGGATTCTAGCACCTTACCCCATATTCTAAATGGGGTCTCACCAGTGACCTGTACAGGGACATTATGACCTCACCCTACTGCTGAATCCACTGGCTATGCACCCCACCATCCTGTTCACTTTTGCTACTGCCCTCCTGCATTACATGGAGTGTTAATTGTTAGGATACCAACCCCTTCATCTATCACACTGGCATGACATTTCATTATGGCAATCTAGACCCCTGAGACAGTAATGTATTACTTTGTTCCTCCACCCCTGCCACATCATATCCCTCATGGCATAAGATCATCATGCCAAGTCAGTAGTCATGCACATATCTACTCTTTTAAGTTTATAATTGAGTTTATACAGATATTTGATATTAGTAGGCAGTCTCAGATTTCAGTTTTAGGGTATGTACACTGATTCAACACACTCACACACCTACTGCACCTGGGGAATCCTGCTTCCTGGAAATATCAATCTTTGAGTTTTCCTTTTTTTTTTTTTTGTTTTGTTTTTTTTGTTTGTTTTGTGTTTTTTTTTGTTTGTTTGTTTTTTTTGTTAAAAAAAAGGCAATTGTGCTGGCCCAGTGGCTTGGAGGGCTGAGGCATCATGTCTTACCTCCTGCCACGCCTAGGGTTGTGCAAAACTGAAATATTTCACCTGCCAAAATATTTCACGTAGTTCCGAATTACACAAAATTTTCACCTGGGAGAAATGAAATTTCGCCTGGTTTTCCAAATTGTAATGGCGAAATTCTCAGGTAAATAAGTTTAGTCGCTAATTTCTCCCATTAACCCTTTGAGAACTGAATATGTGTGAACGTATATAGATTCTGGCCGTAAATATACGTCCACAATCTTCTAAGGGTTAATGCTTAAAATTTCGCCTTGTGGTGCAATTTCACCACCAAAAGTTTGCTCCAAAAGTGAAATATGCAGTGCATTGTGGGTAAATAGGTTAAATATCACATGCAGCTTGCTTACATCTCATTCGCTGCGTGTTGAGTTGGAGAGCAGTCTGTTGTGGTGCATCAGAACCAATAAACCCTTTTAAAACCTCTTTAAAACTAGTTTTTTGAGAGTGAATTGCTCTAAAATATACATTTTTTCCCAGTACTGCTAGGAAACATTTTCTAATTTTGTGGATTTTTGCATAATACTAAGTTTAATTAGGTTTTACTTTTGCCTGTGTCTTTGAAAGAGTTGAGTGTGGTAGGGTATGAGTGCAGGCTATTTTTAGCCTTTTACTTAACAGATTACTCACAAATTGTGAGTTATTTTGTACTGTTATTGCTTATTAATTTTGTTATATCTTGATAATTTTCTTTTTTTTTCTGAAAAGTTATCTGTCCTGTCTGAGAGTTTCTGCTGCTGTTAGTCTGTGTTATATATAGAGAATACTGGATAAGCAACTATACATAACCAGTGTGTTCTGCCACAGAGGGATTCTGATTCCTCTGGACCTCAAGAGCCAAGCTCGAGATACATGGAATCTAGAACCCTGAGCTGGGAAAACACACTGGTTGTACATAGAGTTGTTCACCCTGTATTTTTTTCTAGTGTATAGTACTGTGTGAAAAATGTGTTTTGTGAGTTCTTTTGCTTTCAAAATGAAACTGACTCATGCAGTCTCTAGAGGTTCAAGAATGCTGTTCTGCTACAGTAGGGTAGAACAGCATTCCATGACCTTGGAACTGTGGTAGAACAGCATTTTGAATGGGATGGAATTATATACAGAACAACACTCCACTCTACACTATATTCCATTCTTCAGCTTTTAGTTGTGATTGTGAATTCTAAAGTTTTAAACACACAGAGATGATCCATTATTTATTTTTATTTGTCTGTGGTTAGTTCTGTTTGCTGAAGTGTTAACTTGTGTCATTTAAACTGTGAAAATCAACAGTTCTATATTTTTGTGTATGGAAACTTAAGTACTTTTACTTGATCACTTGAACTTGTCCATTTGCAGTCGCACTGCTTTGTTGAATTGCTCCCCTGTATTTTATTGCTGGTGCTTGCCTCTGCACATTGCTCAGTGTTCCTCTTTTAGTTGACTTACCTTACCCTTTCCCCGTTATAGCATTGTTGGTTTAACACCTGATACGCGTAGTATAGAAAACTATATATTACAGTTCAGTTAGAGGGGAAGGGGGAAGAAGCTTCTAGTTGGATGCTGGGAGAGTAAGTAGACTTGAAAGATTTTCTTAGCTGGTTTTCTGTTTGTTTCTAGCAGACCATTTGGTGTTTATGGGTGTTTAAAAGTTGCTATCTGGCCTGTAAGTGTAGGCATCATATTACAGGGATTAGTGCTGTTTGAAAGTAAGGTGAGACTCCCAACTCAGTCAGTCTTCAGTTAGAGGGAAGGGAAGAAGCTTCTAGCTGGATGCTGGGAAAGTAAGGAGACTTGAAAGATTTTCTTAGTTGGTAGTGCTTGAAGAGGTGCAATGAGGGGCAGACATGGGGCTGATACACTCTCGTGAGAGTCGGATGTAAGCCCTGATCCCACCCCTCCCTCCCCAGAGCTCGGCTCTTTTATAGGGAACACCTGCCCTGCAATTGGAGAAAAAGGCTCAGGTGCAGCCCATGTAGTTCTAGCCACTGGGGTCAGGTTTAAGGGGCTGGTAGAGAGGAGCTTAGGGAGTTGTACACTTCCTCTATAAGTTTACTGTGTAGTACTGCACCTAGTAACAGGGGTACCTGTTTACTGTGGGACTGTATCTAGGATTAGTGGGTGACCTGATTAGTGGGTAGGAGTGTATCTTGGACTAGTGGGGAATCTAGTGGTTCACCCAAGGAATCCTACTTGGAGGAGGATGGGACCACACATCATTAGGGCCGGCATCTTTGGGAGGGTGGTGGGGTGCACAGGGTGTGGGCGCCATGATACTGGACTGGGCTTGGAAGTTCGGTGGTTGCCCAGTGTGCTACCAGCTGGCACAGCTTAGGGAGGAGTTTGAGGGGATTAGGAGACAGCTGGAGGGGGGTTAGGTTAGGGAATAGGGTGAGAGCTCTCCCACAGGGTTGCACCAACACTAGGGGTGGGGGCATAGGGAAAGGAGTGCAGGAGAATACTCTGGGGTCGCATAAGGACCCTGACAGAAGGGGCCCAAAAGGAGGACACTACCAAGGAAACAGGCAGGTTTCTGGGGACCCTCATGGGGGGGGCCAAAGGGAGGACATTCTCAGGGAACTAGGCAGATGGCTGGGGCTGGACAGAAGGAAGCAAGGGGGAGAGGTGGATTGGACCTTAAGCTCAGTAACAGCTTCAATTTTCTTCTTCTGCTTGAGGATGGGGGGTGATGTAGCCATGACAGGGCGGTTAAAGATGAAAAGGGAGGGAGGGCAGGAGGCAGTGGCTGGATAGCAGGAAAAACAGGGGGTACTTGGAATGCAGGGAAAATGGGGGCTGGTGGATCAGAGCAGGAGGAGGAGGGGTATAGGGAGGAAAGGCAAGGAGAAGGACCAGTTGGGAGGAAAGGCAAGGAGAGGACCAGAAGTACAAGAAGAATACAGTAAAGGTAACTGAGGGTTTATGCCAGGGAGCACAACAGGCAAGAGGGGCTGAATGGAGACAGGGAGCAAGGAGGATGAGCCAGGCAAGTTTAGCAGATGGGGCGGAGGACCAGTTGTGAGCAGTGATGGGGGTGGATAGAGTGGTACAAAGGATACTGGAGGAGGAGAGGTATAGGATTGGAGGGGGGGGTGGCCAGGGTAAATAAGAAGGGGGCGCAGGGGACACCCAGATAGGGGAGGAGTAAGGAACCAGCTGGGGGAGGGGCAGAAAGAACGAAGGGACATGGAAGGAGGGAAATGGAGGAAAAGGGATGGTCAGAGTGCTCTGTTGGGTGATTCCATGATCAGGGTATCAAATGGGATAGGGAGGGGAAGTCTTCCTGGTTAGAAACAAATGCTTCCCTGGACTAATGGTGCACAGGGCCAAGCATGAGGCATATCAGCTGGCAAAGGATTGTGGAGGTTCCCTGACATACCTGGTCCACTCTGGGTACCAATGACATTAATGAAATAGTGACCCAGAGATACAGGCAAGGTTCAGGGGAGCATGCCAGGTCTGTCATGACATAGGATGTGCAGTTTCCTTCTTGAAATACTGCTGCTACAAGGGCTAGTGGGGAGCACAAAAGGAAGATTAGGGAGATAAACCAGTGGCTCAGGGGGTGGTGTGGGGCCAGAGGGTATGGGGTTGATGGGGGATTGGGGGGACCTGGGAGCATAAGGGTCTGTATGCTAGAGATAGACTCCATCTCAATTTGGGGAGAAGGAAACTTAAGTTGAAAATAGAGGGTTCACTGGTGAGAGGTGGGGTTTAAACTTGTGAAGGGGGGAGGGATGGGAGAAAAGGCTGTCGGGGGGGCCGATAAGGAGGGACTCTGTCTGCACTCCCCAGGGAGCTGGAGGAATGCAGGAAAAGGCCGACTGGTAAGGTGCTGACTGGGGAAGATGAAATCCCCATGGGAACCACGAGCAGGGGAAATGGAAGTATATCGGAAAGGGTGGAGGGGTAGTCCTGCTAAATGCCAGGAGCTTGGCAATAAAATGCCTGAGCTCCAGGTGATGCTAACTGAGGGAGAGGTGGATGTAGTAGTGGTCACTGAGACGGCAAACCACAGGGCATGACTGGGACCTGAACCTGGAGGGTTACAACATGTTCAGGAAGGACGGGGGGAGGGAAGGGGAGGAGGGGTAGCAACAATAGTCAAAAACTGCATTGGCATAGGAGGAGTGGAGGAGGCAGAGGGAACTGTGGAGGTGATTTGGGTCACCTTGATAACAAGGGGAGCAAGAGAGTAAAAATAGGAGTGGTGTATAGACCCCCTGTGCTGGCAGAGGAGCTGGAGGAGAGTCTGGTGGCAGATGTTGGTAGGCACTGCAGATTGGGCAGAGAAAGGGTGGTGGTGTTGGGAGACTTAAACATGCCAGGAATGGACTGGGAGACTGACATCCTTGGTGGCCAGGGAACAGAGGTTGTTGGATGTCTTTTCAGGGCGCTTCCTAACTCAGCAGGTGAGGAACTGACCAGGGAGGCCACGGATACTGGATGTGGTCCTGGCAGACAGTGACCAGATTGGGAGGCCTGGAGGTAAGGAACTCGTTGGGCGGGGCGACCATACCACGGTCTGGTTCAGCCTGGACCTAGGAGGGGTAGAAGTCTGCACAAAGATGGAGGTAACTGACTTCAGGGGGGCGGATTTCAAGGAACTGGGAAGGATCCTTAAGAAGCATTTGGATGGGATTGGGCCACACATGGACACTGATAGTAGGTGGGAAATCATCAGGAGTGGAGTGCAGGATGCTACCAGCACCTGTGCAAGAGTAAGACAAAAATGAGGTAGGGCCCGTAAACCCTGCTGGTGGACCAGGGAGATTCAGGAGGTGGTGAGGGGAAAGAAGGTGGCTTATATGCATTTCAAGTGCTCAAGGAATGAAAGGGATCGAGGGGAGTATGAACTGATGTCCAGAAGGGCCACTAGGGTGGTGAAGGTGGCTAAGGTAAGGAAGAAGCAGAACCTGGCCAGGGAAATTAGGAGAGGGAACAACGGGTTCTTTAGATATATTGGGGAAAAACGAAGGGTGAAGGGTCAGATTAGCAGGATTAAAACAGGGGAGGGATGGGCACAAGACCCAGGGGAGCAGGCTGAGGTACTAAATGAGTACTTTGCCTCAGTTTTCACCAAGGAAAGGGGGAGAGGCTGCATCATACATGGGAGGAGATGGTGAAACTGAGGAGGGGGACCCTTGCTGATCGGCGGGTCTGGAGAGAGGGAGACCATCACTGGCAGGAGGGGGGGAAGGAAAAGCAGAGGGACGAGGTAGCAGAGGTGGAAATCATGGCAGAGAGAGTGAGAGAAGCCCTCAGGTCCCTTAAGACAGAGAAAGCACCAGGGCCAGATAAATTACATCTCAGAGTGCTGAAGGAACTGTCGGATGTCCTGGCAAAACCCCTGGTGGAGCTTCTCAGCATCTCTGAAAACAGGGTGGTGCCCCAGGACTGGAAGGTGGCGCATATGGCCTCTTCACAAGGGGGATCAAGGAGGTGGCAGGAACTACAGGCCCATCAGCCTGACATCAGTGATGGACATGGTGATGGAGGGAATTGTCAAGGAGAGGCTAGGGGGGGACCTGGAAAAGTCGGGTGCCTGGACGATAGACAGCATGGATTCATCCCAGGGAAATTGTGTCAGAGAAACCTTGTGGAGTTCTATGACTGGGTGACAAGTGCCTTGGACCTGGGTAGACCGGTGGACGTCCTCTTTCTTGACTTAAGCAAGGCATTTGACTCTGTTCCTCACTGGGGCCTGTTGAATAAGCTGGGAGAAATGGGGGTGGGGAACCAGATGATCAGATGGATAGACAATTGGCTCCAGGACCGGACCCAGAGGGTCGTAGTTGGTGGGATAGTCTCATCCCCAAGGAGGGTCATTAGTGGGGTCCCTCAGGATCAGTCCTTGGGCCCTCCTGTTCCATGCCTACATCTCTGACATAAGGAAGGGTATCCAGAGTGAGATGAGTCTCTTTGCAGATGACTCAAACTGGGGCAGTGGTGGATGGGGAGGGAGGGAGGTGGCCCACAGGGGACCTGGAGGCTCTGGAAAGGTGGTCTAGAAAGTGGAAGCTGAGGTTCAATGCATGGAAATGCAAGGTACTGCATCTGGGAGCCAGAAACCCAGGCCAAATGTACACCCTGGGGGGGGGGGGAATGCTACAAGGCTCAATGTCTGAGAGGGACCTGGGGGTGGTGGTGGATGTCAAGATGAACAACTCCAAGGCTTGTAGGAGGGCAGTGGCCAAGGCCAACAGATACTGGGATGCATCGCTAGGGGAATCACCTCCAGAAGGAGGGAAGTAATACTCCCTCGGTATAACTGCTTGGTGAGGCCACACCTTGAGTACCGAGTGCAGTTTTGGAGGCCACACTTAAAGAGGGACATTGAATTCTTGGAGAGGGTCCAGAGGAGTGCAGCCAAAATGATCTGGGGCTTGGGGGACAGGGCTTAAGGGAGAGGCTCGAAGAGCTAAATATGTACACATTGGAAGAGAGAAGGGACCGGGGGGACATGATAGAGGTCTTCAGGTACGTCAAGGGGTTAAATAGGGGAGGAGCAGTCAGGGTGCCCCGAAGGAAGGAGGGGGGCCAACTACAGGGCATGGGTGGAAGCTGGAGGGGGAGGGAGATTCAGGGGAGAAAGGAGGAGGTGCTACTTCACTGAGAGGATGATGGAGCCATGGAATGCGCTGCCCAGGGGGCTGGTGGAGGCAGAGACGGTGAAGGGGGTTCAAGAGGGGTTGGGACAGGTACAGGGGAAGGGTTCTGGAAGCAAAATCCTGTGCTGCTGGAATATCTGGGACTGGGAAGGGAGAAGCCAGAGGGTGAGGGGCAGTAAGGTCAGCTCCCAGGGTGGGGTCTGACCAAACGAGCAGACACGAAAGACCATTAGGCCTATTCTGCTGGCATTTTAGTATGTTAGTATACAGCAGTTTTCAAGCGATTGCTTGCTGATCCCTCCCATCCAAACCACTACCATATTGTGGTACTTGCCTTAGTCAATGTTTAATGGTTGTCTCTGCCCTTATATTATAAAAGAAAATTGTGGTATTAACTAAGTAATAACACATTACAGTACTTTAGTTGTCCAGACACAGGTGATCTGTATTTAAAGTCGGTCACTTGTGTCCTTTTTCCTCTGTGTGTGTTACTTTAATTCCTGTTTTGGGAAAGAAAAAAGTTACCTTTTGTTTTTACTAGAATAGGCTACCTGCCATATACGGTATTAGTTGTTCTCTAAGTGCTGGCTACCTGTCCTGTCCTGATGATGTTTGGACATGTAAGGAAGCCAGTACTGTAGGTGTGACGTGTGAGGTGTTATTGACACAGTTAGCAATACATCCATTCTTGATATATTCCCAGAGAAAAGCAAAGCTTTGAATTGCAGCCAGCAAAAATGCCTGCTACGAGATGGCCCAGTACAGGGGGGAAATGTGGCAGGGGGGATGTGGGAGTTAAGGAATCTGCTGAAAAGAGTACAACTTCAGTTCTGGGTCCCACTCCCTATAGCAGTGAAAGCACACGTATGTCTGCATCACTGTCTTCTGCTGTGGGCTCTGGTGGTGTGGCAGGTACCAGCAAAGGAGCTGTTGGAAGAATGGGCATACCTGTGTCCAGGGGTGTAGCCAGGAATTTAAACTTGTACTTGTAGGCCCGTTTGGCATGATCAAGCCAAGATTCTGGCGAAATGCTTGGCAAACAGGCCCGAAACAACTATTTCCATCTCTAATGGCGGGGGAGGGAACCATATCACATCTTGACTCAGACCATATTTCAGTCCCAGTTTTATCTACCATTTTGCTGTCCCATTTCTGGGCCTGCCCTGTACTCGCAGAACAGAGATTCGCATGAGATGACTTGATAAACAGTGGACCAAAGATCATGTTTTGGTTCGGGTAGTGGCTTGGGCGCCACATGACAACATGGCTGAGACCTGACTTCTGTCTGAATTTAATGTCACATTTTTGGGGAAACATTTCTGGACTTCTGAGCCATGTTAGTCAGTCGCAACACCAAGATCAGGCCTGAAACCATTGGTAAACTGTGGGCCAAACACCATGTTTTGGTCCGGTTGGAAGGTGTGCAACATTTAACAGCATAACTGATACCTGATTTCAGTCTGAATTTACTGTAACATTTTTTTGGGAAACATTTCTGGACGTGTGGGGCATGTTAGGCAGTGGCACCATCAAGATTAGGCCTGAAAGCCATTTGAAACGGTATAGAAAACAGCAGATTTGGGTCCTGATGGTGGATGTGAACCATCTAACTGCATGACTGAGACCAGATTTCTGTCTGAATTTACTGTAACATTTTTTGGGAAAATTTTCTGGATTTCTGGGCCATGTTAGTCAGTGGCAACACCAAGATCAGGCCTGAAACCATTGGTAAAAAAGTGGGCCAAAAAAACATGTTTTGGTCCTGGTGGAAGGCGTGCAACATTTAACAGCATGACTGACATCTGATTTTGATCTGAATTTAATGTGCTATTTCTGCACTTATATAAGCCTTATTCTGCACAGCAGTGTGGACTGGAGGGGAGGGACCCAACTTAACATTTGTGGCAACTGCAGGACATGTGTTAAGCACTGAAACCATATTTACGTTTAGCTTCGCAATAAAATTGCTTATGTTTCTGTGATTGTTGTGTACGTCTTCGGACTGTTGCTGTAGACAACCACTACTACTGCAACATCACATATTTTTGGAAAATCATTTTTGTTTATAGGAACAATAATTTACATTTGTGGATAGGAGGAGAAAATATAAGAATTTGTGACACGGCATTATTGAAGGCTCTAGGAGGGCACCCCGGGATAGGCGCAACGCCGTCACGTGGTGCAGAAGCAACACGGCATTGTGAGCCGATAATGCCGTGTTGCTGTCTTGGAAAGCGGCGTTCACGACTCAACATGGCATTATTTCTCGCAATGCCCGTGTTGGAAAACAGGAAACAGCGCCGAGATAAACGGCATTATGAGAATAATGCCGTGTTGGAATAAATGAGCGCTTCCCAGCACAGCAACACGGCAGCTCCTGCACCACATGACGGGCGTTAGCTATCGGCGGCGACTTCGTAGAGCCCTCAATAATGCCGTGTTATAAAGTAACAATAAAGTCTATGAAGATCGCCTCAGTCTCCGCGCCTTTTTCTTAATGACTCTGCTTCTCTAGTATACATCGCACTTGTCTGTGCTACAAGGCATTAATCAACCCGGTAGCGTCGGCCTCTACCGTTGATTAATCTCCGCTAGGAAGTTGAACCCTTGGCAGCGCCCTCGTGCAACAACGCCCCCCCAGCGAGCATTAATCCCCGGTAGAGGCCTCCTCTGCCGGTGATTAATGCTTACGAGTAACGCAAAAGAAATACAAAGGTAAGGGGTTTATGGGTACAACACTACTGACTATGACACATGAGTACGGCAGGGGGAGGGGGACAGGCTGGGTCATGGGTAGTGTAATCAGAGGGGGAAAAAGGAATCAGTGAATAAGGAAAATGACTGTATACTATGGGGAGCATAACATTACATAACACACCACAGGACACTGACGAGACTATGTTTGACAACAAGAGCAATACTCCTCTGAAGTCCCATATTTTGCTTGGAATGGGATGATTTGGGTGTGGTAGCATTGAACCATACCATGTGATGGTCACTGGCCCCAGGTGATCTTCTACCTGGAGATCTGTGATCCTTTCCCTGTTAGTCAGTACTAGATCTAGGATAGCCCTGTCTCTTGTGGGTTGTTGTACCAGTTGTTTGAGGCCTTCCCCCTGCAGGGAATACATCATGTGTCTAGTTCTGGTAGATGTTCCTGCTGGTATTGACCAATCTGTATCTGACATGTTGAAGTCTCACATTATCAGAACCTCCCCTTTAGCTGTCATGTTTTGTATATCTTCTAACAGTAATGTGTCTATGTCCTCCCCCTGGTCTAGGGGCCTGTAGACAACCCCAGTTCTTATGGCTGTCCCATTTCCTGTTCCAGGGTGACCCACAGTTCTTCTGGCTCCTTATGTATATTCTGAATTTCTGTAGTTTTGATATTTTCATTGACATACAGGCCACTCCCCCTGTTTTGCACCTCTGTCTCTTCTGAACAGTACATAGCCAGGTACTGAAGTCTCCCAAGTGTGGTTACTGGTAAACCACATCTCGCTAATTGCTACTATGTCCAGTTTAGCCTCTGCCATTATTGCCTGCAGGTCTGGATCTTGTTTCCCAGACTGAAAGCATTTGTGTACATGATTTTCCATTGGCCAGAATTTAGTGTGCTAGTTGTTGGGTGAGGTCTGGTATTTCTCCTGTGTGTCATGTGGGGAGCTGGACCTTTTTCCTTACCTGGTGATGCAAATGAACTGCAAACATGCTGAACTCCTGTTTAACCACTAGCTGAGGGGGATGGGTGTTCTTCCCATTCAACGTATGGGGTGCTGCACCCCTCCCATTTGCTAGTTTAAATATTCTGCAAAGACATCAAACTTCTGCTCCAATGCACTGACTCCTCCTTAGTCAGATGTAGTTCATCAAATTTAAAGAATTTCTCTCCCAAACTGTTGCCAGTTCCCTACAAATTTGTGTCATTTTTCCTGGCACCAGTCCTTGAGCCACATGTTTAGTTCCCCTATCTCCCCTTCTCTGACCTTCCATCCATCTGCCTCCCTATTCCAGACTGGCAGGTTCTCAGAGAAGGAGATGCCAGATGAAATAGATGATAGTTTGTCACTCAGCCTGGTCAGATGTTCCTTGGTCTCCACAACTGACCAGCTGGCAAGGTCATTAGTCCCTATGTATACCAGGATGTCAATGTTTTCTCCTGCTTCCTGAACAATTTTAGCAATGTGGCCAGTGTCTCTCCACGCTGATTTATCTGGGAGACATCTGACCATTACCCCTGGCTGGAGATAGGTATCAACTCCCAGAATCACGGAGTCTCCTATGATCAGAAGTTTTTGGGATTTCCTTTTTCCTTTTTTTAGTTTGGTTCCTGTTTTGGGCATGTTTTGTTGTGCTAGCTCCTGTGCTGCAGTGTCCTGCTCTGCAGTGTCCTATGCCCCTTTGTTTGATTTCGGAGATAGCGGCAGATACCTGTTTGATAGTTTTATATGGTTTGTGGAGGTAGTATGTTGGAGAGCACCAAGTGATGGATCACCCAATTTGCCCCTTCTAACCATCTGCCAACCTACCAGACCAACTACCCTCTGCAGTCGAGGTGCTTCTGTTGAATGTTTTATATGGTTTGTGGAGGTAAAATGTTGGAGAGAACCGAGTGATGGGGCACCCAATTTGCCCCTCCTAACCAACTGTCAACCTCCCGGACCAACTACCCTCTGCGGTTGAGGTGTTTCTGTTGGATGTTGGGGAAATGGCTGGTGGTTCTTATAATGTATTTCCTCTTGAATATGAAATTTGAGGTGCACATCTCTGCCCATGCTGCCTGGAGCTTAGCCCTAAGATCTCCAATGGCCCAGCATGTAGGACATTGCTCTGCTTGAGTCAAATATCAATAGGACCCAGTCTAAAACACTAAATGAATGTGCTGGAATGCCCCACAGTCAAAGTTATTAAAGGAA
This sequence comes from Neoceratodus forsteri, assembly GCA_016271365.2. Lineage (NCBI taxonomy): Eukaryota > Metazoa > Chordata > Ceratodontiformes > Ceratodontidae > Neoceratodus > Neoceratodus forsteri. The sequence goes on along the minus strand of CM057456.1, from coordinate 582,353,407 downwards.
AAGCACTGATTTATGCCAAAAGGAACCAACTACTGGGACTCAAATAATAACACTAAACATGTGTGCTGGGGGAATAGAAATAGTTGTTCCACAAATATGAAAAACAACTCACCAGAGAACAGTTGGATACAGAGACTGAAGCTCCAAACCCTCTGAGAGGATCAGTGCCAGGTTGAAAACACAAAGCCAATATTTCAACAAAGCTGTGCAAACCTATCTTTCGCCACTATCAACTGAGGGTCCATAAGCAAGCCCAACACTGATTCAAGACGGTCAAGCTGAATTTGAACACTTCCACCTTAGTGAACAGACAATGTTTACTCAGACTTTGGACCCCACAATGTCCATGCTAACACTCAGGGTAAGCAACACTAAATTGAAATTGTCGGGGGAAAAAGATGCATTAAAAGTGGGTGATAAAGCAAGTAGAAAAGAGATCTTAAAAACTGGTTTGGAGTTTACATCAGGCGGTGATACAGAACCTATCCAAGAAACAGCAAATGCAAACAGGTGAAAAAAATTCTAATCCACAAGAGTCTTAACAAAATAATTTAAGCTTCAAGGAGAATTCAGAGAGTGAATCTTGAATAGAGAGCAGTGAGGAGGAGGAAACTGTTACACCTCCCAGTGAAAATTATATTTAGACAAAAAAGACATCTCAACACAAATGGAAACAATGATTACACAGCAACTAACATTGAATAAATATTTTAATTTAACCCAGGACCTGATAAAAGAAAATAAAGAGATGAAGCAAGAAATGACCGATTTAAAACAAGCCCTCTAAACTGTTTTACAAAATGGATGCTACTCCACGACAAATAAAAAATCTTGAAAATGCAAACCTGGAACTTAAAGAGAAGATTATTAATAATGGATTATGAGCTAGAAGGAAAAATATACATATCCTTGGGGTACCTGAACTTTGAGATAACAGCAGGTCCTTAAAAGAAACATTCAGCCAGGTTGCCACAGCCTTTATGGATGTCCAGACCACAGAAGTAAATTTTAAAATTGATCAGATACATTGAGGGCTGCAAGCCAAACTATCTGACCATTCACTTCCCAGACCTATTGTACTGAAGTTTCTCCATTCAGGAGATAAAGATACATTGATGTCTTCAGTTTAAAAAATCAACTTAATGGGAGCAAATATAACCATCTATAATGATTTACCACCAGAAATCATACAAGCATGAAGGAAATTTGATCTGCTTAGAAACAAACTATGGCTCATGGTTATCAGGCCACTATGACATTTCCTGCAAAAATGAGAGTCATAATCAATGAAAAAAGACATGTGTATGGAACAGTATAAGAAGATATTAATGAATTAAAAATCAGATTGCCAGAAATGTTTTCAGAAAAAGAAGATAAATGATGTCTTGGAATAAAAAGTATGAAAGGGGGGAGGCAGGGGAAGTAAAAAAAAAAAACTACAAGAAGTATTAGAAAAGTACAAGTTGAAATTAACATGAACCAGTAAGGGAAGAGTTAATGTGGGGTTAGATATCATAAATTTATATCAAGAATTTAAGAAGCTACAAGGGTCCTATAAAAGATTTGTGAAACAAAACATGAATTAAGAATCTTATATAATAAGTTTATTCTCCAGAAATTATGGGCAGATTCTATCTTTTTTTTTAAATACAGCTCTGTCACCTCTATCATTGACTACGGCCTTGCCATCTATGGCTCTGCCTCAACAAGTGCCCTCTGCAGGATCTCAGTTTCTCTCAACAAAGTCTGTAGCCTACTAACGGGTGTGGCCCGACAAACTCACACCTGTGACCTCTATGCACAGGCCAGCTGGCTACCCCTACTCAGCAGAATACAATACCAGACCTGCTTACTTACTAAAAAGATTCTCCTCGGTCTCATGCCACCTGGTGTTAGCTCACTCCTTACTACCTACAGTGGCACTCAACAAACACATGGTGCCCAATCTCTAACCTTTCAGGTTCCTAGATGTCGTACCTCCATGGGTCAGCGGTCCTTTATCTATAGAGCCGCTCAATGGTTCAATTCCCTCAATAAAGAAGAACTTTCCTCTACTACACTTGGACCCTTCAAAGGAATCTCAAACTTTACCTCACCTCTACCACTCAATGTGACTGCTTCTCTGAACAGAGATCTCTCTAAACACCTCCCAGCTCACTCATGTCTCACAGCCCACCCTTTCCCAGTCTCATTCCCTCTGGCACTGGGCCTTCCCTGTGACTCCTTTCCTACTTCGCATCTCCACTGGTACAAGACATTTCCACCACCATCAGACAGTGGCCCATTAGCCTGCCAACTTCCTCTCCCGGTCGCACACCTGCAATACTAACTGCCTATGGTGCCCTCTATCTCTTATTGTTACCACAGCCAGCTGCCTACTCAAGCTGCTCGTTATATGAATATTATCTCAAAGTATGTTATAACTGAGTATCTTTATTTTTTCTTTTAGTTGTTTTGGTTGTTTATTGTGCATTCTTTTACTACCTCTGTATGTATGTTGACCCTCATCCTTTGATGTGGAACCTTTGTAAATGAGCAGTTTCTGCTCAAAGGTATTTGTAATCTGAGAATTTAATAAAATAAAAATAAATCTGCTCTAGGAATGAATATAAGTATTCATAAATAAAATATAATGAAGACGTACCCTTCAGGTGAATGTTTTTTGTTTTTAACAAAATACAGTACTATGGGAGCAGGGGGAGTGGTGGGGAGGCAACCTGCTATGTGTCACAAGATACAGGGTATGCTCATTCACTGTATTAATGTTGATATAGTAATAATTATAGATTATCAGAAGGGAAGGGGAAGTAAAGCTAAAAGATGGGTATTGAAGTCAAATAATGTAATAAGTATGCAAGAGTTAGTTTGGTGTGCTTCTCCAAGCATACAAGGGACAGAGAAAAAGAACCATGTGATTCAGGAAGATATGTATAGGCAAACTCTAATACTGGAACCACTGGGAGTTATCATGAAATACAAAAAATAAAATGATGGACCTGAATAAAATAACAATCTTATCACTAAATACGAATGGTATAAACTCCCCAGTTAAAAGAGTTAAATTACTAACATATTTTAAAAAATCTGATGCACATATAATGTGCTAACAAGAGACCCATCTCTAACCATCAGAATTAATAAAATTAAAAAATAAATGGATTGAACACATACTATATAGCACAGGTACCAGAAAAGGGTTCAAGTCAGTAACATCTCAGAACAAAATAAAGTGGACAAAAATAAAGCACCAAAAACAGTGTCACCATCAATATTGGCAGAACAAAATGAAGTGTGCCAGAACAATGCAGGCCACACAAAATGCAGATAGCAAACAATGTCCACTGCATGGAGACACTACACTAGAACCACAGGGGCCAGGAGCACAAGCAAGCATGCCATCTCCCTGTCCTGTGTGTTGTGTGTTGCTGGGGACATGCTGGCTTGTGCTCCTGGCCCCTTGCATTATACATGGCCATCCACATGGTGGCCATGGTCCACCTGTCCTCCAATGGTTACCCCAGCACATGTTCTCCATCACTCAGCATTCTGGGGGGTGTACCCCACCATCTGGGTGCCTGTGCCATTAGATTACCATAGTAAGTGTCCAGTGGCCTGCTTCCCCCAGTGGTGGGTGCTCCATGCCCTGTTCCATCTCCCTGCACCCCTGTGCAGTTCCTGTGCATGAGTGCCTGCTGCTGTATGTTCCAGTGCAGTACCTTCATGTGATGGACATTGTTTGCTATGTGTGTGTCATGTGGCCTGCATTGTTCTGGCATGCTACATTTTGTGCTGCCAGTATTGATGGTGACACTGTTTTTGCCGCTTTATTTTTGACCACTTTATTTTGCTCTACAATGTTACTGACCGGAACCTCAGAAAAGGTAGGGGAATAGCAATAATGATAAAAAAATGTATTGACTGTAAAGTAGTGGACTAATTCTGTGATAATGAAGAATGAATCATTATGGTAACTATTCTAATAAATAATCATAAAATAACTCTGGGCTCAGTGTATGCTCCATTCACCAAATATTATTCTTTTTTGTCAGAAATAACAGAAGGTAAACAAAAATTTCAAAATGATAATACTATTGTGGCAGGTGATTATAATGCTTTACAGAATCTGTTTATGGACAGAACAACACCCCACCTAAAGGAAACATATGTATTTCAAAATGATATAAGTTTTTTAGAAACCTAACTACTTTGTGATGTGTGAGAAATTTTAACCCTTCTTTATGAAAATTCACATGTTTTGATAAAAAAAACAAAAATATTTATGAGAATAGACATTTTGTTTCAATGAACTTAATAAAAATACATCAGAAATAGACATATATACAATTCTAATCTCAGATCTTGCCACAACAACCCTTACACTCAATATAAAAAACTATGAAGAAATGTACACAAATATGGTCCTTAAATAACAAGTTACTAAAAGATGAACAATTTATCCAAACAATAAGACTAGCAATAAAAGAGTTTTGGTACTTTAATTATTCTGGCCAGTGTACAATTTTATCATTATGGGATGCCTTTAAGGCCACAATAAGATGGGCTATTATAAGTTATCGAATGAAAGTATGGAAAGAAAGGAATAAAATAAATGAAGAGGTCAACACTAGATTAAAACAATTAGACAATCTAATTTTTACAGGACTATACTAAATATGAAAAAGAATGGTATACATTATGGAATAAAAAACAAGAATGAATTTACATTGAGTCCCAAAGATTATCAAATAAAATCAAAATACAGGTATTTTCATACAGATAAATCAGGGGAACTGCTAGCTAATCTGGTAACAACAGAGAATTAAAAAAATATAATAAATGCCATAAAAGACCCCGATGGTAATATACAAAAAACTGATGGAGACATTGCAAAATATTTTCTGAATTATACAACTATTTATCATATTAAATTTTCCCCAGATCCAGAATTATTTGCAAACTTCATGAAAAAAAGTCAACATTGCCGCTAACTTATTTTTTCATTTTCTCCAGAAAAACAACAAGAAATATATTATATTATTAATAATGTAGCTAGGAAAAAGTCATCCGGTCTTCATAGACTTACCAACAAATTTTTAAGATATTCGCAAAAGCTTTAACTCCCTGGATAGAATAAATGATAAATGAACTACTATAAGATTTACCAAATAGAGATATTCCACAGGAGGCAGTGAGGAGGCAGTATAGCACAGTGGTTTGGGGCTCTGAGCTGCAAACCTGGTGACCTGGGCTTGAATCCCACAGCCCCCACTTGCATACTGTGTGACCCTGAGCAAGTACTCAACTTCCTTGTGCTCCCAGGTCACACTTGTAAACAAGCTTTCAGCTTAGTGTCTCTCTCCTGGTAAAAAACCAAAAACAAAAAAAAACAGTTAATGCAAACAGCAAAAATAATACTTATCCATAAACAAGAGGCTCCAGAAAACTATAGACCCATAGCCATACTGAATGCTGATTACAAACTTACTGCCAAAATGATAAATTATAGAATTCAAAACAATCTAAACTCATTTATTCATTCTGACCAGTATGAGTTTATGAAAATTAGGAAATATCACAAGCAAATAAAGAAATTCAATCAATGATTCATATATTAAACACCAAAAAAGAGCATAAGTTAAAAAGCTATATAAAAATACATTAATGAGATAGTAAATTAATCAATTCATAACATCAGATTTAGCCATGGAAAATAGAGTTAGGCAGGGCTGTCCCGTCACCCACATTATTCACAATATCTTTAGAACCTTTGCTGTTAGTAATTAGAAGTGGCATACAAATTCAAGGAATAAAAATAAATCAAGAAAACATAAAATTAAGCACTTTCTCTGATGATATCCTTTTAATAATAAAAATATTTAATCATCTTTAGGAGCATTTCTAAATGATATCCAATTATACTCCAAAATCTCAGGTTACCAAATGAATAAACAGAAATCGATAATAATGAAACCATTACAATTAGAAAAAAATAGATAAGGAATTTTAAATCCCAAACTTTATAAAATATTTAGGTACACGTTTAACTCCGATTAAAATACAAATGTAAAAGTTAACTTTGATAAAGCAAAAATTACCATTGAATCCCTTCTACAGAATTGGATGAATTTATCATTATCCATATAGGGAGGATAGACACAATCAAATGATGGCTATGCCACATTTAATATATGCGATGCAGAATTTATTGGGGTCACCATCTCATCAGTGGTTCCAGGATGTAAAAAGAGTATTCTCTAAGTTTCTATGGAGATGGGGGAACCTCAAATTGCAAGGGATAATCTAAAAACCCTTGAGAGCAAGGTGGCATGGGTTGTCAGACCCATTATTATATATAGGCTCATATTATAGCTACATTTTATCAATGGTCTTTTTCCCTGATGAAGGCCAACATTTGTACCAGGTCTTATTAAACCTAATAATGACAATAGGAATAAGTTACAGAATATTTTCCTGGACCCTAGCATTTTTAAACAACCAAACAAAAAAAAAACATATATTAAACTCATGGTGCAAATTAGTTTATAAACATATAAATAACCCTAAACACCTACAGCTTCCTTGTTTATATTTTAAGATAGGCTCCAATACATGAATTTGGGGAGAAAAATATCCCATAATGAAAAAAATATACATACGTGGAAAGATTTAATAGAGGAACAACAAAAGATAATTAATCATTAAAAATGAAATCATATTCACTACTACTCTCTATGAACAAATTTCAAATAATTAAAAGATATTTAATAACAAAACACAAAAATCTCAACAATGGTGAAACAATAAAATCGTGACCAGCCAAAATGCTTACTAGAATGCACAAAATAATAGCAGCAGGAGATAAAGATGTAATAAATAAAGCAAATAATACAAGGAATAAAGAATTAAGTCAAAAAATAACACACTAGAATTGGGAAATGCTGTGGGTCTAGGGAAATAAAAATGATGCCTCTGCAAAGAACAAATCAATGCAGAGAAACATTTTTGACAGGGCATATTTACACCAATAAATATCTCAAAAATCAACCCAAACTATTCCGAGTTATGTTGGCACAACTGTGGGGAAAGGGGCACTTTATTTCACTGTTTGTGGGACTGTTCTGGTAACAAGGAGTGGTGGATTATTATGAAACAATCATTGATTAAAATATGAGACTAGATTTACCATTGGAACCTGACATATTCTTATACAACAATTTTACACCCATACATTTAAACACTATTCGGAGTAAAATAATAGTATTAGCAACTATGGCACTTAAACGCCTCATATTGGAAAATTGGAAAGAAAAATATTTTCCCAAATTTAATTACTGTAAATGGTCAAGTAACCTTACAATTTGAAAAATTAATATATGCTGTAGATCCTGAATATGACAATCCCAATGGTACATCATGGAGAGAAATACAAGATAATATAACTCCTCTCATGACATTATAAGACTTAAGCTAAATGGATAGCACACTACACTGCACAGGTACAGTATAATAATAAAGACATTAATAATATGTAATGTAAAATAATACTCTTGGAATATTTATTTATGGATGTGGGTGGGGGAAGGGGAGCGGGATAGGTTATCGTATGTGTATTGATGTTTAGAATACAAATTGAGAAACATGATTAATGTATGATTTAAAGTGCGTATCCAGAATAAAAAGTATCACTGGTCAAAATATATCATGTGACCGTATAAAATCTGTTTCATGCACAGTCATCCTGGTCCTAAACCACATCACACAATGAGCAAATCAGTCCGCCTACAACCAGAACTATCTTCTATCAGTCCCCCTACAACCAGAATTGAGCTTTCATCACAAACATGGTTGCTGCCTTTACACTGTAAAAAACCTTCAACTGGGCCCTGAAAATAAAACTACCTTAAATAAAAAAATGAAACAAATTAATTGAAGGTTGTTTCAATGATTATCACACTTTTCTTACACACATAAACAAATTATAAACATTAAGTATTGTTTATAGTTTTCACTACAACTGTTTCTTCACTGACAATGAAAAATCCCCCTTCTATCTTTACCTGCTTATCAGGGAAATCTTTTCTGCTTGTGCTGACAGTGAGATAATTGAGTCTCTGGCTGTAACACAGGCCTTTGTGTGTGTGTGTGTGTGTGTGTGTGTGTGTGTGTGTGTGTGTGTGTGCAGTATGTTGGGAAGAAACATTCTGCTAGTGGAACTGAGCAGAATTTTGAATCCATGTAATCCATGAGAAACACTATATGATAAACATTCCATATCTTGATTCTTGATGCCAGCAAAGGATAAACTTTGTCTAGCAGTAATACAATGACATCATCTATGATATCATTTACAGTGGGTGAAGGACTATTTTATCATAAATGCCTGCAAGTAAATCTATTATATTTACATATAAACATGCTTTTCCCAAGTGTAAAAAGTTAAAAAAAGGAACCAATTTTATAAGCGCAATAAGCCTCTCTGGGGTGTGTACAAAACATATTTTACTACATGTCCAGTAGCTGAAGTCACTTAACCAGTGGCCTTGTGCCTCACCACACCCCTGGCCATGCAGTAAAATATGTTTTATACACACCCATTGTGCCTTATTGCTTACTGAATTGTTACTATAAAAATGTTGTATGGAATGTTAATACAATAAAAATATATTTAAAAAAAAGATGACAGATGATGGATTGACTTCCCTGAGTCTTGCTCTGGCTCCTTCCTTCCACCAAACACCAGAGCACATCCTTCTCATTCCAAGAGACTGACACTTCTCCAGGCCAAACTCAACTGCTTCTACACACAAAGTCTATAACAAAATGTCCAACCTGACCACTCCTCGATACCAGTTCCCATTCCTCCGCTCATCCACTAGCACCCATGTGATCCTTCTCCCCTCATACAAGTAATAAAATACCCTCTCCCTGGCATATACCTTTTAGAAAAGCAATCATGGATTGGATACATGGCACATCTTCCCTCCACCATGCCTGCCTGCCTTAAAGTACAGAGAAAAAAATGCAAAAAAAAAAAAGTTCTAAAATGTGGTAATCATTCACGCAACAGGACTTTGCTTTTTTTCAATGTTTTTTTCTTTAGCCCAAATATTCAGGATGCAAAAGTTGCATCTCCTTATGACTACATAAGTGAACCTTTGTAAATCCAATCCAAAATATGCTTTTGGGGGTCAAAGCATCCATAGACCAGAATCTTGCTTTGCATGTGACCCTGTATGCCACTCACATAGCAGCCACATCATCACATACACTGCACCACACCTGTATAAGACTTTTCAAGTGGCCTTGCAGGACACTCATGAAACAGCGCATCATCAAATGCATGACACCAGACCTGTAGCAGACTTAGCCAGCGGGATGGCAGGTTACTCGCAAAGCAGCTGCATCATAATATGCATTACCCCAAATCTACAGCTTCCTTTGTTGATGGCCCTGAAAAGCCATCTATATGTTTCTCATTTGTGACTGTGTCAGTAAAGTCTGAAGCACAAGCCACAGCTCTTGAAAATGGGTTTATGCCTCAAAAAGCAGGCCCTGTTTTCATGGCAGTGAACTATCTAATTCCATTAATGTTGCTAATAGTACTTTTCCAAAACACAACACTTGAAGTATTAGCCTTTCACTCCACTCTGTTCATCAAATAAGTTTCAGAGTACAGCTCCAAACATTTTTGTGTTACTAATGCTTACATTCACAAAACTGGGATTAGCAGTCACCAAAGCAGGTTTTTGACTCAAGATACTGGCCTATTTTTGGGACTGTCAGCTGACTATTTTAATATAAAAAAAAACAGTTGGAGAATCTACCTTAAATCCCACTCTGTTGACGATACAAGCTGAAGACTACAGCTCCAAGAATAGTTTTTGTTTTTTTTCTATGCATAGTGTTTTCTCCACTTTTACCCTTTTGTTACCATTAAGACTCATAAAGCTGAAGTGTTATCTCTGAAAATAGATTTTGCCTCAAAAATGGAAACTACCATTATGCAACATTTATGAAAAAATGAAGAACGCATGCAAAAATTGGATTTTTATTTTTCTAATAATTTAAAACTGCAAAGTTGCCAGTAATGCCACTTATTAAACAATCATCCTCTAACCAAACTCTAACTAAACCAAACATTTCAGATTTCAATTCACAGCTGTTTTATACTATCAGATTCATGACTCACAAATGCAGGGTCTGTTTTGTAATATGCAACAACCTAATAGCATTAATATTTTAAAAAGTACATTTTTTAACCCAAAAGTTAAAATTAAGCATACACACTACACTCTATATCAATCATATATAGTTTCAGACATTTTCTTGTTTTGATGTTCAAAGGTTTATTTTCTTTTCCTACTGTGTCTGCATATATATATATATATATAGATACATAGATACATAGACAGTGTCGGCAGATAAGGGCCTATGGCCCACCAGTCCTACCCATTTGAGTTTAAAGTTCAGTTTATGTTTTCCAAGAAGTTTGCTGCCCCTAACCCCTGACCTCCAGAATTCCTTTATGTCTATCCCATGCATTCTTAAATCCATTGATTGTTTCAGCCCCCACCACTTCCTCTGGCAGGGTGTTCCACTTGTCCACCACTCATTCTGCGAAGAAATTCCTCCTCACGTTTCCTCTGAATCATCCTCCCTCCAACTTCATCCCATGCCCTCTAGTTCTGGAACATCTTTTTCACTTAAAATTAGTGTATTCCTGCACCCTGTTCCTCCCTGTAAGATACTTGTATGTCTCTATCATATCACCTCTCTCCCTCCTCTCCTCCAGGGAGTACATGTTCAGTTCCTTCAACCTGTCCTCATAGGACTTGTGATGCAATCCATGCACTATCTTTGTTGCCCTCCTCTGAACCTTCTCTACCCTGTCTATGTCCTACGTAGGTAAGGTCTCCAGAACTGCACACTGTACTCCAGGTGAGGCCTCACTAGTGTCTTGTATAGAGGAATTATCACCTCCTTTTCCTGCTGATGATGCCACTGCCTATGCATCCCAGCATCCTATTTGCTTTACCTGCTGCCTTGTCACACTGTTTCCCTGCCTTGAGGTCATCAGAGATGATAACCCCAAGATCCCTTTCCTGCTTGGTGCATGCTATATCCTCACCCCCCCCAACTGATATATTGTGCCAGGGTTTTTGTACCCCATATGCATTATCTTGCACTTCTTTGCATTGAATTTCAACTGCCAAACCCCTGACCATTCTTAAAGTTTCTGCAGGTCCCTTCACATTCTGTCTACACCCTCTGGTGTGTCTACTCTATTACAGAGCTTTGTGTCATCAGTGAACAGTGAAATATATTTATTTATGTATATCTATAGCTATATCTATATCTATATCTACATATATATATATATATATATATATATATATATAAATAGAGCAAGAATTATGTTTAATACATGGTTAGGGTTGTTCCACAGTGACAGCGAGAAATTCGATTTTGGGTTGAAACCCCTTTGCACCCCTCAGCCCACCCACCCCAAATGGAATCGGGTGTGCATTGGATCATCGCCCTATGTCACCCCATCACATGTGGAAAGAAGCTGAGGAATAGAAGAATGGGGTGACAGTTAGGACTGATGATCCCAATGCACAGCCCAATTCCATTTGGGGGTGGGCTGGAGGGGTGCAAAGGGGTTTCAACCCTAACATCAATTTCCTCACTTTTGTCACTGTGAACAACCCTAACTGATGCATTAAACAGAGTTTTTTGCCTCTAAATTTCCCTTCTTTTGAGAATGATAATGAGAAATAGCGACTGTAATGCGGTGTGGGGCCCCGCCCCGCCACGTGATGTCTTGTCATCACATAGTAACATTGTGCCCATAAATGCAAATCAGAATGCGCATGGTGACACAAAGCGAACAGAAAGAGAAACAGTACTGTAGACAGAAATGTTAAAAACAATGCAAGCGCAACGCAAATGAAAATGCAAAGGGTATCGCATATGGTGGTGTAAATGTGAGCAGTAAGTAAAGCGGGTATGGAACCATAAGCAGAAGCGGTAATGGTAACAGTAATGTAAGTGCACAGGCTGGTTTTACCCAAAAGCTGTATAGAAAAGACAGTGAGTACAAAGAATGTATGCAAAATAATGAGTTTGGAACACAAAATGAGGACTTGGAATAGTAAATTGCCTATATCTCAGTAACCGTATGACACAGAAAAAAATTAAAAGTCATATGAATTAGCACTTTCTTGGCTAGTTTTTACTTAGTCCCTCTAAGGGGACTAGAAATTTTGACAAAAAGTCTGTATCTACTACCGTTGAGATACAGGCCCTGAAAAGTGTGGCGAATAGCGTAATGTTATCCTATGGGAAAAAACAGAAGTTCGGACTGCCATAACTTTGCCTCCTGTAATATTTTTCAGCAAACCACAGAAAGGCACATCTGTGGGATGTTGTCTGTGTTCCCTGCAAATTTCAGCCCAAAAGACCAAACTGTTATTTTGCAGCAGGGCGTCAAACGATTGCTGCAATGCATCGTAAAACCATAATGTTATCCTATTGGAAAAAGCATCAACTTTGGAGTACCGTAACTTTGCTGCCATGTAATATTTTTTCAACAAAATACTGAAAGGCACATCTATGAGATGTCGGCCGTGATCTCTCCAAATTTCAGCCCAAAACTCCAAACCATTCTTTGCAGCGGAGTGCCAAAGAATTGCTGTCATTCACCACAGACTAGAAAAGTACTGTCACAATTTGTAAGCTTTAACAAAATTTGTGACACTTTTGTGAAACAGAAAAGTACTTGTGAAAGTACTTTTTCAGTAATTTGAAAACATATTTCTGGGGTGTTTTCCCCAAAATAAAGACATGGCTGGCATCCTCAGGGTCTGACTAGGTGAATACAAAAATAATTAGGTTGCTAGAGGATCCCAAATTTAAATGCCAAGCATTTTTCTGATCACTAACTGAAAACAAGATGGTGGATTTGCGAAAGTAAGAGGGCCATTTGCGAAAGTAAAAATGCATTTGCGACTCCGTTGAACTTTTTAACTTTTCCCATTGACTTATAATGGGAAATTGTTTTTTGAATAACTTTTGAACCATTTAATATTTTTTCATGAAATCTTTGAAAGGCACATTGGGGACCCTGGTCGCACATTCTCTGAAGATTTTGGGCCAGTCGTGCAAACCGTGTGACCTGTAGGCGCGACCGTAGAATTCCAAAAAAAGCGTAAATGCACGTGCAGATCATGCTTAATAACTCCACAGCCGTATATCTGACCAGTATAAAACTTGGCAGATCCCAAGGTGTATGGGTCTTGATTGTGTATTCCAAATTTCAGGCAAATCTGTCAAATGGTTGCAAAGTTATTGAGGTGCAAAATTTTGGGTTTAACATGTAAATGGCTCCTCAACCCTAACTAGGGTAGCACTACCGTGCTACCATAATATAAATATATATATATATATATATATATATATATATATATATAGTTTCAAATAATCCCTGGTGTCTAGTGGCACCCTCCAATCTCTGGTTCCCTACCACTTAATGTTTTTCTGGTGTGTAGTGGTACCCCCACCCTCAGGTCACCAACCCCACAAAGCCATTTATTATCATTTGTGCCTAGAGGTCCCTCCCACTCGATGCCTTCCCAAGAGTAAGACATTTATTGTTTGTGTCAGTGGTCACTTCCACCACCCGATGCCACCCATTTGCAAAGATATGTTTCCCTGGTGTCCAGTGGTCCCTCCCCCACCCAGTCCCCATCCCTGCAATGGGAACAGCCACCCCAGTTAGACAATCCCCCCACTTAAATTTCCAGCTCACCACTGACATGCAAGATTCCTGGTGCAAGTAAGTTTCCCAAGACAACACAACCCCAGCCCCTTTCCGAAACAGTGATCTTTGCCCCAACAGCCCATCCCTCGTTGGTGTTCAGTGACCCCTTTGGCACCAACAACCCACCCTGTGACTCCCTTGCTCGAAAATTGGTGCTGTGGTGAAGCAACAACCAGTGACACAGCCCTCCATAAACCACCTTGGTCACCCACTGTCTGTCTGAAGCTGGGACTGCACTGTTTATGTATAGGGTAAGGTTCCCTATAAATAAGCAGCATTGTCTCAGGTTTAGTCAGATAGTGGCTGAGCAGGTGGTGTCATGGGCTGTGTGGCTCACTGTCACTTCACCACAGCATTGATGTTCAGGTAAGGAGACCAGGAGGTGGATGTCAATGCTATGGGAGGGCATTGAACACCAATGAGGGAAGGCTAGAGGCTGAAAATTACTGTTTGAGATGGGGCTGGGGCTGTGTTGTTGGCTGTATTGCTGGGAGGGGACTTACTTGCACCAGGCATTCTGCAGAGCAGTGACAGGCTGGCAATTGCAGTGTGGGGGATTGTCAAACCAGGGTGGGCTTTTCCCATTACAGGGAAGGGGATTGGGTGATGAGCAGGACCACTGGACACCAAGGAAATGTATCTTATAATTGGGCAGGCATCAAGTGAGGAGGGACCACTGAACACCAATGACAAGTGTATTTACTGCCAGGTGAGCATCAGATGGGGAGAGGGACCACTGAACAGCAACAAAACATGTTTGTCCAGTCAGGTGGGCATTGGGTGGGGGTAAGAACCACTAAACACCAATGAAATATTAAATGGTAGCATGGGGGGTGATGCCTCTAGACACCAGAAGAATATTAAATGGTAGGATGCCAGTGACTAGAGGGTGGGTGGGTGCCACTAGACACCAGGTGAAGTTTTCTTTCTTCTATCTGAAGTGTGGAATAATTTCATGAATTGCGAATTAGAGCTACAGTTCAAGGGTATTATGCCATGGTTCAGCAAGAAAATTCCATGGAACAGGGTGAAAATTCATCAAACACATTTTGAAGATTTCCGATTCCATCAAAGGGGAAAGTTCAGAAAATTCTGAGAAAGTTGCAACATTTTGCAGAATGGAACTAACATCTTTCACTCAGCTCTAATAGGGGTATATGTGCTAAGCTTTGTTTATTTATGTTATAATGACTGAAAAAACACTTTAATTTTAGTGTTTAAAATGCAGATGAGCAGAGTAATGCAGCTACTTACCTAAACTGATCAATGAGTGTAACAACATGTTAAAATATCAATTTTGTTTGCTTTTCAGCACAGTATGAGAATACTTTAATTCCATGAATTGAAAGCACTGCATAATGGAATGCCAGTGATATGGGCTGTGCAACATCTCTGCCATTCCCTGAGAAACAAAGTACCAAATAGTAGTACATGTGAAAGAAATAAACATTAGCGCTTATACAGTATCAAAAGCAGGGGCACGCTTTCAACCAGGAATTAGGAGCTGCACAAGAAAACCCTCTACTTTGCATTTTCCAGCCTTGTAGTTAGGTAAGAATGTCAAATGGAAAAAGAGAAAGGTAGAGAGTGAGAGAAATTAGGTTGGAGAGTCACTGTTCTGAAGTTGTACTAGGAAGAAGACAGTCACACTCCTAAAAGTCCACTCACATTTTAGACTGATATAAATATGTTTGTATGCTTTGCAAGTGAAACATTTTCAGGGTTTCAACTGACAGCCAATGTGGCACTATCCATGTGTAAAAAAAATACATACATTTTCCCATTTTCAACCTTCCAAATCTTTTAAACTGCTGAACTGATCTTTACCAAATTTTCCAGATCCAGAGATCTTGGTACCATGAATGCTCATGCCACATTTCTATATTTCTCAATTTCACAACAAGATGGTTCATTATTGAAGATCACTTTTAATTTAGTAGATCCCAATCTAATGACCAGTTTTTCTAATTTTAGTAGAACTGAATATTTAAACTTCTGTCTAGAACTTTAAGCATTTGCACATGTACTTTTAGGCATTTACCTGAGCAAACATAGAGATTTATGAATTACCTAACTTAAATACATGTCACACTGCCACTTTTAAGAATGATGTATAACATTATGCACCTTGATGCTTGATTCCATACCCTGATGAAGAGGCAGAGTAGCTTAAAATACTGGAATCTTTAGCATCTTATATGCTTTGATAACATTTCTACTGTCTTGCTATTTGATGTGCACTGTTCATCCTGTGTTCATTTAAAGCTGCACTATTAGGCAAGACAAGGCAAGACCATTTTATCTCTTTGGTGCCCTTTCTCTGGGGATTAGGGTGCAATACAAAGAAGTACATCAAGACAAAAATACAATAATATAAAACAAATGAAGTAAACTAAGTAGATCACATAATAAATAAAATAAATAACTAAATAGAATTACTCAAAGAAAACATTAAAACATATACTTCATTGGCAGAAAATGATTGGGAGGGCCATCTAATCTTCCATTTTCCTGCATATTCCAACACCTCTAACCATATCTGGTCACTGGCATCCCTTCCAACTCCCTTTTCTCTACCTAATTTGCCCTTGTGCCTATCCCACACATGCTTGAAGCTCTCCACAGTCTTTGCCACCACTACCTCTTCTGGCAAGCTGTTCCAATCATCTAGCACCTTTTCCATGAAGAAGTATTTCTTCACATCCTTCCTAATCCCCCCCCTTAGCTTCATTAGATGTCCCTTTGTTCTAGTGCCTTCCTTCCTCTGAAAGAGACACCCACCTGTTGCTTGTTCACCGCTGTGAGGTACTTATAGGTCTCAATCATGTCCCTCTTGCTGTCCTCTCCTCCAGGGAATACATGTTGAGGTCCCAATATAAACAAACTCTAGCCAGAGAGGATAGGACTGTTAAGGGCTACCAAATGACCAAAGTTACAAATGTGCATAGAAATTATGTAACACCTGGGTGTATCTTGGCCATTTTATGGACGTTTTGCACCAAATTTTCAACATGGCCTTTTTGGGACCCCTCCTCTTGAAGAATGGCAGTGTCATTTTGTTCACTTGTCCTGAAAGGTGATTTCACAGAGTGAACATGCTATTTTTTAATATTCAGAAATTGGTAGTGAACTTGATATGAGGTTGGGGAACTTCGCAAAGCTTCAGGAAGTGTGACATTCCCAGATTTTTACCAACATCACTGGCAAACTACACATTTACAATATCTTCAATACAAACACATTCCCTTTTTCAGTTTTTATTTTGAAAGAGATTATTTTTGCTGTTGTACATGACATGGTCACAACAACAAGTATTAACAGTATTTACAAGTTGAATATTTAAAATGCACACTACATATTGAAGTAATATTATATGACTATTAAGAAAATGGTCAAATATGGAAACCACCATTTATTAAAAAGTTTCCATACTTTCACTCATATTATTTTGGATAAACATTTCAGATAGCAATTTATTATTTTCTTGTTGGTGCCATATAGTGCTGTTCAGTCACAATCATCAAAAACTGGCATGCTGCTAATTCAGTTCTCTTGAATTTATTTAGTCAGAGTACATACTGCTGTGTGTGTGTGTGTGTGTGTGTGTGTGTGTGTGTGTATGAGTGTGTGATCATGTAACCTGTCACTGTAGTTAAACAAAATTCTATCGTCCCCAGTTCTGGCAGTCTCTCACCATTCACCAGGACTAAATATAGACAGTGTGGAAACCAAGCACTTACACTTCCTCCACACTGTAGCTGTCTCTGAGGATTATCCAAGGGTTTAAAGCTCAAGTGGTGTCAGTCCCTTACCTCTTACCAGCACTAAATCCATCACAGTGTGGGTAAGTTTCTACTGAGCCTGCCCCACATGGTACTGTACCTGTGGATAGACTGAGGGCTTTATCTATTTTTTATCAGCACTAAATTCATTACAGTGGGTGAGTGTGAGGGTGTGTGTGTGTGGGGGGGGTGCACAGTACATGTCCCTGTGAATAAACAAAGAGCTTTAGTTTACCATCTAGAACTATCTCAATTTATTATTTTCTTGTTGGCGCCATATAGTGCTGTTCAGTCACAATCATCAAAAACTGGCATGCTGCTAATTCAGCCCTCTTGAATTTATTTAGTCAGAATACATGCTGGTGTGGGTGTGTTTGTGTGTGTGTGCGTGCGTGCATGTGTACATGCGCGCGCTGCGTGTGTGTGTGTGTGTGTGTGTGTGTGTGCACGCAGCCTGTCACTGTAGATAAACAATATGCTATAGTCCCCAGTTCTGGCAGTCTCTCACCATTCACCTGGACTAAATGCAGATAGTGTGGAAACCAAGCACTTACCCTGCCATCACACTGTAACTGTCTCTGTGGATTATCCAGGATTTAAAGCCCAAGTGGTGTCAATCCTTACCTCTTACCAGCATAAATCCATCACAGTGTGAGCAACTTTGCACTAAGCCTGCCCCACATGGTACTTTACCTGTGGATAAACTGAGGTCTTTATACATTTTTACCACCACTAAATCCATCACAGTGTGGGTAACTTTGCACTAAGCCTGCCCCACATGGTACTGTACCTGTGGATAAACTGAGGTCTTTATCTATTTTCCACCACCACTAAATTCATCACAGTGGGTGAGTGTTGGGTGGGGTGGGGGCTGAACAGTACCTGTCCCTGTGGATAAACAAAGAGCTTTAGTTTGCCTTCTAGTGCTATCTCAACTGTACCTTGTATGAGCATTGAGCAGAAAAGTCAGCAGTGAACCTTATTCTGTGGATAAACAGGTGTTGTAAGTCCCCACATTTCACTAGCACTGGATAGCAAATATACAAAGGTTGTATCAAAAAATATATATAAAAAAAACAGAAGAAAATGGTCTCAGATCCCAATACATGCCCATAGAAATGAGAGCGCTAACAAAGCTGTGGCTGGATTGTCTGTAATCTGACACTGTAGTCTGTTTGACTGTTTCAGAGCTTCAATAAATTCCAGTACAATAGATAATGAGATAACCCCTAGGTTGCTGAAAGAAACAGAATACATCTATTAGATGAGCTGGACAGATGCTCAATCTGCAGCCCTGCAAATGTTAAATTGAGGGGCTAGAAACAGCAGTTTGAAAAGTTTTTTTTTTGTTAATATCCTGAGAAGTTTGGAGGTACAATACTATAGCATCCTTCCTCCTTCAGATGCCTTTAACATAGAAAAGCAAATAACAAAAATCAGAGGGTGTGTGCACTGTTTTGCAGCTGTGGAGAATATTTCCAAATGTCCAAAAGGGGTTCCATGATCAGCCATTTTTAGAGCTACAATCTGATCCCAATAAGGCTGCTCCACCACAGCTCTAAAAATGAAGAAACTGCGCCGACACCAACGTCCAGCTCTACTGATGATTCCATTGTGCAAAGGTCTGAGTGTCAGTGCCTAACTGAAACACTTATGTATCCCATAAATTTAAAGTTTACTTTATTGATCGACCATAAATAAAAGATCATTACAAAGAATGATAGAATTAAAATATAGTCACAAACATTTTAAAAAGATACAAAAGTCAATATCAATAAAATCACTTAACTTATTTTCTAAAATAATTAAAAAGAATTGTTCATAATATCACAATTCATGTACATTTCCAATGCATACTGCATCAACTCAGTTATTCAGAATTAATCCCTCCACTCCCTTGGCTATTACATTATTCAGTAGATTTAATTTCTGAAACCGTTCTCTTTCTTACTTTACCAGCAGTTAAGAATACATTTACTACTTTACTTAGGGTCCATTCATCTTCTGTCATTAAAAGGATGGTTGTAAATGCAGCCCTATTTATATCTCTCCAGGGTTCTATATAAGGTCCCAACCAGTATTGCCTTGCTTTATTATACCATGCACAGTACCACATGACATGTATTAGGTCATCTTTACCTTTATGAGAGCAACAACAATGTGTATCAGTACTGGAAGTTTTATTATACCTAACAGCACAAACATTACTGTCAAATAGCTCAAATTTGTTTTTTTAAGAACGCCCTACTTAATTGGGAGTTAGTGAGGACATCAAGATAATGATGATAAACCCTTTGTTGACTGCAAACCACGTAGAGTATCTGGATCTAGTAATAATTTCCAGGTTTAATTTTGTCCAGAAGTTACTGATCTTTGTCTTGAAATATTTTTTTTATATTTCAAGCTAAAGATATTTATTCTTTTCCAGATACCCACTAAGCAAAATCAAATAATATTTATTCAGTGTGGAATTAAGATCTCTAAACCAGGTAGACCCTCTACCACACAATAATAAATTTGATTCTAAAAATGGTTATACCATAGAATCACTTATGTGACAATTGACTAAATGAATTTATTTTGCTATATGTTTTACAGATTAATCTCATTTACAAAGAGTAACAGCCATTGCAACACAGGGTATGAAAATGCTCTAGTAATGAAGGAGCACAAGTTTATTACTGTGTTAAAATTTATCACTGCCACATTTTTCTCTTTCCTTTCTCCTCTAAAAAATGCCCTTTGTGTTTTGTTTGCAAATTTTAGAATTTAAAAAATTTTTATGAGGAAATTTAAACCAGAGAACATTCTGGTAATATAAACTAATTTAAGAATTGGTCACAAATGTATGTGAAATAGTAATTGTTTAGTTGAAAACACCATATTTAGCTCATTGTATTAGTATTAAACTATGATTTATTCTATATTTTTAGATTGCTTTTCAAAAGAATTATAAAGATTGAAAATATACCCGTGAATGAGGCCAAGAAGTGGGTGAAATGTAGGGATGAAATAAAACAGAGATTCAAGTGACTGGAAGTCTGTTGTTTCTCCTTTAAGGTTTCAAAGGGCCCCCACCCCATTTTACATTGTCTATAGAGTCTCTTATGGGGAGGGCTGAAGATATTCTAGAAATACCTTATCGCCATTTCCCACCAGTATTTGTGTAGACCCTCTACATTCTAACTTATGCCAACTCTTTCTTTCCTCAAGGCACATATTTTGAAATCCGTGTTTTGGCATTCTTGTTATCTGAAGCTAATAACTGATTTTTTTTAATATCCATAATTGTGATAATATTTACAAAACCAGGCTCCAATCTGACATACTGTAAGAGGCTGGCATGGAGTGACCAATCTAAGTAATATTAATGCTGGAATAAATAGTTTTTCTCTATCTCTACTATCCCAAATTTCTACCTCATGTAGTAGTTGTGCTAAATATTTTGTTGTTATAACATTCAACAAGGGTCTTAAGGTATATCCACCATAACAGTAATTAAATTTCTTTAGGCCTAAGACTGTTTTCTTGGCCATTTCCAGCATCATTTCAGTATGTTTAGTCCACGAGCCATTTGAAGAAAAAAGCAAATATAAGTAAACATAGATTGAGACTATTTCTAAACTACAAGCCCCAAGGGTCCAGTTCCCTTCAGGTTTTTTTGAGCCAAAAGTTACTACTTGCATTTTAGTGAAATTAACCTTGAGTTTTAATTCGCCTGCCTTTACATTTAAGAGGTTCAGTTTTCTCTGTAGACTCCCCTTTGTTA
The DNA here is from genome assembly GCA_016271365.2 of Neoceratodus forsteri. Taxonomy (NCBI): domain Eukaryota; kingdom Metazoa; phylum Chordata; order Ceratodontiformes; family Ceratodontidae; genus Neoceratodus; species Neoceratodus forsteri. The sequence continues at coordinate 582,332,034 of CM057456.1, read as the reverse complement.
GTGACAATAATGTATGATTATCTGCATTGGCCCTGGCTGGGCAATGTGAGGCATTGATTTTAGTGGAATCTGACTCAAAGTTTATGATGTCTTTCAACAAACCATCAGTATATAAATAGAAAAGGGTAGGGGCCAGAACACCCCCGTCTCAGCCCTTTATTTGTGGGGCTCTCACACGAGATCTGCCTCCTTATCCCAAGCCTTAAACAGGGAGTCAGGCAAAAAGTGCTACATTACAGAATTAGAATAAGCATACCCCCAATAAATGTCATGCCAAAAATTAGGTTCTGTGTTACTTCATTTTGAAGTTATGAACTATTTTGTAACCGGTTTTCACTCCCTGGTCAAAAAGCCAGTTTCAGTGAAGAGTCACTGATGATGTCATGACCTGAACTCATAGTCTAATCCTCCCTGTCAGCAACCTTATAGGACCTGTTTCTCCAAAGTTTAAGAAACTGTAGCTGTAGTAATCATTAAATAAAAATAAAATAAAAACTGACATAGGGTTGGCTGCAGTGCTTGCATTTCCAGAATGTAGAGATGTATGGTACTGTACTTCAGAATTCCTCAGGAGGTGCTTTTGGGATGTAGCACTCAACCAAGGTATAGAATGTCAAGGTGGTGTAAGATGTTAAAATATTTGAGGGGGCACATGCAATCTCAGACTGTGGTAGGGATGTTCCATTTCAAAATGTGGTGGGACACTCAATCTCGAATGCAACAGGAACATATATTGAGGAATTTGGCAGGACTGGCAGTTTCAGAATATAGTGGGATGACACTGTCAGAATGTGACAGGACATGCCATTTATTTTGAAATTGCTTTTCCCTGTCACATTCTAGAATTGTAGCACCACCACATTTAAAATTGTGCATCATATCCCTCCACATTCCAACATTGTGTGTCCCAGCAACATTCTAAAATACGCATCCTTGCCACATTCTGAAATTGTGCATTGCCACCAAATTCAAAATTGCACATCCCTGGACACATTCTGAAGTTGTGTTTCATTGCCACATTCCAGAAACTGTGCATCACTGCCACATTCTGAAGTTGTGTTTCAATGTTACATTCTGAACCTGTGTCACAGCCACATTCTGAAACTGTCACAGCCACATTCCCAAACTGTGCATCACCACCACATTCTGAAATTGTGTCTCACCTCCATATTCTGAAACTGTGTGTCACCACCACATTCCAAAACTGTGAGTCACTGCCACATTCCAAAGCTGTGAGTCACTGCTACAATGCAAAACTGTATGTTACCACCACCTCCGGAAATTGTGCTTCACCATCACATTCTGAGATTGTGCATGACTGGCACATTTTGAAATTGTGCGTCACCTCTACATTCTGAAATTGTGCATCACCACCACATTCAAAAACTGTACCTTCCTGCCACATTCCAAAATTGTTTGTAAACTTCCACATTCCAAATTGCCTATCCTTGTCACATTCTGAAAATGTGCATCCCCACCATATTCCAAAATTGCATGTCCCTACCACAGTCTGAAAATAAGTGTCATTGCCACATTCTGATAAAGCATGTTCAAGTCATATTCTAAAATTATGTATTCCTGCCTCATTCTGAAATTGCATACGACTACCACATACTGAAATTGAATCCACTACATTTTGAGATTGTGTTCATACCACATTGTGAAACTGCACTGCCACCATCATCTGAAATCAAGCATCCCAACCACATTTTGAAATCATGTATCACCACTACATGTCAAATGTATACATCCACAACACATTACAAAATTACATATCCTTGCCACCTTCTACAAGTATGTGTCCCCCATTTCAAAATTCCTCTGCCACATTCTAAAAATATATGTCACCACCACATTATAAATTTTAGTGTCCCGCCACATTCCAAAATTATGTGTCCCAGGTACTATATTTCTGAGATTCTGTCATTTCTGCATTCCACAGTTGCAACTTGGTGACATTTCAAAATCTCATACCTGCAGTATTCTAAAAATTGCAGACCACATTATTATTCTAAAGCTGTGTTTACTATGACTCTAACCTCCATCACATTCTGAAGTACTGTACCTTGCATCTGCACATTATGAAAATGCATGCGCTTATCTACACAGTGTCAATTTTCCTTCTTCAGATGTTTAATACAACGGCAGTTTTAAGTAACATAGGAGAAATAAGTCCTATAAGGTTTCTTGCAGGGAGGACTAGGCTGCAAGTTCAGGTTATGACATCATCAATTGCTCTTCACTGAAATTGGCTTTTTTGAACAGGCAGTGAATTTAGGGTTACAAAATGACTTGTTACTTTTAAATAAAGTAATTTAGAGATCTCATTTTTGGCAAGAGGTTGATTGGGGATATGCTGATCTAAATTCTGAATTTATTGATGCCAGAAAGTTTTGCCAGACTCCCTCTTTAATTATGCCCAATTATATCTACACATAAAATAAATAATAGAATCAGTACAGGGTCAATTTCTCAATCCCTCAAAATTACTCATAAGGTACCTCTTGATAATGAATCAAATGCAGATGTAAAATCTACAAAAACAGCATACAATTTTTGTTTCCTAATAAGCATATATTTTTCTATTAGATGCCAAAGAATAAAATAGTTATCAATAGTAGAGTACCCATTCCAAAACCTGCTTTCACATAGCCCTCCCAATAGTCTAATTTGCTGGTTCAGGCTTTCCAAAATGACCTTAGAAAAATCTTCAGGTTTATATGTAGAAGATTTGTTGGTCTATACATAGTGTTGTGCAAAACTGAAAAATTTCACCCAGTGAAATATTTCATGGAATTTGTGCATTTTTAAAAATATTTCACCAGGCGAAATGTGACATTTCACCTGCGGAGTGAGTGAAATTTCACTATTTTCTTCAGTACAGTGATTTAAAAGCTCCCTGGTGTCTAGTGGACCCCCCCCCAGCCACTCACTGGACCAAATTAAAAAAATAAAAAATTTCTCTCTAGTGCCCAGTGGTCCCCTGCCCCCCATCCACTCCACCAGCCCAATTTAAAAAAATATTTCTCCCTGGTGTGGTGTCTAGTGGTCCATGGCCAATCACTGGCCTAAACTGAATAAAGCCCCCCCAATTACCCTCATGCCCTTCTGAAAAAAATTCACCATCCCCTGAAGTCTAGTGGAACCCCCACCCTCTTATCATTCACACAGTGCCCAACCCCCTCCTCCCAGTACCATTATTGGGCCACCAGCACAGCCCTCCACTCACTTCCATGACCAGCAGCCCAACTGAGCATTTCAACATATGAGGGTATGCTTGTACAAGCACGCGCTCATTCATTTACGCACTACTGAGCTACTGAGCACTTCAATGAACAAGCACGTGCTTGTACAAGCATACATTCATTCACTGAAGTGCTCAGTCCAGCTGCCAGCTGTGGAGGTAAGTGGAGGGCTCTGCTGGTGGCCTGATCTGGGTACTGGGGGGAGCAATATGGGAGCTGTGTGAAAGATGAGAGGGTGGGGATGTAGGGGGTCCACTAGACACCAGGGAGTGTGGATTTTTTTCAGAAGGGCATGAGGGTAACTGAGGGAAGCTTTTTTGGCCAGTGATCAGCTGGGGGGTTGGGGGGCCACTAGACTCCAGGGAGAATTTTTTTTTTTAATTGGGCCAGTGTGTGACCGGGGGGGGGACCACTAGACACCAGGGAGAAATAATTAAATTGGACAGGTGAGTGTCTGGGGGTGGACCACTAGATCCCAAAGAGATACAGATGCCCCTTTGTGGGAGGGGTGAAACTGCAGGCTAAATTTCACAATTTCGCCTCAATTTCGTGAAAAATTTTGCAGGCAAAAATTTATTTCTCAACATCTCTATACATACTGAGATTAGTGTCATCTCCGTTCTTGTGAATTGCCATTATTTCAGCCCAACCCCATGTATCACCTCAAATCCTGACAAGGCCTCATGATTTGAGACACTACATAGGGGTATCAGCCAGGCACAGACATGCAGCACTTTGCACAATAAATTCAGTGCTTGGTAAATAGTGTATAGTGCTTGTATGAACTTAACTTTGGCCTTTCTCTATTCCACCCTTGGTACAGGAGCTGGGCAGTGAGAGGAAATAGAAGGTCCAGCGCCAAGGGAAGAAAGAATGCTGGAGGAGGAGGAGGTGGGAAGGATGGAGGGTGATCAAAAACACTCTGAGCCATGGTTGCTGGGACAGAATGGATTTTAACTGACATGTGGGAGGAGTTAAATTCCTCCACATTGAATCATGGGCAAAAGCCCTCCCAATAATCAGTAGAGCTGAAGTTTGGTGTCTGTGCAGTTTCTTTATTTTGTTTGTTTTGTTTTGGTCAGGTGTCTAAACTGAAGCACCTGTGCAGGCATGTGGTGTGTGCTATGCCTTTCTGCATTTAACACCAAGATTTCACAGTCTTTCATCATGTCTTTTTGTGCAACCCTGACACCATTTTGTTTTCTCCTCTGTACCACTTCCACCTTGTCAATGTCCATGCAGAGTGCGACTTCCAGAACTGTGCAGAGTACTCCAGGTGGGGTCTCTAGTGAGTGATATGGGCATCACCACCTCCCTCCTCCAGCTAGAAATCCCTCCCAATGCACCTCAGCATCCCACTAGCCTTTCTTACTGCCTTGTCACACTGAAAAGATACCTTGAGGTTTATTAGATATAATAACCCCAAGTTCTCTTTCTTGTTTGTGACTGTAAGCCCCCCTCCATTTTATAAACAGCTCCTGGGTTTCTCCATACCAGGTGCATGACCTTGCACTTTTTGACATTTAAACCCAGGTGGCACACCCTAGACAACTTCTCTAGTTGCCAAAGATCCCTTTGCATTCTCTCCACCCCTTCCTGAGTATCCATCCTGTTGCAGAGTTTTGTATCATCTGCAGAGACACGCCTTCACCTCCTGCTCCTCAGCAATGTCACTTATGAAGGCATTGAAGAAGACCTGTCCAAGCACTGAACCCTGTGGCACCCTACTAGTCACTGTTCCATCCCCTGAGTGTCTGCCATTTACCACCACCCTTTGTCTTCTATCCTTCAACCAGTTTGATACCCAGCTTACAACTTTCTCTGCCACCTCCAGCCTGTTTAATATCTTAACTAGCCTCCTGTGGCACAGTGTCAAAGACTTTACTGAAGTCCAGAAGGCCACATCCACGATTCTCCCTTGATCATCTCGCTGTAAACTCAGTCGAAGAAATCTGAGATTTTGTCTGACATGATCTTCGCCCAGTAAAACCATGCTGCTGGTGGTCATGCAGTGCAACCCATTAACCTCAAATACTTTATGAGGATCTCCTTCAGTAGGGTCTCTATTAATTTCCTTGAGATTGACTGGCCTGTAGTTCCTATACTCCTCCCTGTAGATACTTTTGTGCAGAGTGACCACATTGGCCTTTTCAATAGTGTGAAACTACCTCCGTCTCAAAGGCAGTCAGCACCATGCTCAGTTCTTTTAGAGCTCTTTGGTGAATCCCATTTGGCCCCACCCCTTATTCTCCTTTAGAGATTACCCCTTCAGAGTCCCTCTTCCAAAAATGGACTTGTGACACTCCAGTCTACTGGTGCTTGTTGTTGCATGCTGGCACCCCCATGAAGATTGAGCAGATGTAATCATTTAAAATTTTAGCTTTTTCTTGATCTTCCTCTGCACAGCCCCCCACCCTTCTGATTCTCAGTATCCCTCCCTTTGTTTTTCTCATTTCACTCAAGTACCTGAATAAGGTCTTGTCACTTTGATTGACCTCCTTAACTATCTTCTCCTCAGTTTATGCTTTATCTGTCCTCTCCCTTCTTCATGCCTCTCCTTCTTTCCGAAATATACCTACCTGTCTTCTTTTGTACAAGAACAAGACATGTTCCAGCTAGCCACTGTTTAAACAAAGATTTTAAATGCTAAGTCAGTCAGTAGGCAAGTTTAAAAATATGGTATTTCATGGCCCCTTTAGAGGGCCCCACTGTGCTGGCAGATCTAATGTGAATAGGCAAAGCATTTCACAGTGTCAGTGCAACTACAAAAAAAGTCCTGTCCTCAGAAAACTTTTACTGGGCTCATGGGACAGACAGTAGGCCAGCATCAGTACAGTGAAGAGGTAAGTGGAGTCAGTAAATCATTTAGATAGCCAGGATCCAAACTACTGTATGTATGGCCTCATATACCAACAAACATATCCTGAAGCTAATGCACCACAGAATAGGCAGCCAGTGCAATTCATGCAGCACCAGAGTAATATAATCTCTACGGGATGTTCTGAAGATCAAGTGCACTGCCATATTCTGCTTCAGAGGCAGGAGGTGCATCAGACTCTCAGACAGCCCTAGGTAAAGAACATTACAGTAGTCTGACGAGGTTATAACCGAGGCATGGACTCTCATCACCAGGTCACAAGGCACTAGAAATGGTTTGAACTGGGAGATGTTTTGAAGATTTTTCATCTTCAAAACATCACCCAAATGAAACCATTTCCAGCCGCTATGGACAATCACAGAGACCTGGTACTCCAAGATCAGCCAGGAGTCCATAGTAACTCACAGATTTGTATTCATAACCCCAGCTCCAAGGGCAAAGCCATTTAAAGATGGCAACCAGAACCAGGTCATCGGACATGTAGTGTAGATAGATAGATAATAGATAGATAGATAGATAGATAGATAGATAGATAGATAGATAGATAGATAGATAGATAGATAGATACTTTATTTTAAAGCACCCATTTCCTTAGACTCTGGGAGCTGTACAATAAAATAATACAATTAATCATATTAAAATGCAAATATAAAATCAGTATAGCTGGGAGCAATAATCTATCTATTGAATTTAAATAGTACACTATTAATCAATCAATAAAAGCTTGCAGGAACAGAAATGTTTTCAACCCTTTCTTAAAGGCTTTCACCAAGGGAGTCTCCCTTAAGTATCCAGGCAGTGAGTTCCACAGGGTACGCGTGGCCGCAATGAATGCCGTATCTCCAGAATGTCACAACCTAACCCTGGGAACTCAAAGGAGGTCTCTCCAGGCAGAACGAAGTCCCTGGGGCAAATGGTAGGGAACAAGGAGATCTTTCAGATAGATAGGTCCCCTTTCATGCAGGGCCTTATAGGTCAGTAGCCCTATCTTGAAGACAATCCTCCACCTAACTGGCAGCCAGTTCAGTTCATGGAGGACTGGGTTAATGTGATCATACTTTCTATCTCCCGACACAAGTATTGCCACCGCATTCTGCACCAGCTGCAGCCTGTGGAGGTTGCCTCCAGATAACCCTATTTATAGGGCATTATAGTAGTTCAGTCTGGTCATGACAAAAGCATGTACCACTGTGGCCAGGTCTTCAGGTGGCGCCAGGTTCGAGGAACGAGCCCAGATTGTTGGGGACTGGCTGGGGAGACGGATTGGACATCTCACATGATGCTCTCCCTCTCCTGGTAGGGCTGAGTCCCCTCCTTCACCACAGTACTGCCACTTAGGTGATTACAGGGGACAGTGTGGACAGAGTGGGTGGCACTCTGTGGGCATCTGACGTGACTGCACTCAGCATGAAACAATGGCCCTTGATGCCACTGCATGATGATGTCCCTGGGGGTGAGGACAGAAAATGACTCTGGCCCCATAGGGGAAAGACCCCAGTGCATCCTAGGCTGTACTCCACCGATCTTCAGATTGGGATTGTGACATATTAGCTGATGTCTGTCTGTACTCAGGGAGTAATGCAGGGAGGCACATAACTGAATATGGATACATAAGGAATCTCTTATTGGGGTGGCTACTAGTTTAGAGGCAGAGTTCTTAGAGAGGAATAGAGAAGAACTTTCCGGTCTATGCCCACTTCCTTTATCATTTCCGTTTCCAATTTGACCAAAGAGGGTACATAAGGCAATAACTCCAAATCCGTGGAGGGCATGAACCATCGTAAATATTTACAAACATTACTTGCCCAGTAATATAACCCAAAATGTGGTAGTCTTAACCCGGCTTTCTCCCTGGGGTGGCTAGTTTATGATAAGCTCTACGGGGAGATTTCCCTCTCCAGATAAAGTCTGAGATAGTTGAATGTATTGCTTTATGCCATTTTAAAGGTAACCATACATTGAGCATATTTAGGGATAGTAAATCCTAGGTAAAATATTCATCTTGATTATATTAGTCCTTCCCCAGAGAGAGAGCAGAAGTCTACCCCATCTGTCAAGATCTTGTTTTATATTGTTCTTAAGAGTGTCCAGGTTAAGTCTCATTAATTTGGAGTCTGTTCTTGCCAGAACAATTCCAAGATACTTCAATGTGTGTGGAGCCCACTGTACACCCGTGTCCACTACCTCTGACTTATAGACTTTCATATTAAGAGGGTATATCTGGGTTTTCCCTACGTTTATTTTATAGTTAGATAGCTTGCTATAGTCCTCAATAACATCAAGCACTGCCGATACTGAGGTTTGGGGATGGATGATGTGAAGTAAAATATCATCCGCGTATCCGGAGATCTTAAACTCCTGCGACCCAATTTTTATCCCCATAACCCTAGGATCCTGTCTGATTTTACATAAGAGGGGTTCTAAATATAAGTTAAACAAAAGGGAGGATAAAGAGCATCCCTGTTTGGTGCCCGAAAACAAAGGAAAGCTTGACGAAAATACCCCATTGCAATGTATTTTCGCGGACGGGGATCTGAATAAGGCAAACACACTTTTGATGAAGGGAAGCGGAAAGCCAAATTTCTCCATAGTCAAAGACAAAAACCTCCAATCTACTCTGTCAAATGCTTTCTCAGCATCGACTGACATCAGTCCACATGGGAATTTACTGTCCTTGGATGCTGAGAAGATGTGAGATAGCTTACGGAGATGGTCTGAGGCCATTCTACCATTCATAAACCCCACCTGATCCTGATGGATTAACCCAGGCAGGACCTTAGCTAAACGGACCGCTAAAATTTTCACTAAAATTTTAACATCATAGTTGATTAACGATATAGGCCTATAATTTGGGACCTTATCTGTCTCTATCCCTTCTTTGGGGGTAAGCACTATCAGGGATTCAAAGAGGTGATTGTTGACTATGTCAGAAGTGAGTATACTATAGAATAGTATTTTTAGCACTGGGCGTAACTGGCTCGCAAAACATTTATAAAAATTCAGTGAGAAATCATCGGTCCTGGGGCTTTATCTGTTGAGGCGTCTGAGTTGCCTTTGGATTTCAGTCACTGATATGGGGAGAGAGCATTTCCTTCTGATCCTCCGATATCAGAGGCAAATTACAAGAGGAAAGAAAAGCCCTTACTTCCTCACTACCAGGCCGGGTGGACATAGGACTATATAAATCCTTGTAATATTTTTCGAATTCTTGAACAATCTCATGGGGTGTGGTTTTAATGAACCCATCTGTCAGGGAGGTGATACTCTGAATAATTCTGGATGTTTTTGTTGCTTTTAGTCGCACAGCTAGAAGATGTCCTGCTTTCTCGCTTTGATCTAAATATAAGGCTTTTGTTTTACTGATGGCATATTCTGCTTTATCTCTCAAAATCTCATCATATTGATGCCGGAGTCTGACTAATGTTTCCCTAGTCTCAGCCGGTGTGTTCTTTGAGAGAGTGTTTTCTGTTTCTCTGATCTGGATCAGCAACTGTCTGGCCTGGCTCTCTCTCTCTGTTTCTTCCTAGCTGCAGCAATCTGGATACGTTCACCCCTTAATACACATTTCAATGCACTCCATTCTATATCTCCCCTACCTGTCGAATTGCAGTTTTCTTTCTCGTATTGTGCGATTCTCTGGATTATACCATCTCTAATCTCAGCGGAATGGAGAAGCTGGTTATTTAATTTCAGATAGTCTGCCTAGGAATATTAGGGCAAGGTTAAGGGTGCAGCTGACCATGAGTGGTCCGAGATGACCCTGGAATGATTTTACAATCTGTCAGACGGGGAGCATAAACTGGCTCATCAAAAATAATCAATCGAGACCTGGTTTGTGAACTTCCGATAGGAATGTGCCCTTATTGGAAGGGTATAAAACCCTCCATGGGTGCACAAGCCCAGATTATCTGACAGGTCTCTGATGGCTCTCTGGGCTGGAGAGAGGCCCCTGCCCCGCTTGCCTTCTTTATCCATTTCTGGATTAAATGGTAAATTCCAGTCTCCACCCAACATTATAGGAAGGTGAAAAAATGGGGACAGGACATTTAGTAGTTCCGTAAAAAAGCCGGGTGAGTCACCATTTGGGCCATACACATTACCCATCGCTATCCTTGTTTGGTTTAAGAGACCTATTACTATTATGTAGCGGCCCCCAGGATCTTCCAGTTTTTCCTCACACACAAAAGGAATATTCCTAGTTATCAAAATAGCTACCCCCCTTCTAGCTGTACTATATCCCGCAGTATATACCTGGCCAACAAACTGATGCCTCAGTACATTAGATTCCCTTTCCAGTAAATGTGTTTCTTGCAAACATATTATCTGGCCCCTTTGCAGCTGCAAATGTCTCAGAACCTTATATCTCTTTATTTTCTTCCTGGCCCCTTTGATATTCCACGTGATAAATTTGTGTATACTACCCATTACCCAAGTGCTCCGTATAGTACCATCGTATGCTAGTCCTCATCATAGCTCTTCCTTTTGCCACTAGCACCACCTGATGAACAGATCTATCCATGCGGTTTCCCTTTGGCACACTTTTACCTTGCCCCATCCATCATCTCTATTCCCCTTTCTGACTCCGAATATTCCCCTTCTAAATCCCTTATCCCCCCATACCTCTGCTACCTCGAACCATACATTTTCCCGATAGAATCCTTCCCTCCCTCCAACAAAACCACCTACGGCCCATGAATTCCCAAGTTGCGATCCTCCTGATCTCCTCCAGCCTCCTCCTCTGACGATATAAAACTGGCTTCCTGACCGTAAAAGCCTTTCATATTACCATACACTTAACCCACTTCCCCAGGAACCTAAAACTATGAGTCAAAGCTGAGAAAATCGACCCAGCATTCCCAAATAATTCCCCTAAGGCGAATCTTAACCATGAACTGCAAAACATCAGATCTTAATATTGAATGATTAGCCACCTGATTGATTCGGAACTCTAGGAGACCAGATCGTCATTACTGCGTTGGCAGAGAAGTCAATTTCTAAGCTCCATTTTGTCCCTTTAAACCCCTGTATAGCAGAACATCTAATCATTCAACAAGTGTTTTTAAACGAACATATAAACAACACGCTTATTAACTGGTCACAATGTGCATTAAATGAGACATACTTATAGTAAGCAATCTAAGATATTGTACCCCTTTTCAAAAAGTGAGAACGATCGAGGGAAAAATAGTGTCTAGCCTACCTGTATGTCTTTCAGTCACTGCTACCTCTAATCACAGCTGTTCCGAGCCATCATTTGGGGATACTCTTTATTAGGAAAAGGAAAATAGAGAGGAGCGAGTCCAACCAGTTCTTCGCCCCCACTGTCAGAGTCGCAGAAAGAAAAAATGATGTGGGAGCTCCTCTTGTGGTTGAAGCACAGTATGTTCTATTATCGGTTTAACAAAGTAACTAAAATATTTCCCAACCGAAGGCTCCGTGGTGGTACCAGCCCCCTTCTGGCACCAAACAGCCACGTGATGCTGCTGGGGCCACAGGAAACTCCCAAAATCCTTCTCCAGGGTACCCTAGTGACTAGTTAGATCAATCACCACGAGCTCCATAGAAAGTGAGATCCAGTCAGGAGTACCAGTACTAGCCACCAGCAGAGAGGCACCGAGGTCTTACACAGGATCAGGAGCCTTAACAGTAGGGAAAGTACCCTCAGAATTGCAGATTGAAGAGAGGTGAGGAATATACACTCTGCATTTACTTTAGATGTTGAGACCAGTTTACAGATTAATACAATGTGTTAGGGTCTTGTCCAGCCCAGCCAGCCCTCGGTCTTCCAGATTTCTATGGGGTCCCATTGAATTGCTGTCCCAATCTTGACTATCGCTGTCACTCAACAAGCGTGCAGTGTATATAGTACATGCCCAGTGGCAGCTCAGTCTGCAACTGGCTGTGGCAGTGAGCAGAGGCTGTACTGGTCGCTGATGTGGGATTAGGATGGGGCAGTGGGGTGGTGAAGCACTACCTGCCTGGGTGGTGCATCTGCTGAACACCTGGAAATACTTTGTAAAGTTACGGGCATGTGTTCAGGTGGAGGAGGGATCAGCAGCCTCCAGGGAATAATCTTGTACATGTTGGGCATGTATTCAGGTGGGGAAGGGACTGCTATCCACCAGGAATAAATCTTGCATACTACAGGCATGAGTGCGGGCTGAGGGTGGGACCTCTAGCCACCAGGGAATACTTTCAGATTCTATGGGTATGAGTGTGGGTAGGGGAGGGACAATTAGCCACCAGGGACCAATGGTATATTACATTGGAACGGCAATTGGTGGTGGGGGACACTGGCCACCAGAGACTGAGCTGTGTCAACAGTGGGTGGCAATCAGTGATCGGGGAACCACTAGACAACTGGGAAACATGTTCTATATATTGGCCTGGCAACCACTGGGGACACTAGACCCAGGGACACATTTTCTATATTCGGACCAATGATTGTTGGGGGCACCATTAGACCCCAGGGCATCATACTACATACTCGGGCTAGCTATTGGTGAGGACCACTAGACACTAAGGACCACTATGTTGGGATGTTGGGGGACTCCACTGCACTTCCTCAACCAACTGCTAAGATTGCAGGGAGTAAGTTGTGGTTTCAATCAGTGGTATTTGCGCTGCAGGGGATCGAGCAAAGCAGCCTTGGGTGGTGCACGTACACTGAATATTGGACTATGCCAATATCAGGTCCCCACCCCTTCATTTACATTGTGCCTCCTCTGACTATTGCCTGGGAGCAAACCAAGTTTGCTCCAAGACTAACTGATTTTCTAATATTGCTCTATCTATGTAAAACCTAGTTTGCATGGCAAACTTGGCTTTATGTATGGACAATGTTTTGAATATCAGGATCCAGAAGCAGAAAACATCTGTAAGTTGAAACATGAAACTATTAAGATTGATACAATGGCTCAAGGCTGACTGAAACATCTGTAAATTTTAAATTGTTCGGAAAATAAAATGTCATTTCCACAGAAGGGAAGGGTGGAAGGAGGGACAGCTGCAGAATAAGGGTGCTAGCTGCACATTCGAGCAGACTTGATAGGCCTCTAGGCCTTTATCTGCTGAGCAAATTTAAATATGTTAAATGTAGTAGTATTTTACAGATATTACTGGATTTTTGTAAAAGTGACATTTTTCACTTTGTGACTCAAAATCTATTTTAATGAGGTAAGATTACTGGCTTTGGAAGCCTTAGCAGTCAAGAATGTGTGGAAAATAAGATAAATGTGCACGTAAAAACAAGAACATTAATTTAAAAAGAGTTTTTTAAAATGTTAATGAAATTAGACTGTTGCAAATGACAAACACAGGCCCTGCTTTCATGACTCACAAACCCACTTCCATGAGGTACTGTACTGTCTCCACTTTTGTGACACTAAGGGCATGATTTTAAAAGATCCCTAGGATCGCGACAATTTGTGGTGCTCTAGGGCTGTGCCACATTCTGGAAGCATCAGGAACAATGATCCGATTCTGTAACATTGGGCAGGCCTGCGCTGAAGACCTGGGAGTTGCTGTAACTGCAGGGCTGTGCCAAATTATGAGCACACCAGTGGAGTTTCATGAAGGGATCCATCTCCCCCCTTGCAAGCATATGGGACCACTAGAGGTGGGGATGGGGTTGTATCTCTGGCTGGAGGGTGGGAAATGAGGGCTGTTGGGGCACCAAGACTGCCATAGGGCATGAAGGGCACAGCAGCAGGTATGGAGTGGAGGAGGCTTCTGGCAGAGGTGCCATTGGGCATAGCAATACACCCTATTGCACCTCTGCCATGTGATTTCTCCACTACCTGTACCTACCACCATGCTCCCCCCATGCCCTATGGCACCCTTAGTACCTCAGCAGCCCCTGTTCTCCACCTTTCCAATCCTGTAGCTCATTCTCTTCCCTGCCAATCAGTGGTGCAGGGCCATTGGACTACATTCTGACTGGTCTAACCTGACCCCTCTGTTGTGGACATGGTGGTGCTTACGCAATCCAAAATAAAGGAATGGTGCAGCCCCGCAGTGGTGTAAGCCACCTTGCTATCTGGCGCTGGGACACTTTTGCCACAAGGATGGTGCAGGAGGGCTTTGATGCAGGCATCCTCATTTCAGTGCAGCCGGCATTTGAAAACTGGGGTTACTGCACACTGTGACGCAAGGTGCCGCTTGCATGATGCGCCTTTGGCGCAGACACCTTGCATCATAGATTTTCTTTTGAAAATTAAGCCCTTAGTCTCAAAACCAGAACAATGTAGATTGCGTTGTAGGTCACAGAAGTGGGTAAAACAATAAAACCCACTTTGCACATCAAAAATATGAACATTTGTAGGAACGTAGGTCTGCAACTTGTTTATTTAAAACTATTGGATGCATATTTTATTCTTCCAGTGTGTTTTTTTTTTTTTGTTAAGGCACGCGTTTTTAAATTATTTATTTATTTTATTTAAATTTATTTATTCAATTTTGGTAACCGGGTAGGCCCACTGAGCCCCAAAGGTCCCTTTTTCAGGGGCAACCTGGATTTAGTTACAGAGGTATACAGGTACAGTATTTGGCTACAGAGGTGAATTGGTACAGCTTTTAGTCACGGAAGAGTACAGGTACAACAAAAAAACAAGTACAGAGCAATTCAAGTAAATACATGGATAAGACAGTGCTGACAGTGTGCCATAATTAGATTACAGGGGATGACAATTACAGGGATATGCTTGGGTAGGAGTGTAGAAATCAGGAGGGATGGTAATACTTTATACAGCAATGCATGTCTAGGCTAGTGAGGGACTGGCCTGAGGTTGGGGGCCCTCATTGACAGGAGCAGATGCTAGCCTCTAATAGGTGAGCAGAAGTCCCTTATGGAATTTTTCAAGGAGGTGGTGTCCTTAAAGAGGGGAGGAAGCTTATTCCATAGAGCAGGGGTCATGGTGGCAAAGTATTTGCTGCCAGCAGTGGTCAAACTCTGGGTTTAACTAGAAGGTTATGGCCAATGGTTTGTAGGGTACATGCTGAGTGCTTGGGAACCAGGAGACTGGCCAGGCAGACAGGGGGATTGTGGTAAGAGCATGTATGCATTGCACAGCAGAGGGTACTGGAGTCGACCATCTAGGAGGCCATTGTAGAGCAGCAAGGGCTTCACAGTGATGCCATCTTTGTGGGACTGTGACGCAAACCGAAGCAACTTTGTTGTAGAGAACTTGTAGCCTATTCATCTCTTTGTTTAGCCAATCCCTGAAGAATTGGGGCAGCAAAGGTCAGTGTTGGCAGGAGTAGGCTGTTGGCGTATGGAGACTCTAGAATTAGGGATAAGCTGTTCATTCAGGAGGTACAACAGGCCCAGTTTCAGTGTATGGCTATGGTTACTTGGTCTAAATGAGATTTAAGGGAAAATCCCCAATCCAGGGTTAGCCCTGGTACTTGAGGGAACTCACAACCTCAATGCGGCAGCCTGAGGATGAGGTCAGAGGGAGCAAGGTACTATGGACTGCGCTTAGGTTTCTCTGACCAAATAGCATTGCTTTGGTTTTTGTGGTGTTTAGAAATAGTTTATTCCTGGTAAACCAGGACTCTAACTTGGTAAAGTCAGCTTGGAGATGGGGTCCCAGGTCAGATGGGTTGCTCGGGGACCAATAGATAATAGCATCATCTGCATATTGAATGACCGAGCTGCCACCACAGTGGGATTTAAGATTGTTGATGAATAGCGAGAAGAGGAGAGGAGAGGAGAGGAGAGGAGAGGGCCAAGATGGAACCTGAGGCACCCCTCACTTAGGGGAGTGGATCTGAGGTCACAGACTTCCACCTGACCTGCTCGGAGTGACCAGATAAGTAGTAGGTGAACCAGGAAAGAGAATTTTGATCCAAGCCAAGGGTAGCTAGTTTGGATAGCAGGAGTTTGGGTCCACTAGGTCTAAGGCTTTTGATAGATCGATAAAGATAGCTCCTGTAGTCAGTCCATTGCCCCTCACGATGTTGGTTGAGCATTTTATGAGGGCTGTATTAGTGCCATGGTTCTGCCTAAAGTCGTGTTGTGTGGAGACAGTAAATCAGATTCTCGAGGTAGTCACAGAGTTGGCAGTATACTAGTCTTTCTTGAATCTCGGCCAGGGCACAAAGCAGTGAGACTGGACTGTAGTTGCCAAGGGATTCCCTAGCACCTCCTTTGGGGATAGGTATTGCAATGGCTTGTTTCCAGGTATAGGGTACTGTACCTTCAAACAGGGATCAGTTGATAATCCATGTGAAGGATAGGGCAATGGCAGGTGCCGCCACCTTTAGTAATTTAGAGGAGATGCCATCTGGACCCCCAGAACCTTTGTCTTTGATGGTCTTTAAGAGGGGAGTATCTCCTTGACCTTTTACTAATTGAAGGTGAAAGAGCGCCATGTGGGGCAAGGCATCTCAGAGCAGGAGGGTTCCAAAGGGTAGGTGTAAAGCTGGACTTGAGGACATTAAGGTTGGTGAAGTAACTGTTGAAGGCAGCAGCAATTTCGTGGCAGTCATTAGACATAAGGCCATTTACTTTGATATGGCCAGAGGAAGGGTTCTTGTTGCCTTTTATCAGGCCACTGATATTGGACCAGAATGACCGAGGGTTGGTCAGAGTAGTTTGCTGGAGATGCTTGACATACTCTCTTTTTGCCAGCTTAGAGGCATGCTTGCACTCATTCCTTAGTTTTTTATAGGACACAATGTCTGCAGGCAACCTGGAGAATTTGTAGCACTTCTGTGCCTTATCCAGTTACCATCAGAGATTTGAGCTCTGTGGTAAACCATCTATGGCACCTTCTTTTAGTTCAGAGTTTCCTAAATGGGGCGAACAGGTTAGCTGGAGAGCAGAAGGAGTTTTGGAAGAACTCCAAGGCTTCATCTAGTGTTGGGAGGAGCTGAATCGGGGTCCAGTCAAGGTTGCTGAGGTATGCATTGAAGGCGTCCTCTGAGAATTTGGAGTAGTCTCGAGTAGAGGCATGGTGGTAGGTACAGGTAGTCTAGTAATGGTATTTCACAGGAGTTTTTATGAAATCGTGCCCTGCATTTATCATTTGTGAACCTATTTTAATGCCTTGCTAACCCATTTTACTTTTTTTTTATGCCTTGGTAACCTGATAAGGATCACTACACACAAGGGCCTGTTTCAGTGGCAACCCTGAAGCACTGGGAAGGTTATGTAACTTGCTTAGGGTCACACAGTATGCAAGCGGAGGTTATGCAAATCAAACCCAGGTCTGCTCAAATAACCTAGGTCATTCACAGCTTGTTACTCATGTTGTCTCATATGAGCTGCAAAGTTTTAGGAAAACTAATGTTAAACAGAAATACTGAAATTGTGAATCCCTGTTTAGAAATAGGGTGACTTTCATTGATGAATTCATTTTATTTTGTAAGACAGTTATCAAAATATGCTACATATTAAGTTCCCCCTCTTGACCTCACTCTTGTTAACAGCAGGGTGACAGAAGAAAGTGGCTGTTCTGTCACTTGTACTTTTCCCACCCACTTGCAGTCCCATCCATTACAAGTGACATCCTTTGCTGTAATGTACATCCCCAACTCCAGTTTGCAAGGAGTACAGTTCAGTCAGCAAGTGTGCTCATCCGTGAAGTCCAGGTTATTTACTGTTAGTGATGCCAAAACAACTCAGGCAGGCTTCAGTGTGCATCAGGGAATTAGAAAAGAAAAATCAGCACATCTCTTCTGCATCAGTAAATTGATGGCGGTAGTCGGGTCTGGCACCAGAACTAAAAATAACTAAACACACAGTTAGGTTACAGGAACTTAACTTTATTAACACTGCTTGGACCTGAGGGGGAAAGGGAAGCTAAGTGACTATCTGCTTTTCAGCATAGTGTCTTCCTAGGATTTGTCTAGCTATCGGAGCTTACAGTTAGCTGTAGCAAAACATTTCCTTACTTGGTATTACTGTGTTTTATCTAAAGCATTTTAGACAGTATATTTTACATGTTGAGTTGTTTTCTGTTTACTTCATATAAAAGCAAAGAGATAAGCAATTCACCAAAGCATTTAGCTCCTTATACTATCTCTAAGTATAAACAGAATTGTGTCAGCTATGGTTTTTGTCAAAGGTTTTTGTATCTGAGATGATTAGCAACCCATTTATTTATTTAGTTATTTATTTTTTGATTTAAAATTGTTTGGCCAATAGGATAGAATGAGCTGCACACAGTTTATTTCCAGGTGAATCATCGGAAAGGAGAAGTGTGTGCGTGTGTGTGTGTGTGTGTGTGTGTGTGTGTGTGTGGGTACACACACACACATATATAGTAAGTAGGTAAAATGTATTTCTCAAGCGCCTTTCAAATACGAAGGCACTGTATATTAAAGTAAACATTCAATAGAACAAATAATAACAATAACATTCTAAAAACCATCAGAAAAAGCCTGATAAAACAAATAAGTTTTAAGCTCTGATTTAAAAATTGAGATGGTCAGGCATTCCCTCAACCGACGAGGCAGAGAATTCCACAGGGTAGGGGCAGCATGAGAAAAAGCAGGTGCCCCAGATGTTTTTAACCAAACCCTGTATATGTATGTATATAACCACCCAGTCCCCTGGGGTTACTAGAATCCCATCAGTGGTAGGTAGGGAAAGGCAGCAGGTGAATAACTAGTCAAATGGGGTTTTCACTTACTCACTCTCTTGCTTACTTGGCTTCAGCTGAGATGAGAGAGATGAGGTAATTTAGAACTCTCACAGCAGCATAAGCCACAGCTGGCTATGAGTAGGGAGTCTTAGAATCTTGGGAGATTAATCAGTTGGAAGTCAATCAGTGGTGTCAGCAGTTGTAAGTGGAGGAGTGAGTTCTGCAGCTGTGGGCTTTGAGAGGAGAGTTTGTTTCTCACCTTAGTCCTGGTATTCTCCAGTCTGACAAGAAGTGGTGGAAACCGTTGTCTACAGCAGGATCTCCTGATTTTCATCCCCAGAGGGGTGGAAAGGACAGCTAGAGAATGAATCCTAGGGGCAATCTACTTTTTGATCCAGGACAATTTGAAGCTGCCTTGGTGTTTCTCTGGCTAAGAGAGAGAAAGGCACACCAGTTCTGTTCTGAAGTTTGGGACTGTTCTCAGTTTAAAGTTGGCAGACAAATGTGGGGTCCCGATGTATGACCAATTCACGTTGTTTAGGACTTTAATTTCTTTCACTACTAATGTAGTGTTTTTTAAATGCTGGATGCAAAAGTTCATTCAAAAATCCATTTACCCAAGTGTGTTCAAGATGTTTAAAGTGCAACTCTTAAAGAATGGCTGGGTATGGATTTGGGAGCAAAGGGTAGGCACCCCCTCATCTGGAGTGACCAGTTCAGAACTACAGTTTCCGTAAGAGTGCCTGGTTACTTCAGACACAGTGGCCAATGTCTGAAGAGGTTTGCCCCTGGAGTGGGTTGTGCTAGTAAGGAGTCCATGTGTGCTCAGTTGTGACCAGTGCCACTGAAAAACTTCAAAGTCCTATGCCATACTTACAGTATTTATTTACCGAAAATTTCAGAAATTGCCTTTGAGTCAGAGACTCATTTTCAAAGTCTCCATGTCATGGTACAGGCATTAGACATAACATACATTATACAATAATGTGATATACAGTAGATGACTCATTACAGAGGAACTCTTCAGATGTATAGCATTTACACTGTATATACAATCACACAATTAACAAAGGTACAGGTACGAAATAGGCAAATGCAAGAGCTTAACAGGCATTTTACATTAGACCAGGTGCAAGTAAGCATAAACATGAGATAAACACCATGGGTAGGATATTCCAGACTACGCCAGGCAGGGGCGCAAGCCTGGGTGCAGCGCAACTGGGATGAGCCAGGGCATGGACTGGGCAATATTCAATGGTGCTGCGCCATGGATCAGCACCATTGAATATGGCACTGAGGGTACACGAACAGCACATGGCACAGTGGCACTGTGCCAGTGCAAGTGGCAGCAGGGGAGTAGATGGCTGCACCAGTGCAAGTGCGGTTGTGCTAGGTGCAGCAACAGTGATATTCAGTCATGAGCATGTAAATGAGGCCATTATGCATGCAAGGCACAAATGGAGCCATTTGCATGTCATTATGACCCCATTTTCATGCGGTGCACTGATCCATGGTGACTTGCGCTTGGCGCCCTGCCAGGCTGCAGCCATCAGGGACAGACACCCCGCTGACCCTCGGTGGGCACCGCTCCCCATTTGTCAATTGCTGGCATGTGTAGAATATATTCCTGGTGGTCAGTGGACCACAATCCATTGCCCGATCATGGGCATGTAATAGTAATCCTAGTGGTCTAGTGGACCGCTATCCCTTGCTCGATCGTGGACATATGTACAAATGATCCCTGGTGGCCCATTGGACTGATCCCCTTAGCCCACTCATGGGCATATGTCAGAACTCCCTGGTGGTCCAGTGAACCAATCCCCAGTGCCTGATTGCAGATGGAATGTCCTATGGACACCCTGGTGGTACAGTGGTACCCCCTCCCCATCCACCCACTGCATCCCCCACTATCCTGCACCCCCAAGTCAGTAGCAGGTGGCAGCATCCCGGCTGCAAGCCACCCGGCCGAAACTGACTGACAACATACAGTAGGGCTGTATGCCGATTGGTCCACTGTGTGGGTCAATGGACGTGCAGACCACACAGTACTACACAGTCCCAAATTGCAAATCAGCAGTCGTTCACATTTCAGAACTGTGTAGTATAGTATGGTCTGCATGCCCATTGGCCCATGCAGTGAACCAATAGGCATACAGCCCTACTGTATGTTGTCAGACGGCGGGTGGCCGGGCGGCTTGCGACTGGGGTGCTGCCACCCACCGCTGAGTGGGGGGTACATGGTGGCAGGGGATGCAGAGGGCAGGTGGGGAGGGGGGTTTCCACTGGACCACCAGGGATTTGGAACCTATGCCCATGATCAGGCACTGGGGATCGGTCCACTGGACCACCAGGGTGTTGTGACATATGACAGCGAGTAGACAAAGGGGGTTGGTCCACTGGACCACCAGGGATTAGTATTACACATGCCCATGATTGGGCAAGGAATAGCAGTCCACTGGGCCACCAGGGTTCTTCGGCATTTGCCCACAATCAGGTGAGGGGGGCACGATGCCCCCTGGTCAGGGGGCTTGTGGACTGTGTCCAGGGTGGTCAGGTGGCCCCACAGCAGGTAACTGCCATGGTGTGCCTTGCATTATGGCATTTCACCTGTAGGTATCCAGGACTTGCTCTTGGTTTTGCTGGGCACATCTTTGTACCCCTGTGCGGCGCAGGTGGTATGTGGCCAGCATATGCGCCTGCAGATCCCAGGCTGAATATCGGAATGTGCCACATATGCATGGTCACGCCCCGCACTTGTGCTGCTATACATTACTGGTGCATCCTGGTGCATCTGGGGTTGCGCCTTTAACCTGCCCATTGAATATTGCACCAGGGCACATTGGTGGGTTGTGCATGGTGCAACCCTGTTGCGCTCATGCACAATTCCTTTGAATATACCACCCCAGGAGTACATATTGAAAAATAGAAACCTCCTGCATAATTATAAACTCCTCACTGAGTTAACTTATGTAACAAAGACATACTGGTAAAATCCTACTATTAGCATGAGGAGGGGAGTGAGGCAGGGAGGGAGGGAAAGTGAGAGAGGCAGGACATGGTCCCTTGTCAAAAAGATGGGGATAAGAGGGGAGGGAGAGCAGTAGATTACAGCGATAGACAGGTGGCTCAGTAGCAATCACATACACTTGCAGATTGGAGGTAACCCCGAAGGATGGCCTTAAAACTGCCAATCTTATTTTCAGTTGCAGTGAAGCTGGGAAGGGCATTCATCCAGGTGGGGGCCCTGTACACAAAAGGTCTCTGGCCAAAGGGAGGTCCAGCATCTGGGGACACTGAGTAATGACGTGGTAGAGCTACGCATACTCCTGATAATGGGTGCAGGATTTAGAAGGGCTGAGAGACCTGGGGGGAGATCAAGGGAAATCTTTTTGGCCATAAGACAGGTATGGAACCTGAGCCTGTCTTCAAGATTAAACCAGTTAGTGTAGCTGTAAAGGGTGCAAATGTGTGTGTTTCAGTCACAACATAGAGTTAAGTGACAGGCTTTGTTCAGTGATAGGCGCAGTCTACTAAGGGCAGTAGTGTCAGCCACTCTATAGATAATGATCCTGCAGTCAATTAGGAGAGGACTGAGGAAGAGACAGCTAGACGGAGGGCATAATGGGTGAGACAGTGTTTGTGCCTATGGAGGAGGCCAATTCTGGTGTTGATGACAGTAGATAGGAGATAGATGTGCTTTAGAGAGAGGACGGGAAGCCCAGCCGTGATCCCCAGATATTTAAACTCAATCAACATACTCAAGGGGATCTGCTGGGGTTAATGATTTAAGGGTGGGAATTTTTGTGAGGGTTCTGCTGGTGGAAAATGTCATGACCTTCATCTTTTTATAGTTCACAACTAGGCAGTGGTTGGCTAACCAGTTCTCAGCCTCCATGAAGGAGGTTTGAGTGATTCGCTGCAGTGAGAAGGGGTCAGGTTGGGAGGAGCAGGACAGCAGCATCTGCATAGAGCAGCAGGTTTCCAGAGAGCATGCTGCAGGAGGCGCTTAGATATAAGCTGAATAGCAGGGGCCCAGAACAGAGCCCTGCGCACCCTGGCCTAACTGGGAGCTTGGTGGATAGGTATCACCAATCTTGACTAGCTGGGTTCTATTGGTAAGACAGTTGGCAAACCAGTTGATAGTGTCCTGGGAGAGACATAGCAGGGGGAAGGAGGGGGGGCATGATTTGCAGTGTTGAATGCCTTCGACAGATCCATGAAGACAGCCCCGGTAAGATGGCTTCAGTCAAGTGCAGAGTGCACAGAGGAGGTACATTCAAGGAGTGTCGAGGTAGTGTTGTGGCCTTTCCTGAAAATCATGTTGCTCATTATAGAGGAGATCATATTTTGGGAGATGCTCAGTGAGTTGGTCAGACACAATGAATTCCAGGTCATTGGGAGGATGGATATACGGTGATAGTTGCCAGGCTGTGCAATCATCACTTTGTGTATAGGGTAATGGTGGCAGCTTTTCTGTGAGGCGGAAATTTGCCTAGACAAAGGGAGCAAATAAGTATATTGGTTAGAAGGTCAAGGACTTCCTGGAGGGTCAGGCAGAGTAGCTTTAAGTCCAGATAATCACTGCTGAACTGGGTTTAAAGTCCTATGTCATATGGGAATGCCAGTGCAAGAAGTACAATGTTCTATGAAATATGGGAATACGTAGAGTTTCTGCCAGATATCAGTAGTTTTGTTGTTCTGCCAATTCCTTGTGCCAAGATGTGTAAACCTTGGGGTTCCACCCTTGCTTTAGAGATTATCGTTTGGAATAAAGTCACATTCCAGAACCCCAGCTCTGGTTTGGACATTTATGTTTTGCTTCCAGTGGGTACCCCTCAGAAGAATAGGTCTAGCATAGCCCTAGCAAAAGTTTTCTCCTCAGGACCTGGTTGTCTGTAAATACCTTTATAGGCCACGGTTTTGCTTCTGTACAGTCCACCCCTTTTTGACCTCTAGAGTAGTGAGCCTGGTATACATTCCCAAGTTAGGGATGGTATCATTTCTGAAGTAGTCTGTGCCCAGTCAAGGGTACCAGGGTAGCAAACTGTGTAAAGTAGCTGGGGTACAAAATTAGGGGCTCATCCGGGATGTTTAATATGGAAGAGCACCACAAAAAATGTGGGCTTGTCTGATGTTTAAATTGGAAAGAGAACCAGAAAAGTTTGCTGCGGGTACAGTATGTCTAGCATCTTTCTGTCTGGTAGTGGTGTAGCCCAAATAGAATGGAAGCTTTGGACAGCAGGAGTTTTGCCAAGAAAAGTGCCTTCCAAATGTGTTGCTTGTATGCCCTCTAGAAAAGTAAAAATAGGTTCTGCTGTGTGATTTCAACTCTGACAATAGACAGTAAAGCATTGAAGTGTGTGTCCTAGTCTCTGCATCAGAAAGTGCTTAAGGAACTTTTAAATTGCAATTTTCAAATGCCAAAAGTAGTGTGGACTTTAAGGAACAGACTCAGATATGTGCCCTGAAAGTATCATGTGCTTTGTGTGCAAATTGGGGGAATCACTAGAGAAATTGTCCAGAAACTGTGGAGAAAATGGTCAAAATGGCTCTCCGGCCCCTGGAATTGCAGCCGAGAAAAAAATTACAGTTTGCAGTTTCAATTTGCTCCTGCTTGATGATCGCCATGAAGAAAGAGCAAGTGAGATGAGAGGCTTATTTGCATGGCAATGAGTGACTGGTTTGAATGCAACCAGTTCAGCCCCCGGAGCAGTGTCTGTGCACTGCAGAGTGTTCAAGGAGGAAAGAGAGAGTGGGGTGCCATCTGATTACATCAGGGTCAACCATCGAGGGGCTTGTAAGCATTCTAAACTGTAGTATATAGACTAGAACTGTGTAATTTCAGGCTCAACCCATTCTCTGACTGACTGGAGAGGGGAGGCGTTCATGGCTATGATCATGGAACTGTCAGCCTGTTTCACCCCAGAGGCCTTCCCAGGATTGGCACCAGGTCAAAAATTTCCATTATAGGGAACCAACTACTGAATTCAGTGAGTTAACAAGTAAACTATACAAACAAACTCTATGTGATTATCAAGTCAGCTAAATCTGTATGCAAGCAATGTAATTTTTTTTGCAAAGATGGGCTCGACTTTATGAGAGCAAGTGCAATAAACTAAAATTCTGAGCATAGACTGTGAGCAGTGATAATGGTTTCAGCAACAGTAAATTCTTCTATGCAAAAAGGGACTGTGAGTTGTATAGGGAGAATGCAGCAAACAGGCAATCCTATGCAAAGAAATACTGTGAGGCTTACAAGAGACTTTGAGCATGTGTGAATAGTTTTCCTGAATTAATGCTGATAGTAGTATAAGGGGATATAACTTGTCAAATGTTAAATTTCAGCCAATCAGAGCGTGCCATGTCATTTGACAGGTGGTTTCCATGGCAACACCCCGCCCCCTTTCCAACCGGAAGTCCCGCCTTCCCAGCACCATGGCAACGCCCGGCCCCCTCCGAGCCACAGGAAGTGACGTGCATTTTGGTCCTCGAACCCGGAAGTCCTCCCCTTTTCTACGCCGTACGTGCCTCCTTCTTCTTCCCCTCCTCTTGGATCCTTGCCACGGACTCGCACCGAGTCCCACCACCTCCTCTCCTTCCCCTCACATCAGAGTGCTAGCAGCTCCTCGAACCCCTCCCCTCGGACCCGGTTCGGCATCCTAGCTTGCACCCGGGTCCCTCCCCTCACATCGCAACCCAGCCGCACCATCCTAATTCACACCAGAGTCTCCCTCCTCGATCCACCACCGCTTGCACCCGAGTCCCTCTTCCTCCACACCACCCTGCTCCCTCTCGCACCCCTGCTGAAACATCCTAGCTCAAACTCGAGTCCCTCTCCTCACCACACACCCCTGCTCCCTCCTCCGGCCCCCACCCTTTTGCAGTCCTGCTCTCTCCTCCCTCTCCTCGATCCATCCACCTCTTGCACCAGAGTCCCTCTTCTCACCACACACCCTGCCCCCTCCTCCACCCCTACCACCGTGTCCTAGCTCAAACCTCGAGTCCCCTCCTCCATTCCCTTTCCCTCAGACTCCTGCTCCCCTCCTTCTCCTCCCCCTCCCCATCGCACCAGAGTCCTAGCACCTTCATACACCCTACTCCCTCGCTATTCATTCGCACCCTGTTGGTCCGGGATATAAGGACAGGATGTGTGTAAATGCATTGTGACTTGGAAATCTGTACAAGGAATGCATCATCAGGCATCTCTGTATAGATAGGTTTTATGTTTTTTGGTGATTTTGTAATGTTTGTAATTATTTTTGTCTTGCTGCCTGTATGTTTGAAATGAAATGTCCCTGCTTTTGCTACTTATAGAAACATAGGCTTTGATGGCAGATAAGGACCGCTTGCCCCCCACGTCTGCCTCTAACTATTGGAGATGCTGCAGATCCTAGTTACTGTAATCATCAGCCGACTTCCTCCTACCCCCACTATTAATTGCCTTATGTCTGTCCCATGTATTCTTGAATTCCCCACTGTTTTTAACCCCACAACCTCCTCAGGAAGGCCGTTCCATGCATGCACAACCCTCTCTGTGAAACAATACTTCCTCATTTGCCCCAGGCTGTCCCACTTCTGTCTCAAATTGTGACCCTTGTTCTTGCATCACTTTTCTGAAAAGATGCTATCCTCTTGGACTTTGCTGATTCACTTGAGGTACTTGAAAGTTTCCATCATGCCCCCCCACCTCCTCGAGGGTACATATTAATCTCATTTAGTCAATCTTCTATGGTTTCTGGTGCAGACCCTGCACCATTGTAGCTGCCTCTCTGACTGCATCCATCCTGTCTATGTCCTTGCGATGATGGGGTCTCCAGAACAGCAAGCGTTACTCCAGATTGAGTCTCAACAACTGTCTGTACAGAGGAATGACAACTTCTTGTTTTCTACTGGTGATGCTTCTCCTGTGCATCCCAGTATCCCCCACCCTCCTTACTGCCTTCACATTGTCTGCCTACCTTTAGGTCACCTGATATGACCACCCCAGGTCCTTTTCCATTTTGTTGTAGTTAGTACCTCCTCCCAATTATGTACATATGCCCTGAGTTTTGTTTCCCAGGCGCATTTCCTTGCACTTTTGCATTGAATCTAAACTGCCATACTTTTGACCATTCCTCGAACCTTGCCAAGTCCCTTCTCATCCTTTCAATCCCTCACCTTGTGTATCAGCCCTGTTGCTGATCTTTGTCTCATCAGCAAAGCGGCATACTTTCCTTCCAGCCCCCAATGCAATGTTACCTATAAAGACATTAGAGAGGATCGACCCAGTACTGAACCTGTGGTATCCTGCAGGTATCCCCTTTCTTTGGAGTGTAGTCCATTGACTATTCCCTCTGCATCCTTTGTCCAGCCAATTTTTTATCCAGGCTACCACCCTAGGACCCACTCCCAGGCTGGCTAATTTGTTTATTAAAGTTTGTGCATGACTGAGTCAGATACTTTGCTAAAATCTAGGCGTGCCTTGTCCATATAGAAACATAGACTTTGATGGCAGATAAGGACCATTGCCCCCCCCCAGTCTGCCCATTTCCCTACCTAGAGGATAAGCTGCAGATCCTATTTAACCAACAGTCTATTTCTTCCTATCCCCCAACCAAAATTGCCTTATGTCTGTCCCATGCATTCTTGAATTCTCCCACAGTTTTAGACCCCCACAACCTCCTCAGGAAGGCTGTTCCATGCATAGTCCCTCTCTGGTCTACAACTTTGGTTACCCAGTCAAAGAATTTTATTAGATCAATAGTTCTTAGACTTTGTCACAGTGAGCCTCCCCAAATCCATGGAAAAGATTTTGAGCCTCCTTCAAAAACTGAAATAATCTTGGGCCTCCCCAAAGTAAAATAACGCACTGTACTTTACGCAGTACACCATGAATAAATTGAAACCCCTTTGAGTACTTTGCTCACATTCAGTTCTTTGTCTTATACTGACATGGAACCTTTGAAAAGAGGTCATGTGCTCAAAGGTGTTATCTGAAAATAAATAAAATAAACAAATATTATTCGCTTATTGTAACCCCATGAGCCAACCTACTTGCTCCTGCAATTTTCACTCTTGAACCATTGTTACCCTTGTTGCAGTACCTTCATGGGTCACACTACTTTCTCAGTTTCCACTCTACATGAAATAACCTTCCCACATACTTTGCCTCTCCCTCCTTCTCTGCTCCTAAGCAACTTCTCTGGGATTACTTGCTCCTTCCTGCTATTGTTCTTAGCACTTTTATGCTCAACCCTTGTATTTGGGCTGTTCTGCCATCAGTCTACAAATTGATCAACTACCACCACTCATTATTAGTTTACTGTTCATATTTGTTTGTACTATTGTTCACTGAGTATTTCTTGATTGTTTTACGTTATCTTTTGAAATGGTATCTACTCCTCCCATCCCCGGGTAAATCGGAAATGAGCCTTTGCTCATTCAGCTTCCCTTGTCACCTATTAGTAAATAAATACATACAATTCACCTACTATTATCCTCTTTCAGTTTGCTTCATCTCTTCACACAAAATATATAAAACTCAAAATTTAAATACAGTACTTTTTCAGACTTGCTTGAGCCTCCCCTGGAAGAGGTTGGGGCCTCCCCAGGAAGACAGGCCTCACCGTTTGAGAATCCCTGTATTAGATTAATCTGACATGACCTTCACACTGTGAATCCATGCTACTTTGTGTCATGTGCCCTGCTGGCCTCTAGGTACTCAACAATTCTTTCTTTCAGAAGTGATTCCATGATTTTTCCTAACACTGAGGTCAAACTAACAGTTCTGTAGCTTCCTGCCTCGGCCTTGCTCCCACTTTGTGAAGGGGAATCAGATCAGCCTTCCTCCAGTCCTCAGGTACCACCACCATACTCCCATGATTTGTTAAAAGGGTAGTCCGTTGAGTCACTAGCTCACCCCTTAATTCTTTTAGAATTCTGGGGTGAATCCTGTCAGGCCCCATTGCCTTGACCACCTTTGAGTTTTAGGAGGTCTTTCGGGATCCTTTCTTCTGTGAATGGACTTGTATCACAACCCCTCCTCAACCCATCCAGAGTGCCTATATTGTATGGGTATGGTATTGTATATATGGAAAGTGCAATTAAGTGACCTCCTTGAAAATGAGTTTAGCTCAATAGAGCTCCATCTCTGTTCATAGTTTGTGAATAAAATGTTTGATACTTGCTAATGTTACCTATGAATGTCCAGTTAACATTCTACAGAACACTGTATGTGTGTGTGGGTGGGGGGACATAATTTTGAAGTACATGCAGTAAGTTAAAGGAAGACCCATCTAGTTCTATGAAAGGCTGTCTAGCATACAAGTAATATCAGCACAATACTCCAAAAGGCTCCTAAACTGAAAATAATAACCAACATTTGAATTCTGTGTTTAAAAACATCATGGGGGGACAGAAAAGCAATGACAGTCCATCCAGTCTGCCAATGGTTAGCTATTTAACTTCAAGATCAGGATTTCATGCAAATGTACATATTTGTGTTATCATCTTTTTTTCTTGAAATCTTCACTGTGTGGCAATCTCGATGGTATAACGTGGCAGTGAACCAAAATAATAAGTAATGATAAGCACATTTGTTATATTGCTGTAGCGGGATCAAAATTTCATGCAAATGTACAAAAATTATTTTTATACATGTGTTCATGGAATCATGCTTATAAGTGATTGTAAATACTGATATATTGTTGCATATGACATTCATTCATTGAGAAACATTAATTACTGACTTAAGTGCAGTAGGACAGAATTTCATGCAAATGTATTTGTTGACGTCTTTTCATGAAATCTTGATTAGGTGTTAATCTCAATGGTATAACATGGCTGTAAATCACAATAGTAGATTAAAATAATGAATTTGTGACACAGTTGTAGTTGGGATCAAGAATTCATGCAAATGTCCACACAGTATTTTCTTATAAGTGTATTCATGGAATCGTGATTATATCCTAATGGGAATATTGATATATTGTTTAATGTGACAGTCATTCATTAAGAAATATAAATTACTGATGAATAATGCGCTAGAATCAGAATTTCATGCAAATGTACACCGGGTTTGGGGGGGGTCATTACATGAAATCTTCATTGGGTGGCAATCTGAATGGTATAAAAGGGTTGTGAACCATAATAATAAGTTATGATGAACACATTTGTGACACTGCCTCAGTTGGGATCAAAATTTCATGCAAATTTCTCTAACACTTGTTTCACATTTTTCCTTATCATTAGAATATACAGTCTACCATTTTTCCAACAACCCTCTCTGTGCCAAAGGAGTAACAATTTTGCACAAATATCCTCATTTTTAGACCAATTTTTAGACCAAACTTTAATCAGTCTCATTGGTCGTTGTGAGACTGGACCAGCTCTTCGAACAAGCAAGATCTTGCAAATCCTCATCCCTTACTACCATCCTTTTAAGACCAACTCCTACCTCTGTAAATTCCTGCCTAATATCATCATCATCGATGCTTCTACCAATGTCTTGTGTTCCTACATGTAGTACTGCATCTAGGGTCACTACCTGGCTCTTTTAGTACATCCACAGTCCTACTCTTCAGGTGAACTTTTGTAACCTCTGTAACACAGCTTTCCATCCTATGTGTACACTGGCTTAGCCTGTGTACACACAGTATGCACCTGTGGAAGGATTCTACTTTCTAACCCAGCTAAAGGCCACTGCTGTGTGCTGGATGCATTGCCATTTTACAGTTTGGTCTAAAAATTGGTCTAAAAAGACGCCTATTATGTAAATGTATGTACCGACCTTTTGTATCACTGATGATATCCTAGTAAGATTTAACAAAGGTATCCTTTCACGTGTAAACCTGTGTCTTATTCTATTCTTCAAAGATGAGCTCATCGGAGTCTCCCAGCTTGCTAACACCCTCACCCATGTACGACGATTAAAACTACCTTTTCACATGTAAATGTATGTCCAATGGTCTCACCACTTTGCTCATTCATTAAGAATTCATGACACGCTTATCAGTATTCAGAGTGTTTCACATGGACGCTTAGCTATAGGTTGATAATCTATCTGTAAGCAAAGATTTCAGAATTTAGTCATTTTATCCTAACTTAAGCAATGACCACAAGATGGATTTAACACCGTTAGACATTTTATGTGGGCATTTGGGAACTTATATACTTTTTATTCTGTGTTAAAAGGGAAATTTGTTTTCCTGACTCACCAGAGTAAATAGGAAATATACTTTGGCAACCCTTGAAAAAAGTTGGGAACTTCTATGGATTACTTTCATTTTATTGTGTGTTAAAAGGGAAATTTGTTTTCCTGACTCACCAGAGTAAATGGGAAATATACTTTGGCAACCCTTGAAAAAAGTTGGGAACTTCTATGGACTACCTTCATTTTATTGTGTGTTAAAAGGGAAATTTGTTTCCTGACTCACTGGAGTAAATGGAAATACACTTTGGCAACCCTTGACAAAAGCTGAGAACTTTTGTGTGAATTATCATCTTTTACTGTGTGTTAAAATGTTATCATCCTCAATAGGAATAATTTTTTCTGTAACATTACAGGAAACTTGGGGGACATGTATGTATGTATTTATATATATATATATATATATATATATATATATATATATATATAGTATATATGTGTGTGTGTGTATATATATATATATATATATATATATATATATATATATATATATATTTAGTACAAACAAGGTAAGATTTGTAGTTAGTTTTCTGTCCAAAGCAGTGTAGAGATGTTTTTTCTTTACCTATGAATTGGCTGATGCCCCTTCCCCCGACACACACACAGTGTTCTGTAGAATGTTAATAGGACATTCATAGGGAACATTAACAAGTATCAAACATTTTTATTCACAAACTATGAGCAGAGATGGAGCTCTATTGAGCTAAACTCATTTCCAAGGAGGCCACTTAATTGCACTGTCATGATATACAATACCATAGTATAACGTAGATTGGAGAACAGACGCGGGGGCACAAAAGTAGACAAGGGACAGCATAATCTCTTGTGAGTCATAGTAATAACTCAGGGGTTCTGGCCGATGTAATGTAAGAGAAGGAAGGCTGTAAGTGGCCAGTGGAGGAGGGAAACGGAGCACAGTACCTTTGGCACCTAGACAGCTAGGAGCTATCAGAGATTCAAAAGCCTCCTAGATGGAACAGTTTGTAAGGAAAATAAAATAACATAGGATGGAAAGCTGTGTTACAGAGGTTACAAAAGTTCACCTGAAGAGTAGGACTGTGGATGTACTAAAAGAGCCAGGTAGTGACCCTAGATGCAGTACTACATGTAGGAACACAAGACATTGGTAGAAGCATCGATGATGATGTTATTAGGCAGGAATTTACAGAGGTAGGAGTTGGTCTTAAAAGGATGGTAGTAAGGGATGAGGATTTGCAAGATCTTGCTTGTTCGAAGAGCTGGTCCAGTCTCACAACGACCAATGAGACTGATTAAAGTTTGGTCTAAAAATTGGTCTAAAAATGAGGATATTTGTGCAAAATTGTTACTCCTTTGGCACAGAGAGGGTTGTTGGAAAAATGGTAGACTGTATATTCTAATGATAAGGAAAAATGTGAAACAAGTGTTAGAGAAATTTGCATGAAATTTTGATCCCAACTGCGGCAGTGTCACAAATGTGTTCATCATAACTTATTATTATGGTTCACAACCCTTTTATACCATTCAGATTGCCACCCAATGAAGATTTCATGTAATGACCCCAAACCCGGTGTACATTTGCATGAAATTCTGATTCTAGCGCATTATTCATCAGTAATTTATATTTCTTAATGAATGACTGTCACATTAAACAATAAATCAATATTCCCATTAGGATATAATCACGATTCCATGAATACACTTATAAGAAAATACTGTGTGGACATTTGCATGAATTCTTGATCCCAACTATAACTGTGTCACAAATTCATTATTTTAATCTACTATTGTGATTTACAGCCATGTTATACCATTGAGATTAACACCTAATCAAGATTTCATGAAAAGACATCAACAAATACATTTGCATGAAATTCTGTTCCTACTGCACTTAAGTCAGTAATTAATGTTTCTCAATGAATGAATGTCATATGCAACAATATATCAGTATTTACAATCACTTATAAGCATGATTCCATGAACACATGTATAAAAATAATTTTTGTACATTTGCATGAAATTTTGATCCCGCTACAGCAATATAACAAATGTGCTTATCATTACTTATTATTTTGGTTCACTGCCACGTTATACCATCGAGATTGCCACACAGTGAAGATTTCAAGAAAAAAAGATGATAACACAAATATGTACATTTGCATGAAATCCTGATCGTGAAGTTAAATAGCTAACCATTGGCAGACTGGATGGACTGTCATTGCTTTTCTGTCCCCCCATGATGTTTTTAAATACAGTAATTCAAATGTTGGTTATTATTTCAGTTTAGGGCTTTTTGAGTATTGTGCTGATATTACTTGTATGCTAGACAGCCTTTCATAGAACTAGATGGGTCTTCCTTAACTACTGCATGTACTTCAAAATTATGTCCCCACCCACACACACATACAGTGTTCTGTAGAATGTTAACTGGACATTCATAGGTAACATTAGCAAGTATCAAACATTTTATTCATAAACTATGAACAGAGATGGCGCTCTATTGAGCTAAACTCATTTTCAAGGAGGTCACTTAATTGCACTTTCCATATATACAATACTCCATACAATATAGGCACTCTGGATGGGTTGAGGAGGTTGTGATACAAGTCCATTCACAGAAGAAAGGATCCCAAAGACCTCCTAAAACTCAAGGTGGTCAAGGCAATGGGGCCTGACAGGATTCACCCCAGAATTCTAAAAGAATTAAGGGTGAGCTAGTGACTCAATGGACTACCCTTTTAACAAATCATGGGAGTATGGTGTGGTACCTGAGGACTGGAGGAAGGCTGATCTGATTCCCCTTCACAAAGTGGGGAGCAAGGCCGAGGCAGGAAGCTACAGAACTGTTAGTTTGACCTCAGTGTTAGGAAAATCATGGAATCACTTCTGAAAGAAAGAATTGTTGAGTACCTAGAGGCCAGCAGGGCACATGACACAAAGTAGCATGGATTCACAGTGTGAAGGTCATGTCAGATTAATCTAATACAGGATTCTCAAACGGTGAGGCCTGCCTCCTGGGAGGCCCCAACCTCTTCCAGGGAGGCTCAAGCAAGTCTGAAAAAGTACTGTATTTAAATTTTGAGTTTTATATATTTTGTGTGAAGAGATGAAGCAAACTGAAAGAGGATAATAGTAGGTGAATTGTATGTATTTATTTACTAATAGGTGACAAGGGAAGCTGAATGAGCCAAGGCTCATTTCCGATTTACCCGGGGATGGGAGGGAGTGAATACCATTTCAAAAGATAACTGCAAAACAATCAAGAAATACTCAGTGAACAATAGTACAAACAAATATAAACAGTAAACTAATAATGAGTGGTGGTAGTTGATCAATTTGTAGACTGATGGCAGAACAGCCCAAATACAAGGGTTGAGCATAAAAGTGCTAAGAACAATAGCAGGAAGGAGCAAAGTAATCCCAGAGAAGTTGCTTAGGAGCAGAGAAGGAGGGGGAGAGGCAAAGTATGTGGGAAGGTTATTTCATGTAGAGTGGAAACTGAGAAAGTAGTGTGACCCATGAAGGTACTGCAACAAGGGGTAACAATGGTTCAAGAGTGAAAATTGCGGAGCAAGTAGGTTGGCTCATGGGGTTGGCAACAGCAGAATAATATTTGTTTATTTTATTTATTTTTCAGATAACACCTTTGAGCACATGACCTCTTTTTCAAAGGTTCCATGTCAGTATAAGACAAAGAACTGAATGTGAGCAAAGTACTAAAGGGGTTTCAATTTATTCATGGTGTACTCAGAAAGTACAGTGGTTATTTTACTTGGGAGGCCCAAGATTATTTCAGTTTTTGAAGGAGGCTCAAAATCTTTTCCATGGATTTGGGGAGGCTCACTGTGACAAAGTCTAAGAACTATTGATCTAATAAAATTCTTTGACTGGGTAACCAAAGTAGTAGACCAGAGAGGGACTATGCATGGAACAGCCTTCCTGAGGAGGTTGTGGGGTCTAAAACTGTGGGAGAATTCAAGAATGCATGGGACAGACATAAGGCAATTTTGGTGGGGGGATAGGAAGAAATAGACTGTTGGTTAAATAGGATCTGCAGCTTTTCCTCTAGGTAGGGAAATGGGCAGACTGGGGGCAATGGTCCTTATCTGCCACAAAGTCTATGTTTCTATATGGACAAGGCACGCCTAGATTTTAGCAAAGTATCTGACTCAGTCATGCACAAAACTTTAATAAACAAATTAGCCAGCCTGGGAGGGGTCCTAGGGTGGTAGCCTGAAAAAAAATTGGCTGGACAAAAGGATGCAGAGGGTAATAGTCAATGGACTACACTCCAAAGAAAGGGGATACCTGCAGGATACCACAGGTTCAGTACTGGGGTCGATCCTCTCTAATGTCTTTATAGGTGACATTGCATTGGGGGCTGGAAGGGAAAGTATGCCGCTTTGCTGATGAGACAAAGATCAGCAACAGGGCTGATACACAAGGTGAGGGGATTGAAAGGATGAGAAGGGACTTGGCAAGGTTTGAGGAATGGTCAAAAGTATGGCAGTTTAGATTCAATGCAAAAAGTGCAAGGAAATGCGCCTGGGAAACAAAAACTCAGGGCATGTGTACATAATTGGGAGGGAGGGGTACTAACTACAACAAAAATGGAAAAGGACCTGGGGGTGGTCATATCAGGTGACCTAAAGGTAGGCAGACAATGTGTGAAGGCAGTAAGGAGGGCGGGGGGATACTGGGATGCACAGGGAGAAGCATCACCAGTAGAAAACAAGAAGTTGTCATTCCTCTGTACAGACAGTTGTTGAGACTCAATCTGGAGTAACGCTTGCTGTTCTGGAGACCCCATCATCGCAAGGACATAGACAGGATGGATGCAGTCAGGAGGAGGGCAACTACAATGGTGCAGGGTCTGCACCAGAAACCATATGAAGATTGACTAAATGAGATTAATATGTGTACCCTCGAGGAGGTGGGGGGGCATGATAGAAACTTTCAAGTACCTCAAGTGAATCAGCAAAGTCCAAGAGGATAGCATCTTTTCAGAAAAAGTGATGTGCAAGAACAAGGGGTCACAATTTGGAGTCGAAGTGGGACAGCTCGTGGGCAACATGAGGAAGTATTGTTTCACAGAGAGGGTTGTGCATGCATGGAACGGCCTTCCTGAGGAGGTTGTGGGGTTAAAAACAGTGGGAATTCAAGAATACATGGGACAGACATAAGGCAATTAATAGTGGGGGGTAGGAGGAAGTCGGCTGATGATTACAGTAACTAGGATCTGCAGCATCTCCAATAGTTAGAGGCAGACGTGGGGGGCAAGCGGTCCTTATCTGCCATCAAAGCCTATGTTTCTATAAGTAGCAAAACAGGGACATTTCATTTCAAACATACAGGCAGCAAGACAAAAATAATTACAAACATTACAAAAATCACCAAAAAACATAAAACCTATCTATACAGAGATGCCTGATGATGCATTCCTTGTACAGATTTCCAAGTCACAATGCATTTACACACATCCTGTCCTTATATCCCCGGACCGACAGGGGTGCGAATGAATAGCGAGGGAGTAGGGTGTATGAAGGTGCTAGGACTCTGGTGCGATGGGGAGGGGGAGGAGAAGGAGGGGAGCAGGAGTCTGAGGGAAAGGGAATGGAGGAGGGGGGACTCGAGGTTTGAGCTAGGACACGGTGGTAGGGGTGGAGGAGGGGGCAGGGTGTGTGGTGAGAAGAGGGACTCTGGTGCAAGAGGTGGATGGATCGAGGAGAGGGAGGAGAGAGCAGGACTGCAAAGGGTGGGGAGGAGGAGGGAGCAGGGTGTGTGGTGAGGAGAGGGACCCGAGTTTGAGCTAGGATGTTTCAGCAGGGTGCAGAGGGAGCAGGGTGGTGGAAGAGGGACCCAGGTGCAAGCGGTGGTGGATCGAGGAGGAGACTCTGGTGTGAATTAGGATGGTGCAGCTGGGTTGCGATGTGAGGAGGACCCGGGTGCAAGCTAGGACGCCGAACCGAGTCCGAGGGGAGGGGTTCGAGAAGCTGCTAGCACTCTGATGTGAGGGAAGGGAGAGGAGGTGGTGGGACTCGGGTGCGAGTCTGTGGCAAGGATCCAAGAGGAGGGGAAGAAGAAGGAGGCACGTACAGCGTAGAAAAGGGGAGGACTTCCGGATTCGAGGACCAAAATGCACGTCACTTCCTGTGGCTCGAAGGGGGAGGGGCGTTGCCATGGTGCTGGGAAGGCGGGACTTCCGGTTGGAAAGGGGGCGGGGCGTTGCCATGGAAACCATCGGTGACGTGGCACGCTCTGATTGGCTGAAATTTAACATTTGACAAGTTATATCCCCTTATACTACTGCTGATCACAAAGTCAAGTAAAAAATCATATGAATGTTCTGAAATGTACCAGCAGAGCAATCAATTGCAGTTTTAAGTAAATTCAGTAGCCAGAGAAAGTAGGAAACATGGTTTTGAGAAAGTGAACAGAGTTTGATGATTGAGAAAAGTTACCACTGCCATTACAGGTGGGGTCAGCAATGTAAACACAGCAGCAGGGTGCCCTTTTGTGAGACAGTATGTGACTAGTGACCCATTCAGTAACAAGTTTGTGTATTTGATTTCAGACATGGCTTTGGGAACTCCCTGCTATCTGGATCATGCCCGAGCTATGATCACAAAGGAGGCGGCAGCATTAAGAGAAAAAGAGACATCTTTCTATGGTGAAAGGTTGCCTCCAGATGTAGCAGTCCCTAGACATCCAGTGAGACTGTGCATAGTGTGTCTAAAGGCCGGAAGGGATGTGTTTCTCATACCCCATTGCTCAGACTGCCTTGTGAAGTATGAAATGAGCAGGGGTGCAGCGCCAGAGAGGGCATCAAGAATTCAATTGGCTCTCATGTGGACCCAAGTAGAGGACTCTGTCTGCAGCAGCACGCAGCACCGGGCTGAACCTGTTGGAGAAAGTTCTATAGAGTGTGTTACAGAAAGAGAAAGTAAAACGGATGTTGATCCACTGCAAGGGCAGGAACAGAGAGAGGTTTCCACACCTGTGTGCCAGATGGACAGTGCAACAGGAGGATTCGTGGACTCATGGAAGGAGGGTCTGAGTCCTCGCCTGGTGGGGGAGGATGAACTGCAAGAGACACTGAATTGGGAAGTGTCTACCTCCGTGCCCATTGAGGAGTGGAATGTCTCAGGAGTGAGGATGTTTACTCACTCTTGGGCTCAGATAATGAGTGAGGAAGAGAAGGATGAAGAAATGTATGTTCATGTTGAGGGTTCCAGTGAGTAACCTCAAGCTCTTGCCTCAGAGGAGCCAGAGACAGTTGGAGAAGGCTCTAGTAACCTGCCCACAGGGATGGTAGGGAACAAGTTCTTTCGTTCTTTAATTAAGCTACACTGGTTCAACCAGGACTGGCCACCCCCAAGCCAGGCCATGGGCCGCAGACTAATAAAGAGTAGTAGATACATAGGCACTTTTTGCAGATAAGGGCCTATGGCCCACCCAGTCTGCCCACTTGAGCTTGTAAGTTCACTTTATGTTTTTCTAGAAGACTGTTGCCTCTTACCCCTGGCCTCCAGAATTCCCTTATGTCTATCCCATGCATTCTTAAATCCTGTGATTGTTTTAGCCCCCACCACTTCCTCTGGCAGGGTGTTCCACTTGTCCACCACCCTTTCTGTGAGGAAATTCTTCGCCATGTTTCCTCTGAATTGCTCTCTCTCCAGCTTCATCCCATGCCCTCTAGTCCTGGAACATTTTTTTCACTGGACAGTAGTGTATTCCTGCACCCAATTGTTTAACCAGGTGAGACACACTAAGCTGAAAGCTTTTTTACATGTGCAACCTGGAAGCACAGGGAAGTTAAGTGACTTGCCCAGGGTCACACAGTATATGCAAGTGGGGGCTGTGGGATTCAAACCCAGGTCTCCAGATTTGTAGCTCAGAGCCTTAAATCACTGTGCTATACTGACTCCCTATTCCCTATTCCTATACACCCGATTCCTCCCTGTAAGGTACTTATATGTCACTATCATATCCCCTCTCTCCCTGCTCTCCTTCAGGGAGTACATATTCGAGTTCTTCAGCCTGTCCTCATAGGACTTGTGATGCAATCCCTGTACCATCTTTGTTGCCTTCTTCTGAACCTTCTCTACCCTATTTATGTCTTTACATAGGTAAGGTCTCCAGAACTATACACTGTACTCCAGGTGGGGACTCATTAGTGTCTTGTATAGTGGAATTATGACCTCCCTTTTTCTGCTGGCATTCTCCTGCCTATGCATCCCATCATCCTATTTGCTTTTCCTGCTGCCTTGTCACACTGTTTCCCTACCTTGAGGTAATCAGAGATGATAACCACAATGTCCCTTTCCTGCTTGGTGCATGCTATATCCTCACCCACCAACTAATATGTTGTGCCAGGGTTTTTGTGCCCCATATGCATTATCTTGCACTTCTTTGCATTGAATTTCAACTGTCAAACCCTTGACCATTCTTCAAGCATCTGCAGGTCCCTCCTCATTCTGTCTACACCCTCTGGTGTGTCCACTCTGTTACAGAGCTTTGTGTCATCAGAGAACAGGGAAATTCTGCTGTCTAGGTCCTAAGCAATGTCACTAATGAAGACGTTGAATAGAACTGGTCCCAGCACTGATCCCTGTGGTACCCCACTGGTCACTCTTCCCTCTGTGGAGTGACAGCCATTTACCACCACCCTCTGTGTCCTGCCGCTCAGCCAGTTACCTACCCACCACACTACTGTTCTGCCCACTCCCATATTCCCCAGTTTGTGTAATAGTCTTCTATGTGGCACAGTGTCAAAGGCCTAGCTGAAGTCCAGATAGGCCATGTCCACTGCCCTCCCCTGATCCACCTCCCTTGCCACCCAGTCGAAAAATTCAATGAGGTTGGTCTGGCATGACCTTCCCCAGTTGAAATCATGCTGCCTTGGGTCCTGTGGTCTGTTAGCAACCAGATGTTCCACCAATCTCTCCTTCAGTAGTGCTTCCATGATCTTCCCCACTATCAAGGTTAAGCTTCCTGGTCTGTAGTTCCCCACTTCCTCTTTCTTCCTGCTTTTGTATAAGGGGGCTACATCTGCTGTCCTCCAGTCTTTGGGTACCTCACCTGTTTCCAGTGATTGGCTAAAAAGGATTGCCAGAGGTTCAGCCACCACCTCTCTTAGTTCCCTTATTACTCTGGGGTGCACCCCATCTGGCCCCATTGCTTTATTGACTCTTATTCCTTTCGGTTCCTTTGGAACCCTTTCAAGTGTAAAGGGACCTGTGACCATTTCTGCACCATTCCCACCCCTTGTACTCCCTTCAAGCCCATTGCCTTCCTCTTCCTCAGTAAAGACTAAGCAGAAATATCTGTTCAGTGTGCCAGCTTTACTGTTGTCATCCTCCACACAGCCCCCATCCTCTCCATTCAGTCTCACTATCCCTTCCTTTGCCCTTCCTTTTTTACTTTTGTACCTGTAAAAGGTTTTGTCCCCTCTACCCACTGATTTTGCAATGCACTGTTCTATCTGAGCTTTGACTTTCCTTACTTACCTCCCTGCCTTGCTTTGCGTCTCCTGGAACTTCTCCCTATTCCCTTCTGCCAGTGTCTTTTTGTTTTGCCTGAATGCGATCTTTTTGGCTTCCACTTTCTCCACTTCCTCCTTGGAAAACCATAATGGCCTCCTCCTTTTCCCCTTGCTAACCTGCTTAATGCATAATTCTGTTGCTCTTGTAATCCCTATTTTAAATATTGTCCACTGTTTCTCAACTCCTGATTCCCTCCCCATTCCCATTAATGCCTCTGGGTGACCATCACATGATATGGTTCAATTTGGCCACTAGAACAGAATCATCCCATTCCAAGGCAAAAATATGGGACTTCAGAGGAGCTGACTTTGATGAGATGGCCAACAGAGTTAAGCTAGCCCTGGTGAAAAGAAATACAGGTGAGGGGATATAGGCAAAGTGGGGAAGCATTAAAGATGCAATAATTGAAGCAACATCCCATTGTGTTAGTGAGAAAAGAAGTGCAAAAGAAGAAGGAAACCACTTTAGTTCTCAAACACAGTAGCAGAAAAGGTCAGATCCAAAGGCTGGCTTTCAGGAAATATAAGGGAACACAGCAGGATGAAGATAAGAAGGCATAACAAACTTCCCTAAGGGAAGCAGGGAAGGCAGTAAGGCAGGCAAAGGCCCAAACCAAGGAAACACTAGTACGAACAGTGAAAGAAGGTGACAAGACTTTCTATAGATACATTAGTGAAAGGATAAAGTCCAGATGGGGTACTGCTAAGATCAAAGGGGGTAAGGGGGCATGTGAGGAGGAGGAGGACCATGTAAAAGCATCTATCCTAAATAGATAATCCTGCTCAGTATTTACTGAAGAGGAGGTAGGGCAGGGCCCACAGCTCAGCACCATGGACAAAGGGGGGAGGGAGGTGTGCACTAATCCCTTCACAAAAGAAAGAGTCCTACAAGAGCTTGATAAGCTCAGGGTGGACAAGGCAATGGGACCTGATGGCATACACCCCAGGGTACTAAAGGAGCTAAGGGTGGAATGAACAGAGCCATTATCAGAACTGTTTAGTGAGTCTCTGAGCACAGGAGAGGTCCCAGAAGACTGGAGAAGGGCTCATGTGATCCCGCTCCACAAGAGTGGTAGCAGGAAGAAGGCAGGGAACTACAGACCAGTCATTTACCTCAGTAGTGGGCAAGATTATAGAGACACTTCTTAAGGAAAGGATAGTGCAACACCTGGAATCCATAGGAGCACAGGATCCAAGACAGCATGGGTTTCCAAAAGGAAAGTCCTGTCAAACTAATCTCATAGATTTCTTTGACTGGGTAACCAGAGTGGTGGACCAA
Organism: Neoceratodus forsteri; assembly: GCA_016271365.2. Taxonomy (NCBI): domain Eukaryota; kingdom Metazoa; phylum Chordata; order Ceratodontiformes; family Ceratodontidae; genus Neoceratodus; species Neoceratodus forsteri. The sequence goes on along the minus strand of CM057456.1, from coordinate 582,290,332 downwards.
GGGGGAACAGTTGATGTCGCTTACCTTGACTTCAGCAAAGCTTTCGATACTGTTCCACATAGAAGATTGATTAATAAGCTGGGTAGGCTCGGGGTGGGTCAGATTTTGGTCAACTAGGTGGCAAACTGATTGACAGGCAGAAAACAGAGAGTGGTGGTAAACGGTATACAATCAGAAGAGATGCAAGTCACAAGTGGGGTACCTCAGGGATCAGTTCTGGGGCCAGTCCTCTTCAATATCTTTATCAGTGACACTGCAGAGGGACTGGAGGGCAAGGTTTGTCTGTTTGCAGATAGGGTAGGCAGAATGAGACGAGATCTAAATAACCTAGCAAAATGGTCAGAAGAGTGGCAACGGGGGTTTAACACAAAGAAGTGCATGATCATGCACATAGGGAAAAGAATCTGTGAATTCACCTATAGGCTGGGATTGGAGTTGCTGGCAGTTACAAGGGAAGAAAGAGACTTGGGCGTCATCATCACTGATGACCTGAAATCATCCAGGCAGACCACTAAAGCAGTAGGTAAAGCTAGAGGGATTTTGGGGTGTATTAGTAGGGGTATCACAAGTCAGAAGAGGGAGGTAATAATCCCTCTTTACAAGGCACTGGTTAGGCCCCATCTGGAGTGCCACGTACAGTACTGGAGGCCACACCTTCACAAGGACATTAACCAAGTTGAAGCAGTCTAGAGAAGGTCAATGAAAATGGTGCAGTGACTGCATCAGAAAACATATGAGGACAGATTAACTGAGCTCAATATACATACCCTAGGGCAAAGGAGGCAGAGAGATGATATGATTGAAAGATTATGATTGAAACATTCAAATACCTTAAGGGCATTAACAAGGTGAAAGAGTCTAACATGTTTCAATATAAGAAAAATAGCAGGACAAGAGGACACAGCATGAAATTAGAGGGAGGCAGATTAAGGTATAATGTGAGGAAGTTCTTTTTCACAGAAATGGTGGTGGATGCATGAAACGGCCTACCTCAGGAAGTGGTGGATATGAACACAGTGCAAGGCTTCAAACGTGCATGGAATAGGCATAAGGGAGCAATACAGATGAGTATGAATAGAGAGGCCATTGACAGATCAAAGGCCAATGGCACATTCACAAGGTAGAAAAAGAAATGGGCAGACTGAATGGGTCTTGCGGTCCTTATCTACCATCAGCTTCTATGTTTCTATGTGTCAAGCATTTCCCCATTTTCCCAAAGTCTGCCCCCCTAAAATCCACCATATGTGTTTTTGTGAGGTTTGATTGTGCTCCTTCTGTGATTTCAAATCAGAGTGACCGGTGGTCACTGTTCTCCAGGTGCTCCCCCACTTTTACATCCATCACACTGTTCCTGTTTGTGAGCACATGACCCAGTATTTCCTTCTGTTGAGTTGGTTCCATGACCAGTTGCTTGAGGAAGGCACCTTGAAGGGAGTCCAGGATAAATCTGCTTCTGGTTGATGCTGCTGCTGGGAGGCTCTAGTCCACTTCTGGAATATTGAAGTCTCCAACCAGCAGCACCTCAGCCTTGTCTGCCATCCTTTGGATGGCTAGCATCAGCTCCCTATCAGTTTTTTCCTCCTAGGCTGGTGGTTTGTAGACCACCACTGTGTGGATGGCTGACCTCATTTTCCTTTCCAGCTTAACCCACATTATCTCTCCCCCATTTTGTTCCTCATGGATCTCTGTGGCCTTTATGCCATCTTTCAAATAAATTGCCACTCCTTCTCCCTTCCTACCTGCCCTGTCTCTTCTGAATATATTGTAGCTGGGTATGACTATCTCCAAGTTGTGGTTATCATTACACCAGGTATCTGTAATGGCCACAATGTTCAGGTCTGACTGCACCATGGTAGCCTAAACAGTTTTGTTCATTTTTCAAACTGTTTGTGATTCCTGTGTGAAACCACACGAGTTTCAATTGTACATAGTTCTAAAAGCCATTATTTAGTGCATTTATTTTTAATGCTAACCGATCTCTATTCCCGCCGCAATTTTTTGCCGTATGTATAGAAAGTTATGGAAGGCAATTAAATACACAATTGTGCAGTGTTTGGACATATTTTTGCAACCAACATGACGGACATTGTGGATACTGTGTTTGGAGAGTTGGAGGGAGGTAACCATCTGTTACAACGGGAGACTACATTGAGTGTGGAAAGTGCACCATTGCCAAAATCATTTTTTAAACAATTGGAGAAATTGGTGCTGAAGGGTCAGAGGATGCATTGGCATTGAGTTACTTTGGAGGCATACCTTACTGCTCAGAGAATTCCCCGAGGTCTGAAAATTACACACAAACCTGGTTACGGGACTGATGATGAAATATTCATGGACAAATGGCATAAACTTATGGAGAACGCTGGCCTTGATTCTACTAAGTTGATCCTGGAGCATGCCATTCTGGTAAGAGAAAATTTAACAAAAAATATACAGGATAAAGAAATGGAATTGAAAGCATGTTGTGATTTTGGTGATTATGATAAATATAAGAAACAGTTAACTGAGAAAGTGGCCTGTTATGACATTCAATTAAAAAGGGCTAAGCAGAAGAAATTCAACTGGGACGAGGAAGATTATAGACTAGGTCGAGAATTCAATTGGACAGTTAAAGATACACCAGTACAGAATAAAATTGAGTCTATTTTGAAAAATACTAGTTTTAATGATGATGGTATGATTTTGGACTATACATCTGAGCCAAGTGACACTGACAGTAACCCTGAGGTTTTTTCCAAGTGAGAGGATTTTCATCCACCACGGGGTCAGCAGCAACAATTTCAACAGTACCCCCCAGCGGAGATTCAGCAAGAGGAGAACTCGGTTCCAGGAGCCATTTTTTCAAGGAAGAGGATGAGGAGGGGGGGAAGGCATGGAAGAGGACGAAGGGGATACAGTCAATAAATGCAGTTATCCCAGTTTCAGCAGTGATTAATTTATCGGGACATTCTTTAACTACCAATGAAGAATCTGTACTAAATAAAGGATTTTCTTTTTCTTTAACCAAGGACTTTAATCACTTTCAAACTGTAGTTGATTTACATCATTTTGCCAGGAAAATTACTTTAAGATCTATGTATGACAATAAAGATGTTGATTCAACTATCTACAATAATTCTGAAATTAACAATTATGGGTTAATACCAAAATCAAACTATTGCCCCATACTTAGTCCGTCTATGTCAGTTTTTGTAAAAGAATTTGAAATTGACATGGAACAACTGGCAAATGACTCCTCACCTAAGTGGTTTAATAACTGTTGTAGAAATGAACGTATAGCTCTTAACAATTTATCTGCCAATCAGGACATTGTGATCAAAGGAGCTGACAAAGGTGGGGCAATAGTAATTATGGATAAAGCCAAATATATTGCTGAAATTAACAGACAGTTAGCAGATATGACCTTTTATGAAAAATTACCTAGCAGTAATGTTTGGGAGATAAAAAGGAAAATAGATTCTGTCCTGGAAGAGGGTCTGAATAGTGGTTATATTACTAATACACAATAGTACAGAGCATTGGTAGTCCCACATCCTGTGGTACCAACTATATATTGTTTACTGAAGATACACAAAAGTTTAGTGAATCCCCCAAGTAGACCCATTATTTTGGGAGTTGGTTGGCTAACAGAAACTTTATCTAGGTTTGTGGATGCTTTTTTACAACCTATTGTCAACAGTTGCCTTCATATTTGAGAGATTCTATGGATATCATAAATGTCCTTGAATCAATTTCTTTAGAAGAGGAAGTGTTGCTGGCCACTTTAGATGTGAATGCTTTATACACCAATGTACCACATAGTGGTGGTTTGGAGGCTTTGGAACATTATTTTGACCTGAGACCCTTTCCCCATGTTATACCCACTAGCTTTCCGGTACAATTAGCTGAGTTAGTTTTGGAATCAAATTGTTTTTGTTTCAGGGCAATTACTACAGACAAATTAAAGGCACTGCTATGGGTGCCATGATGGCACCTAGTTATGCCAATTTATATGTGGGTAAAGGGGAGTCAGATTGGATACGAAGCGACACCACGAATCCATATTTTTATTATTTGGATTTGTGGCGTCACTTTATTGACGATATTATTATTGTCTGGAAGGGATCAAGGCAAATGTTTGTGAATTTTGTTGACTGGTTACACACTATGAGTCCACATTTGTGTTTTAAGTTAACCGTAGATGAAAACGTGATTAATTTTTTGGATCTCAGGGTGTTTAAGATGAATGGGGGTAAGGAGATCAGTACTTCCCTATTTTCTAAAAGCACTGACCGTAATAGTTTATTGTTGTCAAGTAGTTCTCATCCTGGTCATATTCGCCGAAATATACCTAATGGTCAAATGATCAGAACTTTAAGGAACTGCACACAAAGACAAGATTTTACTACATTTAAAGAAAAACAGATATTACGGTTTCAGGAATGTGGATATGGAAGGGAAGTGATCCGAGAAGCTGTTGAAACAGTAGAAAATATGGATAGAGCTACTACCCTGATTCCCAAATCACCAAAACATAAATGAAATAATGAGTATAGATCTGTAGGTTTTGTCACGCAATTTAGTACTAGATGTGCTGGTGTAAAAAAGATTTTACAAAACAATTGGGGAATATTAAAAACAGATGAAACAATTTCTAAACATATTGGTGATGCTCCATGAGTAATTTTTACAACAGCTCCAACTATTAAGGATAAGGTGGTTAAATATTTTTTGCCAGACAGTGATAAAAATAAAAATTGCACTATTTGGACAGCCCCACTACCTTTTGGAAAAAAAAGATGTGGAAATTGTAAATGTTGTTCATTTTTGTTAGTGACTGATAATTTTTATAGTCCAATTACTTGCCAGTCATTTAAAATTAAAGATCTGATTTTGTGTAATACCACGTCAGTGGTGTATCTATTACAATGCTCTTGTGGGTATTGCTATGTTGGACGTACTATACATGAATTTAAAATTAGGATTGGTGAACACTTACAGGCTACAGATAAACATGATATGTCATATGCCATTGTACATCATATAGCTAAAAGTAGGGATGTGACAGTAAAACATGATATTAAATTTATCAGATTGGAAAAAGTAAGAGTAGGACAGAGGGGCGGCGATCTGAAAAGAAAAATAGGACAACGAGAAAGTTACTGGCTATTTATGCTTAAATCCAGAGAAGGTTTTGGACTTAATGAAAATATAGATCTAGCTGCCTTTCTTTAACAAACCTGATGTTTTTTCAAAATAAGTGGGAGTCTATAATAAATATTACATAGCATGTAGAAATAAATAACTAATTTGCATTGTGATTTTATAAAATTTAAAAAATAGATAGTTGTGTTATAGTGGATATTCCCTATTACCTTGGATTGTGTTAACGTCTCTACTATGTTATTTAACTGTCTTCCAATGCATCGCTGTAACTAGGTTATTTTAAATTCTAATCCTTAACTAGATACCATCTATATTTTGATTATAGTAGCCCATTACAATCAAATACTTAATGAATGAAGGCATCAATGAATTAATGGATGAACATTCATTCTAATTGTCATACTTGAAAATAAATAACACTACTCATATTTTGATTATAACATTCAATTACTAATTAAATAACTATTGAATGAGGACACTACTTGATGAACCTTTTTTATTGCTATCCTTAAAAATAAGTTAAGGAATGCATGATGTCTTAATTGTTGTGGTTAAGGTTGCACATGTTTTTAGTACTATTTAAGGTCACTAAATATGTGTGTCATTTATCTCCGATGAAGCTTGGTGTTTAGCCTTGCAAAACGTAAGATGTTTTTGATGTCTATGAGCATTATGCTTTAAGAACTGGTACGTTTGCACTGATGCACTTGGTAAAAATAAATATTTTATATATATACTTGGCTTGGTCTGGGTGCGGACTTTTTTGGAAAACCATGGTAGCCTCCAGATCCTCCATCATGACTTTCCATGATGTGAACTCCCTGGACTGTTTAGCTGTTCTACTCCAGCTCCCTCCCTGGTTGTCCTTTATCCCTGGCTCTCCCTTCTGTTGAATTTTGCCCCCTTTCTGCCTATCCACCCCTTGGGTGCTTATCTCCATCTTTTGCACATTATCCACTCCTCCTGTTCACTGGTTCCACTGATAGCTATGGGGGGTGGGCATTTAAGTACCCTCCTTGCTGGCCTGCCACCCCCTTGGCTAGTTTAAATGCTTGTCGATGTAGCATTTAAACTTATCATTGAGTGCTTGGAGTCCCCTCCAGGACAGATGCAGGCCGTCAGGCTTGAACAAGCCCCCATCCCTCCAGGTGGGTCCCCAGTCACCAATGAATTCAAACCCTTCTCCACAGCACCAGTTCTTCAACCACAAGTTAAAGTTCCTGGTGTATGTACCCCCATGCTCTCCTATGCATCTCACGGGTGGTACTTCTGAGAAGGTGACAGAAGTAGCTACTTGCTTGAGACACCTCCCCAATTTCCTTTACTCTTCCTGAACTTCCTTAGACTCCCTGTTTGCCAGGTCATTAGTACCTAGGTGGACAATGACATCCAGCTCACCCTCCTGTCTTGCCTTCCTGGTGACCCCCAGGATCTTCCTCCCATCTCTTCATGCCGTGGCACTGGGTAGGCACCTCACCTCCCTGTCCTCCCCTCCTGTGTTCCTAGCTGAATCTTTCTTAAGATAGAGTTCCCCACCAGGATTCATTTCCTCCTCTGGGGTCCACTGCTTCTCCACTGAGGCCACCTCCTTGGTTGACCTCCACATCCTTCCATTCCACTTCTCTGGGTACCACTGTTTGGTTGTCCCTGTTTGCCAGTGTGACATATGAGTTCTGGAGTGCAACAGGATTTTGGATGTGCCTCTGCCTGAGCACTCTACCCCTCCCTGAGCCCACTATCATCCAGGTGCTCATCATTCTGGGCATCCTTTGAGGCAGTGCCATTGGACTGGGTGGTCTCTGGATAGTGGCAAAGGTACTCCTGACCCAGTTTACTTCCACTTTGAGTCTTGCTACCTCATCCTGCAGTCCAGAAATATGCCTGCAGATAGGGAAACAACTCAGCATCCAGAAGGTCTGCCTGAATATGGCTGCCCCTCATCCTCTGTATTGCACCACTTCCCACATTATACTGCACTTATACTGCTATTACAGTACTTTTCTGTTACTGAAGCTCTCCTTGTAGTTCCCTCTTTATTAATTTACTGTCCTAAAAATCCTGCTACCAATCCTCAGATACTTTTTTTAAAAGTAGTAAAACAAAGAAAAAATGAACATTCTGCCGAGGGAGGGCTATCAAGAGAGACTGATATGTAGGAGGGCTGATGCCATATATGGGAAATCCTTTTCTACCTTTCCTCATCAAGTCTAGGAGGAAATCAAACAGAACAGGCAATCCTGGTTGTTGGAAGAGGCAAGCAAGAATTTGTACTCTGATGCAGCAGAATGTGTAAGGGACAAAGTCATAAGTTATTGCCTTAAATTTTGGACAATGGACAGGACTCTGTTTATGGACAGTGTGTGAATTGTGGATGGGGCTGGGAATGAGACATTCCACAACATCAACTTTGAATGCCCAGATGGGGTCATAGTCCTCGCCCCACACCCTCGGTGGTACTACCCTTACTGGTGCCACTTCCTGTGAATATGCCCAGCATGCCTCAAGGAAGTGAGCAGTGGCAGGCCAGTGTCTGTCATCCAAAGAAACAGTATCCATGGAGGAAGATGCAGCTCTTCTGGTGTTCCAGGATTCTTCAGGTGTAGCCAGATTCATCAGCCCAGCAGTTTTCCTGTTTCATCATCTGACCTACCAAAGGACGTCAACCCAGCAGTTTTCCTGTTTCATTGTCTGGGCTTCCAGAAGACATCAATCCAGCATTACTCCTGTTTTATCATTTGGTTTCCAGATGACATCAACTCAGCAGTTGTAAGGTGATCCTTTGTTTTCATCCTTCAAGGAACTGGTAAGACCAAACTTTTGATTTACTTTTACTGACTTTGCACAACATATCCTACATTTGAAGATTGTTCATGGAATTCTAATTATTCATCAAAGACTCTTCCCATAGATTGCAGTGATTTACAGGCCTTGTCATGTCCAAGAACTGTTCTTCAGCAGGCTTCGGCCTAGGAGATACTCTTTAATGGACAATGCCTACAGGCAACAGTAATCTTGTCACTAGTTTTGAAATTTGTAGGGCCTTCCATACCCAAATGTGTTGTATAAATGTCTACTTTCCATTTTTTACGTTTGTACTTTTATAGAAAAATATTTGGGGGTTCTTTAGTGTTCTGGTGGAGGTTTAGGCACTGTGTGGATTGCAGAATGTGTTTTTTGAGTTTTTCTTCTCTTGCAGACGTTCCTGAACAAGAAAAGAAAAAGAGAAGAAGATGTTGAAGCTCATCTGAGTTCCCCTTTTCTTAGTGTTTTTTTTTTCATAACTGTTTATGATTAACAGGGTGTTAACATGTTTCCTCTTCACAGGTGTGGATTGTGGGGAAATGTAATGCAATGTAGTGTATGTTTCCTTTGTTGTTCACAGGTACCCTGGGAAGTTTGGGGGGTAGGTTCCCCAGTAGGCAGCTTAGTCAGAGAGATTTTCCATAGAGGGATATGGGATAGAAATGCTGGGGTCCTGTTCTGCAGTAGGGGCTCTCAGTCCTCATCTGTTAGGGCATGCTTTAAGTAGTTATCTTGGGGCCACTGAGTATCCGTAGATAGATCGTAGGATAGTGGCTGACATTTTATCAGCCGGCCACTGTTCCTTTATTGTTGCCTGCCTGTGCCTGGCATAAGGTAGGAGAGAAGTAGCACTACTTCCTCGTAGGTAACACATAGAGTAGGATTGCCTGGTGCCAGGTGGAAAATTGATTGTGGACAGTCATTTGCCTGGAAGGGGTGAGTGTAACCATCCAGTTCACTGGGGTTACTAGAATCCTGTCAATGTCAATGCTAGGTACAGAAAGGCAGCTAGTGAATAGCTAGTTTAATGGGTTTTTCACCTACTCACCATCTTGTTTAATTGGCTTCAGCTGAGATAAGAGAGATGGGGTTATTTAGATCTCTTGCAGCAGCTTAAGCCACAGCTGTCTTAGAATCTTGGGAGATTAGTCAGTTTGTAGTCAGTCAGTGGTGTCAGCAGTTGGAAGTGGAGGAGTGAAAGCTGCAGTTGTGGGCTCTGAAAGGAGATCTTGTTTTCTCACCCTAGTCCTGGTATTCTCCAGCCTACCAAGAGAAGTGGTGGAAACTGTTGTCTACAGCAGGATCTCCTGATTTTCATCCCCAGAGGGGTGGAAAGGACTGCTAGAGAATGGGTCCTGTGAGTAGATCTGACTTTGTGCTTCCAGTAGAGAGTAACTGTGCTTTGGTGTTTCTCTGGCTAAGAGGGAAAGGTAGATCAGTTCTGTTATGAAGTTTGAGACTGTTCTCAGTTTAAAGTTGGCTGACAAAAATGGGGTCCCAATGTATGACTAATTCATGTTGTTCAGGACTTTAATTTCTTACACTACCAATGTAGTGTTTCTTAAATGCTGGATGCGAAAGTTCATTTTAAGATGCATTTACCCAAGTGTGTTCAAGATGCTTAAGGTGTTACTCTGAAGGAATGGCTGGGTATGGATTTGTGAGCAAAGGGTTTCAGCCCCCCCATCTGGAGTAGCCAGTTCAGGACTACAGGTTCTGTAAGGGTGGCTGGTTGCTTCAGACATCGTGGACTATATCTGAAGAGAAGTTTACCCCCTATAGTGGGTTGTGCTAGTAATGGGCCCATGTGTGTTCAGTTGTGGCCAGTGCCACTGAAAGAAGTTCAGAAGTTCTATGCCATAAGTGAAATGTGTGTTCATTTGTGGCCAGTGCTACTAGAAGAAATGTTCAGTTGTGGCCAGTGCCATTGAGAGAATGTTTAAAGTCCTATGCCATATGGGAATGGCAGTCCAAGAAGTACAATGTCCTATGAAATATGGGAATACGTACAGTTTCTGTCAGATTTCAGTAGTTTTGTTGTTCTGCCAATTCGTTGTGTTGAGATTTATAAGCCTTGGGATCCACCCTTGCTTTAGAGAACATCTTTTGGAATAAAGTCACCCCAACACTGGTTTGAACATTTATATTTTTGCTTCCAGTGTGTGGAGTTACTGGGTACCCCTCCAGAAGAATAGGTCTAGCATAGCCCTAGCAAAAAGTTCTCTTCTCATGACTTGGTTGTCTGTAAATACCTTTATAGGTCATAGTTTTGCATTTGTACACCCCCACCCCTTTTTAACCTCTAGAAATAATGAGCCTGGTATACATTCCCAAAGCTAGGGATGGTACCATTTCTGAGGTAGTCTGTTCCCAGTCAAGGGTACCAGGGATAGCTAACTGTAAAGTAGTGGAGGAGTGGTTACGTATAGATATATTGTAGGGGTGTGGCCGCACCCCTATAGTTAGTGTTGAGTAGGCAGTTCAATGTTAAACTCACAATTCTGAACTTCAATAACTGCAACCATTCAATGGATTTGCACAAAAGTTGGTATACACCATCCTGTGGGGTAATTCTCTTGATGTGACAAATGACGTGCTGGTTGGATGTGTGGTCTCCAAGTTACAGAGAGGTGAACAAAACATGTTTTCACTCATTGATTTTGCTGGGATTTGTTTCTTTGAACTTGCCTACAGCCCAGAGGGTTTGGTTTTTGGTTCTAAAATGTTCATGGCAGAAAGAGACTACCACACAGATGTGCCTTTTGCTAGTCTAGTGAAAAAATAATATTTTTTCATTTTATTTATTAGTTCTCAGATTAGAGTACCTTTGAGCCGGAGGCTCATTTACAGAGATTCCACATCAGAAAAAATATGAAAAACAAACAGTAAATTAATGTTGCATATACATAACGAGAAATTTAAAACAATAGCAGGTAGAGGAAACCTGACAATGAACAAGTCATAGGGTAGATAATTAGAGCATACATGTTTGGAAAACATTTTTTGTCATAAGTGCAATAGCAGGTAATACACAGTTCTGAACATAGGTGCAATTGTAGACAATATGTAATAGATTCTTGGCCCTTAGCTGAGTGGTCAGGAGGAAAATAATGTAGTCAGGGGTGGGAGCAAGGAGGTAGTATAGTGTGGAGCCAATGCAGAGAAATATGGGGAGAGATTAGCAAGGTGCAGTTAGGCGAGAGAGAGGTGATGGGTCTGGTACATTGACATGGTCTATGTGACTGGGGAGTGGAATGACAGATAGTAGAATAGGAGGACATCAAGGGGTTGTGGGAATCTTTAGGGGGAGTGTAAAGGGGAGGGGTGTACAAGAGGCTAAGGGTGGGGGACAGAGTTTAACAGTAAGAGAGGTGAGGAGGTAATAAGCACTTTTCAAGTTATAGCAATTTAAAAATTTGAGAAAAATCATTTCTGAGCATTCTCAGTAAGCACTTCAAGATAGCTATATAAAACAAAGTAGGAATCCTGCTTTGTATAGGAACATTCCTACTTCATATAACTGCCATCTTGTTTTCAGTTTTGCCTGAAAAAACAAAAATTTGGAAACCTCCCAAAATTATATTCTGGAGAAGAACCAACACATGTAGCTTGCTTATTGTGACCCTCTTTGGTGCATTCTGCACATAACTGGAGGAAATATGCCCATAAAATGTGTTTAATTTAATCATTTAATTCCTAGTTCTAATCAGCATAGTACAACCTAGGAACCTACTTCGTATGCCAAGATAAGATGTAGGAACCTGTGTCGTGAGCCAAAAAAGGATTATTAAATAAAAAATACATTTTTATCTCAACATCGGGGTGCCCAATCCTCATGACGGCACTAGATGACCCCCCCACCTGAATGGTACACTGGGGATCCCATTCCCAGTGAACCCAGCAGAAAAAAGTCCATATCCAACAGCAGGGTGCCCAATCCCTGTGTCGGCAGTAGCCCCTCACCAAAGCGGCATGTCCCCCCCATCACTACCAATACAGTTCAGTTCAGTTTTTATTGATAAACTTTGTTATTATTTGCAGGCAAAGTTATTACATCATTAAAGCTAACCATGTCCAGAATAAATTAACAAGCATTTGTCAATGCCGAATGTTTGCCTGCTGGCATTGGCATTGGTAGTGTAGGAGTTACAGAGCTGCATAATAGGAATGGCAGTGAAGTATTGAACTGAAGCCAACCCCATCACCACCCTGCAGATAGTGACAGGCATTGGGTTGTGCCTTTGGGTCATCAGGCATAATGGCCACACCATACTCACCACACCCTACCCTGCAGACACCAACTAGTGTCACGGTGTGCCTTGGGGTCTTTGGCCATTATACACACCCCATTCCATCAGGAAATATGGTGAGATGGGTGTGGTATAGGAAAATGGGGTGAACTTTGGGGCCAAAGAGTCCAAGGCACACCTCGATGCCTGTCACTGGCTGCAGGGTGTGGGTGGGGGTGGAATGGTATGAGCATTGCAGGTAACAATCCCAAGTCACAGTCCTGATTCCTGTCATTCTCTACAGGGTGGGGCATTATGGTCAGAAACCCTAACACCTCAGGCATTTGTTGGTATTTTCACTCCAAATTTTCAACATGGTTTTTTTGTAACCCCCCCCCACCTCATGGACAATGGCTATATCAGTTTGTTAGCCAAAAGCTGCTTTTCACAGCAACTGTGGCATTTGGCACCACAGGTGCAAAAATACATTCTGAACAGGATGTGAAAATTGACAGCTGTATTGTTCATGGGGAGGTGTAAAAAATATGGCAATGTTGAAAATCTGCAATGAAAATATTTAAAAAAATGGTGAAGTCATGAGCGTGCGTAGAAACTGTGCAACGCACACACGTAATGAAATTAGTTTGGGGATTTTTTACAGCAGATTGTCAACACAGGCATTTTGGGACCTCTGATCATGAACAATGTCACTGTGATTTTCTTTATCTGTCCCGAACAATGATTTCCCACAGCAACCATGCATTTTTGCACAGAAAGTATGAAAACACATTTTGACCATGTTGTGAAAAATGGCAGCTGTACTGTTTATAAGGAAGTGTGGAAAAATGCCACTGGTGAAAATCTGGACTGAAAATATTACAAATTCATGAACTTACGAGGAAACTGCGCAATGCTCACTTGTAACACAGTCATTTTATGGACTTTTGTCACCAAATTTTCAACATGGCCATTTTAAGAACTTTGTTCATGAACAGTGTCATTGTGATTGTCTTAATCTGTCCCAAACATTGCTTTTGCACACCGACTGCACCATTGTGTGCTACATGTGCGGAAACACATTTTGGGCAAGATGTGAAAAATGGCAGTAGTACTGCTCATAAGGAGGTGTGGTAAAATAGCAATGTTGAAAATCTGGAGTGAAAATATTAAAAATTCCCAAACTTACAAACGTGCGTAGGAACTGCACAATGCACACTCGTAAAACAGTCATTTTTAGGAATTTTTTCACCAAATTTTCAACATAGCCATTTAAGACCTCTGCTCTTGAACAGTGTCACTGTGATTTTCTTAATGTGTCCCATACATTGATTTCACACACCGACTGTGCCATTGTGTGCTACATGTGCGGAAACACATTTTGGGTGAGATGTAAAAAGTGACAGCTGTACTGCTCATAAGGAGGTGTGGTAAAATGGCAATGTTGAAAATTCAGAGTGAAAATATAAAAAATTTGTGAACTTATGAGCGTGCATAGGAACTGCGCAATGCACACTCGTAAAACGGTAATTTTTAGGAATTTTGTCACCAAATTTGCAACGTAGGCTTTTTGAGAGACCACCTTATGAACACTGGCACTGTCGTTTCATTAATTGTCTTTTTTTTCTCCCTCCAGTATTCCCTCTGTGGCAATGCATTCTGATCATTAGGACGTGTTCATTTTGTTGGCCTACTACTTTTTTCTACAGTTGATTGGGTCTTTTGTTTCTGTGCTTCTCTGTACCTTCTCATTCTATCCTTTGCCATGTCATTATAATGGCTACACTGCTCCTCAGTCATGTTGTCTCTGTTTTTCTTGGCACGTGTTGCATTTTTTCCAAGTATGCTTGATAGAGGCCTTCATCCTTCTTTATGTTTGCTCTGTAAAGCTGGTTTCTTTCCTTGCTTGATTGAGCAGTAGCAGTATTATGCGATACCTCAGTGAGCACTGCTGCAGCAGATAAACACGGTTGTCTTGATGCCATCCTTAAGAGTTTTCAGAAAGTCTGTAGGAACAGAAGATTTAAAAAAGATACCACTTCTGTTAATGAAATTTACATTTTGGAATAGAAATGCCATTCAAGATGTGGCTAATGCCACACTGGCAAAAATATATGAAGCGGAAAGTGGTAAATTCTGGAATCGACAAGACGTAAGACATGAGAACAAGTTACTGGAGCAGTGCCAAAGACATGACCCATGAAGTGCTTTACGCGAGCTAAAGGACAAGATGAAATGCACGATGTGCTTCACAGGACAAAAGTCAAACAATGAAATGGAGGCACAGTGCCAAAGGCATGATACATGAGATGGTTTACATGAGCAAAAGGACAAGATGAGATGCACAATGTGCTTCACAGCACAAAAGTCAAACAATGAAATGGAGACTCAGTGCCAAAGACATGATCCATGAAGTGGTTTACATGAGCAAAAGGACAAGATGAGCTACATGACGTGCTTCGACCAGCTTCACTGGACAAAAGTCAAACAATGAAATGGAGGACCACATCCACCTGCCTACAAACAAAATGGAGGCACGCATCCACCTGCCTGCAAACAAAATGGAGGCATGCATCAACCTGCCTGCAAACAAAATGGAGTTGTGTATCCACCTGCCTGCAAACAAAATGGAGGCGTGCATCCACCTGCCTACAAACAAACTGGAGGCGCACAGCCACCAGCCTGTAAAGAACACCACAATGAGACAACACTTGGATTAGTAAACAGGCCTTGTACAATATGGGTATGTAAACAATACAAAAAAGACAGATAATGTACGATTAGCTTGTTGATGTTGCACTAACAAAAATCCCTTGAGGCCCCCCCCCCACCCCTAACAAAACTTCAGAAAACATCGGTCCACATGGTAGGGTCTTCATCTGCTATCCTGCTGTGGTGTGTAGGCCTCGAGTGAACCATTTGGAACCCAATAAGTGAATGTTTTCACTTATTGGGCTCCAAATGATCCACTCAAGGCCTACACACCACTGTAGGCTTCCAGATAAAGGCCCATACCATGCAGCATTACCCCCCCAAACAAACACTAAGCAACATTTTTCTAAATATTCCACATTCGACCAGTCCAAACACAGCAAGAGCACTGGTGGATTTTGCAACTTGAGGGAGACCCACACAAAAGCAAACATCAGAAAATATCATTATGCATGGCGTGGCCATTTATCTGGAAACCTGCTGTGGTGTGTAAGCCTTGAGTGGATCATTTGGAGCCCAATAAGTGAAAACATTCACTTTTGGGTTTCAAATGATCCACTCAAGGTCTACACACCACAGCAGGCTTCCAGATAAAGGCCCATACCATGCGGCATTACCCCAAACAAACACCAAGCAGCATTTTCCTAAAAATCCCACATTTGAATGGTTCAAACACAGCAAGAGCGCTGGTGGATTTTGCAACATGAGGGAGCCCCACACAAAAGCAAACATCAGAAAATATCATTACGCATGGCATGGCCCTTTATCTGGAAGCCTGCTGTGGTGTGCAGGTTTCGAGTGGATCATTTGGAGCCCAATAAGTGAAAACATTCACTTTTGGGTTCCAAATGATCCACTCTAGGCCTACACCCACAGCAGGCTTCCAGAGAAAACCCATACCATGCGTCATACCCCCCCCCCAAACAAACACCAAGCAGCGTTTGACTAAAAATCCTACATTCGACTGGTTTAAACACAGCAAGAGCACTGGTGGATTTTGTGACATGTGGGAGCCCCACACAAAAGCAAACATCAAAAAATATCATTATGCATCGCATGGGCTTTTATCTGGAAGCATGCTGTGGTGTGTAGGCCTCGAGCAGACCATTTGGAACCCAAAAGTGAATGTTTTCACTTATTGGGCTCCAAATGATCCACTCGATGTTTACACACCACAGCAGGCTTCCAGATAAAGGCCCATACCATGCGGCATTAACCCCCCAAACAAACACCAAGCAGTGTTTGGCTAAAAATCCTATATTTGACCAGTTCAAACCCCCCCCCCAGCAAACACCAACCAGTATTTGAATTAAAAACAAAACACCATAAAGCAAGCATCAGAAAACATCACATGGGGGTTATCTGGAAGCAGCATTTAAAAAAACAAACAAAATACCATATTAAAACAGTCATGGTTTTGCTACTAAGCCCCACACCCATCATCAAATTGAGAACTATAACTCCAAAAGCACAACATAGTTTGCACCACTTTCCACACATACACATTCCCCCTAATTTGTAAAATATAGCATTGGCCAGTTTTAGCAGCTTATGATCCATTTCTCACTTATCTAGCCAAGAAAACAGTATTTGGACAGACTCTAAATAAACACTCCACATTGTGGTGGTCAGCCAGTGCAATCCAGGAAAAGGTGCCAAAATCAGATTGGAACAAAAACCGAAGGAAGATTCCACAAAAAAACAGCCGTGCTCATCATCGGAGAATACAACTATTTAGACAGCATGTTTGCTGGGTTCCCTGAAGCTGGCTCATCTCAGCCCTTACCTGGATAGGCTGATTGAAGATCCTTGACTGATTGAAGATCCTTGACTGCCTCGACATGTAAGGCTGCAAGGACAAAACAACGTTTCTCCTGGATTACTGCAGGTAGAAAGGGGCAAATCTCCTTTGGGCTGCAGATTTTAAATCCCCCCAATGCCTGATGCACACTGATGCTACGACACCAGGTGTCTCAGGTTCTCGTGCATTTCCACATTCCCACAAACTCTCGACAAGAACATCCGGGAATGTGGACGTGAACCTGTTGCCTTGTGACTGTAGATGGTGAAAGTTAAAAAAAAAGGGGGGAAAAACAGAGGAGTGGGTCAGAGGGCTAAAAGTCTTCTCAATGCAGGGAAACAATGCAGGAAATTGGGCCTAAATATAAATTAAAGGTCTTCTTTGTCAAAACGTCTGTACTTAACTATAATGGACTTAACAAGCTATGTCCAAGACTGCATTTTTTCAGGGTGATTTAGGGGGAGGGGGGATGCTATAGAAATAATCAAATAGTGCACACAACACAACAAGAGAGTGATTTGCATGGGCATACTTCATTTGAGAGGATGCAGTTCTCATAACCAAAAATAGTCTACATTATGAAGGCATGGGTTAAAATGTCACAGGGCAAGCAAAAGTTCTTAATGGCAATTGCACATAAGCATACAGAAATTTAACATAAAGGTGTGAGCCATGGCATCCTCAATACGTTTTGTATCTGCTTATACTGTATAGTTTTAAATACTATAGCACTACGTCTAATTATTGTTGTATCTGCATTACGGTTTATGCACTGTCTTGGGGACATTATAAGTAAACTATAGGTGACCCATTTTCGTGCACTTACCCATGTCAATATTTCTATTATAATCTTTCCATAAATTAATCATATTCACTTTCTTCAGATACTTGTCCAAGGCTATTAACCATTGTGAATTATGGCCCTCTCTTGACCATTCAATTTTTTCTTTTAAACATGTCTGAGGTTGTTTATTAAATTTATTGTTTATTATACTTAACCAGTAGGATAATAAACCCAGCTCAATTATTGATTCAGTTGGGATCCTTCCCAGCTCAGCTCTAGCCAATACATTTGCAGTGGAGTTGGGAACACACAGCAAAGCCTTATAATGATAAGAGAGGACATTTTTAAACCCTTTTATTATGTGATGTCCCCAAATTTCAGCTCCATATGTTAGGACAGGGTATATTTTAACTTCTCCAACCTTCAAAGTAGGAATAATAGAGTTGCCCCATACTTTAAATTAAATTTCAGCAATGCTCCTGCTATGATTTTTGCCTTCAAATTATGATCCCTTTGATAGGGAACCCAGTTAGCTGAGTTTGTAAGCTTTACCCCTAAATACAAATAGTTATCGGCATTTTCCCCAAGGAGGAAATTAGTCTGTGCATGATAATTTCTTCGAGTGCTGAATTTCATAATTTTAGTTTTATTCAGATTTATAGATAATTCCAAATGCTCACATTTCCTTTGAAAATGTCAATTTTCTTTTGCAATCCCATTTTTGACAAGGCAAATAAAACAATATCATCAGCATAGGCTAATGAATGAAGGGGATTATTATTGGAGAATCCAATTTGGCCTCCTTATCAAAATAAGGGAGGTCATTAATATAAAGATTAAACACCAAAGAAGCCAGTAAGCATCCCTGCTTAACACCTCTGTGTGTCTTAAAATATTCAGTCGTGTTTCCTTTGTTGTCAAATCTTATGGAGGATCTGGCTCCATTATAGAAACATAGATTTTGATGGCAGATAAGGACCGCTTGGCCCACCCAGTCTGCCCATTTCCCTACCTACTGGATAAGCTGCAGATCCTAGTTAACCAGCAGCCTACTTCTTCCTACCCCCATCCCCCATAATGGAGGAGACAGATCATAATCAACAGGGATTTGTCGATCCTTAATTCTAAAAGTGTTGTCCATAGTTTCTACCTATTTATAGAGTCAAAGGCCGATGAGAAGCCTGCAGACACTGTACATAAATTCATTTTCCTCCAGTGAACATATTTCTCCAATAAATGTGCAAAAACAAATACATTGCGGTACGTTTTCAAACTGCTCCTAAAAGGGAGAGAATGGATGTTCCATGCATCTGAGGTGCTCCAGCCCAACATATTGGTATATTCAGAAGATGCGGGGTTGAGATGCTCCAGTGCATCTCAGGCTGAATATATCAAAGATGCTCCATGGCCCAACTTGAAATGCTCCAGAGAATCTGGGCAGGACTGAACATAGCAAAAGGAGCAGCCCAGCCAGTGTCAGTGTCAGTGGAGCAACAGGGAAGGACTGCAGGTGGGAAATGAAGACTGATCAGATGCTCCCTGTAGAATGATATGGGCCAGGATCAAATCTGCAATATTCAGCCAGAGTATGCAATCACTAAAAACAACTTAATCTGGTTCAAGGTCAGTTGGCATTCATCCGTATCCCCCTCCCTCGGGTCGTGCCTGAAAATAGGCAGGATTTGTCTAGTGCACTTACCCGGTCAACAAAAGCTAAATAAATAAATAAATAAATGGCCTCATTGTCCAATTCAGGAGCAACTCAACTGCTTAGCATCTCACTATATGTTGTTCCACACCACATTTGCATGTGCTGAGCTATACTTAGGCTGCCCTGCACCGGCCCACACTACAGGTGACCAACAGGTACTGCAGCACTGGAGGTGCATTTCTTTACATTCATCATGCTACAGCCTGTGTTGCACTGCATCCAGTGGGACCTGGCCCACATCTAAATATGCTGGAACTGTATGCATGCATGCCACTCTCCTGTCCTGCATCATCCCATCCCTGCTAGTGGCCCTACCTGTAACTGTCCTGTCCAGCCATGGTTCTCTTCCATGCCCCTGACATTATTTGTGCCTGGGTATGTGCGTTTCCTGCTGCCTTGCCACCTGAGCCTGCTATGCTGAGCCCCTGCCCTGCCCACCCTGTGCTCTGGCACACCTATGTCACTGTGTTTGTAGGCTCTAATCTTGCAGGCCACACAGTTCCACATGGGTGTTGGCCCTTGCACTTTCCCTGTCACTGTCCCCCCCCGGCATTGCCTCATGCCATGTGTTGTGCCACAGAGTGCATTGTGTGGGCATGGTGTCCTGCACAAGCCCAGCACTAGATGGCCACTAGGGATGTCCCCACATTCCTCACACCCTTCATTATCTCCACTATCAGGAATGGTACCCTGTCCATTTTCCCAGTGCTGCCTTTCTAGTACATCAATATAATAACAAAACCAGCACTCCTGACAACAACTTCAGTAGTATGTTTTTTTACTGTTCACATCAGAATGTACTCACAGTATTCACTGCACAATAGCAAACACTGTTCAGTGTACTTTCATTAGTGCTAACAAGTGCATTCAGCTACCACACTGGTGCTCACAAAGCCTGCTATCCCAGTAGCTGCCCTTTGGGGGATTACACTTAGGCCTGTTTATTTTAATCCTATCTCTTTTCAGAGCATCTTTGGAGATGCTACAATGATTCTCCGAATATTTGGTCTGAATATAGAGATGAGCAGAACATTCATGGGTACGCCCCCTCCAGATGCTCTGAATACATTATAGTCTGTCTTTGGCCC
Source organism: Neoceratodus forsteri (assembly GCA_016271365.2). Lineage (NCBI taxonomy): Eukaryota > Metazoa > Chordata > Ceratodontiformes > Ceratodontidae > Neoceratodus > Neoceratodus forsteri. The sequence continues at coordinate 582,270,063 of CM057456.1, read as the reverse complement.
ATCCGGTGATGAGCGGAGCATCTCTGCTCTTTGAATATCACACTTCGGAGCATCTCTTGAGATGCTCTGGAACATCTCAGATGGGCCAGAGTACCTCTTTTGAAAATGTCCCCCATTGCCTATAGTGGAAAACCCTTGCCTAAACCCAGCTTGTGTAGGTGAAAGAATGATATTTTTCTGCACCCAATCTCTCAGTCTATCTAATATAAGCCTCGAAAATATTTTAGAAACTATATTCAGCTGGCTAATTGGGTGATGGTTAGATGGATCATAAACCAACCCCTTTTTATGCAGAGGAATTATAATGTTTTTTGCCCATGCTGTCAGGATATACTTATGTTTAATACTCAGATTAAAATAGTGGGTTAGCAAGGGTGTAAAAAATCCAAATGTTCTTTCTACATTTCTGAAGGTAGTCCATCTTCTCCTGCTACGTTATTATTTTTAAGTTTTGAGATTGCTCTACTCACATCTACTTCAGAGAATATGACATTTTTATTCACACTTAACCTTAAGTTATTTATTAAGGACTCATCAGCACCTTCTAAGTCCATTCTGGTGAATATTGTTTTGAAATGCTTTATCCAAAGGTTTTGTGGCATATATATATATGTACACAATGGGGTGAGTGGTAAATGAATGAGATAAAACAGCTATCATCCACTGCAGTGTGATATTTTCACCCTCTGCTCTACTGTGATGATATCAGACATTTACACACACAGGTCACAAAAGGTCACTAATATCATCACCCTAGGCAGCTTTCCCCTCAGCATGCAAGAAACACCCATGCTGTTACCATAGACACAAATGCAGAACTACCTAAGAGGTCTCACTGCTGCCTACAGCTAACACAGTGAGCACTACAAAGCACACATATCCCCCCAACTTCCAGCTCATTACTGTAATGCTCTCAACTTGATGCAGCCAGAATTCCAAACAGCACAGCCTCAGAGAACAGTCTAAACTACTGCCTGCAGCTAACTCAACTACCATTGAAACACACTCTCACTTGTTCCTCAAACTCTGATTCTCACCCATTACAATTACTGTGACAATCTCAACTTCACTGCAGCCAGAATCCTAAAGAGCACAATTTCACAGAACACTCTGTACTCTGCCTGCAGCTAACTTAATTACCACTGAAAACAGTATTAGCTGTTCTGACACTCTGCCTCTCAGCTCGTTACAATTACTGTGATGCTCTTAGCTTCACTGCAGCCAGACTGCTAAACAATACAGCTTCACAAAAGTATATTTCTCACTCCTACCTAAAACTAACTCATTTAGCATTGCAAAATACACTCATGTGTCTCTCAGAGTTTATAACACTGCCAGCCCATTCAGAAAAGCTCACACACAGAATGAGCAAACACATAAACAAGAACAGAACACAAGACAGCATTACAAAACTTCTAAAACTCTTGGCCCTATTGTATATATTGAATACATGATGGGCAGATCGGGTGCTATGGCAAATATTGTCACTCCTACATCGTGAGCTTGGATATCTCACTCTGCAGGAGTGACAATATTTTCCATATTACACTCATGCCCATCATGTATCACACTACATATATATCTATCTATCTATATATATATATATATATATATATATATATATATATATATATATTATATATATATATATATATATATATATATATATATATATATATATATATATATCTATCTATCTATATATATATATACACACACACACATATATATAGACATTGATGGCTTATATTCCTTTACACCTGTAGCCACTGGATTACAGAAAGAATGCATATCTCTATTTTGGATAACATTGTACATTTTCTGCCAATGTTTTTGTTGAAACTGACTTTTCTTGTAATTTAGTCATTTATTATATTGTTTCCTAACTTTATTTAAATGCTGAAAGTTGGTTTTGGATGGAAATAATTTAGTCCATTTTATAAGTTTATTTTGTTTTTTTTTTCTTTTCTGCTTTACATTCCTCATCAAACCAGCTCTGGGGAGAGTGATTATTATTTATAATGTTTCCATATATAATTTTGTTAGTGTCCAGATTTAGTTGATGCAAAAGACCTTCCAATTGTTCAGGCTGTTCTGGACCAAACTGAAATTGCACCATCTTATTATTAAATTCCTGGATGATTTTATAAACTTCCCCACCCTTAATTTTAGCTCTTTTCAGTCTATTTTTCCCTAGGCAGCTTAAGCCAACTAAGAGCCCTGACTCAGCTTCAGGTGTTATTTTGTCTTCAAACTGTATTCTTACACAAACTGCAGCATGGTCACTTTTTGATCTCATCTGAATATCAAGATCTGTGGTGAATTTTATCATCTCTGTGTTACAAAGAACGTAATCTATTGTGCTCCGACCAATGGATGAAAAATACATAGTTCTTCCCTCAAAATCACCATTTAGTCTGCCATTCAATATCCATAACTCATTTTATTTGTATTTTATTTATTTTATTTTAGTCTTTGGTAACTGGGTAAGACTCACTAGGAACAAGTGCCTGTTTTCTGGGGTGACCTGGGAGCACTGGGTGGTTAAGTAACTTGCTCAGAGTCACACAGTATGCACATGGAGGTTGTGAGAATCAAACTCAGGTCTGGTCTGCTGGATGTATCAAGCTCATTCACACCTCATTCCTCTAACCTCTAGGCTATGCTGCCAGAGCATTCTCCTCAATTAGTTCAATCAATTTTTTCTCCTGCTCGTTGATGAGTAAATCTTGACTCTTCCTTGGTCCCATTAAATCTGTGTCTACCACATCCCATAGGGGTTCCCTTAAATCATAGTGTGCCACTCTTACATTAAAATCCCCAGTGATCAAGAGATTATGGCCTGGAAATTTGTTAAACATTCCATCTAAATATTTCTGCAGACTAGCCCATAACAGTGTATTATTTTGTCTCTTTGTTCTAGGTGGAATATAGATATTAATTAAAGTAATAGGGATCATATTCCAAAGGATATTTTGTATGATGCAATTATGTTCAATTTTTATTGTATCTTTAATTATTATTTCTTTTTTCACTTTAATGTAGATTGCCAGCCCTGCCTTATGCCTGCCATAATTTGCTTCTTTCAGCTCTGGGAGATGTGAAAGGAGATAACCTTTTTGTCAATTGGAGTACCTGCCCATGTTTCTTTAAAAAAAAATAACATCCTTACTGTTAAAGAAATTAGTCCACTCAGAATCATTGATCTTCTCCCTTAGTCCAGCAATATTCCAAGACATAAAATTTGTTTTCTCTAACTTGTCCAATGAGACCATACTCGAGGCCCCACATTCCCCTCAGCCATTCATTCAATGGAAGCAAGGAATCACATCTATTTAAGATAGAAACATTAAAGCAATTTTGGAGATTCTCTACAGGGGCCAAAGTGATCGGGATCATTGGGGTACTTACTATGGTTTCATTGGGTCTTTCTATGGCCTCTAAATCAGAGTCCACTAAGTTAAGGTCCATGGCATCCAAGACATTTTAATTTTCTATAATCTTTTTATGGAGAATTTCATATTTTGCACTAATTTTACTTGGTCACAATCTAAATTACTGCTAAGACAGGACTTCTGAATGGCATCAGGGTCTTCTATGTAGATGTGTAACAGCTGTTCTAATAGGTTGGTCACTGTTTGTTTAATTTTTAGTGGAGTCTCATTTTTTATCCAATCAAAGCCAAATAGAGATAAAGTCTTGGAACTCTTCATTTCATCTTTAAAGGAGAAGACTCCTGTACATGTATGATTTGGATATATCTGATGTATTTATTATACATTACATCAAGTACCGTACATATGTCAATAAGAGATCAGCCATTTCTTCTGTTGCAACACATATCTAGAGTTTGAGGCTCTGACACAAGGTAGTAAAATGTCAAGCAAGCCTCCATTTACATGCAAATGAGTCACTTGTAATACAGCCCTTCCCATTCCTTGATGTCACTGCAGCAACAGTGCAGAACAAAACATAAGGGCATCAATGCTGTCTAGCCTGATTTTAGTTTAAGTTTGCAATGGCTTAAGACAGTTCCGTCATGCACCTCACACTGGGAGTAGTACTTTTAGCCTTAATACTGTATGTGTAGAGCAAATAATACATCCAATAGTATTTCATTCACTGGAAACAAAAGCTGCTTCTCTGTACTGCTCATTTCTCTCTGTGAGACAGTTGTAACATGTTGTGGAAAGCAGTAGACTGAATCAGTCAATCAACCAATCAACCAACCAATCAATCAAGCAATCAAGCAGTCATCTAGTCACTCTGTATTGAACCAGGTGAGCACCCTTAAGAAGATTTGTTACAAGATGAGCTTGGGCAGTTTACCAAAGGATCACACAAGACTGACTTATACACATCCCCTTTCAGCAGCCTGAAAGTGGAGAGCTAGATCATTTACTTTATAAAGTGTATTGTTTTACATTTCAAATGCTCCTTAAATCTGAGTTTCTGACTGGAAATACCAAGACACAGAATGCATATGACATGGGAAGAGTGAGCTAAGCAAATACAGAGCACTACAAACAGAGACTGATTAGTTTCTTTACCTACAGCAGCTGAGGTGTAGCATCTGATTTGTGAGGGACATACTACTTCAAATGCTGGCATTACAAAGCGGAGGCTGCCACAGCTTATCCTTAGTACCTTGAAAGTGAAGTGCTGTAGCTCTCACATCACTGCTAATGATTTATAATGGGAATTGGGGCACTTTTAAAGTCATGGACCTGTGAGGCCATCACAGTTTCTAAGGAGGTTAGGGGAACTTCTTAAGGGTTAGAGAGTAAGGGACTCTAGTAGGATTTGAACCAGAGTCCCCCTGTGCTTGTGCCTGTGCTTTCCTGGTAACCTATTCCTTGTCATAGCTGAATCCTTAATTGCTTTACAGCAGTCATCCGATCGCTGACTGCCTAGTTAAAAAGGGAAAGGGGCCCATTTGCAAGATTGTTTTCACTGCTGGTGTCAATCAAAACAGAGAATGTTAACACACACACACACCACAATACAACAGCTGCATAATACCACTTAAAACTCTTGTTGTACCCAGAGTCATTTATTGGGTAAACTGTTTTTGGTAACAGAAACAGTAACACAACACATACAGGCACTTCCTTATATGAATACTATATATACCTCAAATCAGTGCTGCATCACACTCACATGGTCCTAGTCCCTATTAAACCGCACTTCAGGATGTGCACAGCACTTAAAGGGTTTCTCCATTACTCAAGTGGGGAACCAAATATTGTGGGTTTGTTCTACTGGTGGAACTGCATTTAGTGCAGCACCATTATCTGTTGCTCTGATGACATCATTCTCCAGCAACACTGATGGTAAAATGAAGGACAAACACATTGATAACTTTCGGGGCTGTATATTTTTATTTATAATCTAGATCTGGACAGCAATAGGACTGCTGGCAACTGGAGGAGGCACACTACAGTTACACATAAGGAGTTGGGAAAATATTGCTGTGTAACTATGGGAGACTTCCCCTTTAAGTGTGGATTTTTCAGATTTCTGCCTTATTGTGCAGTCCAAAATTTCACTATCCATGATATGGACCCCAACCAGATCTAGCAGTGGAGCTTTTTTTTTCCAATTGTTTAACCAGGAGAGACACACACTAAGCTGAAAGCTTGTTTACAGGTGTGACCTGGAAGCCCAGGGAAGTTAAGTGACTTTCTCAGGGTCACACAGTATGCAAATGAGGGCTATGGGATGCAAACCCAGGTCTCCAGATTTGCAGCTCAGAGCCTTAAACCACTTCACTATACTGCCTCCATTTGCAAGAATCTCCTTCACAACAGAGTCTTCCCTCAAGATAACATCAACCTGACCAGACTTATTCTCAGATTTCCATATGTAGGTCCCTTTTATTTTGATATCCACAGCTGGGATTTTCAAGACATGAGTACAGAGATTTAAAAAAGCATTCTTTAATTTCCAACCATTCTCATATGGAATTACACTCAGCCCAAAAATGCTGAGACACCTTTGCTGATCATTTGGTTTTATATTTAATTGGTCTCTATTCACAAAATCAATATAACACCCGATGTTCTCTAAGAGCCTACTGCTTAGCCAGATTTGGTTTGTATTTCTAACAGCAGATCAAAAGATAAACACACAGTCAATTCCCTCCAGATCCCTATCTTTCCAGAGTTGTACAAAACCTGTCTTAATCAGATCAGCTCCTGTGGTTGTCCTTATTAGATGCACAGTTTCTTCCTTATTTCTCTCTTCCAGGTCACCAATGTGCCAGTTAAAGCCATACAAGGCTAGAATTGCACACTTTGAAATGTTAACCAGCCCATCCTGTGTAAGGGCCACCTGTGCCTCAAAAAGTCCCAAGTCTGGGACCAGATGTACACTTTTTTGACCATGGTCCACAATTTGGCTATTAGATGACAAGTCCTTCAAATCATTTTGAAGGGTCTTAATCTGTAGATCAAACCCTTTTAACTGTGCAGAGATAGCATCAAATTGGATCTTATGGTCTGATTTAACCAATTGATTGTTGATAGATAATTCCTCTAATATCTGGGGTGATTGGGATTTAAGATTTCTGTCCCTTTTATCTTCCAACATACAATCTTTACTTATTGAGTGACCACTATTACTAATTTCCAATTGCTTTTCAGAAGCTGTACAGCCCTGGTTGTTACATTCCTTCACCAGACACTCTAGATCAACTATTTTCTGTTGAAGATTTTTCTGTCTCTTTCTATTTTTTTTTAATTTTATTTAAGTTCTTCCTTTTTGGGAAGGGGTTTTCTTTTGATGTTGTTTCAAGGATACAAAAGGAAGAGAAGTCTGGTCTCAAATTTGGTTTATCCTCTATAATCAGTGAGAGGGATTTAAATTGTGAGTTTATCTTATCCAATTTAAGAATAATATCATCAAGCTGAGACCCATTTACGGCACTGTTGCCTGTAAGATTCTCAGTTTCATGATGAACTGCAGTTAGTTGTTCAGAAATCATCAGGTGTGCAACATATGGGTTTTTCATAAAATGTTTTAGTTCTTCATTGATGTCAAAAGGGTAGGAAGAGGCAGGATTTGATTTTTCCCCAACAGCTTGTATCTGTTGTAAGTTAGAAACTCTGCCCTTGAGGCCCATCAAATCCAACTTATTTAGACTAGTTAAGGTATCATGTAAATCTGTAGTAATCCCCTTTAGTTCATGTATCAGAGTCATATTATGATTTACCTCTGGGCTTCGAGGTCCCGAAGAAAAGTTCAATGAATCTGATAAAGAATCATAATATAAGTCTATTGAGACTTCATTGCCATATGTCTTCCTTATATTGCTATTAACACCATTATGAGTAGGTTGCTTTTCATTAGTTTTAACAGTTACTATAGAAATGTCAGAAGAACAAAAACTGTCCCCTAAAAAAACAATAACTGTCACTGTGGGACACTGGGGAGCCCACTCCTAGTGTCCCAAAAATGTTTTTTTTTAAATGATGCCTGAAATAAAGAAAACATTCCCTTGACACCTTTTTATTTAATTTATTTAAAAATCCTGTAAGAAAGAAAACAGTCCCTAGCCGTCCC